>OZ010738.1:111352167-112596072 GCA_963932295.1 Tipula lateralis
ATCAAAAATAAACTTTTAAAACAATAAGATTCCCAAAATGAATAAAATATTAACTGACCTAAGAATTTAGGATTTTCTCACTATCATAAGAAGTATCGAAGGATTTTCTTAAGGAATTGAATATCTCGAGAGCTAATATGTTTATCAAAAATGTGTTTGTCATTTTCTGAAAGGTCACGATCAGGACTACTTACATTCCAAACCATTTGAAAAGCTAATTATTTTTACGGCATCAATTCCTAACTTCTTACCATAGTAAAGCTTACTAAAAATTGAATTGACGCCGTAAAAATAATTAGCTTTTCAAATGGTTTGGAATGTAAGTAGTCCTGATTGTGACCTTTCAGAAAATGACAAACACATTTTTGATAAACATATTAGTTCTCGAGATATTCAATTTCTTAAGAGAATCCTAACTTCTTACCATAGTAAATCTTACTAAAAATTTAATTGACGCCGTAAAAATAATTAGCTTTTCAAATGGTTTGGAATGTAAGTAGTCCTGATCGTGACCTTTCAGAAAATGACAAAAACATTTTGATAAACATATTAGTTCTCGAGATATTCAATTTCTTAAGAAAATCCTAACTTCTTACTATAGTAAATCTTACTAAAAATTGAATTGGCGCCGTAAAAATAATTAGCTTTTCAAATGGTTTGGAATGTAAGTAGTCCTGATCGTGACCTTTCAGAAAATGACAAACACATTTTTGATAAACATATTAGTTCTCGAGATATTCAATTTCTTAAGAGAATCCTAACTTCTTACCATAGTAAATCTTACTAAAAATTTAATTGACGCCGTAAAAATAATTAGCTTTTCAAATGGTTTGGAATGTAAGTAGTCCTGATCGTGACCTTTCAGAAAATGACAAACACATTTTTGATAAACATATTAGTTCTCGAGATATTCAATTTCTTAAGAAAATCCTAACTTCTTACCATAGTAAAGCTTACTAAAAATTGAATTGACGCCGTAAAAATAATTAGCTTTTCAAATGGTTTGGAATGTAAGTAGTCCTGATCGTGACCTTTCAGAAAATGACAAACACATTTTTGATAAACATATTAGTTCTCGAGATATTCAATTTCTTAAGAAAATCCTAACTTCTTACTATAGTAAAGCTTACTAAAAATTGAATTGACGCCGTAAAAATAATTAGCTTTTCAAATGGTTTGGAATGTAAGTAGTCCTGATCGTGACCTTTCAGAAAATGACAAACACATTTTTGATAAACATATTAGTTCTCGAGATATTCAATTTCTTAAGAAAATCCTAACTTCTTACTATAGTAAAGCTTACTAAAAATTGAATTGACGCCGTAAAAATAATTAGCTTTTCAAATGGTTTGGAATGTAAGTAGTCCTGATCGTGACCTTTCAGAAAATGACAAACACATTTTTGATAAACATATTAGTTCTCGAGATATTCAATTTCTTAAGAGAATCCTAACTTCTTACCATAGTAAAGCTTACTAAAAATTGAATTGACGCCGTAAAAATAATTAGCTTTTCAAATGGTTTGGAATGTAAGTAGTCCTGATCGTGACCTTTCAGAAAATGACAAACACATTTTTGATAAACATATTAGTTCTCGAGATATTCAATTTCTTAAGAAAATCCTAACTTCTTACTATAGTAAAGCTTACTAAAAATTGAATTGACGCCGTAAAATAATTAGCTTTTCAAATGGTTTGGAATGTAAGTAGTCCTGATCGTGACCTTTCAGAAAATGACAAACACATTTTTGATAAACATATTAGTTCTCGAGATATTCAATTTCTTAAGAAAATCCTAACTTCTTACTATAGTAAAGCTTACTAAAAATTGAATTGACGCCGTAAAAATAATTAGCTTTTCAAATGGTTTGGAATGTAAGTAGTCCTGATCGTGACCTTTCAGAAAATGACAAACACATTTTTGATAAACATATTAGTTCTCGAGATATTCAATTTCTTAAGAAAATCCTAACTTCTTACTATGGGTAAAGCTTACTAAAAATTGAATTGACGCCGTAAAAATAATTAGCTTTTCAAATGGTTTGGAATGTAAGTAGTCCTGATTGTGACCTTTCAGAAAATGACAAACACATTTTTGATAAACATATTAGTTCTCGAGATATTCAATTTCTTAAGAGAATCCTAACTTCTTACCATAGTAAATCTTACTAAAAATTTAATTGACGCCGTAAAAATAATTAGCTTTTCAAATGGTTTGGAATGTAAGTAGTCCTGATCGTGACCTTTCAGAAAATGACAAAAACATTTTTGATAAACATATTAGTTCTCGAGATATTCAATTTCTTAAGAAAATCCTAACTTCTTACTATAGTAAATCTTACTAAAAATTGAATTGGCGCCGTAAAAATAATTAGCTTTTCAAATGGTTTGGAATGTAAGTAGTCCTGATCGTGACCTTTCAGAAAATGACAAACACATTTTTGATAAACATATTAGTTCTCGAGATATTCAATTTCTTAAGAGAATCCTAACTTCTTACCATAGTAAATCTTACTAAAAATTTAATTGACGCCGTAAAAATAATTAGCTTTTCAAATGGTTTGGAATGTAAGTAGTCCTGATCGTGACCTTTCAGAAAATGACAAACACATTTTTGATAAACATATTAGTTCTCGAGATATTCAATTTCTTAAGAAAATCCTAACTTCTTACCATAGTAAAGCTTACTAAAAATTGAATTGACGCCGTAAAAATAATTAGCTTTTCAAATGGTTTGGAATGTAAATAGTCCTGATCGTGACCTTTCAGAAAATGACAAACACATTTTTGATAAACATATTAGTTCTCGAGATATTCAATTTCTTAAGAAAATCCTAACTTCTTACTATAGTAAAGCTTACTAAAAATTGAATTGACGCCGTAAAAATAATTAGCTTTTCAAATGGTTTGGAATGTAAGTAGTCCTGATCGTGACCTTTCAGAAAATGACAAACACATTTTTGATAAACATATTAGTTCTCGAGATATTCAATTTCTTAAGAAAATCCTAACTTCTTACTATAGTAAAGCTTACTAAAAATTGAATTGACGCCGTAAAAATAATTAGCTTTTCAAATGGTTTGGAATGTAAGTAGTCCTGATCGTGACCTTTCAGAAAATGACAAACACATTTTTGATAAACATATTAGTTCTCGAGATATTCAATTTCTTAAGAGAATCCTAACTTCTTACCATAGTAAAGCTTACTAAAAATTGAATTGACGCCGTAAAAATAATTAGCTTTTCAAATGGTTTGGAATGTAAGTAGTCCTGATCGTGACCTTTCAGAAAATGACAAACACATTTTTGATAAACATATTAGTTCTCGAGATATTCAATTTCTTAAGAAAATCCTAACTTCTTACTATAGTAAAGCTTACTAAAAATTGAATTGACGCCGTAAAATAATTAGCTTTTCAAATGGTTTGGAATGTAAGTAGTCCTGATCGTGACCTTTCAGAAAATGACAAACACATTTTTGATAAACATATTAGTTCTCGAGATATTCAATTTCTTAAGAAAATCCTAACTTCTTACTATAGTAAAGCTTACTAAAAATTGAATTGACGCCGTAAAAATAATTAGCTTTTCAAATGGTTTGGAATGTAAGTAGTCCTGATCGTGACCTTTCAGAAAATGACAAACACATTTTTGATAAACATATTAGTTCTCGAGATATTCAATTTCTTAAGAAAATCCTAACTTCTTACTATAGTAAAGCTTACTAAAAATTGAATTGACGCCGTAAAAATAATTAGCTTTTCAAATGGTTTGGAATGTAAGTAGTCCTGATCGTGACCTTTCAGAAAATGACAAACACATTTTTGATAAACATATTAGTTCTCGAGATATTCAATTTCTTAAGAAAATCCTAACTTCTTACTATAGTAAAGCTTACTAAAAATTGAATTGACGCCGTAAAAATAATTAGCTTTTCAAATGGTTTGGAATGTAAGTAGTCCTGATCGTGACCTTTCAGAAAATGACAAACACATTTTTGATAAACATATTAGTTCTCGAGATATTCAATTTCTTAAGAAAATCCTAACTTCTTACTATAGTAAAGCTTACTAAAAATTGAATTGACGCCGTAAAAATAATTAGCTTTTCAAATGGTTTGGAATGTAAGTAGTCCATATCGTGACCTTTCAGAAAATGACACACTTATTTGATTCTTTAACAATATTTTGTTATTTTTGTATTTTTTTTAATGAACATTTAAACAAACATTTATGGTATATTTTTGAGTATTTATAATGTCAATAATTTATTCTCCTAAATGTCATTGTTTTCCTATATTTACCAATACATTCAAACTTTTATGATATTTTATTTGTTTAATATTATTTTAGTTCTATCTTCAAGCGTGTATACAGGCGTGTGAAGTTAGACCTACAGTAATCCTAAATATAGTTCTACTCTAGTTAGGTCTAACTTCACATGCATATCGATGCTAAGACAGCTGTGCCCAACTTGGTCTTCTTCTTTCTATAAATTCGTTTAGCCGCACCCAATCAAGAAGTGCTTTAGTTGTCCTTGTGATTGTAAACCGAGTTTGAGCTTTATTTTCGGCAATATTTCGTTGATCGACATTTCTAATGAAACCTACTTTTGGGCTTAGTTTTCACTATATACTGAGAGTTTGCTAGGCAGCATCGACAATCGATTTTTTTAATACTTTCCAGATACTGTTCACTGCATCAGACAACAAAGGAAATATTTGAAAACTCGAAGCAGTCTAAGAAACTCGATGACAGTCGATGTTACGTTTGTTATCTTAGTTACCGAAGATTTCCTTCAACCAAGAAATTCACAGCTCTGAATTGTTTCCACCTCAATACGTAGTATATATAGATGTGATCGTTCACCTCTAACAAGCAAAACCAGATTGGGTGGTGTATTCATTTTCATTGACAAATCAAAATAAACTTAATGGTCTATCCATCTATACAATTTATCCACCGAGCAAACAACTATTAAAGTAATCTTCAACCAAAGATTCGACGTCTTTATTCCATGTCTTAAGCAACTGAGTGTCTGTTCATCGATACCATTGAGATCAAATTTTAAATCTGTTTCTCACAAATTGAAATACCTTGGAACGGTAAGGTCAGCATAAAAAGTCACCGTAACTTAAACATAACGAACATGTTACTTGGTTTTGAATATTAAGACAACATTAAAAGTCCCAGGTTTTGCTGCTATGCTATGGGAACTTGTAATGGCTCATCTTATCTTGATTGGTAGCTTCATGTAACCGTGTTTTCGACTGTATTCGTTTGATATATGGGAAAACGACGTTATGTCTGAGGAATAAGTTCGAATAATAGTTCGCCTTTATACAGAAATCAAATAACTATCTTACATTATTTTGGAAGGATTCACGTTTCTATAGCAAAGAAGAATTATCGATGATCCTACCATATTTTTAACCCTGCTTCTCAGGATTATTTGACCCAATGTGGCATTCCTATCCAAACGAACACCTCTGCCTCTAAATATGATTGTTCTTTACATGAAGGCCAAGTTATGTGATAGTTTCCAGGACGTTAATACCGCGATCCAAAGTAATGCAATCCGTAGATTTAGCACGTATAGTTCAGGACTGTCGTAATAACGCCTTTCTGATTACCATGTCTCCGTTAGAGAGGTAAGATGAGGGTTATCGTGATCTCATGTATGACCTCTCGGTGATGATTACTTTAATTAATTTACGAAAGAGTTGTTTTGAGAGCAATGTATCTTATTGTAAGTCCTGCAGATCTTCTAAACCAAAAAGATGAAAGGCGAGCGAACCCATCGCTATCTTGAGTGCTACTCTCGGTATGCTTCCTTAATGACAAACAAGTTTTTTCACGAGGTTCATAGGTTTTTCTCTTCACTCATAGTTCTACACGCTTCAGATATATGCAAGGAAGACTATTGGTCGGATAATCAAAACATCAAGTCGATAACTTCATGAAGTATTGTTTTAATAGATCTATCTTTCAATAAATTTACCTATAGCAGTCCCAGAAAAAAATTTAAGTCGAAAAGATGAAAGGTCAAAACCTTGGAACCTGATCATGATTAGGGTTTCCATCCTTCGAAATAAACACTACTCTGACCTTCTTTCACGATTTTAAAACGTCTTTCAAACTGGGTCTAAAGATATGTTAGAGCTGGGCTAGGGTGATTTTTTGGTGCTCCTGTAGGAGTTTAACATATACTGTCTGATCCTCGTGTTTTAAAATTTGAGACCAATACTCTATCGAATACTTTCTTTTAACACCTTGGCTAAGCCTAGAGCTCAGCAATCACTGAAACTTGACAATTGGTTTGTGAAATGATTTCCATCTACTGTATTGAAATCCTAACTATTAATAAACTAAGCTTTTATTCAGTTGTAGACTGTCGATAGTTTTTCACTATATACGGATAGCTTCGTTCTACCAAACGTTTTACCGGTATTCATGACTTTGTTGAGAAGTTTTCTTGTCCGTCAAATTCCCCAATACACCATGGTAATCCAGTACTCTTAGGTTTGCAAAGAGGACATTACACTCATACAAGCTAATTAGTGCGTTTTAGAGCGCATCAGTAATCCTGCCCATTCAGCCGTAATTTCGGATTTTGATTGTTGAAGATAGAAGTTACTGGTTGAAATGGAATCTTCATAGTTCCTATTTTGTGTTTCTACTTTTAGAGTATATTTTGAAACCTTCTGACTTAGACTCCGTGAAACAAGAGTAATGTCAATTACTTCTGGCCTTATGACATCAGAAAGGTTTATATATTGTCCACATTGAAAATGACTCAGTTATATACAGATAAGTAGTCCATGAGAGAGATGCCTTTTGGGTTTCTATATCCTTTGAAATATTCGACCATCCACTCTTCTTCTGTCTACAAATTCGTCATTCTAGTAAGAACTGTTTTATTTCTCCTTGCGATTATTCTCATCAAACCAATTATTTTTGGGCCTAGTTTTCTCAATATCGAGAGTGTGCTTGGTGGCATATCAACAACCGAGGTTTTCAATACTCTCCGCACACTGTTCACTTCTTCTGACTGGTAATTCTAACACAAAATGCTGTTACTGACTAAATCTTGATATTTCCATTGCGTTTTTTCATTTATCAGAGCTCCACAGGAAAAACGCGTTGTATATTTCCCTGTACTCCCTGACTTTTTGTTTAGTTTTAATTGGGTGCAGGGTGGACTTTTCGACTGTCCTAGCTCCTTGTAACTGTCAGAGCTCCTGTACTCAACGCGCGATCCTTCAAGTAAAGGTTGATAGCTGCGTTAAACTTGTGCATTTTATACTCCAACAGAACCTGAAAACCGGCCAACGAATTCTACTTCTTAGATGTTCGATAATTAAATTCGCACTTTGCATCATCAGTTCGAGGTTTCGGCAGCTTCACCGTAAACCTATGCTCATCTAGTACAAATAGTGGCGTAACAAATAGTGGTATTTTCTCCTTTAATTCTGCAGAACATTTCCCATTTATTAGTCTATAGAACACGCAGAGTTCTGCAACATCTCTACGGTGCTGTAGGCTGTCTAGATCTTTCTAAAGTCTGGGGTTTCGTATTATTTGGATGGCACGCTGCTGAACTCTATTCAGCAACTGGAGAGCAGTGCCCTATGCTCCACCCCAAACCTGACAGCAATATTCTATACACGGCCTCAATATTCTATAACTGTCTGCATCGATTGAGGAACCCGAGTTTACGTGAAGCTGATTTGGCCAATGTGATAATGTGTTCATTCCATTTGAAATTGTTGCTAATCTGAACACCAAGCGCAGACGAATTGAGTCGCAACCCACGAGAACGTGACCTTTTACCACAAAAGGGTATTCGTTGTGACTTCTTCGTTGTTTTTTCTCGTTAAATTCGACCAGATTTTTAACCCCCCCACTCAAATATTGTACTCAAATTGGAATTAAGCGAAGTGACAACTTCCAGCCGTTTACCATTTAACTCTGAAGGAGTAGGCTCGACCTCGAATGAAATAGGGTTTACAGTGCAATCCAACAAGTCATTAATGTATAACTAAAACAAAGTTGGTGGCAAAACTGATCCCTGAGAGACTCCGGCATTTGGGAAATGTGTCGTTGATAATCTCCCATTTAGCACAACGTTGATCTTTCGGTCTTTGAGAAAGCTTTTTATCCACTTGATGGTCATCGAATCTAAGCCGTATGTCAGAAGTTTACAAATGAGTTTCTCATTCCAAACCTTGTCAAAAGCCTTGGATACATCCAAAGTGCTGGCAAAGACTTATTCGTGGTGATCAGTGACAAAATTCCATTTGTATACAACATACCATATTGTTTATATGAAACCATATTATTTATATGAAATTATTTTATTATTCTCAAGATAATTCACCAGTTGTTGGTTAATGCATTTCTAAAAAACTTTAGCCACGGCTGACACAATTGATATTGGCCGGTAGTTTGAGGTGTCAGTTTTATCACCATCACGTTTAAGAACCGGTTGCACCATCGCACTCTTCCAGGCGTTTTGTTATTTACTTTCTTATAAGCAAGAAAGGAGACAGATTTAAGTTAACATTGAAGCCAAGTCACTGGCAAACTCCTTCAATATTCGAACAGGAATTCCATCAGGTCGGGTGGCCTTATTTATGTCCATTGCCTTCAGGTTCCTGAAGACAATTTTCTCCGAGATGTTGACAGGATCCATTTTGGAACCACAATACGGATTTGATGGAGGCGTAACTCCATCCGGGAAACTAAAGTCGAGTTCGGAGTGAAGACGCTTGCCAGTAAGCCGGCCTGCAAATATGGATCCACCACAAAAGTACCATCTGCACACTTCAATGCTGAAATAGATGTTTTAGAAATATTGGCAACCGAGGCGACCATCTGGTAAAAGTTGCGATCGGAGGTTTTCAACTCGGATTTCGGAAGTCTTAGCGGCTTTCTTGTTGTCAGCTCTTTTCGCTTCCATATCACAGATTTTTTTACAGATGTTGCGTGTGGTCTTATATTCTTCAAACGAAACTTCGTTACGCTTATACAATAAGCTTGTACAATACCAAGACTTGTACAATAATTTTAATCGTAGCTTTGCAATGACAAGGTAATGGTCACTGCCTACGAATTTTGTTGGCGACCGATAAGCTTTCACGTTTTGGACAAGCCGAGCTTCGGGATGTTTTACATGGATATGTCCATGTTTCCGAATGAAGTTTCTAATAAGGAAAAATGTACTTGCCACTTTGAGATCATGAGCAATCGCAAAGTATCTCATTCTTTCTCCATTTTCGGTCGGATTTTTGTGTTGGGAGTACGGAACTATATTATTACATAAGTCGGTCTGATTTCTGCCAGCTCTAGCATTAAAGTCACCAATCACCAATCTAACATCGTGCTCAGGTAGAGCCTATCAGATTATCCAAATTATTGTAAATTGTGTTTTTATCCTGGGGTTGGCAAGATTTCCAAGGTCATTTCCACTGTGTAGCAATGTATAGCCTTGGAATACATGGTCTCCACTTTCAGAACATCGAGTTTCTTAGAGAGCTACGACTTCTAGCCGATACAATTTTATCCATATGATAAGGCCGTCCAACGAACCAGGTTTTCTAAGGGACTGCCGATTCCCTTATAACAAAAAATATATAACTTTTGATTTGGATGTTTGGAGAACCGTTTAAACGTTCAGATAAGTGTTGTTCCTTTATTTCATTGGTTTGCTTCCTTTTTTTCATTGTTACTTATTTCATTTCAGGTTTTTGGCCCGAAATCAAAACTATACATTATAAATTGTAAGTATTGTCATTTTTGTTTCACGCCATGTTATTAAACATGTCGATTCCCCGTGTCGTGTTGCGGTCTATGTTGGCCGGTAGGTCTCAATCTCTTAATGTAGGTAGCTTGAATGTCCAAAGTTTGTTACCCAATATTGACGAAATACGTCACCTTTTTTGTGGTTCACCAGTTGACATTCTTTGCTTTTCCGAAACTTTTTTGTCCCCCAATGTCTCAGACTCAGCTCTGGACATTGAGGGATTTAATCTAGTTAGGAAAGATAGGGTAGTTTCCCCACTTGGCTATGGTGGGCTGTGTATGTTTATAGCTAAACACCTATCGTATAAACCTGTAAGTATACCTCCTTCTATTTCTCGAATGTTGGTTTCCGATCTAGAATTCGTATTTGTTTGCATTTTTATTAATAAACGTAGATATTTATTTGGGGCTGTGTACAACCCACCTATAACAAGCAAGAGGTGTTATACACAATTTAAAAAATCCCTACTAGATATTGAACTTTTATTAAGCTATCTCACAATGAGCTATCATATCATGGCTATTCTGCAACGACTCGAACTGAGAACACAACCCAAATATTATAAATCATCAAACGGTTTTCTAATAGTTAAGCAATTCAATAAACCTTTGGTAAGCTTCTTAAACCTTACAAATGCCACATTGCGATGGCAATTCCACGGGTCGAGATGTAAAACAATTAAAAATATCTTAATCAAGTTGACAAGGGTCGTGTGTAATTTATTTACCGCACAATAAAATTGTCATCTTATAAAAATATAAAAATAATTTTGGTGACCCTCAACTAGCATCTTGCGTTTAAAAATGCAATCAATTCCATTGCGTTGTGGCAAAAAAATTCCGTTGAAATACCTCTTTTATACCGCGGCGGCTTTTTGTTGTTATTTTCTTTTTCTTATCTAGGTTGTGACCTAAATTTTCATCATCTTAGTCATCTCTACTTCGTTTTAATGCGAGTACTTACTTGTTGTATGTATGTAATGTATGCAATCATTTCAATTGCATAAAATCAAAATCGTTTTCGATTTTAAATTTATGAATTAAAAGTGAAATTGCTGTTGGTTGTATACCATGACGCACGATATGAGCACGTTTCGTTCGACGAAGGCACGATGTTGTCCAAAAATAAAAAAGATCAAACAGTTGTGGATGTCTCCAGGGGTCAACTTTAGTAATTTCGTGAATTTTTGATTTTGTGCTACTGTTCAGTGCGGGATCATATACCGCACCTATTAGAATTTGTCTATTAGTCGTGCACTTAATAATTTTAATCATGAATCGACGATGAGTTTAAGATAAAAACCACATCGAAAAGCTTTTTAGCAAGTTGGAGCAAAATCGTGTTGTTTTTTGCACCTTTATGAAATTACAGCACGTAGACATTAAATTTATTCATTCCCAAAGAATTTCGTTTCCTAATTAAAATGCATTAAGAAATGTTACATCTTCTACCACAGGTACGTACGTAAATGTGATAAAATTCTTGGAATGTTCAAGTTGAAGTGATATTCATCGGTAACATTATTTTTCGATTTTATTTATTAGTTTTGTTGCTGCAAACGCACAGCCATTTATATACGAATCACTATTGACCGTGATACTACCCAAGTAGCTTAGAGGTTAAGACAATTTCTTATCATGCCGCTGTTTCGAGTTCGATTCTTGCCTTGAGAGAAATTTAACATGCTCTAGATGACATAAAGAAGCAATTGGATGTGAAAAAAGCATTCGTTGTGCTGACCACCTACAATGTGCAATGTTTCGTACGGTCTTAGTTAATTATGGGGATTTAGCCGGCCTAATAGATAATTGTACTACTAAAAATCAACCTGCTCATTATTATATCTCAAAGGTATCTAAATGTGTGTTTTTGATTCAAGAACCGTGGGTTCACAGGAAAAAAATCAAAGGATCCAGGGGATACTTGCTTGAAACCTAGAGCATCTGTTTCTTTTCGTAATGACATGAATTACAGATTCCTAAATTAAATCTGTTGCGATGACCTTAGTCTTCGTCTAAGGTCATCAGCAGTCGTGAGTGTATTAGACGCTAGGTTCTAGTGATCTCTGCTTACTTCCTGCACAAGCGTGTTGCGTGTTGATGTTTTTACTTTGCGATATATTTACGTTTAATCGTGACGCGACAAATCTAGCGAATTACAAGAACTTAACTCGAAATATCGATTTTATCAATTGATTGTTGGCGTGAGATAATTTGTGATTTTTTTGAGTTGCCCTGAACGCCACATTATTTCGCCCGAAAGTGAATTCCTCCCTCCGTTGCTGTAATGCATTGGGGAGCCTGAATTCGCCCGCTTAGTGATTAGGCTTGTTGTGACATGAAACGTACTTCCTGGAAATATCTGTGCAAGAGAGCGTGAAAATGGACCATCACGTAGTATTGAGAGAGAAGGCAGACAAATTCCATTGTGAGAAGTTAATTCGTCGGGGTCACCAATGAAGCGTGTTTATATTTTGTAATTCACTAGGCTGGTTTCGATCGAAAAGTTCAAATTCATCTCATTAGGCATATGCTTGAATTTTAGGGACAGTAAAAACACTGATTGGAAACTTTATGGGCTCCATCTGACCCAATCACTTCTATTTTTAGTAATGAAAATCAGAAAGTGCGGACAAATGGATAGAGCAACTAGCGAGCTAGAAGAAGGACTAATCAGTGGTAATGAGAAGAGTCTAAAAGAACTGGAACACGATGGTGGACCAGTGAACTGGGCCGAATAAGGAAGCAGACAACAAAAAATCTCAGCAAAGCCGTGAAAACCAGAAAATCGAGAGATTGGGAGTTATAAAAATCTATAATACAGAGAGAATACAAGAAATCTATCCGAAGTAAAGAAACATCGAATGAATGGAGATCTTTCTGTGAGGAAGTGGATAACCTTACGGTAACCTCTAAACTCAATAGATGGCTATTCTCTGTGGTAATATGACTCATGCGAGTACAAATCAGGGAGCTCTAGAAGTTCTCGTGAAAACTCATTTTCCCGAAAGTGATAATTCTTATATAGTATATATAAGATGGAAATCAAGTCCCACACCGACTACCAAGTTTGAGAGTTTGGAACTGGGTGGCAAGGGTGTTGAAAAAGATAGAATCAGATGAAATGTCGGCATTTTTTTTAAATAAAATATAATAGGTCTAGACGGGATATTTACGGGTCTCCTACAGAAAGGACTGAAAATCATCATATAGACTATCATGCTTATATCTTCAGAGCCTGTATAGCCCTCGATAACGTTCCAAGGTCATAAAGAACAGGCAGAGAAGTGTACATTCTGAATGATGCCCTTATGCCAAATGGCAAAAAGGGCGATTGGTTGATCTTGATAGATACTTTAGATATAATAGTCTATTAGAAAATACAGGACATTCCAAACAATGCGCATACCAGAAAGATAAATCTGTTGAAACAGCTCTCAATTAAGTCGTCGGACAGATTGCAAAATAGCTAGATAACAAGGGATCTGTCTTGGGAACGTTTCTGGACACCGAAGGAGCGTTTGATTACGTCTATATCCATGTTTATTGCCATGCTTAGCTCAAGGAGAGTTACTGCAGATTTTTATAGTGATAAAAAAGTGAATGGGATGTTCTTAGGTTGGAATTCTGTCTCCGCTCTTGTGGTCAACTCAATACTATAGTCCAATTAAACAACAACGGATTTTACTGTCAGCGTTATGACAATGACATCGCCATAACTCTGCGGTTGGTACATATACGTATGTGATCACATGTAAATAGCGATTAACATAGTCGTAGCCTGGTGTAGTGATCAGGCTCCAACAGTCACCGTTAGGAAAACTAAGATGGTTTTTTTCACATAAAACAAGAATCTTTATAACAGGGAAACTTTAGTCTCCATAAAATTGGGACTCATACCATCCCGCATTATTCAGAAACTAAGTACCTGGGTATCAGGTTAAAACAGAAAATTACCTTGCAAAAACACATAGAAGATAAATTAAAACCAGGCCTTTAAAGCCAGATGGCTGTGGGTCTACAGCCGTTTAATCTTTGGTTCAGAAGGTGTGCAAAGCCTACCTACAAAGCAGAGAAAATCAATTTTTGCCCTCTGGGCAATGCCAAATATGGAGGGAGGTAGGTCGGCACATAACTCACCAAATGGCCTCGGACACTATGGTTTCGAAGCAGCCCACCCTAGCTTACCAGTGGACATATGCTAATCTTTACCGATGCATCAGTATGCTGTGCCAACTGGTGCCAGGTTTTACATGCTAAATCTTGAGGTGGAAATATCTGGTAGGTTTACGCTATTTTCTTTCAGATTCAAATTTTCCGAGCAGTATTCTATGCAAGGGAAATGCATTGCACAGATCGTCGTATCATATCTGACAGCTCTAACCGCGATTGATTTCAATACTGTTTCTCTGGATACCCAGTCACATGGATATCAAAGATAACGTATTGGTCGGTAAATTGGTCTGTTTGGGTGCAGCTTCCATTTTTGTTTGACTTGAGTCCACTATGGGGTCGTGTTATTATCTCTTAGGAGAAATATCGGCTCTCACTTTGGTGCTCTGAACTGGAAAAGATGGGATCCTGTCCTTCTTACTCTCCCCATAGACTGCACTACTATAGATCACGATTCATTTGTGAGAATCAACTGAATACCTTGTAGATGCCGGATAGTTTAGGGTTCATTCGAAGAACAAACAGATTTTGCGACTGATAGTGTCCAAGGGGATGTCACAATGTGTCAAACGAGCCTGAGTGTTGGGGGGAAAAATAACTCAAACGTAGTAGTAAATTCTATTTGTGAGTGGGCCAATGTTAACAGTTAATTAAATGGACTAACCGGCTCCCCAAAAGGTCTCAATGAATCAAAAAAGGCTTGGAATATCGTATATTACTTCTGTCTGTGTGTCTTTATCTTTCACGGTTCGCTTATTTACATCCTACTTTACGCTATTATATAGCCAAATTGAGGACGTAGCCGTACGTGGCTATAGGTCGTAGAACCATCTACACATTGCATAGCTACATGCCAGTCTATAGTACTGACATGGAAGAAGGGTTGACCCATGAATTCTGCATTCCAACAGGAGGTAAAAGATGTGTTCCTTCACACGTAATCAGTTGGTGAAAAAAACCTTTTGCATCCTGCTCATATCGGAAGTTTGCATCCTGCTCATCCCGGTACCTCTCGCTTCAAATGCCACAGCTTTAACAACCTCGCCATTTGGTTGGTCGTATTTATTTTACTTTTCCATACAGCCGCTCAAAAGGTTTGGTTCGTTTCAGTCGGCGTACGAGATTTCAAGTGCTAAACAATTGGGTTGTTTTATATAGTGGTTACGTGTTGGGTCCTTTCATTTAAGGCACAGTCCGCTTTAAAATCCAGAGATTTTGATTTCTGATATACCAGAATTCATCCACTAAGTTTCTGAGAGCCTGGTACCGCCTCAAAGTTGAATACGATGTTCGATAAGTATCAAGTTCAAATTGGTATCAATTTTTCTTTGATGTATGTTTTCTATCGAAGTCTAGTGTCCAGGGTCATGCCTAATGTAATGTGTTGATTCGTCGATATTAGAACAGCCGTGAAAAAGACGTGAACAAGAAAAGTCCCCACGGCATTGTTTTCTTATGGGGGAAGACTATTGGTGAATAGGTGATATAGGACTGGTCCTAGTACATTTGTACCCTGTAGTACTCCGAAATCTGATGATTTGGAATTAAGTGTTTTCTCTCAGTTATCAGATTTACTCTTTTAAACAGTACTTCTCAAAGCGTTTAGACATAACTTTCAATAATGAGATTAGCCTGTAAAGCGGTTTGGAATCATGATTATTTCTGAAACTATTGATTAACTTGGTACATATTCTAAAGGATCTATTTATAAGATGTGTGAGCTTTCCTTGGTCTTTGTTTTTTTTAATGTTTGTAGTAATCAGATCAAAGTCAGTGGCTATTTCTGCTTCATATTAGTTTTAATTTCATACATGATTTCTTTTGGGCTAGCTAAAAACATGTTTAAATTTGTATAAATTCTTCCGGCCTGATCTCGATTTGCAGTGGTTAGAATATTTGTTCGAAGTTCTCAACAAATCGTGGAGCTTTGTCTTTGTTATTTCTGGCACATTTTTCAATGCTGTCATAACTAGAGGAATTTTCCCAGCCCTTAATTGGGGTTGCTTACTTTCTTCTGATCCATTCTACAGATAGTAACTCTTGCTTAAGCCTCACAGTAACGAGATGCACGCATCTAATGCTACCATCTTTACCAACATTACTTGCCTGCGATTGGCTCTCCGCTACTCAATTTCAATGGTAGATTAACATTAGCATAACTTAGTGTATCTCTCCACACATCTGATACAAATTG
Organism: Tipula lateralis; assembly: GCA_963932295.1. Classification (NCBI taxonomy): domain Eukaryota; kingdom Metazoa; phylum Arthropoda; class Insecta; order Diptera; family Tipulidae; genus Tipula; species Tipula lateralis. The sequence goes on from OZ010738.1 coordinate 111,368,337, forward strand.
ATTTCTCTTCATGAAGTCCGTACTCAGAATCAATTCAACAATAATAACCGCCACCATAACTTCATAATAGAAGTCATTGGATGAAGCTCATTATATATTAAGTCAGCCCGCAACAATCGTCCCTTTTGCTACTTTATCCAATGTTATCACATTAAATCGCGGCCATCTTCCTCTCTTGGCAATCGGAGAAAAGGGATGAGGATCATGAACAATTTGGTAAGCTTTTACTACTTCGTTTACTTTTCGTTCTAATGCCAGCATGATTTTATCATAATCTACTTTTGCTTCTGGAACAATCTGTAGCATATCTGCTGCACCACCTATTAACGCCTCTATTACAGGTGCTACTGGGTGCAACAGCTGGGTTTCTTCTTATATCAGACACTTCAAATTGTAGATCCATTTGACATTTCGACCATTATATGTTCATTTGTAGTTATTTGAGAAAAGGCCATTTCGGTATATGTTGCTCCTTCTACCGCATCTCTGCATTTGGTACCCCAGTATTAAACTCATACTCATCTGAATTTAAGTCTTCTTCTAACAAAGTCTGTTGAAACTTTCTGAACTCATCGCTAAGCTGTCATAATATTTAAAATATAGTTTCAGGTTTTGTTACAACCTTATTGGATTATGAATTCTTAGACACATAGAAACAAGCCATTGTTAAAGGATCAACAAAGATCTGCATATGTGTATCTACTTTCTAAGAATCGTTAACAATCTGAAAGATATTAATGACTGCAAGTAGCTTAACATTCTATGTACATAGTGACGATAATATACTGCGTTATCTTCTTTGCCAAACGCGACAGTCAATCCAATTAATCACACCGAAATCCCATCACTTACTTAACAAATCTTAATTAATTATGTGACCATTACTATGATTGCCATAGGACAATTTCAATGCTGTGCCCGCAGGTATGTATATTAACATTAATTAATTAGATTTCATTAATTGTTAAACGTACACCAAACCAATATTACAAACTGGAAAATGTCTTCTTTTTTAATGGATGAGTTCAATGAAATCAGATAAAATCGTAATCTTACTTGTATGTATATGCAAAGATTCGTCATCTAATATAAAAATGGTTTGAGATTAAACTGTTAAATGTCATCGCAATGGCATTGAGATCATCGTTGAGTCTTGTATCAGTCTTATATTGTAATTATTATATGAAACGATCTCGACAGTTTGGACAAACCAGCATAGTTCGAGTTGGCTGTTATCGCTGCATATCTACCTTGATACTATCCTAGATACTGCTACTATCCTAGATAGCTCATATCAATCGACAATTTCGAAAGATCTTTGTTTTCTTAAAAGTGCGCAGCTCTAAAATATTATTAGGAGTTGCTTCCTAGTGTCTCCGAAACCGATTAAGTAAGCGAAGTTTTTAAATCTGTGTTGTTTCATAACGATGCTAATTGTAGTCTATCGAGTATTAGAGATCGGGGTATCGCGTAGCAATCCTCTAAAATAACCAGCAGCTCCTGGCGACTCGTTGGATACACATCTCTGGCTTGAACCCTTCTTTAAAACTCGTCCCATAAATGGTCGATGCGGGATCGAGATCCGGGCTTCGAGCTGGCTACTCCATAACAAGCACATCCACCTCTTGAAAGTACTGTTATAATATTCCAGCCATATGCGGTCTCGTATTATCTTCATGTATGAATAGAAAATTTACACCAATAAACCCGACAAAAGGTACAACGTGCTTCTCGAGTAGTTCCTCATTCTACCAATTCTTCAATGCAACATTGTGTATATTCTTTCGCAACCATTGGTGCCATATAAACACACCCTGCACTCGTTAGAGAACAAGAAATGTGAATTGGGGTCAATATTGACCCGTTTGCTGGTATGTGTGCAGTCAGATTAATTTCTCTAAGTCATCTTTTAACTATCCATCGACTGACTTCGAGTTCACGAACTTGACGCCACCGTCCTAGTTTAACCGCATTCAAACGAAAATTTCGCAACGAAGTTGTTATATACAAGAAAGGGGTCATCACAGTTTGCTGTAGCACGAGGTCAGCAAGATCCTTGTCGCCACCAGCTTGACTGCCGAAAATAACATGTATAGATATTGGTTTAGACGCTTTAAAATAATTATTCTGATGTTGAAGGTAAAGATCGGCGCACTAATCGATGTTAGACGCAAACAGAACTTGGAAATTGGAGTCGTTTTACTGAAGTCGATGAACCTGTAACCTCGTGTTTTTGTATGAACAACTGTTCGAACGGGATTACATGAAAGGCGTTTTTCAACATATCGTGACTGGTGATGAAATATCACAATATCATCAAGCAGAGCAGAAATATACCAGGAGATGATAACACTTGGCCACTTGTAAAACCGGCTAAAAAACTAAATAATCTATGGCTTAAACCGCGTCCCAACTGAAACCTTACGAGCCATTAATACGTATTGGTGCACATTGTAGGTGGTCAGTACAACGAATCCTGTTACACATTATCGCTTTTTATGTTATCCAGAGCATGTTAAATTTTTGGGCAATGACGAGAATCGAACTACCGTCATCGACGTGATGAGAAACTCTCTTAACCCTTTAACTACTCATCCCCTTTGTATTCAGTGTTCCTTCCAGAAGCCAAATCAGCTAGTGTGATTTAGCTTTTTGCTTCAAGACACCTTGAAAGGATATCCGGTACTATATTTAAGATTATTTCTTTTGTACTGCAGTCAAAAGCGTAAAAATTAGTAGGTCATACATTGCAGACTCAATGTATGGCCTACAACTTTTTACGCTTATGACTGCAGTGAGCAATTTAACACAGTAATGTTGTAATTATTTTGAGCCTTGTTTAGTTCAGACGAAAGTAATTGAATATTCTGATTCATCCTTTGTTTTTTTAAATAAGAGATTACCGATACCAGTTGTGCATGCGTCGCACTGTATAAAATCGTTTTGAAAAATCAGGATTTGGTAACACTGGGGCCAACATTTTCAAACACATTTTGTGTCTTGTTGTTAAGTTCGTTGAACCTTTCAACCATCCTCAGAACTCTTATCGGTTTTGCAGTCTTCGATATTGAATATTAAAGTATGGCTTGAATCTTTTTGGGATCCACTCTAAGATATCGCTCCCCAATCACATAACCTTAGTATTTGTTTCTCGACGTACAGATTTACTTTTTTCGTCATTGACAGTTAATTTATCTATACACTTTAAGTAATCTAGCAACCTTAGATAATAGTAAAAATGCTCTTCAAATGCTTATAAAATATATCTTTCGAAAATTAATTTCTCGATAGTGACGTTTTTGAAAATCAATTTACCGAAAAACAATTTATCGCAAATCAATTAATCGACAGTCAATTTATCGAAAATTCAATTAGTTTAATTGTTTTAGTAAGCGCATAAACACTAAAGGTGATTATTTGACCGGAGCATTTCTCGAGATTACCTGGTTACTGAACTTTCTCAAAGTTCAACCAATTCTGCCAAATTGTCTTCTAACATAGTACGATATTGAACTCCATTGATCGGTATGAATTTGCACCACACGGTCACTTTTTGTGCTTGTAATGGAGTCACTAGAAGCACAATTGTTAAAGAATAGTTCTTGAATTAATTTGATCGTGAGTAAGCTAAGATCTTACAGAAAATTCACTACAATGTGCTTTGATACATTCCCTATGAACGCTGTAAAACTAACTGATTTGACTTTTATAGAACTGAAGTATTTATGACTGTGATATTTTCGGTACTTCTTCCGGAGCGTTGTCTCACTGGCACAGAAAAATCCAATAGTTTTTAATAAAACGTTGCTCGTTCTTGAACTTCACCATATGAAAAAAATAGAAACTTTGACAACATCTAGTAAAGTAATTTTTGGCTTTAAATTTGTTTGTAGGTTTAAGTGCCACACTAAGATGTTTTATCAAAGATCCATATTGATGGGAATTAAAGCGTAGGTCGTTTCAACTTATGTGTAGATTTCCGCTTTCATATTGAGAAATCGGTTAGTTCACTATAGCTCTATTTCGTTTAGGATAATGTTGAACCTCGTCGCTCTTTTAGTTAACTGAATCTCAGATAGTTAACGGTTTTTGTCTATTTGAATTAAAGGTTGTTCTTTGTACAGTTGCCATTGCTTACAATTTTGGAAGCATGTTTGCCTTTATCTAAAGATTTACATATTAAAAATATCGTGAACATAGTGTATGTATTTGTTGTTGTAACTGTCTCCTGTTAGTTCGCTTTTAAATGAATGTCTTATGGTGGGCAATAAACTGACGATATAATACATTTCGCTTGTCTATACTACCCTGTCCATCCTTGGAGACATGATATTTATTTGGACTTACTATATTTTTAGTGTTCATAATATCCATTAGGATGCTTTGTATGGAGAACTCTGAGAAATTGAGGTGGCTTAGGTAGTTCACAAATCAGCTTAATAGCATTTACTTTAAGTTTTTGACAAGGAGTTGAATGTGAGTATTTATATGTTTGAGCATAAGACCAAAGATACATAATTGGTTCATTGGGTATTTGCCGTTCAGTTTTGTCGGTTAATTATCGGTAACTACCATGAAGAATTCTCTCCAAATCGGCCAGTCACTGATCGAGGATTTTCGCTAAGACAATATTTTTTGGCTAGCTTTATAATTTCATCGGCGTAGAACTTCTGTGTTTTATGACCGAAAAACTTCACCATGTGGTTTTCAGCATGGTGAAGTTTTTCATGTAGTTTCCGGGCTAAACGGTGGATGGGTCGAAAACTACCAACGAAGTTTCGTTAATTTGTTCCGAGCCATAAAATATGTGTGTGGTCACGCAATGTCATGATGAAACACAGCTTCCTTTCTGCCAATCCTGGACCGAAGTGATGGTTCCACCAGGTTGCAGCAGCTTATACTGGACAATTCTCTTCCAATCCCACCAAACACTCAATAAAACCTTGTTTGCCGTCAATCCAGTCGTTTGAAGTTGTTTGTGTAGGGTCACCAGATTTTGACTATGAGCTTTTAGTTTTGAAATTCTCGTATTTCACCCATTTTTATTGTATGTAATGATTCGCTTCAAAAATGGTTTAATTTCGTTGCTTTCAGCAGCATTTCTCTGATGTCAATTCGGTTTGTTAAATTTCTTTGAGTTAATTCATGTGGCACCAAACATCGAGCTTTATCGAGTGGAGGCATTAAACATCGGTTGATGTTTAATCTCTCCACTATTTCCTGACATTCTCACCGTTACATTTCACTCATTTCCAAATCGAAAACTTTTTACAGAAGCATGGACTTATAATACAATTTTCACCAACAGTGGAAGCTGATTTGTCACCTTTTGAGCACATATACATTTGAGAACATTGAATAAGTGTTGCTCGATATATGTACGCAGCAACACCATCTTTAGTGGCAAACACCGCGATGTCTTTGATATGCTCAATAAAAAAATTTGTTTTAAATGATATTAACACTTTTGCAACAGTATTTAGCTTAGGTTAAAACTAGAAATCTGATCTATGGTTGAAGAGACCAAAACATTAGTGATTTCTGTACTGGTAACCACGAGTTTGAAGTCGTATCTTAGATTGGAAGACGTTATCAAGATTCACCATGCGAAATACAACCTTTCTAGTTTTATATTCACTACATCCACTTTTGAAATCAAAATACCTTTGTTTCTCATAAGTGGATGTGAGTGTTGGCCCTTGACAGATGAGTAAGAGAGATTGCTTCTAACAATCAATATAATATATCGTTAATGGTATCACTTATAGAGCCCTTTTCAATCACGGGATCAGGGATATAATGCTATGTAGCTATAACTGATAATGTAGCCTATAATGTACGTCGCCTTCATCAAGTTCTGTGTGCTGTGAACGGTGTAACAATTTTTTTAGGCAGGCCCTCATATCTGCGGGCGAAAATAAAACCCCCACGACGTAGAGAGCGATTTGGCATCTTCAGCCTGTTTACACCCGTTTGCAGAACTGGCTTGTGATCGAAACCGATAAAGTCGGGTCAACAATGACCCGTAAAGGGTGTATATTATAATTACCTTTCGTAAAGATTGGTGTAGTGATTGTTCAACATTACAGTGAACGAATACACCATATATGTAGTAGTGTTGCTTTTGAAATCCACGTACTTTCAAAAACTATCACGCTTTCATTTTAATCTCAGGCTACCGTTTTAACCACCCTAAAAGCCGAAAGATAACTGAAATTGTATCTTAATTATACGAATATTATGGTTCATAAATGCCAAAACCTCACAACATTATTGTTTCATTTTGTTGCCAAACGAATGCCAGTCAATCAATTTAACATCAAATCAATCAAACCTATAAAAGGTATGATCATATATACCTATATTAGACGATGACCTAGTCAAAAATGCTGTATACACTGTCGGCTTATCATATTTCGAATAATCTTGAATGCGAGATTATGTTACGCAATATATCATCGTATTGTATGTACACCAGCATATATGTACATATGTATACACAACATAAAACGTTTAATGTTATTAATTTATTCACCTTGCATTGAAAATACCTTCAATATACGAGTATGAGGTATAACAGCAGCAGCATCTACAAGTTAAATCATAAAATACTGTTTACAAGAAAAACGAGTAACAAAATATTTAGGTTAAGTCGAGATGAAATTGACAACAACAACAAATAATCAATTTAATGATTTACAAAAGTTCGATTCGATTTGATCAGATTTTTATCTAATTACATAATTGTCACATATGTACAATCATTCAATTAAACGTCATTAGACAGGTATTTTAAGTATATATAATACGTTCATAGATGAAAATAATTGCACATGTGAAATTGAAAGTGGAATTACGTTTGGTGTGTGAACTTATATAGCGAACGTGTATACGCTTGCAAAGTAGCTCTTAAAGATGGTGACGCGTACTCATAACGTTTAGGTCATGGGATTTGAGTCTATCTGCTCATTCAAAAACTCATACTAGGAGATTGCAATTTAATTTTACCAATACTTAGTTCTGCCTCTTTTTTTGCAGTCACTCAGGCTCGATTGACCCATTTGTGACATCCCTTTCCAGAAGTCCACTCTCAGTCCCGAAATCTGTTTGTTCTTTTAATGAAGTCCATGATATATGGTATCATCAAAATCGTCAAATGATTCTTAAATAGGAATTGTGATCCAAAGCAGTGCAATCTATGGGAAGAGTATGAAGAACAGGAGCACAAGAGCAGCTCAATACTTTTTTTTTCTATTTTCCAAACTGGTCGCAGTTTGCAATGCTCCAAATTTTTACTCGAAAAATCATTCAGGGAGCAATGCCTCGAGAGAATGCCCAGCAAGATCGACAAGAGATGAGGTTATTTCCATCTTTGCCCAGCCTGGCTGTCAGAACGGATGCGGATACGTCGATCTATTCAATTCGTCTCCTTTGCAAAGAGTGCTGTTTTCAAAATTGCTGCAATTTCCACCTGAAAGACTTGAAAATTCTGCCTCTTTCCGTAATAGCTCTTTAAACCGTCGATGAAAGAATAGTTGCAACTACTCTTCTAGAGGCTCGAAGAGTTTGACATATAAATCAAGTTCGTTAGGACTGTGTTTAGAGCATAACACATCAATACCTGCTAATACATACACAACCTCATACCGATTTATTTCGTTCACCCGGAATATAATACTGAGTTTCTGTCATTTGAGATATGACATTAGTGGTGAAATAAAGCATATTCAAAAATGCCGCTTCTTTTGACATGAAAACCTTCTAATTCAAAAATATTTTAACCGTACATTTTGACATTAAAATTTCAATTGTATGCCCGAGGTGAAAGAGTGACTAACATCACACATTTATGTTGGTGTTCCTCTTCCCTATCTAAGTCGCTAATGCCGCTATATTAAAGCACGAACGAATAATAGATTTTTTCATCCACCAGTAGTTTGTAGTGGGGGCTTGAGTCAAACCAAAATTCTTGAATTATTAGAACTTTGCTCACATGTTTTCGAATTTTGAAAAGAAGAGTAACTGATCAGTACGGTGGGGATGGATTTGTACTGGCTTAAATAAAAACTTTATAATAGCGGTTTCTCACATCTAAGATGAAACAAAGCTCGGAAATTTACGGTTAACGTTGCCTGATGTTGGTGTCCCTGCTCATTTCTTTTGTATACATTTGAGATGCTGCCCTAAACTGTAGATGACTAGATCACCTGTTTAAGCCAATACAACCAGACTCTTTGTTATTGATTTAACTATATCTTTCCGTGGAAGTTTGGCATTGGTATTCAGCATTACGAGATCGTTTTCAATTGCTATAAGTTCTATAACTATAATTACAAACAACAACTCAGGGCAAACCCGATCGGCTCTAGGCAAAACTATATTGGGTGCAGGAGCTCTGACAGTTACAAGGAGCTAGGTCAGTCTAAAAGTCCGCCCTGCACCCAACTAAAACAAAACGTAAAAAAAGCCCTCTATTTATCTTCGTGTATACAGGAATACTGAACTAAGATGGACTAATAACTTGACAGGATTCTTGTAACAATCACCATTTTAAGAAGTCGGAGCAAATTTAAGGACGTGTGTGGCTGTATTCTTGATATGCTTTCGTTCTAGTTTCGTTAGTATTATATTAAGATTTTTAAAGCCTTATATGTCCATGTTTTTGTTAAAAGAGGTCGCAGCCGTTTTTACCATCGGTGTTGCATCATAGCATAGAAGATATAACTGATAGGTTCTAAGTATTTAAAACATTGAATCGGTGTCATTGAGGAATAATAATTTGTAGAACTTGAAACTCCTGAGAAACCGAAAAGGTTTATGAACTTCCTCATTACTTTTTATATAGATATTTAATTTGACCGCTTTAATTTGTTCAAACCAATCAGTTTAAGTCAACACTCCCAACGACCTTTTGTTGACACTTTATCTTTTTTTTCCCCGTTACTCAGGCTCGATTGGCCCATTATGACATCCCTTGCCACTGCCACACGTACACACTCAGTCTCGAAATCTGATTGTTTATTTAATGAAATCCAAGGTATCTGGTATCATCAAGATCGTTAGTTGATCCTCAAATAGGAATTGTGATCATAAGCCGTGCAGTCTATATGAAGAGTATGAAGAACAGGAGCACAAGAAGTGCTCAACAGACTTTTCTTCTCCCCCTTCACTGTTTGCAGTTTTCGATGTTGTGAATTTGTAATCGAAACATAGGATTATTCAGGGAGTAATGTCCCTTAAAAATGCCCAGCGACCAAAAAGCGACCATCACCAAAGTGAATTTTTCCTTCAATAGATATAGACGTCACTCCTAAAGGTGGCTCAGTTCATCAGCCAAAATATTTGGTTTGATACCCATGTGACTGCATATCCATTGAAGTCTAACTTTATTCAGATTGCCTAGTCGATTTAAGACAATAACCGTCTCAAAAACAAATTTCAATGAAACAGTATTGGAACCAATTGCCTTTAAGTCAGAACGGATACAGATCTCTGCAGTTCAACTGCTTTGCAAAGAGTGCTGCTTTCAAAATTGAAGCTTTAAAATATGAGCTCTTTTGAGTCGCCAATGAAACAGTAGTTGGAACTACTCTTCTAGAGACTCGCAGAGTTTGATATACACATGAAGTTCGTTAGGACCATGGTTAGGGTAATACACATAAATACCTGCTGGTACATACACAACCTCCTACCGATTCATTTCGTTCACCGGGAATATAACGCTAAATTTCTTTCATTAGAGAGATGCAATTAGAGATACTAGCGTTGAACTACTCGTAATATAGCAAGTTCAAACTTTGCACCCTTTTACATCAAAAAACTTTAATCCAAAAATATTTTATTCATAAATTTTGAGAATATAACTTCGTCATTTATTTGAATAAGTTAGGTTCCATAAATTCAGGATCAGTGCTACAAAGGCACTCAATGCTACAAAGGGCCCATGGTGCAAACCTAGGATTAAATCAAAGCGCACAGACGCATTCTGTAACTTTAGCAAACTGAAGCATTTTGAACCAGGGTGGAAAAGACAGTAGATGTTTAGGAATATTCCTGGGATTGAGGCAAAGGATCTGATGCGACTGAAAGCCGGACAACTGCTAATAAGGTATAAGCGATATCATCAACATCCTTACGACATTCGTAACATACGGTATCAATAATAGGTTCTATGCGATGAAACGGCCATTGCCAGTAAGTTTAGAAATCAATATTCTCAAGTTGTTCTTTTCCAATGAAAGAACGCAATTGGTCAGTTCCGGGTTGAACCCTATGACAAAGAATTGCAACTTACGGCAAGTAGGAGTAGCTGAACATGTCAGATTTAGATGCAGTATTTAACTAATTAAAGAAACAAAGTGACACCTGTAGTATGTAGGTTAAATGATATAACTGATAAAATGTATGCGAATCATTCAGATTTTCGTTCAGTTAGTTAAGTTTCATCTGCCGCCAAAATGAAATGGCAAAGGCTGAACGAGATGTCTTATCTTCTACCGTGTTATTGAAGAATATAAAAATTTACCAATTACTGTCACCCATTTTTGACAGTTATTTCTATACCATAATAAGACCATAATAGGAAAGTCTAATATTACACATTCATATGGGTTCTCATTACCATAGGTTAAAAAATATTCAGGCCATGTATTGAGTACCGATGTTTGTATCGAGTACCGCATTGAACGATATCTTAAGGTATGGTGCATCTCGGCGAATCCTTTAAAGAAACTACTCATTGCTGAGTTGTTGTACACGGTATTAAGAGTCATCCATTTGGGTCTTAAGTGTACTAAACAATGATCAGACCTTAGAAGCTGCTAATTATGTTTGCTTTATGCAACCTTTCATCGACAGAAAATAGCAACATATAGAAATAATACCAGAGAAAATGTATCATGGTCCATAAGCCGTTTCGTGCCACGAGCTATAAGGTCCCTCAAATCGTTTAATCCAGGGTTGCAACTATTTAGAGTCCGCCAATTGTGTGAGAAGTCGCCTGCCTGAGAACTCTTTCAACAAAAGAAATATTCTAAAATAGGACTGGTTTTCCTCTGAGTTCATATAAAACCTATAGCGATTGAAAACGGTTCTAAACATGCTTACAACCAGTCCCATTTCAACAGAAAGATATTGGCTCAAACCGATTGGCATAAACAGTAAAGAGCAGTCATCTTGAATATCTATCTAAAAAAATGACGAGAAAGTCTCCATTCTTCAGGAGTTTCAAGTTCACCCAAAGTAAGTATCGCTCGATAGTGTATAGCTTTTAATCCAGTACTGCCACCGTTTAGGTGGTATAGTCACCGTTCAGGCCAATAAAGTATTGTAAGCGATACTGATGATCAATCTAGCTGTGACCTTGTAACGAATCGCGCGGCATGATTGAATCAACAAGATGACCTTGTCCACGAGGTAATGCCGTTCGTTACCGAATTTTAGAATTCAACTATTCAGAGCTTTGGCGTGGTCATATTTTAGCCGGCTGAAGCTCAGGGATTGGGGTGGGCTTTGCCAAAGATGAATAGAAGCTTGCTAGACCACAACGAAAGGAAATAATTAGGATGGAAACGTTAGGATGGAAAACAAGGCCGGATTAACTTACCATCACAGCAGATTTCGATTACTCACCCAATTCGTATTTGCCTAAGCTATTATTAGCCTCTCATACTGAAAGCACAAAAACTACGAACAAAATATATAGTGAAGCACATCAAGAAAAAAATTTAAGAAACAAAAATTGAGCAGCAAAATATATACTAAAACTATATTTATTCAGCCAAAGTACCAAAACAAAACTCATGTGAATATTTCAAATTAATTAAAGTTACCTATACTAATGACGTCACCTATCACCCGAACTGATATAGAACAAAAAAAACTAACTGATACTTAAACTAAAATTTATATAAGAAAAATAAGAAAAAAAAATACTAAATACTATATATTATAAAAATAGAAAAGAAAATTATTATAAAATTAAAAAACTTGCGTAACGTAGGGTCGCGACCATGTTCCACCAGTTGCTTTTTCCTATTTTTTTGTTTTATTTTTATTATTATCCACATTCAAATTTATTTATTTTTTTTTTTTTCGGCCATACATGTGGTCACTTTAACTTTATTATTATACTTAAAATTCCAATTGGATAAAAGGTTTATTCACAACCAAAATACCAGCACAAGCAAATGGTATTTTCATTCATTCTTTTTCTTCCACTTTGTTTCTTATTGATTTTTTTTCTGTCTAGGTGACCACATACACTTATTTAACTAATTGCTTTACATTGTTCATATACTGATTTTCTTTGAATATGAACTCCTGTTACACATATATTTTTGGAGGTTTTTAGGTTCACCGTTTGTTTTTTTTTTTTTATTTATAGTTTTAACTTAATCGATCACTAATCATCATAAAATAAAACATTCAATCACTACTTGATATCAATTAGTCTTAAAGAACTTATTTTAAATATATAAAAATAAAATATACACATGATACTTTGATTTTTTTTCAATTTTAATTTTCACCATCTTTTAGACAAAAACTAATGCTGCTATAACTTTTGTTTTATTATAATTTTATTCCAGCTTCACCGTTCAAAAGGTTATTCAATTCTCTCCCCGCGTACATCCAAACTTCACTATTTATAGCTTATTTCGACACTCGGCTATCCCACCCAAAAAAAAAAATATCTACTCCAACGGAACTCGATCAAATATACATATATACTTTCCCCTGAATAGCAAAGACAAATAAACAAAAAAACAAGTTGTAAATTTTTCCCGCAATTTAATTTCCTTGTATTGGAGACACATCAGGGATCGCAAACCTTACCACTTGGAACGATGATCGACGTGCATCGTTACAAATCGTGGGGACGACTCACCCCTGTTGATGGGTCTCATCAAGCCGGGCAATAATAATATCACTAATAACCTAACAAATATTTATGACAGATGATCCTATGTTTTTATATCCTTAAAATGATAGATGCCCAAAATATCGCCTTTATCATTCGACACCTCACAAGCCACATTCCCCACCAGCTTTGTTATCACACCATTAATAAATTTAGGTCCCAATTTTGCTGCATAATGGTCGGATGCTTTACTTTGTTTAAAGTTCCTTACAAATATTGTTTGGCCTATGTTAAGCTTATGATACCTAGTTCTTAAATCATATACCCTCTTCGCTTTGATAGCAGACTTAGCAAGGTTTTTCCGTACCTCCTCATAGATTTTATAAAGATGTTCTGGTTTGTCTTCACTACAAATGTGATTCCCACACAATTGTGTGGCTTGCCGCAATATTGTAAACAGAGACCCATGCAGAATGGAATGTTGTCCAAATACTAGAAAATGTGGCGAAAACTTTGAAGACTCATGAACAGAATTACGAAGAGCGTGAGTTACTGCAGGTAAATTGGAATCCCATACACTTTGATCGGACTTAATGTAGGATCGCAAAGACGCCAAAAGAGTTCGATTCACGCGTTCCGATGCGTTTCCTTGAGGTGAATATTTGGCAGTTAACATATGTCTTACACCATACTTGTCACATAAGTTTTTGAGGAGCAGAGATTTAAACTGCCTACCATTGTCTGTTAGGATGACCTCCGGAACCCCAAACATGAGAAATACTTCTTCTTCTAAAAACTTACACACTTCTATTGCTGTAGCTTGTCGAAGAGGTCTGGTTATAACAAACTTGGAGAAGTGGTCTAGAGCAATGAGAATACCTGTGTTTCCATTTCTGGTGCGTGGATAGGGTCCGAGAAAATCCAGGTACACTCTTTGAAAAGGCCGGAACGTCAAAGGAAGTGATCCCAGTGGAGGTGTGCATATACGATTAGAAGCTTTGTTGGCTTTACACTTATCACAAGCGTTAACAAACTGTGTTACATCCATATGAACTGTCGGCCAATAGTAGTAGCGTTGAATGAGTTCAGTAGTTTTAAAAATTCCCAGATGAGCAGCAGTAGGAGGACAATGAGCGGAAGTTATAACTGAATTTCGAAGAGCTTGCGGAATCAGGAGTTTGTAAAATGGAATATCCGGTAAGATGGGCTTATTGATTGACGGATTAATGTATATGAAATTACCTATGGTAAAGGTATTGAGATTTTTGTTAGTTTGTTGCAGCGATTGAACTACCTGTTGATACGATGAATCAAGAAATTCCGGAGACGTTAAGTCGACGTGTAGTGGAGAATTAATCGATGGAGTTTGAATGACATCCAGCGACTCAATCTCAACTCTAGATAATGCATCTGGGACTGCATTTTGAGATCCTTTTCGAAACTCGATATCGAAATTAAATCCCTGGAGTTTCAGGCTCCACCGTGCAAGTCTACCAGTTGCATCTTTTAGGGACATGAGCCACTTCAGGCTTGCATGGTCGGTTATTACCGTAAAAGGTAACCCCTCTACATACAGTCGGAATTTCTTTATAGCTTCAATCGCAGACAAACACTCCTGTTCCGTAACCGAATAATTCCTTTGGGCATTGGATATAAAAACGAGCGTTGAAGTTCGGAGTGATGAGTACCGGTGCTGTAGCAAGAGCTTGCTTAAGAGCATTAAATGACGATTCAGCTTCATCGGACCACAAAAACTTTTTATTTTTTTTCAACAGTGATGTTAAGGGAGCCGACAACGTAGAGTACCCGTTGATAAATCGACGATACCATCCCGTGACGCCCAGGAACCTTCTCATTTGCCGTACATTTTTCGGCTTCGGAAATTTGATAATGGCCTCAACTTTGTCTGGATTAGGTCTCAATCCTCGCTCACCAACCACATAACCAAGATATTCGATTTCTTTCAGCAGAAATTTGCTTTTCTGAACATTTATCGTTAATCCAGCTTTTGTCAGCCTTTCAGCGACATCCTGAAGTAAAGATAAATGTTCAGCAAAATCCGCACTTGTTACTAGTAGGTCATCCAGATAAACGAATACCCTGTCATGTAGATGGTGAGGAATCACGCTGGACATTAATCGACACAAAGTTTGAGGCGCATTACAAAGTCCGAAAGGCATAACTTTAAACTGATAAAGCGGACGTCCCGGAATGGTAAACGCGGTCATACTTTTCGACTCTGGATCCAAAGGTATCTGCCAAAAGGCATCTTTTAGATCCAGACTCGAAATGTAACGGGTACGATCTAACCGACTCAGCAGACCGTCGATCAGTGGCAACGGAAACGCATCCTTCTTTGTCACACTATTGAGCCGTCGAGCGTCTAGACAAAGCCGAATACTACCATTGGATTTTTTTACGATTGCCATTGGAGAGCTCCATCCACTATGACTTGGCTCAATTACGTCAAGGGCAATCATGCGGTCGATTTCTTCGTACATTTGTTGTTGCACAGCGGGCGAAACAGCATAATGTCGCTGCTTAATAGGTTGAGCATCTCCAATATCGATTTTGTGTTTGAGTACATGCGTTCGACCAAGTCCAAGACGCTCGAAGCTAGGCAACTGCACGATTACGTCTTGTAGTTGTTGATACTGATCTTCGGAAAGCTGATGCTGGTTGTTGTCGTAGGGTTTGGAAATGGAAGTAAACAGATCAGGAGTGGGTAAAGGAGAAGAGGAAAGGGCGGCAATTAAAGATGGTTTTATCCCAAATTTGTTCCAAAAATCACATCCCAAATATAGTGACTGGTGTAATTTTGGAACAACGAATAACCATATCTCTATAGTTTTGTTGTTATACGTAATTTGGGTATTGACAAATCCATGTATTTGGACAGAGGAACCGTTGGCAATTTGCACAACAGCAGGGATAGGATGAAGTGGTAAATTGTGGTCACGAATAAAACTGAGTGAGTCTTTGCCTAAAGCAGATATGTTCGCTCCGCTATCCAGCAAACCTTGAACTTAAACACCGTTGACTTTAATTATTGCATAGGGACGATTATCTTCTAAGAAATCAATTGAGCTACAAAATTTTGTGCATGAGATATTTCGATAAATTTGTTTTCGGTTTTTAAAATATTTAATTGAACGAGAAATTTGAGAATTAACTGGTCTTCGGAGGTGAGTTAAGCTTTCAGAAAAATTATTTAGCGTTGGTCTTGTTTGGGTAACGTTGAGGATTGTTGCGGCATCGGGTATGGAGGTCGTGGAATGATTCGCGTGGGAGCCCGACCCGACCCACTTGTAATCGGCTCCTTTCTCGCGTTTAAAAACGGAGAATTTCTATTACAAAAGGTACAATGGGGTTTGAGCACATTTACCGCACCACAGCCATAACAGAATATTTGTGATCGTATTACGTCACAATCAGTGTATAAGTGCCCCTTTTGTTGACAGTTCCAACAAACTGGCACTGAAGTTTTCTGTGGTATCATTGCAATATGGTTGGGATGATTAGGAGGTGTTTGACTGAACGCTTCTAGGTTAGGCTGGTACATATGATATTGAGGAATGAGTTGCTGGGAAGCTCCAGTACTAATAGAATCACCAACCCCGGATGTTGTTGGATACGCGATTGGAACACCGTCAGTTTTGTACGTTTCTAACTCATGAACTCGAGGGAAGACATTATTTCTTTGCATCATCTGTTCCGGAATTAACCCTACGTTACGCCAAACGTCTTCGGTAGCTATAGCCGTACTTATCAACTCTGAGATTGAAATTATTGGTCTACCAGCAAGCTGAACTTGTAGTCCCGGCCGCATATTTTTCTTTAAAATCTCAAGAAGCTGTAGTTCTGAGAAAGGCATTTTCAGTGGAAGAGCTAAGATCAAAATGTCGTAATAGAATTCAATAAATGGTTCCTTCGGACGTTGTTTACGAGCATCGATTAATCGTAAAATGTCAACATCAGTTCGTCGATCTTGAAATCGATGAGTGAATGCTACTTTAAAGTGGTGCCAGTCACAAGTGGGATTCCATTCGAGAATTAGCCAATAGTGTTCTGCAGCAATACCTTTTAATAATGACGGCATGCCATTGATGAGCTGCTTCAATGATATATTATTTGTATTTGCCATATGTTCCGCTCGATATAGGAATTTTTCCACTGCTAAACCTGAAGAGGATCCATCAAATGTGATTCCCCATTTGTGAACTGGTGTGGTGGCACGTAGCATGTGATTGCGAGGTATGATATCGTCATGTTCATTTGGCATGTTCAGTTGGTTTGGTAGATCACCTTGAATATTTCGGCCCATATTTTTTGGGTCAAATTGATAAGATTGGCTTGGATGTGTATTGGATCTATTTTGGTTAAGAACCTGTTGAGTCTCCCTAGCTAATTTCGGATCTATTATAAAGGTACTCGTGGATGGTCTGGTTTGGTAGGAAGAAGTAGTAGGTACTACTGCAGCCCCTTGCGATAATGAATAAGGTGGAACACCATTGTTTGGGAAAGGATTATTGGAGAAAGAAGGTAGAGGTAATCGAGGATAGTTATACTGATAAGGTACTAAAAGATGTGGGATATGTGAATTGTTATAGAGAGGATTATGGGAATAAGGATTATGTGAGGAGAGTGGAATAGATGGTTGTGCGAGCAAGGTCGTTCTGGTTTGTTGTATGGCATTCGTGACATCTCGTACATGTACTTCACTGGTACCACGAGTTCCTGATTCATTTTTATCGGGCTTATTTTCGTTTATTTGAATTGGAGAGGAAAAGTGATACTCTTTATCATCGTCTTGGTCCGTGTCATCCCCATTTATTGAAACATCTATTTGAGCCGGCTGAGGTGCAGCTATCATCAGTTCTAGCATCTCGGTTGGGTCTATTTGAGATACACTCAAGTCCAAAGCGGCTTCTTGGCCGTCTAGGTCTGTTGCAGAGATATAAAACGTTGACATATCACTAAAAGTGTATTACAAGCCTGAACCAATTTGGTAGCGGGAACTTTTACTGGTTCAAGAATTAAAATTCGTTCTCCTCTAGCTTTAAGATGAAACAATTTGGAAATTGAACTTGAGAAATCGTTTGAATTGAATGACGGACTTTGAATGCAATTCAAAAGTTTTATTTCAATGGTTTGTAATTTAAATGCACAAGTAGTTACTTCATTATAAGGTTGTGCTAAAGCTTTAGTGTGAGGTTGAGTTGGCTTTAAATTTGGCGAAGTATCCTCATTGTCAAATGCCTGCTCCAAAGTTTCTTTTTGGACATCTAACTCACCACTTATTTTACGAATTTCGAACTCGATATCCAATTCCTCAGACGATAAGTGCCGAGGTTGGATTTTAAAAGTGTCCATTTTGGGAAAATTATGATTATTATTATTATTTAATTTTATTTTATTTTAATTTTTTTTTTTTTTTTTTTTTTTTTATAATTGAGAAAAAAAAAATACAAACAAACAAGTATGTATTTGAAAATAAAAATATGCTTAAATTATAATAAAAAAAAAAATACAAAAAAAAAATCAAAGGAAAGTATATATATTTGGTTAGAAATTCAATATTCAATATATTTATAACTACTCGACAACTTAAAGCAAAGAACTATGTATAAGCCTAATTAAATAACTAGTAAATTTGGATGCGTAAACCAAAATTATCAATCAAATATGAGAGTACGAATGGGTTAGTAATCGAAAATTATCAATGCTGGAATTTTATTGGTGCAGTTTAATGGTAAATTAATCCCTGCCTTGGGGAAGTTAGGAAAGGGAGAAAGAAAAATTGAAAATAATAAAAAGAAATAAAACATCAATACCAAACTTATCATGACGAGTCAACAACACAATGTTAATTCGAATCATTGATTGGTATTGAATTCAAGTTGATTTGATTTTGCATATCATCACGAACACCCTAGTCAACACTGTTAGTTAGTGGAAAACCAATGCGACAATGCAAAAACAAATCGATAAAGCTACGTGTGTTTGGATTGTAAGTTTTCTAACACCAAAATCAATAGTTTAAGACTAGAAATGATGCGAACCTACGATCCAATCACATAAAAAAAATTAAAATTATAGAAAAAAAAAATTTTGAAAATGAAAAGAAGCTATATGGGAATACGTCATAATGAATGGACAACTGAATCAATCATTTATAATTTAATAACGAGAAGCCAGTAGCGCATATGACACGACAAAAGAAAAAAAAAATAACAAGGGAAGGTTGAATCTTCCGTTGTACCGGTATGCTTTACGAATAGGAATGAGGAAATGAAAAGAAAGGAAGCCATTTTTGTTTGGGCGCCATCTGTAACGAAATGCGCGGCATGATTGAATCAACAAGATGACCTTGTCCACGAGGTAATGCCGTTCGTTACCGAATTTTAGAATTCAACTATTCAGAGCTTTGGCGTGGTCATATTTTAGCCGGCTGAAGCTCAGGGATTGGGGTGGGCTTTGCCAAAGATGAATAGAAGCTTGCTAGACCACAACGAAAGGAAATAATTAGGATGGAAACGTTAGGATGGAAAACAAGGCCGGATTAACTTACCATCACAGCAGATTTCGATTACTCACCCAATTCGTATTTGCCTAAGCTATTATTAGCCTCTCATACTGAAAGCACAAAAACTACGAACAAAATATATAGTGAAGCACATCAAGAAAAAAATTTAAGAAACAAAAATTGAGCAGCAAAATATATACTAAAACTATATTTATTCAGCCAAAGTACCAAAACAAAACTCATGTGAATATTTCAAATTAATTAAAGTTACCTATACTAATGACGTCACCTATCACCCGAACTGATATAGAACAAAAAAAACTAACTGATACTTAAACTAAAATTTATATAAGAAAAATAAGAAAAAAAAATACTAAATACTATATATTATAAAAATAGAAAAGAAAATTATTATAAAATTAAAAAACTTGCGTAACGTAGGGTCGCGACCATGTTCCACCAGTTGCTTTTTCCTATTTTTTTGTTTTATTTTTATTATTATCCACATTCAAATTTATTTATTTTTTTTTTTTTCGGCCATACATGTGGTCACTTTAACTTTATTATTATACTTAAAATTCCAATTGGATAAAAGGTTTATTCACAACCAAAATACCAGCACAAGCAAATGGTATTTTCATTCATTCTTTTTCTTCCACTTTGTTTCTTATTGATTTTTTTTCTGTCTAGGTGACCACATACACTTATTTAACTAATTGCTTTACATTGTTCATATACTGATTTTCTTTGAATATGAACTCCTGTTACACATATATTTTTGGAGGTTTTTAGGTTCACCGTTTGTTTTTTTTTTTTTATTTATAGTTTTAACTTAATCGATCACTAATCATCATAAAATAAAACATTCAATCACTACTTGATATCAATTAGTCTTAAAGAACTTATTTTAAATATATAAAAATAAAATATACACATGATACTTTGATTTTTTTTCAATTTTAATTTTCACCATCTTTTAGACAAAAACTAATGCTGCTATAACTTTTGTTTTATTATAATTTTATTCCAGCTTCACCGTTCAAAAGGTTATTCAATTCTCTCCCCGCGTACATCCAAACTTCACTATTTATAGCTTATTTCGACAATCGGCTATCCCACCCAAAAAAAAAAATATCTACTCCAACGGAACTCGATCAAATATACATATATACTTTCCCCTGAATAGCAAAGACAAATAAACAAAAAAACAAGTTGTAAATTTTTCCCGCAATTTAATTTCCTTGTATTGGAGACACATCAGGGATCGCAAACCTTACCACTTGGAACGATGATCGACGTGCATCGTTACAACCTCTTTCTTGTCCACGCATAAACCTAAACAGAAGGAAAGCATATCAAGCACTATGACAAGGATTCAACCACATACGATACAGAATTCAAGGAAGGCAGTTAGTAGAATTAGATTTGTTTTATGTAGAGCTGAACTCTGAACTACCCTGAAAATGTTGAACACCATTGTGAAACTTTCGAGGAAATAAAATTAAGTTATTAAGAAAGAATTGTTGGCCGTAACGGCTTAAACAGGCGATCTAGCACCTCAGTTGTATATATATAAAAGAAATGGGCTGGGCACCAACATCAGGCGTTATCGTTGTTACTTGCTGGGCTTTATTTCATCTGAGGTGTGAGATGACGCTATTATGAAAGTTTTTTTCAAGCCAGTAAATTATTGCGAAGCAGGATTAGTTACTCTTCTGCTCTCAAATTTTGGTTAACAGAGGATTTGATTCATGGGCAAATAATAACCTATAATAACCAACTATTGATGGATACAAGGTAAAGGTTGGAAGGTAGGATTCGATAGTGCTTTAATATAGCGACATTAGGTTAAGAACTTCTAGCAAAAATCATCATCCGTAATATGCCAATATGGACAAATTAGAAATACCGATACAGTCAGACGCAAAGCAGGAATCATCCTTGATTGTGATACGAATTTATGCCTTTACTTAATGTTCCATATGTATCACAAGCTGTATTTGAATACCCTCATATATACAGACCGCATAGTTGATCATTGGGGTTCCATCCTATATGCAGACTTTTCCAAGGAAACGCAGAGAATAAATCGTTCATTTGGAGTTGTTTGCATTAAAACAGAGCCGTTGACATTCGGAGGATAGTATGGCAAAATAAAGTTATGCCTGAAATTCGAAATTTATCGCGGTTTAACTTTCCTTTGCACTGCATACAAGTTAGTGCCATACCTACATTATTTTGGAATGAATTCCTCTTTTTGCGGAGGAAATTATCGATGACTAACAAGGATTATTCCGTCCAAATCGGTCAGTCATTGATCGGTCATGGCAATGATCTTTTAGCAAGCCTATGACTTGATCAATCCAAAAAGACCATGATATTCGCTTGAATTTTTAGGTATTGTTTGTAAAATGACAGTCACTCATTCACAATGCTATGTCAAAGTTGAGAACAGGCGTTTTGAGACCAAGACGCAATTGATTTCAGTAGTGGTAACCACACGTTTTAAAGAGTAATGAGATTCAAGTCTCTTGGTTTTCTCATTACTCACTATAATAGTGTGAGATAGGACACGTAACAAGGTCTTTTAAATGATGAGATCAGGAATTTAATGCGAATTTGCTGGCTACGAGCCTCCTTTTGGTAGGCGCAGGGATTCACAAAGTAGAGAGCGATCTAACATCTTCTAACTGTTTACAACACTACGAAGAGCTGCCTCGTGATTGAAACTGGGTCGGATGTAGTCAGATTGTTGACACGGTGGGCCTATAAAACCCGTTAAAAACAAAGTAGAATTCAAAGATCTTGTATATGTAATGTTTGGTCAAAGCTCCGACTGTGTACTGAATTCATTTCACTATAAAAAATAGTTATGTTGTGTCTCAAACCAGTAACGTCTTATTATGGTATGTTAGGTGGACAAGACTACATTCTAAAAATTACAATAAATACTTATTTGGCATTGTGCGAGACAGAAATTTGCATAAATTGTATGATACAATCATTTCTTTGAAACACAATGTAGCATGACACGTCAATATATGCTCTAATCACCTTTAAACTTTTAGTCGATTGACAGTTGAGATTTATTATTTGTTTAACTGTGTTTGTGTATCGTATATAGAGTACATAAGTGATTGATCGATGAAATTTACTGTCAGAGAGTGGTGTTGCTCCAAATTTGGGCGAATTACGGTTAAAAACCATTAATCTTACTTCCGTCTTTATTGTACTTCGTCCGACGTCTGAGATGTTATTTCGAACAGAAAATTGTTTATTTTGGATCACCTTGAAAAATTGGATCAATCAAAATCTAAATTTAGCATCACACACATATAACAATTAAAGATTATGCGGTATACAGTTATTTTTGTGCTATGGCGAGTTTCGTGATAAGCGTCCATTTATCACACTTTTACTTAAATATACGATAACTGTCATGTTTTACTATGTGCCAATGAAAGATATTTCGTTTTCGTTTTACGATCGAATATTTTAGGATTTTAACGTATCTATATACGTAGTGTGTGTGTGAGGGGGCTTAACACCGAGAGATCGTATTTTTGTTCAACGGACAAAATATGTACATATGTAACAAATGGCTGACAATAAATTAATTTTGAGATTATTATGTGAATACGCGATGATCACATTAATGGTGATTCAGTTAATCGGAATTGACTTAACAATGCGAGGTGATTTTGAAAATAGCTCGAACGACTCGAAAGACAACACATTGTTGATAAAATTACTACGTCTCAATATTTAGGTGTCAGTCTAAATAACGTTTGTCGTGACATAAATGGTGATAGTAAAGAGTTTTCCAATAAGTGATTTCATTCTGGTATTTAGAAAAATGAGTATTTTTTAAAAGAAATCAATAAATGTTTATTTCATTGTAAAGAAAAAGGTATGTCATTAACGTTATTGCCTTTGATAGGATTTGGCACGAGGGATTGATATTTAAAATAAGCAAAATGCTACCACAAAACTATTGCCAGCTGCTAAATCATACCTTTCTGATCGTCAATTCAGAGTCATCCATGAAGAAACATGTTCTGACTTTTATCCAAAGTTAGCGGGACTTCCGCAGGGAACTGTTTTGAGACCTTTCCTCTACCTTCTCGACACTGTGGACATACCAACAACAAATAAACAACAAATAATCATCGATCGGTACGTTTGTCGGTGACACCGTAATTATGTCAGTAGACGAATCACAATCAAAAGCAGTGAAAAATCTGCAACGAGCAATGAACAACGTTACTAAATGGACAATTGACTGGAAAATCGTGCTTAATGAGCATTAAATCAACCCATGTGACATTTATACTTCGACACAAAAATAACAATCTACGCTTATACCTCAATGGAGCAAAATACCTTGGTCTGCATTTAGATTCAAGACTCAACTGGAAACATCACGTGAGACAAAAAGCTGAACAGATACGATTTAAACAACGTCAAATGTACTGGTTAATTGGGCATCATTCCAAAATGAACCTGTATTGCAAAAGACTAGTCTATCAAACTATCTTCAAACCAATATGGATGTATGGTGCGCAGCTATGGGGTTGTACTCATAGGTCTAATAGAGACATTATACAACGTAGTCAAAATAAATTTCTTCGAATGATCACCAACGCTTACCGATTCGTGACTACCCGGGAAATACACAATGATCTAGAAATTCAATTGATAGACGACGTCATCCGCGAATGTGCCATAAAATATGAGAAGAGACTTCTTACCCACACCAACGTCGAGGCCGTACAACCACTGGACAGTACAAACGAAGTAAGGTGGCTCCAACGAATCAAACCACATGAGTTAACCGAATGAATATTGAACTGGACACTGTACAGCAGACCCAAACAAGTTTTATGCTTATCTCATAAGTACTAATGAATTAATAATATTTAAGATTGTAGTAGTCATACCAATAAAGGTTTAAAAAATAAAAAAAAATAAAAAAATAACATTTCCGTTCCGCACCATATCCGTTTCATGAAATTTTCCATGACCAATTCGCACATTTGCGACTGTATGTCATCGACAACTTCACAAATTCCATCTTTAAGGTCTTAATCGATTGTGGCGCATTGGCATAGCCCTTATATTTCACGTGGTCCCAAAGAAAAAATCATTTAGGTGTTAAATCATAAGATCTCGGTGACTAATTATGATCGAGAAAAAACACGATCTTCGTTGCTTTTGTGGCACATAGCGCTGTCTTACTGGTAATAAAAATCGTCCACATCAATATATTTCAATTCCGTCCATGAAAAATCATTAATCATAGCTCGGTACCGCAATCCATTCACCGTAATAATTGTACCATTTTCGAAAAAATAAGGTCCAATACCACCGCCAGCCCAAAAACCACACCAAACAGTGACACTTGAGGGTGGAGAGGCTTTTCGACAATCATTCTTGATTTGAGCACCAAATGCGACAATTCTGTTTGTTAAATTAGCCACCAAAGTGAAAATGGCCTTCATCACTGAAGATGAATTTTCGATGAAAATCCAGATCATTTTAATGTATTTGAAGGATCTAATCAGTCATGATTCGACGTTTATGGTGATCGACTGGCTTGAGTTCTTGTTTAACCTGAACTTTAAAAGCTCTTATACCAAGTCTTTATGCAAAATACACTTAAAAAAAATTATCGTTCAAATTTGAATAAATTTACGGTCAAATTGAAAAATTCTTTATCAATTATACAACCGATAAATATTCCTATCAATGAGATTTACGAATTTATCACTAGAATAGTTACCACATTAGTCATTATTGTAGTATGTTCCCTCATTTTGTTTTAGAAAGCGTTTGGGAGTAGGGTTTTGGATTTATTTCTTAAATCTATCCTATGATGTAAATAATTTCATTTTTATTGTAGTGTTTTTTACCGATGTTCAACCTAATTTGATGGTTGGTTGTGTAAGGCGCGTGTTTATTAAGTGTTTATATAATTTAAATAGTATTTTTGAGTGGAAGTTGATATTTGGAGTTGTTGCTGCTTTGTTGTTGTATGTTGGAATTCACTAGGGGTCGGTTTTGGTCTGATGATGACGTCATATTAAATGGATGTGTGACCGTAAGGAAGAAATCCATCCAGGCGTATTCTACCTGACGACGTGCAATTTTTTATATATACCGTCAGTCGAGCCTCGACAGTGCTAGCGAATTACAAGAACTTAACTCAAAACATCGGCCATTTTCGCAAATTTCTATATTTTCATCGATCTAGATTGATGTTCACTTTGAAGGCACACTGATCACTTAGAATAGTTAAGAAAAACTAAGAAATTTAATAAATAGAATACATTTTTATCATAAAACAGATATAACTGTAATATTCTAATTCGAAATGAAAATAAATTATCAGAATGAAATAATTTTTTCAACAAAAAAACAAAATATAATAAAATATGAAAAATATTTATCCATTTTTTTGTCACTACAATTTGCCATATTGAGTGGTACTTTTGGTTCAGTATACGGTGTAATGTCGGTCGAGGAATGTTTAATTCCAAATATCGATGAGGAATCGACCAACCTGGGTTTTCTTCAACACCATAGGCTACAGCAGCAATATATTCAGATGTTCTTGAGCGACGCACACGGATTCGATTCATATCACTAGCTTGTCCCAACAGCTCAAATTTTTCCACAACTTTCAGTGTTGTTGGCCAAGAAGGAGCTTAAGATGACAAAAAAGTGGTTTTGTTTTGCCAAATTTGACAAAATTTTCACTATTTTGGCAGTGAATTTTACCATTTTTAGTATTGGTGTAGTTTTTACTTGTCAAATGTCAAAAGAACTAAGCTTTAAAATAGACAGCTGCCCAAATAGCAAACTATTCAAAATGAAACCCCTTATTGAAAAAAATCCTCTATATTATAGTGAAATTGTTACTTAAACAAACACTGAATCTCACTTATGAAACAATCTCACTTTTTAAGTGATAATTATTGTAGCCTAAACCAATACTGCGAAAGACTTTTCGTTGTTGAGCTACGTGGCTATTAGAGTCGGAGGTACCGGAATTGGGCAGGACCAAAAAGGGAGTTTTCATCATCTGATTGCGATCGTTGGTGTGAATGAATACATCTTTTATATCCTGTTGAAGTGCAAAATTTATGGACCAACCCATTTCCATATCAGGGCCTATAGCCGATTTAGCTGTAATGGCGTTAAGTAGGACACAAATAAGCAAACTGCGAAAAATTGGGAGTACCTTCAGATTCAAAAAATTGCAAAGATTAGAAAAAACAGAATCTTTTTTGATACAAACACCAGTTCATGGCCAATAGTAGTAAGGTTTCAGGCAAAATAAATCCAACTGTCCACTAACTGTCTTCCTAGAAACAATAACTCAATTACCTGGGTGGTATTAAAAAATATTAATAAATTATCAACAAATTATAATCCTTTCCTAGATAAACAAATACAAAAACTCATAAGGACGAATGGAATACCATCCTAACATTATTACTTGGTCCGTACTGTTAAAAGTTCAACACGTCAACGATATCCTTCGCTGGACCTCCTTCTGGTTGCAACTGTTCTATTAGCACTTGGTTGCATGTGCCTTTCAAAAAATATCTAATGGTGCTCTGGTGTAAATGATTTGGTCGAATAAGTAACTGTTCTACACCACTATGGGCTAGATGATGACCAACTATCTCTTGTTGAATTTGTTTCAACTCGCAACGATGTATTATTAGTGCTATCTCTTGCGGATATCAATTTCCATTCTAAGTAGCGTGTCAAAACAATCATTTCTTGACTCCGTCTATATTTGTGGTCAATCAATGAAGTTGTCTATCCTTTACTCCCTCTTCTATTTAGTTGTTCGTTCTGTTGCCTCCATGCCAACGATAAATAAACAGTTTAACTCCTTTTACGATTTGTACGGCATTGAGCCAAACTATTGCGCACTAATTGTTGGATGTTTATCCACGGAAACATTAACCGATCGGTTCATCTGTAAGAAAGTGATGTAATTGATTGGCTAGTCTTTCATAAGGGATGGATATATCGTTTTTTGAAACAATCAAATTGAGATAGACTTGCAGTGAAATATCTGATATAAAAATACGTTAGACCTATACTGTTTGAGAGCGCGTAGTATGGCGCTTATAATGCCAAAGGTATGGGTAAACCGATATATGGTATGACAACCGCTGTTTTATATAGTGCACTTTCTTCATACTGGCCCGTTTAAGTAGTGGATGAAGCAACGTTTCAATCAGTTGTGCTATTGATGCTGCTTTACTCACGTATCTTCCTACAATGGCCTGTTTGGTTACGTCAAATCCTTGTTTAGTCACTATTTTAAGTAAATACCCTGTGACACCTTTGGTCCTATAAGCAAGATATCATAATCTCTCAGCTCCAACTGCGCATACAATTTGTCATTTAAAAGCTGCTGAACTTGAATATTATGACACTCGACTTTATACGAGTCAGACATCTTACTAAATCCAAACTAGTTCGTGCACAGTGGAGTATAAACCAACAACAAGGCGACTTCAAACTGAACATTTCTAGTTGAAGTCTTCTAATAATTTGAAAAATCGATAAGCATGATCGATATGTTTACAACATTCTCGATATCTGCATTTAGTTAGACGCAGAGTCTTCTTAACTTCTCGCTAGTGCCTCCATCTTTACAATGCCCAGATTTGCTGTTTGTAACATGGAAATAATGCCACAGGACTCAGTCAAAATGGCTGAACCTTTTCAACGGCCTTACTCTCTGGCCAACCATATAGCGTCCATTGTAGGATTTGCAAGTGTAGCGGGTCGTTATTGATCAAAGTGATTATGTCCTCAGCATGTACTGTTGACTTGTCAGCTATACTTCACCTAGCTCAGTGGCAATCGTACTACGGTTCGAAGTTGCTACATATCCGTTTCCGTAATGAGAACCCTGCAATTTTTTTAAACTATATCGCCCTTCCGTTTGAGATAAGCCTTCAGAATCGTTCAGAATCAAAGTTGGTAGTTGTTTGAGGAAAGGAGAATAAATCGACTTGGGCCTCTTCGGGAGATCTCGATTAGATTTCGGTGCAAATCGCAGAGTCAGATGAAACTACTCGTACAACGATGATCCCTCACAAATTATCAATAAAATTCTGAAAAATTTGTAGAGCTTTACCTATACCGAATTGTGGTATGCTGACTTTAAACGCACTTTTATGTGTGGTGTAATCGTTGGTACCAAAGCAGATGGATCGTCTGTAATTAGTTGTTGATACGCGTGGGCGAGTTAAATTTTGACAAATACAAATTTGGTCTTGTCGACATAAAGTGTGTTGCTTAAAGAACAAACAAAATAATGGGTGTGAGAACTGTTTTGAAAACACCTGTTTTGTGTTATTCAAGTTTATTCGTCGTGTAATATTGTTTATATACCATAGTTTGAAAAATTTTAGGGTGTGCACTACAACAACGAGTATATGCTTTTTAGTGAGCACACAAATAGATCCTTTTTCAAAATTTACATCCGTTATGTGTTGACTCAGCTTCTTTCTTCATACTACATAGGCAACATCTCCTTATCGCGGTGAGCTCTAAAACTATTGTTTTCGGATTCAGAGTCATCAAAAATTGATGATATTATATAAGAGTCAATTGGTACAGAAATAATACCATCGGCTAGAATTGGGTTGGATCGGATAGAATTGGGGACTTCGGGTTGAATAGGAATTGAGTCAACAAGTTAAAAGGCAATTTTCTTCATTTGAGTAGCTCGATGGTTTGGAACTTCTGAGCCGACCCATCTTTTGTATCAGTATTATAAAATGTTACGTGGCATATCAATGACCAGACGGAAGGTGCACCCAAACAGGCGAATTTATCATCGTTTTAATGTCCGTTGGTCCCCATGTGACTGGGTGTCCAATAAAGTATAATATAATTTAGCTGCCAAGTCGTTTTGAGGCAATTCTCGTCTTCAAAACAAGTTTCGATGAAACGATATTGGAGACAATCGTCTTTAGAACCGCATGGCTGTCAGAAAGGATGCATATACTGCAATTCATCTCCTTTGCAAAGAGTGGTGCCTTAAAAATTGCAGCAATTTCCACCTGAAAGACAGTAGCGTACATAACAAGAGGGTAAGATAATTTAACCTCAAGATTTGCACCAGCCGGATTACGCATACTGATCCACCAAATAAGTGCGGTAAACAAGATTATGGGTCTGATCACCGAAACGTACAGGCAGTACAAGCGATTGGGTTTCATGTCCCATGTTTCACCAAATAACTGTTTGCATTTTTTTCCTTTTGTCTAAATGTTTTTGCCAAGTAATCTTCCGATCTAACTAGATCCCCGCAGGTACTTGACTTCCGAAGAGAGCGGGATAGTATGGCTATTTTTTTTTGGGCGGTCACCTCCGTCATTTCATTACCTAAATCTGTAGTAGTTTTCATTGATCTAAGCATGGCACTATAAACCACCGAGCTTATGTGGTCTCCATGACATGTCTTTTAGCTGCAGAGATTATCGTACTGAAGGAAGGGTTGTCAACTTCAACGTTCAGAAACGCTCCTAAGTCAGATTCCTTTGTTTGGAATGTATATGAGGTTTTCTTATAGTGAAATATCCTTAAAGCACCTATCAACAACATTTAAGTAGAAAATAAAAATGTGAGCTGAAAATATTTGATTTGAATTTGATAGTTAATATTTTTAAAATAGTTAAACAGCATTAAATTAAACCAAAGATTATTATATATAATACTAAAAAGATAGTTCAATCAGAGCAACATTTTAAAATACCAAAATTATTATTCTGGGTTCCGCTACATAGTGATGGGTTCCCCTGTTCTATAGTAAAACAAAACAAAACAAAATCGTTCATATTGTAAATTTTTGCTTTGGTTGAGTCATCTTTATGTAAAATAATCTTTGATTAAACTAAGTAGTCGTGAAATTTCAGTTACACTTACCATAATAGTGCCAAACATTAAAAGTATAATATATTAAATAATTTGCATTGTTCATCAAGTCAGGTAAAGTTTTATTTATTATAAAAATTTAGTTTTCATTATTTAAAATAAAAATTTTCCAGTCCTTATAAACCAACGATGTTCATAAACAAAATCAAGGAATGCACTCAAAGCGCACTTACGCACTCTACGCACTCAAAGCGTAATTAAAAAAAATTCTATATGGGGTTATTTCTTACGTAAAAAATCAGGAGAATCAGTCAAATGTAAGACGTGTAAGTTTAATAAAGAATTAAAAACGGGTGGCGGTTCAACCAGTGGACTACATAAGCACATGATATCAGTTCACTCCATCAACACGTTAAAAAACCTGCATCCGATGTTCAATTATCGTCAATCGCCTCAACTAGTAGTAACTCAGCAAAAAATGCAAATAAATCAATAATTACAAGTTTTTTCAACCTTGATGACAACTCACTTGATGCAGTATTAGCCAGAATGACCGCTGTTGATGGTTTGCCATTTAGAATCTTTGTAGCATCTGTGGAGCTGCGCAAATCCTTATCTGCTCGTGGATTTGATGTGCCCAAATCGGAGTCTACGATTCGTTATATGGTAATCAAAGATGGTCGAAAAAAATTAGCTGTCAAACTGCAAAGATTGAAATCAAAAGGCGAGCGATTCAGTCTATCTTTCGATGAATGGACTTCTACAAGAAATCGTCGATATCTGAATTTAAACCTGCATATCAAAGGAAAACATTGGAATTTGGGGTTATTACGAGTGCATGGATCGTTACCAGCAGAAAAGTGCATCACACAGATTTCTGAAAATTTAAAATCATTTGGTTTGAGCTTGTATGAAAACATCGTTTGTATTAAAACCGATGGAGCTTCGGTCATGAAAAAGTGGCAGATTGTAAACCTGTGATCAACAGCTATGTTTTGCACATGCAATTCATCTAGCAGTAGTCGATATTTTGTATAAGAAGCCTGCACAAATAGTCCAGCAGAAAACAGTTGAAATCGAAGCCAATAATGACGAGTTCGAATCAGAATTTGATCTCTACGATAGCGGATTTCAATTAATTTTTGAGGAAACTGAACCAGAAATATTAGATGAGCTATTACTATTGATAACAAAAGTAAGAAGTATCGTCAGATTGTTCCGATACTCACCAACTAAAAATGACGATATTCTTCAAAAATATATCAAAGCAGAGTTTGGTAGAGAAAAATCGTTGTTAATTGACATAAAAACTCGCTGGAACGGTCTTTATGTTATGCTAGAAAGTTTTTTGGAAGTGAAAAATGCTGTACTGAAATCATTGATTGATATTAAATCACCGTTATCGTTCAATGGAGAAGAAATGGTCTTCATTAAGAATTTGCTGTCAACACTAGAGCCAGTTAAATTAGCTGTTGAAGCATTATGCCGTCGTGATTCAACACTTTTGACAGCAGATACAACTATTTCTTTTCTAATCAATAATTTGGTCAACAACTATTTAGCTCTTCATCTCAAAGAATCCGTCGAATAAACGAGCGTCGAACCAAGTTTACGACGACTTTGATCTAGACTTGTGTTTAAACTTTAAACAGCTAACAAAAACTCAGATTATTAATTTAATTTTTGGGTTGGTTAATCGTATGTCCAAACCGATTACCAGCGAACCACTGCTGGAATGCAAATCAGACAAAGAAATTGAAATAACTGTAGATGAAGAAGCATTGATGTCTCTACAAGAAAAACTGGACAAAGCAATTAGTCAAGAAACTAATTTCAAAATTGTACCAAAAACGACGAAAACAGCAAACGATATAGTAAGTATTGTCAAAAAAGAGCTGGCAGTTTTCGAGGCACAAGGTTGTCGCGGATCCATACTCGAAAAAACATACAACTACTTGAATTCTGTACCGCCTACTAGCGTAGAATCGGAGTTTTTTCCGGATGTTCAATAGTTGCTACTAAAATTCGTTCATCATTAGATGATGAAAGCTTGGATATATTGTGCTTCCTTCGATCATATTTTAAACTTGCCAACACTTTTGAACTTATATTTTAAACTTTTCTACTGAATTCTATTCATTTTGTATTTCATTTTTATTTTTTGTTTGATTTACTATAATCAATTTTTTGATATATCCATTTCTCTTTTAATATATTTCAGTTTCAGATTTCCCTTCAGTCCCGTTGCCAGTACCAGGAACCCGGTACTGAAAAAATCTAGTACCGAAATCTCGGGATCAAAAAAATTGACCGGTATTGGATGCTCTAGGATGAACCCTTCTATGACTTTTCTTTGTATGATATTGTAACTAACCCAGGGTCTAACCGGCACTGAAGATAAGAATGAAATAGTCTAGGATGATTTTCAATCCTCCCTGTAGGAAACCCGGACATATCTCGCCTGGACCTGGTGTTTTTTTAAATTTTGGGAAAAAACCGAGGCTCCATCGGATTCTGTTTTCTGTCACCACCTTTGTCACTAAGTTCCAATCTCAGAAACTCTTACGTTCCGATCTCTCATTTCCAGGAAAATTTTCATTAGAAACTCTAATGCTCTAAAGTTCTCCTGATTTGTTATTTGTATTGGTATGAGATATATCAGATTTCTCTAGAGTTCGGATAGTAACCTTCATGTTACCATATCAATTTTACTTGAGTTTACAGAAAGATTTCTATTTTGATGTTTTCTCACTTCGGATAAATTTTTTGTATACTTTCTTTGGGAATAATTGTACAAGTCCCTTCTTTCGCTCTGCCGGTTCCTTAGACTGCGCAGTTCTCTGGTCCACCGTGGTGTCCCAGTTCTTTTAGACTTACTTAAAGGACAGTCGATTAGTGCTTCTTCAAGCAAGTCAGCTGCTCTTTTCCATTCCTTCGCACACTTCCTGATTTTCATCACCCACGATAGTAGTGACAGGTTGAAACGGAACCTATAAAGTTCCCAATCAGTGTTTCTTGGGTTCCTAAAGTCTATACAGGATCTATAATTGATCTATAGTTCGATCATGAACATTCAATGTTCAATTTTTTGTTTCTAAATTACGAAATAGGTTTATGTCATCTCGACATGTGTGTCCAAATAAAAATATGAATTTCGACATCGAATTATGCAGTTTCACGAACTATAAATCACCTGAAATTAGCATTACAATAGGAAGCCTCAAAATGTGTATACTGTGTTAAGTGTATACTAGTGACTTAGGCTAAGTATCATACTTTGCATATTCTATATCCATGTTAGATCATGTGAAACCAGTATCATTTATCACACACTCGTATTTGAATTAATTGCGCACAGAGACACATTTTCACAATTTATGAATCAACAACATTATGCTCCACACCCACTCCTCATCTTAACTACAATATAATAAAAATGTCTAGCATGCAAATTTATTTATGGAACATGATTGTCAATTTTATTATGAACGAGTATGTACATGTGTTTGTGTGTATACAGATATTATTTATTTAATTCGTTTACCATAAATCACGAAGATGTTATTTAAGAAAGAAAAAGTCTTAACATTTTTTTGGTTTTGGTAATGATGCTTCTTGGCTTCTCGTATATGTAGGTACGAGTATATAAGATGACAAGATTTTTTCTCTCAACTTCTTGATATTTTCGTACAAGTGTTAGCAAAATAATGTCTACCGCCGATTTAGTATAAAGGGTTTTCAAATAACAGGTTTCATTTTTAATAGGCTGTTGTTGACCGGTAATAGTGAAACATTGGTCCTGTTGGGACAAGTTAGTGATGCGAAGAATCACAACCGTGTGCGTCCCTTATGAAGAACTGAGAATATTGCTGCTGTAGCCCGTTGTGTTGTAGTAAACTCAGGTTCGTCGATTCCTCGTTGATGTTTGGAATTAGACATCCCACAAATGATGTTACACCGTATTTTGTATAACGACTTAGGTCTTAAAGTTCAGTTAACAAAATTTCATTATTGGAGAAATACAAAAAACATATTCTGGGGATCAAATCGAACTACTCCTAAAGGAAAAATTTGAAGAAGGCAGAACATTAAAATGTGAGTTCCACTCCAGTAGAAAGCCTCTGCATATGGACCTAAATAGAATTCCTGACCTTGTATATATCAAGCGGTATCTCTGAAAATAACTTAGTAGTCGAAAATGAAGAAGGACTATCATCGGATCGCCTTCTAATCTTAATGATTATAAGTTCCACGGCAATAAGGAAAGTAAGCCCTCTAAGACTAACAAATAGCAAAACAAACTGGGAATTCGGCAGCTAGTCAAAGTAAGCGTCAATTTACAGGTGCTGATCTCGACAGCTAATATGACAAAAGAAGAGCTGGAAAATCTCATTGAAAGTATACAGAAAGCGGAATAGGAAAATACTCCCATCCAGCAAGGTATATAGTTACCCAGTTGAAGTGAATGACACAAATTTGATTACTAAAGTCTTACATTAATGACCGTTACATTCGGGTGAAACAGGAAGAGGAGTACAAG
The DNA here is from genome assembly GCA_963932295.1 of Tipula lateralis. NCBI lineage: Eukaryota > Metazoa > Arthropoda > Insecta > Diptera > Tipulidae > Tipula > Tipula lateralis. Next base: position 111,403,179 of record OZ010738.1, read on the forward strand.
GTAGTGTACTTGGCCCTGTGTTATACCTTCTGTATACAAATGATCTACCAAATATAGTAGAAGCTAGAATAGGTTTATTTGGTGATGACACTGTAGTTATGACCACTAATACTAGTACTGTCCGAGACTATTAATACAGTGAACACTTGGACAAAAACTTGGAGAATAACACACATCACTAAGCTCAGGTGGAAAGCGCATGTTAAAATGCAGAGGCTTATTGGAAGAAACTCCAAACTGAAAACGCAAAACAAACTACTGTTATAAAACAAATCCTTAAACCTATCTGGACATACGGCATTCAACTTTGGATCTGTGCAAAGAAAACTACAGTTAAGATCAAACAGACATTTCAAAACAAAGTACTACGTAGCATTGTGAATGCTCCATGGTATATTAGAAATGACAACCTCCATCGAGACCTTAACATGAAATACGTCAGCGATAAAATATTTAAATTTGCAAATAGTCATGTCCTGCGACTGCAGTCATGTCCTGCGACAGCGAGGAGCTGCGGAACCTACTGGGTCACACCAATGTACCAAAGCGACCAGATTAGGGTCCGGATTTTCATGGAAAAATCATCTTCAGCGATGAGCTCTATTTTCACATTGGAGGCTTCATTTTCTGCTTATTAACAGAATTGTCGCATTTGAGGCTCAGAAAATCCAAGAATGATTGTTGAAAAGACCATCCATCTCCAACATGTCACTGTTTAGTGCGGATTTTGGGCTGGCGATGTCATTAAACCTTACTTTTTTCGAAGATGAGGCTGGTGCAACTGTTACGGCGAATAGATTGCGCTACCGAGCTATGATTAATGATTTTTTATGTCTGGAATTGAAAGACATTGATGTGGACGACGTTAATGTTCAGTAAGACGGCGCTACGTGCAACAAACGCAACAGAACAATCACAATTTTGCAAGAAAAGTTTCCTGACCGTATTATTTCTCGAAGAGGTGATCTTCATTGGCCACCGGGATCTTGTGATTTAACACTTTTAGACCTTTTCTTTGGGGCAACGTGAAAGATATGGTGCTGTTGTTAATGGTTTAATGCTGTTTGAAATGATAATGGTACCTTCGTTTCACAATGAAATAAACATTTTCTCTTAAAAAATACTCGTACTTTTTAAATACCAAAATGTAATCTCTTATTGGAAAAACCTTTATAGTACAATGCTTTAATTTCTAAACTATACCTCAACACACTCTTAGTTATATATGATCGGTAATGACAGCGGTTTTTATTATAATATGTAAGAATTGAAAACATCCTGCGTGCATAAAGATTAAGTCACTGTAAACACAATTTTATTACGATAGAAAGTAATAATTCTTATACGTTTGTCATTGTCAACTTTCACTTCAATTTTTGTACAAGTAATTTATGGGCGAAAATCAATTGTACATTTTTTTCATCTCCACTCACTCTCGGCCATGAACAGAAATTAATCAAAACCCGCGCAGATATTTTCACGTGTCCCATCAAATCAATTTGTGTGAACAGCAGGCAATTCGTCTCGTTCAAAATGTAACAAATTTGATTCTGTATAGCGATCTTGTGATTTTGGTACATGTATACAATGTGTGGTGTAACTCGTCGTATTTTGTCTATGGGCTGTTCCTTTAAAACAATAAAGTGATTGATAATTTTGATTTACGAAACAGCTGTCTGGTGTATTCAACACCTATTAAAAATAATAACATACGTCAGGGCAGACTATTTCTATAATTAAAATATTTATTTACGAATAAAGAAAATGATCTTCGGAGTGGGATGCAGGTCTCTTTTTTTGTTTCAGCCAGGTGATGATCTAAATAGTTTCCAAGTTTCTATCTTTCTACGACATAAAAAAGTGAAATAGTATGAAAACTATGATACGTGTTAGGTTAAGTTAAAGTGGCTGACTACATACACTTAGACCGGTGTAGGTACGTTGTGATGAAACAAATCTCACTCTTCCTTCAACCAGTTGGAGTTTTTAATGAACCACAAAATACCGTTCAGTATTTCCGAGCTCGAAGTAGCTACCACTGTCGAGCTGTCCAAGTTGAGATATTCCTTTTGATTGCGCTTGCTGGACATGATCGGAAAAGTGATTCATCTTCTCCTCCTCTTCTACATCATCACAGCTCCTACATAGTTTATAAAATTGCATGCTCAGCCTTCTAGCATGTTTTCCAAATGAGTTCTCCTACAATCGTTTTCAAAAGACACCTTGAAATGAAGCAAGCATTTTGAGCGTACCAACGTGGTAAAATTTGTCTAATTTTCATTTGTCAAACTCTCAATAACAAAGTTTAATAAATTGTGACTAGCTCGTCTGCCCTGCAGTTTCCAAAACCATCAGAGTGACCAGAGACCGAGAAAAACTGAATGTAAAAATGTTCACCGATCTCTTTTAAAGTTGAATGACAACTCATCACAACTCTAGACGAAAGTGAAAGCGATTGCAGTGAATTTATTATCTCTTGACCGTCATTACAGAGGCGATATTTATTAAAGATATCACATTATGTCTCCCCCAGTTCAAAACCTCCTCAATCGTTCTCACTTCAGGTTGATACATTCTGCAGTGATCAGAAAGACAAACTCACCTCGAGCTTATCACAAAAAACTCCAGTTTCCACTTTTATTTTAGCTCAGAAATCAACCGCGTAGCATTACAAAGTTTCATTTTAAAGTTTTTGGCCAGAAGTCCATGAAGGGGTACATTGTGCAAAAACCCTTATGGAAGCATATAACTGTTGAAGTGTTGCTCAAGTTATGGGCCAACACTTCAACAGTTAATATACCCAAGTTTCTCATATATACACAATAATCTTTGAGGGTAATGTGTGAAGAAATGTCTACTGATTTACTGGCGATAGGCCGAAGTTGTCCATGAATACATAACCTCTTAGGCGTGAGTAGAGGTTGCCTTGATCGACCTGCTTAGGAGCGTTGCTGAATAAACGCCATTCTTCACACCTTCATACAGTATTCTTCTGTATGTTATCTTATCAATATACAACCACCTCACTCTGTCTCTATAGATAAGTATAGTTCTAGCTATAACAGTGTAAAGCCCATATCTTTTCAATGGCTCTAAAGAGTGTATAATGGGGCCTTGTTCACTTTTCATCATTGTTTGTCCTTCAATTTAGCTTACTGTTCAAGACTGTGCCCAAAAATCTAACTTTGTCTGCAAAAGGTCATGGTATGCTATTCAAATTTATAGGGGCAACTGAGGATCTTTATATTTCTTAGTGAATAGAACCAGTTCTGTGAATAGAACCAAATGGGGATATACCCAATCCATACGTGCTAGCCTATTTTGTGACAGCTGAAAGAGACAGCTAACGCTACGTTTTCTGCATAGGCGATTACTCCTATTCATATGGTCCCAAGTTATAGTTGACAGTAACCTTTCTTGCGGTGTATTCCTCTTCTTAATGTGGCAAGTACTTAGCAAAGTACTTTTCTGTATAAAGCGAATCTCTCCTAACGGCATCTACTTTCCATGGCGAGCAGTGCCCCTCCACCTCCGTTTGCAGTATGCATGCTGAGTACGTTAGCTAGAATGTGTGTGTCTATCAACCTTTTATATGTTTTGAGAAGAAAGGCTGATATTTTTATAGGCATTAAGTCTTATGGATAGCTATTTGAACTGCTTTTGGTCTTCAGACTGACGCTCACACTGACCTTTCTCTATTTACTAGTAGCAGCTTAAGAAATCCTATGTTATCTTTTAAGGATGCAGTCAGAGATAATTATAGACGACGTTGTAGTATGTATACTTTTTATACACACGTAGACCAGATCTAGCAGAAAATGAATATTTCCCATTGAATAGATATATTGATGACTCCTCAGAGCCTATCACATGTTTTTTAGTTGCATCGAGTTGATTCATTAGAGATCACTCTTAACAAAAGTGAGGGAGGTTTTATCTGAGAATATGGTGGAAGTGACAAGAGTACGTTCTTATTGAATGTAAATATGTTCAGATGACTAACAGACAAAAAGCAAGAGAAGTGAAATATAAGAAGCTCAGTCCAAAAATGGTTATGGTCTTGAAATCATATGAATTGAAGGTGAATTTTTAAACATAATCTCAGTATGGGATATACTGTTGAGCAGTTATAGAAAAAATAGTAAATGTGAGAAATAACCGATTTTCGATAGATCTAACCAAAAAACTGAAATTCGCGAAACATTCGAGACACGAGTAGGTGACGTCAAAGTAAAAGTTCAGAGATTCAAAAACTGGAGTAACAACTAGACTCGAAAGTTCAAAAACTGAAGCAACAATTGGAAATCGCACCAGTGGAACTAAATGTCGAAGCATGCCTTTATATTATCGCTGATAATCTAGATGCGACCCGGACCTGGTTATGGATCTCGTCTATCACCGTCTTTCGTTGTGGTATCGTGTTATGTACTACGATACGCCATCAAGAACAATGGAAGTCGTTTATTCCTTTCTTTTATCAGAATCCACCACTTTGTCAAATGTTTCTCCTTAGTTCGGTTGAACCATACCGACTGCCGATTCATAGGATGACCTATATGTAAAACTTAGTATTTTTAATGTTGAGTGCTCTGCACAGCTCGGTGAGTAGTTTTCTCTCTTGATCCGTGTGAAGTTCCAATGGCACTTCATATCAGCTAACTCATAAGTTTACCAATGCACTTGCTACTGTTAATGCTTCTTGGCTTGGTAGCGCGTAAGCATCTGGCCACTTTTTGAAGTAGACCATTGCAACCGTGATAAATTTGTTGCCTATGACCCTCTCTGAAAATGGAAGAACTAAATCTATAACTAACCATAACAAATCCTTGCATGCTTTGAAGATAGCTACAGCGTCGAAGCCATTGTTCCATGTCAATCTAATATTTTACTAAATAAAAATTTGGTCCGACTTTGAGAAGTCTTATTTACTCCATATACCGAACACATGGTGTTTCTCCTGGTGGGAACTTCCACATTCTCGTTCTTATAGCAATGTATGTATAGCCCAATTTTTTGGGACTCTACATCTTACTACTTGTGGTTCATTAATTTTCATCCCGCTCTTCAACCATACAGCACTCTAAACGTATCTCAGCTTTCCACATCTGATTCTTCCAGGCGGCAGCTCTTTGCATAAAAAATTGATTTATGTTTTAAATCGTGGAATGGCAAGCTACTTTTTTAGAAGTAAATTTTCCAAACCTTGAAGAATTTTAGGAAAAGAAGAAAAACATTTAATATTAAAATAAATTGGGGTGGGATAAAATAGTTAAGTCAAAGGACTTTATTATTTTTTTGGGTTTAAAAAGTGGACTAATTTCATATTCTTCGTATTGGTTGTTTCAATAAATAGTTAATATTGTACGGGTTAGCATTTTGTGATCTAATTACCAGTCTGAAGAAGTCAACACTATCTAGGAAGTATTGAAAAGTACGGTTATCGATACCGCCCAGCACACTCTCGGTATAATAAAATAAAGTGCAAATGAAGTGCAAACTCGATTAACAATCGCAAGGAGAAATAAAGCAGTTCTTGCTAGGACAGCCAAACCAATTTTTAGACAGAAGAAGTGAGAATGGTGGAAGGCTAGGGTTTTAAGAGAGCAGCAAATTGTTTTTAATACGATCACTACCATTATACATCATATGATCATTATATTGACAAAAATATATATGATCAGTAGAAGTTACCTTTTGATTGGTAATATTTTAATTGGTTAGACTAATCCGATTAAGTATATGTTGGTTGGTATAAAGAGCTTTTCGACAATAAGAGCTTTTAGAAGTTGTTTTTGAAATAACACGTAATAAAATCAATTAAATAATCAAATATTGCATTTGTGACGAAAATTTGGTTTATGAAATTTAATGTTTGAAAATAATTTCGTTTAAATGTTGTCCGCGACTAGTTTCTAGGATGATCCATTCAATGTTCCAATTTTTCAGCTCTTACGAGAATTTCGTGTTATGTTCGATTCTAATTTTATCGATTTAAATAAGTGATATCAGATACCCTCATAAAAATTAATCTAACGGCGTCAGATCACAATAACTTAGCAAGATCTGGCCAACTAACGGGTCTTGATATGATGTTCTCATTAAAGAAATGTGAATGGTAGGTATAAAATGGAATCCTTTTTGTTGTAGTCGCACTACAACATATAATTTGTGTAAGACGAGAAATTGTTTTCACACACAAATAATTTTATGGTCAAGTTTGAAATAGCCCATAGTTTATTTTGGTGTCTATGTTCGCCGGATCTAAATACAAACTATTTGAAATTTAACAACCATACTATTTGAAATTAACAGTTTACAGATATAAAAATTCAAACACGTCCGATCAAAAATAATTAATGATTTATTTTCGTAATGACAATAGCTGTCAAAATTTTGTTATAAAGTATTACTATAAATAAAGATATCAACAAAGACGTTGTTCCTGTCTTTTAGATAGAGTTTTATAATTTTTTTTCTCTTTTCGCCGTTTTTGACTGTCAGTCCGTTTTTATCATGGAATAGATTCAATAAATCACTCCTTAGTATGTTATACAAGAAATCTACTGTTATGTGTGTACTGTTTGATCTAAAATATCACAACGGGCATAAAATTAGGACGCAAAATGGAATGGAATGAATGCTCAAGGTGAAAGGGGAAATAATGAATATTTTAGAGTGATAAATTTACGTGTTTCTACATAACCTCAAAACTAATTATATCATTTTTTATGTGGTTGAATAGGTAGTTATAAAATTTTAATAATATGGTAAATATATGGATACAACTAAATTAATGATATTGGGAACAATTTAAACATAACGTAAGACAAACAGTATAAAATATTGACTGGTAAAAATGATGATATTGTTATTTTTTAATCCGTTTCAATATACGACATGAAGTTATTCACCTGCAGTAAGCTGCGACATTTTTGTTTTATTATGCTTTTTATCAATAAATGTGATACAACACCACAAAATGACCACACAGGTTAATATGACTGTATGACTGTACTAAACTATGTTTTTATTTCAATAGTTTTCCTTATAAACAAATTACCAGTGTATTAGATCATAGTATTGTATATGGAAAAGCTTTCGGGTCATCTCGCAAATTTATACTCTCCATCGCGTTAAATGGTGTAGGGTTTGAGGATGGAGTTACATCTTTAAATACATCATTACATGAAATGACTCGTAGATTTATCACTCACTACACAGTATGTTTATTATTATCATATATGTACTTATCACTTTAAACACTTTATATTTTAAACTACAACAATTAGAATTTGTACCATTTTTTCACTAAATTTGTTACTTGAAACTTAATAATGTATTGAGTTGCCACCGCTGGCTCACTGACACAATTATTTTCCATTAATAGTCGCTAACCGTGATCCCCAATAGATATTTTTTGACTCAGAAAATTTCTCAAAAAAATAAATCATGATATTGATATTATAAAAAGTGAATTGGAAAATCATTTATGTCAAACTCAATTAGAACAAAATAATATACTAAAAGAATATTCAGATACGAAAACGTTAGGCAATACAACTCGAAAAAGGTTGATAAACCTTAGAGTATAACATCTAAAGGAAATAAATGGTCCCCATCCATACAGAAGTGAAAAAGTCGATTGGGCAAGATACTAGCGCTGCTTTTCATCCATTTATTACGTATTTATTATCCATTTATTACGTATTACGTATTAACCCGGGTCACCTGCCGACAAATTAATTATAATCTTCTAAATTTTAAAATTTTTCTTTTTAGGAAATAGTTTATGATCCGAACTCCCGAGAAGGTTACATAGGAAATCGCTTGAAAATATAAATAGAACCAGTTCAGCAAGTATTAAAAGAAAAGTGGAAGTTGTACCTGTGGCTATCGCAAGTTCCGTTATATCAACTGAAGATTTTGAAGATAATATTCAATTTTTAAAAAATACTTGTTCTTCAAATCTAATACCAGAAATTTACAAGAAAAATGTCAAAAAGTGAAGTTATACGATCTACGGGTAATCCAGATACACTAAAAAATTTTCAAAATGCATTAAGGCCCTTTTGAAAATGTATACTTATTGGAAACTTATTTGTGGAGACATACTTATTTGCCGCCATATTAAATAAGTATGTGAAACCCATTCGAATCCAATTATACTATAAACAAATATCTGGTTTCGTAACTACAGTTTCGAGTTAACCATGATTTCGTTGTAATGTGGCACTACTGACCATGGTTTGCGACTTGTTTTAAACATGGTTTCGGAATGAGCTATTTTTTCTCATCCCATGGCATTTTAGTGACGGCAGTGCCAACTTATACAGTTAGTGAATAGCGAAAACTATAAATATTAGTTTTTAATGTATTTGTTAATTTTTTTTTATAAAAATTGAAGTTTTCAAAAAAAATAAATTAATACAGAATTCGATAAATTAACGGAAAATAAAATTAAAACTAGAAATAGGTAAATTTGGGTGGAGGGTTAAAAAAAAATAATTTTTAAACCACACAATTAACGTAAGAATTTTAATGAATTATGATAAACTGTCAAATGAAATGAGAACTGTAGTGTGGCATGTATTTTCATTTCGAAAATCATAGTTTCATAATCATGGTTACGAAACTAGATATGTGGCTATGGTATTAGCTTACTAGTTTTGACAGTAGTATCAAAACATTAAAGAGACACGAAAAATAGTTTCGTTCTTTTAAATTATTTAAAACAAAAAAACTATGTTTTAGGTTAGAAACTGATCAAAAATTGTTTAACATGCTAAAGAAGCGACAGGTATGTAAACATGTTCTATTAAACAACAATATACAATATTATTTTAATAATATATTCGTGTAATTGAATATTTTTTCTGTAAATGATTGCAGGGTTCGAGTTATTGTAATATAACATCTCACAGTTTAATGATTGATGTTATATTAAAAGAAGACGAAGAGTGCATAAAAGACATTAAGGTTGTCGAATTGTGCCTTTAATAGATGAATATAACTTTCTTCGGTGAAATATCATGAATATGAGTCGCAGATCGAAATTGGAGTGGCGCTATTTTGGGTGGCACGTGAAACGTGTTTCCGAGAGGTCAGTGCAGCTTTCGACATACCAACCACATCTATATTTTATATTATACAGCGCGTCGTGAAATGACTTATCTTTATTTAAAAGAACATTTTCTTCCTTGAAATTGACTAATATCCTATAGTAAGAGAGAAATTTGGGAACCGTGCCGGATATTCTGTGTTTTATAAAGCAGTTAGTGCTATAGACGGTACGCGGATTAAGATAAAATACCCTGTGAACCACAAATAAAAGGAAGCTGAACTACAGTATACAATTGCAAAGTTTTATTTTTAAAAACATTAAACAAATATAATTTATATTTAGCTATTTATGATGCCGATCAAAACTTCCTGGAGTTTTTCTAAACAAAGAAATATCCCTCCGAAGGGTATGACAGCGGTTACCAACTCACTTTGGAACCAGTTGCGAAAAGTTAATAACACCATATCCCGATATTAGGTTGAACCAGCGCCCAGAAGTTAGCTCGCGCTTCAATTAAGGCCTTGATTTCTTCTTTAGTACTTAGAGAATATTATAAATTTAATCAAAGTTAGGTTAGGTTAGGTTGAGTGGCTGCTACAACACATTTAGACCGGCAACGGTCCGTTGTGATATCACAGGATCTTACTCCCCTTTAACCCTATGAGAACCAGTTTGAGCTTCTGACGTAGCGTAATAAGTCTCGCACATTACAGTTTTCGAGATCAGAAAGGCAGTCCATTAAAAACTTACCCAAGTATTCATGTCTTTTGTGTGCCAAAGTCGGGCACGAGCATAGGAGGTGGACTACCATCTCTTCCTCCTCCTCGTCCCTATAGCTTCTGCAAAAGTCATTTTTCGCATGTTCCTCAAGAAGGTAGTGTCCTGTGAGTATCCCCACGATCGTTTTAGGCTCACGTCTTCGTAGGGATGTAAGTGCCTTTGAGCGTTTCAAGTTCAGTTTTGGCCAGACTTGTCTTGCAACTCTACATAAGAGGGTGTTCGTCCACCTATTGTTCGCTGAGGCTTCCGCATCTTTTTTAAGCACATCTTGAGTGCGTTTATGGGTCTCCCTTTCCGGTAGCAGTTGGATAGTTGTACCGTGCCTCGCTAGTTCGTCCGCCCTGCAGTTTTCCCTGACGTCTGAGTAGCCGGGCACTCAGACTACCTGTATGTTAAATTGCTCACTCATCTCATTTAGAGACGAATGGCAACCCAACGCCACTCTAGACGTTAGAAAAACAGAAACCAGCGACTTGATTGCCGCCTTACTGTCTACATAAATTGCGATATCAGTCGAGGATACCACATTATATCTCAACCAGTTCAGGACCTTCTCAATCGCTATCACCTCTGCCTGGTACACACTGAAGTGATCAGGGAGGCGAACTGCTATATATACCTCTAATTTATCACAGAAGACTGCAGCTTCTACTCTACCGTGCAGCTTGGAGCCATCCGTAAAGAACTGCAATGTTTCCGTTTCAGCTGCCAACCCGCTCCTCCAAGATTTCCTTGAGGGGCAGGTAGTTCTGAACCTTTTCTCGAAGCATAGAATCGGTGTAACATAGTCTAGATTCACCAGTTCTTTTCTCAGCGATCTGACTATCGTCGAGTGTCTTGTCTCAAGACATTTCGACTGAGATATGGCTGATAGTCGAGTGGCCGTAATCGCCGCCATCTGCTTACTATAAATGTCCACGGGGAGAAGGTGAAAAAAGACCTCTTAGGCACTTGTAGGTGTTGTCCTCAGCGCCCCGCTTATAAGCATGCAGGCCGTTCTTTGCACCTTCTCAATCCTTTTCCTGTATGTTACTTTATCAAGAGCTGGCCACCACACGCTCACCCCTACATAAGTACAGGTTCAGAATGTTGGGCTTCCAGCTAAATTTACTGTCCCAGATTACGCCTAGAAATCTTGCCTTCTCCGTAAAAGCTAGTCTCTTGCCATTTAAGAGAGGTGGATCTACTACAGGGATTTTATATTACCTAGTAAATAGTACCAATTCAGTTTTACACGCGCTAATTGCCAGTCCACATTTGATGGCCCACCTCGTAATAAATAGGAGGGCATTTTGGATTACCTCCTTCACCGTGCTTATGTATTTCCCAGAGACAGCTATCGCTAGATCATCTGCATAAGCAATCACTCCGATCCCCTCCAGCTTTAATAGCAACTCATTGCTATTGCTATGTTCCAGAGGAGAGGAGGCAGAACACATCCCTGTGGGGTTCCCTTAGTCACCCGTCTCCTGATGGTGGATTCCCCCAGCTCCGAGTTAATCATCCTGCACCCAAGCATGTGATTGATTAACCCAATTATAAGGTAATCCACCCCTAGTAGCGACAATATCTCCAGAATTGCCTCCTTCTTTACATTGTTAAAGGGGCCTTTAATTTCAAGAAACGCCACCATACAAAACACTTGCGAGAATATTGGTTTCTCAATTGTACTTACCAGCGCATGTAGAGCTGTGTCCACAGATTTCTCTTTACAGTAAGCGTGCTGATTCTGAGCCCAGTCACTAGGCCTTATTTCTGAGCGTATGTAGATATCCATCAGTCTTTCCAAGGTTTTCAATAGAAAGGATGATAGAGTTATGGGTCTTAAGTCTTGTGGGTAACCCTGCGAGCATTTACCCGCTTTCGGAATAAAAATTACTCTGACCTCCATCCACTCCCGCGGAGTACATACTAGTTTTAAACACCCTTTGAAGATTACATAGGGTTTGAACCCTTCAATTGCCCATAGTCCCTATCGAGTACTAGTCCCTATCGAGTCATCGAAGCTTCCTGGAAAGTGGGTTTCGATGAGAAATTCCAAGGATTCCTTACTAGTAGCGGTCTGCGACAAAATGGAAGAGGTCTCGGAGACTTCTTCCATTTTGTCGCAGAAGAGTCTCTATCCTTGGTCTTCCTTGAGGAGTCCCAGTCTAAATTTAATCAAACAGTTCTAAATAAATATTTATTTATGTACAAATATGATGTTTCAATATGTGAACATAAAACCCAATTTACAAACACGAAATGAAGTTGAAGCACTCAATTTTATTATTTCCAGGGTGATACGAGTATAGCGATTTTCCAACTTTTCGATTCCACTATTATAGTACGATTTCTCTTTCTCGTCAAAATAGGCCTTAGTTTCAACGATTACCTCATCGTTGGACTTAAATTTCTTTCCAGCAAACAAGAGATCAGAAAACAGGAAAAAGTCGCTGGGGGCTAAATCTGGAGAATATGGTGAGTGGGTAAGCAATTCGAAGCCCAATTCATTAAATTTTGCCATCGTTTTTCAGCCTTCAATCGATTCAAAAGTGCACAGTAATAGTCGCTGTTGATAATGGTTCCTTTTTGGAAAAAGTCGATGAAAATTATTCCGTTTGTATCCTTAAATACAGACGCCATCACTTTACCGACTGTTACGTCTTTGCTCGCTTTGGATTCGGTTCGTCGACTACTGTTCACTGAGCTGACTGTCTTTTGGATTCTGGTGTGTAATTGTGAAGCCATGTCTCATACATTGTCACATATTCCATTAGAATTCAATTTTAATGCGGTTTAACAGTGCAAAAAACTCATCTGAAGCTCACGCATCACCCTGTGCAAAGTACAGACCTTTCGTATACCCGAATGTTCGTGTAAAATTGTAAAAACACTAGCATCTGACATCTTAACGATGTCAGTTAGCTTGGTGCATAAGCTAGCTGACATCAATTTGTGATCGTCCATTACCAGTTTTTGGATTTTTTTATGTTTTCTGGAATAAAAGCCTCATTTTGGCGTACAGTGCGCTCTGCATTATTTGTGATGGTACGACCACATTTAAATTCAGCAATCCACTTCTCTACCATTTGTGGCAATGGATCAGAGTTCAGATAATGTTTATCAAGCAATTGTTTGGTTTTCGAAAACTCGAAATTCACTTTTTTCCATTTTTTCTTTTCAAAAGCAAAAGTTGCTTCACTAAAATGCTATAACTCACGAATCAATATTCACATTGGTGTCATTCAGATTTTTATACACTTATCGTTTGAAGGTTAGTACTAAATAAAAATCATATAGATTCTAGTAACGCCATCTATGTGTCATCCTACGAACTTATTGAATGACACTGTACATGTAATTTACTTCATATAAACGTGTATTCTAATTTTGCTGCTGTCAGATTTCTGACCATCATTAAGTTTTAGTTTTTTAATTTGTTCTAACATAGCTACTTCATCCATTTTGATTTTTTTCAAAATACAATACTTAATCGTACTATATATCTATTCTTCGATATAACGATAAAGTCACATTTAAAGTTCACACTAACGATAAATTAAACTAACACGATGCAAACCAAATGCTTTCCGCTAAAAATCCAATATATTCAACGACGAGTTTTGTGTTAAAATCCGATTCGAAGGACTAAAATGAATTCTTCAAAAAAGAAAATTCAATTTTTGTTTTATGAGTTCTTTACAACGCCAACTTTATTTCAAGACTAAATAAAATTGCAATAGTATATATATTTTATATTTGCTTAGCAATTGTTTTGTTCCATTAACATAAATTGCCACAAACCAATTTTATTTAAATCAAAATATAATAAAATTCATAATGTGAACTAACAATTCCACACCTTCCTATCTCTATCTATCATTTTATGTAAACAATTGTAGAAATTTCAGCGTTATCGGGAATCTTGCCTAGCACTTGGTCCTACAGTCCTATCAATTAACAGTATGAAGAATTGGCTTCTGATCGAAATCGAATTAAATGGAGGTGAATTGTTGACACGGAACGGGCCAACAATGGCCTGTAAAAACAGTTAAAAAATTGTACGGGTTAATAATGGCCTGAAACAATCGAATTTATTATTATTAACTTTTAATTTATTTCAACAATCGCAATAACAATAAATACAAACGACAACGCCAACGTATTTAGATCAACAATCATATTTTGGTCCACTATACTCGTACATACGAGTATACATATATCGCAAATCGTAGTAACTAAACATTCGGTACGATATGAAAGTTGTGCTCTCACACACTCACGCCAATGAAATCGTTTACAACAAATTATACGCACATATTCCCGCACCACCAATCGATATTCAGCAAAATATTTTTGTTAATAACATTTACCACTTAAACAATTTTCATTATTATTTATATAGTTGAGTAAATAATATTATGTGAAATCAAGTAAATTTTTTTATTTTGACTTTTTGATATCGAAAAAAAATTTTTTTTTTTTCATTTTGGTTTCTTTCACATCAGTCTCGATCGCGTCTTGTGAACGCGATTTTTTCTCTTCTTGTATTTTAATTGTTATTGAATGTGATCGCGCGTGGACGATATACTCGTATTGTAACAAAAAAAATTTATTTAATTTTTTTTCGCGAATTTTTTTATTCTAAATATTTAATTCAATTAAAAAGTGAAAAATAATAATTTTGTTGGTTTTAAAACGTTTTTCCGCTGAATTGTGTTGATTGATTTGGCGGTCAAAGTGGATCTTAATGTGATCTTGAGTGTTTTAACGAATAAATTTTTGAGTGATTTATATATAAATTGTTGTTGTTGTCATTTGCAATATATATTTATTTAAATTATTACGAAAGTGTAATTTGTGTTTTGTTGTTGTGAAAATTAAAGTGTTATTTTTTTTTGATTAATTACATATTGGTTACAATTAATTAATATTCAGTTATTTAAACTTTATTTATTTATTAATTCGTGCATATATTGTGTGTCGTACTTCAACGATTTGTGGGTGAAATCGAATTTATAATTTTTATTATTGATTTCTTTATACAGTAAAGTAGTTTTTGAAAAATGAAATTTTAATTAGAAAATTTAATTAATATTTAGGTTAATGAAAGGGTTTTGTATTTTGATGAGTTATTTATAATTGTTGTAAGTATAACGGAATTTATATAGATATAATACTGTCGATTATAATATATAAAATAGTTTATGGTAAAGTTATTGATGCGTATTGAATGACGGGGAGAGGTACACACGTATAATACATAATACTGTAAGATGTAGAGCGCGATTAATTTGTTTGAATAATTGCATCTTATATTTTTTTTTCTTTTAAATTTGACTGTCATATGGATATGAATTGTGTTGGAAGAAATAAATACGGAAGCTACAGTATTTATTTATTATAAGATGTTCCAGTATTGACAAGAGTGTATTTTAGCCGTATGGTTTTGTGTATTTTGGCCGTTCCAAAATAAACGTTCGTTTTGACTGGTATTTATTATAGGAATGATTTTGTTATTATTGTGTACGTCAACAATCAATTGAAAAAAATTTTTGAACTTTCTCGAATGTTTAGATAATTTTTTGATTACTATATAGTGGATTATTAGAACAACTCAATACAGGCTGCATCAACTTGGACTGATTGATTTCAAATGCTTATTTTTTTTAAATGATAGTATAAAATATTAAAGATTTTTAAAAATAAGAGTGGAAAATGTTATGTTTCAAAGGGCTTCCATTTTGCTCTTAGCACTTAATAGCTCTTTTTCAGACATTTTGCATTACGTTGTGAAAGTTTCTAGTTCTAATTTTGTTATTTAATTGCTGAATATCCTGAATATTTTGTGGTTTGTTGGCACAAAACAAAATGAATCTGGGGAACAAGATGGCCACTCGAAATCAGCATCTTTTGAAATTAGTATCCAATTTACTGGAACTATATGCCCGATTATGGAGAACTACCAACCCAGAGGCGGTTCTGGATGCTCGTTTTAATTTTTTGTAAATATAAACCAATAACTCCATCAGCCATAATTTCAGGTCAAACAGTGCATCTTAGAGCGTGTAATGGTAACTGATGCAATACATAATGCTCTCGGATTCTTCGTATTCCAAATTAGGCTGTTCTGTTTATTTATATATTCATTTAAATTAAAATGTGCTCATTATAAGATTGTGCCAAAAAGTTGGCATTTTCTGTCGCAATTAAAATTGGCAATCTATTGGCATATTGTAGTCGTTGTGTTGCATTCCTCGAGAGATGCTCGAGTGTCACGTTGACTAGTAGATACAAATGGATCATTGTGGACACTTTCAGTCTAGAATCTGCAGCTTGTGCAATACGAACAGTTCGAGAAATATTTGTTTGTGGTTCATCACCTACTGAACACCGATTCTCAAAACGAGTCATTAAGCTTTTTATCGTTGTGTTGTAACAATTGACCGTCTGGAAACATAATAAAATTCAACAATTAAATCTGCAAAAAAAAATTTAAAATAAAATGGTTATAAGTATTTCAAATAAGTCAGTCAAAGTTGACCCTGTACTTGAAATAAATAAGTATTAGGGTTAGTTATACGCTTATAACAGTCAGCGACGACTGTATTCTTCTATTATTATAAATCTTGGTACCTTAGCAGTGTTTACCTTCGGTATGCCGCACAACCAAAATTCATATTTTACCGCGGTAAACCGCGGTCGTCGAAATACCTGATGGTGGCCGCTACGATTTACTAGATTAAAGATCTGCCTACGATTAAGCGGTTCAGTTTAACTTATTTAGAAATGAAGCTAAATTAAAACCAGAAATACGTGAGGATCAGTCAAACTGTCAATACATACTAAGATGTAAAAAGTTTATAGTTTGTAATTCATGTTAATTGCGACTAGATATGTCAAGGATTGTGAAGTCATCACACAGTTGGTAGATAGTCAAAACAATTAGAATAATTGCCTCTGTTGAAATAGGTTGGATAATGTATCAATTATACTACTACTTAATTCAAACTGAATGGAACCCGATCTATTGGTAGATTTCGTCGAGTTATCAAAAAAGTATTATTTACCTCAAAAAAGTATCTAATTTTAGTGATTTGGTATTTGTTCGTCTATTTCGAATCAAACAGAGATGTACCATAAAAACTTTTGACACCATTTTTTGGAATTTCGTAAATTTTTACATTTTTGAAAATACTATAATATGTAAGTAATATATATGTATGAAGGTGACTATCTCATTTTTCCTTTTTAACCATTCTAAATCAAGAACTTGACTACTGTCAGATTGATCCTTAAACGGCTGGATTTACAGACGTCATACCGATAGTTAAAATTTTTAAAACATTTTGCAATATAGACGTTTTTACGGTATTTATCTCGGCAATGTTGTTGGTGTTAAGGTCTGGTGTGGTGGCTAGCTTAACGACGACGTACACCGCTTTTTGTTAAATCCCCATTAAAAGTAATGTAATGTCGTTAAATAAAGTCGGGAAATTAAGTGATTTTGGAAGAACCGTTTATATTCGTCGGAACTTAGATTTACATAATTGGCAACAAACTGGTCTTTGGAATGCGATGATTGTTTCGGATTATCTCTCACGCTTTAACTCCTAACAGCAATATTATCAAACGATGGATTGTTGTTTCATTTAGATGATCATGGTGACAAAAATATATAGCAATTGCGTGGAACTTGTGTTTTATTTTATCACCATTTTTGCAGTGCTCTTAAATGACTTTAACACGGTCTTCAATCGAATACGACTCCATGGCGATAAATGGCAAAATTTAAACTAACGAAATGACATAAAATAAATTTCGCCAAAATAATTTTGCTATGCCTCACTCGTGGTTCTGATGCTTCAGAATAAGAAGTTAATAAGAAATTGATTAGGTCTGTCAAGCAGATAGTGTCTGTCTATCACAACTAACAATCCTATCCAATATCCGTCGATTTTGTATGACATAAAGCGAGTGCACAGTGGGACCGGCCATAACTATATAAATGACATATTGAATTTGCGACCCTATAACATTCTATGTGATAGGTCTTTTTAATCCGACCTATCAATTATCGCAATACGTTTCACAATTTTGAACTTTGTGGCGGAAGATGCGGGTTCGTATTAGTTTATGATCTTATGCCTGTTAATTCATCTTTTATTGTAATAGCCACTATTGCAAAGAAATGATCTGTTTGTACAAAAGATAGCTTGTTGGTTTTTAAGAAACAACATCTTGAAGATGGTGTGTATCAACTATCGAGTACTGTTAAAATGATCAGCAGTTTACTTAAAATGCTTAGTGTACGACACGAGTAAGAACCTCATTTAACACCTTTTATTGGCACACTCGCTATTGTTGGTGAAAAGAAGCGGGGTAAATATCAAAGATAATTGAAATTGGTTAACACTTCTTCGTTGAAGTTATACAAGGTCTAAACTCTAAAGCTGGTATATAAGAAATCGAATGAAAACATCAAAATTAGCACAATTCCTGAAGATATGATGAACGGCTATTATATATTGTAATGCTGAAATTCAGTGAAGTGATATAAAAAGCTTATAAAGATCAAACAACAAACAGGAGCAAATTATATTACGATTTCTGACGGACACGACTAAGACTTGGGCATGTTAAAATTATTATATCCAATGTAGTCATGGCGCAATAGTTAAAACTGTGGCAGTTTTAGTCGAAAGCCTTTTGGTTGGATTCTCATCCTCTAACGGGTGCAAAAATGATTTGGCTGCGGTATTAGGTGGGATGTTTTAACTTTAAAGAGAACTACATATGTAGAGGTTGGACATCAAGGCACGCAGAATTGTGCCATCAGAATTATTAGTTCATTACGGCAACCACCCAAAGCAACAGACATTTGTGATACGAACACTAGATCACCAACACTAATAGGAATTCAAAAGAATTCTAGAAAAGGACTAAACTGTAGTCTGCTAGCAATTAAACACGGCACATGAAAAGAAATACGTAACGTAGCTACTAAATTTTGTTTTCAAATAAATATCAGCAAGGTTAAAGCAATCAAACTAAACTGGCATACAAATATTGGCCAATTAATATATTGGGTGTTAAGATCTCACTCAAAAAGGAGATATCTCACTTCTCAATGTACTGGATGCAAAATATCTTACTAAAAAAATGTAGAAAATCTCACTATTTAGTGAGATACGAAATTTATATTTACATTTCGTAGATATTTTATGGTTTGCGTCTCTGGTTTTTGACAGCTATATTGGTAAAGTCTTTGTGTATATATATAATGTAAAGTACAGAAGAAACAATTCATCAATTTAAATATAAAGAACGAAATCGGGACAAACGTAAATTCGCAATGAACACACATAAATGCAAAATTATATGTGTAATAGAATTAAAGGTGTTTTATATGACAGCTCTGACTGACAGCTTAGCTAAGACCTAACCCCAAAATAATATAGATTTTACATCCAGCACACTGAATGATAATCTACAATTGAGACTATACATTGTAGAGTATCTAATAAGTAGATTTTAACGTGCTGGATACGCCCATTGTTACGATTTCCCCTAGTAGGGATTCAAACCAATCCAAGGTTCGATCACTGGATTGTAAATAATAAAAACCGCTTGCTTGTTTTTCACTATAATAAAGTTTATTATTAATCAGCACAGTAAACTTTTACACTAGAACTAACTTTTTCACTGTTACTTTCACTATTTCACTTTTTGTCACTTTTCCCGATTTTAATTTATCGCTGTTCCAATTCAAACTGAAACTCTACGCTTTCTGTTCGCGTATTTATACCAGCTTCTCGGTCATAGTAGAAGTTTCCGGTTGTATATTATTTCACCCGTATACTGCGTTCGTGCTGATTTCTAACTGCGAACATTAAGTTATTATATTCAATCAGAGATGTCACCCGCGTCTGTAACAATATCAACAACAAAAGATTCTGGGAACTTCTGAACCAAACAAATTTGCCAACGACAAAAAAGGAGTAAAGGACAGTGCTTATCGAGACCATATAGAAGTTTTCTACAGTAAATATTTTTTCATCAAGAAATACTAAATTTCTCAGCAAAAATTTCTCAATTTTTCATTAGAGGTCAGCTTATTAGTGTATGATCCAGGTCACCATGACAAAGATCGATATAATACCGGCGTTATTTAGGCAACTAGACATTTTGGCCAAATATATGAGAACACTGTCTCCAAAAATGCAGCACACTTCAGGTGACAAACCCTGTACCTATATACTTAAAACATTTATGTCTCGTACATTTGATTATAAATTATTTCCAGAAAATATTAATAATAATTTAAATAAATATTTTACGACTGAGTAATATAAATTATATTGCATAATTTACTATTACATAAAAAAAAACTATTTTACTTTGAACCCAAGTGTTAACAAAATAATAATTTATTACTTGCGCGATTTGGAGTACAGCTGCATATAATGCAGCACTAAAACCAAAATGACTGTTTCAAATAAATAGTTTAATAGTTTCAGCAATAATGCTGTAGTTATAGTTATAGTGTTACCAGATCTAATCAATGTCATTGGCATTATGCTAAAATTTTGGCAATATTTTGACAATAGCCACAATCGAATTCAATCGATCAAATAAAACCTTTGGTACTCGTTTATATATGTCACCGATTTGAAGTTTGCCGCCTAATTCAATTTGCCGAAATGATGTCATCTATTACACAGTGTACACATAATATAAGACGATTTGCTTAATATCCATACATAAATTATTCAATTAAATTTATAATTATGAGTACATCTGTCCTCATTTTATGTAATTTTATGTTTATCTAAAATTTAATCTTGTTTTTTTGAAATAAATATCTCATAAAACCCGAAACATATATGTGTACGTTTATGCATAAATAAATAATGATGGATTTGATTAATCCATTCATCGAAGAAAAACATTGAAGATTGCCTATTTAAGCATGCACATATTGTTGAGAAAGAGTTGATGGCTAAATTATACGTTTACAGTCGTATGTGTATGGGTGTGTGTAGTTTCGATAGCTAAACTAACAGTTTTATAATCATCTATGATCACTTATTCAGTCAGACTAGCGGAACAAATGATAATCAAACGCCACCTACATCCAAATCTGTCGATGAAGGATGATGATGAATCGCTTAATTATTATCGATTGAGATACGATGGGAAAATAATTATTTGCTAAATATTCAAGGTCACTGTTATGTATATATACACACACACGGTATAAGCTCTCTCACCAAATAAATCAAATATTTAATTAATGTAACGATTATGACTGATGAAGTGGATGATAAATTTACTGTCGAGTTTCCTTGTTTGAAATATGTACGGCGTCGGGTTGATACGATGGGAAAATATTAGCAAAGGGTCAAATCGTAATCAACTGGAAAACCATTGTGGGTAAATAAACCATTGGAATTAGAATCAACGGAAGCCTTTTCCACACATATATGTCGTATTGAATGTCTTCAGACCTACATTTTTGTAACTACCGTGCTACAAACGGTGGCTTCTATATATACGAGATCACTAAACGAAAGACACTTTTCGTTATAATGAAAAAATACGACAAAAATACGATTTGGGAACAAAAATCTGTAATCCGCTAACAGTAGTACGTGTCTGATGAGAAGAATTAACCTTTTTTTCAATCATACGGCCATTCAATGACGTCATCATAAGAATGAAACTAGCCTATTGAATCTCGCTACAATAGTCCATAACCGTCGTAGGTCGGATACCATGTATCTATTGGTTCTTCTGAGCTGCAATGTATGGTTTCATTCCTGAGAGGAGCTATCGATTAAAACCTTCGACCATACCATTATTTAATAGATAATATGTTCATATTTTTATCCGATGTGATCGAAGCAGTTTTGCATCCGCGTTAGGAATGACGACATTATCACTTTGGTGATCTGCTCCAGAAGAGATGAATTGTTGGAATTGTTCTCTGAATAATCATATGTTCAACCAGGAATTGTTCTCTGAATAATCATATGTTCTGAGTGAAAATTATGAACATCGCAAACTGCGAACAGAGTGAGGGGAGGAGAAGAAGAAACTGTTGAATACTCTTATGCTCCTGTTTTTTTACTCTTCCAATAGATTGCACTGCTTACGATCAGAACTCCTATGTTAAAAATGTTAAGAGTTTGAGACTCAATTTGAGGTTCTTCGCAGTGTCGAACGCGGAATACTGAATCGTGATACGTAGTTGGATCAATGTTCATACTAGATAGTTGCTGCTGAAATATTGGCCATATACCGTAAACTTCAGATCTATATATCTATCTAAGTAAGAATATACGTTTTTAGTCAATAGATGGTGCTGACATTGGAAAGATAAACAAGATATCTGCAGTAAATTGTTCGTTAGTTTTTCCATCTGTTGATGTCCATGAATATTTTTGTATGGAAACCTACTGCCATCTATTAATAACTGATTTGTGATGGAGAAGTCAACGAGTCTTTCTTCATTGTTGTTCGGACAGAATCCAATTCATTTTTACCCATGCCAGTTGTCAAGTCGGTGTTGTCAGTTTATATTTTTGCATTAAAACTCCCTTAGAAGATATTGACGTTGTTCCTGTGCATTCATGCTATTGTGACGTGTAATTATTCGTCGAATTCATTTTTGGTTGATTTATCTGCATTTTCGGTTTGGGCATAGTACTGAATGATGGTTGTGTTTCTTATTTTTCAATGGTTGCCTTATTTTTAATTATCTATGTCATAGCGTTTAATTTCCTTCTCTACTTGTGCTAGCCTTGAGGTTTCTGTTAGAATTCTGATGTTCCAGTTCCCGATTCGTGTCCGTCTACGATAGCCAATGGTCGATATTTGATTGTGCCGGTTTGTGTTCTTATTTTTTTAGTATTCGTTTTGTAATCGGTATGATTTCGTATTAATGAATGGTCCAATGAATCCTATCCAGCTTCTAAACCTGCTGCGTAAGGCACACTGGCATGCCGGGGAAGCGGTTTCTTTTCATGTAATTTTTCTACTATGATGTTCTCAAGTGGTCACCAAATTTGTAATATTCCAAGCAATGGTTGTTTGATGATGGTGATGAAGTTGTTATCGGTTTAGGTAACTCTGCCACTCAGTTTTTTATAAACATTAATAATATACAGTCATCGTTTCACCATTGTTCGTTTCACATTTTCACTGATGATGTCTAAATTTATATTTGAAATAGTAAAGTTCTCTGATTAACGAGGATTTAGATGGAATATATAATTGGTGGTCTGCAATGGGCTCATCTTAAAGGGTAGTAATTTAGGGATGGTTTTTAACAAAACACTTATATCCTACCTTCTTCCGCATTTCCTCTATGGTGATGTTGGTTTAGTCATCCTTGTTGGAAGAGAATGTGGCATGCTGGCTCTGTCATTCGGGTGTCTTGGTTTTGATTCCCAGTGGTGACCAACACATCACTACTGGGTGTTTTTTTGAAATTCTGGAATAATTTTCGCTTTTTTAATTTTTTTTGGTATATGTTTTAGGACTGTGGCATTATGCCAAAATTCCATTGCTTCCTGCCAAAAGTTTTCTTGATCTTTAAATTTCTCATTTTTTGTAAGATGTATAATTTATCTTTTGAATTCTGTACCGTTAGAAGTTTGAGATCGGCCGAAATAGTTTGAACTTAATTGTAAAATTTTTTAAATGCAGCCTACTCTATGCTGCTTATTCCTTTGTGACTGAGGCTGTACTCAAAATGGATGTGTGTGCATAGTGTTAATGTATTTAACCGTACGTACCGCTAAAGATTCGGTTTATGTAGAACCATCTGCACATTGCATAGTTCTATGCCAGCCTATAGTATACTGACATGGAAGATGGGTTGTACTATGAATTCTGGTCATATAGATGTGTTCATTCACACCACCGATCGTAATCGGATTGGAAAAAAATTCCATTTGCCGCAGCTTAAACCACTGCGCCATCGTCTGTTTTTCTTCTCAATACAAATTATAAGCATTAAATAAATAAGAACCAAGTCCATAACCATATCAAGCACCAATTTTCGGTGGGAAAGTTTTTATCTCCCGAATACTCTCGATCAGTCTTGTGTATACACATATGCATGAGCACTCTCGCCAAATAAATCAAACATTTTCGATAGAAAACTAACAAATTACCAAGCTGTGTGTGATTCGATCGGTTCACGTCAAGTCAAATATTTCCGCCAATAAAGTACATTATTTATTGTTATTAATTAAAGCGATATAAATATATATTTAACAACAATAACAACGATATTTGTTATAAATTTCACTTTCTTTAAAATTTATAACAAATCGTTATGCATATTTGAATATTAAATAAATTACAAAAACAATTAAAATTAGACTACTCATATGTATGTTTTGTAATTTATATATAAACACCAATACGAAGGGCTTACCCCAATATGTCTTAAGAAAATACCTAAGAAAAGTGAAATTTGTTTTTTATTTATTTTGACATATATCCAGTGGTGCTTTTATGCTTATATGCGCGCGCGCTCGCGATCTAGTCTATAATTTATATTTTTATAGCAAATTGAGAAGTCGAGACCGAAGGTTAACAATTATACTGTAGGTTTTTATATAACTGTGCATATATGTATTATCGACGGTTTATGTATTTAGAGTGTATACAAGACGATTAGACATTTCAGACGATATTATTTGTAATTTCTTAATTTTAGTGAAAGTTGAAATGTTTTATGAAGTCGGTTGTTATTTTTTAACAGATCAATGTTTCGATAAAGTTTAGTCAACATTTTGATAAATTCATGCATAACACTTGGTTTGATTAAGTGGTTATCGTAAATAAGAGTTGTATACGTGTTGGTGATTGAAAATCATCTATTGATCACATACAATACTAGTAAAAGTTAATGGGGTTTCCGGTCATTGATGAGCCAGCTAACATTTTTATATTAAGCCTCGTAAACAACCGGAGGTCTTTTTGTCTTGGAGTATTCGTCGACTAGAATGCCTTTGTTGGTACCAGAAGTGAGATTTCCGACGAAACAGCCTAGTGGATAAAGTTCTTTCTTTGGAGCAGATGGTAGAAAATCGAAAGAGTGGCTCCATCAAAAATGGGAATTTTAAGCTTCTGATTAGGAAAATAATCAGACGTGCAGTATGAAATACCATCATGATAGCGTGAAGAATTCAATGTATTAAACCATCTTCCAGCCACTGCAACACTCCTGGTATGGAGAGAGAGAGAGAGGGAGAGAGAGAGAGAGAGAATTGCGCAGATGGCATAATATACTGTGGATGATGTAATTGGGATATCACAATTAGCTAATATTAAGCCGAGCATGAGTGACGCAGTTTTATTAAATAAAGTGAGGTTATACCTTTAAGAGCTCGTACTCATGGTAATTATTATTTTTCGTCTTCTCGAATAAAATACTTGACGAAGCTTTTAAGTACAATCAATTCGGTGATTTCTGTAAAGGTAACTTCGCAAAATGCTATATCTATTCTCATTTATCAAAACTTGTGTTGTACCCTCTACCTGCTTTCAAGTGAAGTATTAACATAGCTATTTCTTGGCAGATAGGCCAAATGGTTAGAATTATTTTGCCCTGAGATGAAGTAATAAAAATCTGCTTACTACTTCGACAGTAATCGTATGAGGAAATGGTAAGGTATTTCCTTGCTGCTTGGACATGGACTCTTTTGAATGTTTTACCTTCCAAAATTCACGTCTCAATCATCCTATTGAGTGCAATATTACTGCAATATTACATTCTATTGAGTGTAATATTACGGATATTTAACAAAGATACCGATAGTAGCATTTAATTGTTTTAAAACCACACCTTACCAGGTAACAAGTGGTTTACAAGTCTGCAAGATCCTGAGTGATTTCTCTGACTAGACATTAAGTTCCTTGAAAAGATCATTCCTTATATTGAGGATATACTTTATAGATTATATCCTTATATCAAGTGATTTCTCGATACACAACATATGAGAGAGAACAGTTCTGTTTTGGCAGGTTTCACTTTACATTATGAATCTGACTGAACGTTTAAAAAATTTTTTTAACTCTCTCTTTAATAAGATTAGAATTAAAATGAGAATCGTTTGTTTATCAATGTTTTAATGTTACTTGATTATTTACATATATCAATGAGTTTACATGGCCTTCACAATATACGAAGGCAAAGTGAGAAGTCTGGTTAAAATGAAACAAGAAATAATATTTTCGGCCGAAAAAAAAAATATTTTTCAACGTTTGTCGCCTTTTAGCTCGATACACTTTGTCCAACGTTTTTTTTCACTTTTTCGATGCTTTCCGAATAATACGATTTCTCCATCCCTCCAAAATAGGCGTTTGTTGCATCGATGATCTCTTCATTAGTGTCGAACATCTTACTGCCCAGTCATTTCTTCAAGTTCGAAAACAGGAAACACTCGCAGTGGGGTTAAGTCTGGAGAATATGGTGGATTTGGAAGCAATTGAAGCGTAATTCATGGTTTTTGGTCATGGCAACTACACACGTGTGCACTCGCGTATTGTCTTGATGGAAGAGAAATAACTTCACCAAATGCGATTGGTTTTCATTCAAAATGTTGAAATGGTTGAATAGTTGTTGCAATATTCGCCGTTGACTGTTATATTCGATGTTATGTCGCGTGCGTCCCAAAACATAACTTTGTTGGCCGATAAATCATCTTAGCCTTCGGTGCAGATTCGCCAGGAGAAATCTATTGTTTAGACTGTTCTTTGGTCTCTGGCGTAAAGTGATGGATTCATGTTTCATTCACAGCCAAATCTGCCTCTGAAGTTGTCACCCGTCTGGGTTTTTGATCGATAGTAAGAAAACGCGGCACATCAAGAGTTCCCCTTGCCTTTAATTAATTGATTAAGTGTGCTTGTGGATCTCGTCACTCCAACTAAATGGACGACGAATATTCGATGATCCTATGGTCTTATTTCTCATTCGAGCTGGAGCTTTTACGAGTAAAGTCTTAAAGCATCCTAATTTTATATGTTTGTCAAGGAAAACTATATTAAGGGAATAGTTGCTTGCAATCAACCAACCGCTAGTACCCGATATAATGAAGCGCTAGAGGTTCGGTTCTTTTCTTTGCTAAATAAATCATAATAAATTTAGCAAAGACAAGAACCAAACTACCAGCGTTTCATTAGCGGGTACTAGCGGCTGGTGGATTGGAGAGTGACTGATTCGGGAAAGCTAAACGAAATGTATAGTCCGATCTGACTTTCAAGATTAATGATTTTCCGATGAATGCTTATATTGCCAGCGTACACACGACACAACTTCGAAAGTCGGAATAATAATAAACACGTATATTAATCTATCAGTATTATGGCGATGTGATCGGTCGATCAGGTAGATTCTGTTTTCGTTTAATTAGTTTAGGTCAATGAGTTGACAACAAGACACCACAAGCGTGGAGGCAAAACTAAACCTTGAGGATATGCCGTTCGAACCATCATCGTGCTGTTATAAAACTCCATTAGTCGGTATGAATTCTTTCTGACCTAACCAAGGGATTAAACCACTTTACAAGTGTAATCACCATACCTTGACATTCAGCTACAGAGGTCTTTAAGTAACGCATTTTGCAACGCATGTTCAATAATCAGAAATAAATTCATTATTGTTCAACGATTTGTTAAGCCGTTCATGATGTGCTTTCACTCCTTAAATTTTCGAAATATTTTATGAGATCTGCTTATAATCATGGTCACCTTGTGTAAAATAGGTGAAGCATTTTCTGAGGTTTATAATCTAGACTGGCATGAAACTGTTTGAATAGATCGATTCTTAAAATTATTTCTGATAAAAGAATAAATGACCGGACCACATTTCTTCTAAAATACTCAATTTTGTGTCCAAACCCAGCCCTAACGATTAAGTAACTTAGTCGTCGAAACATAACGCCGATTCGTTAGCAAAAATAGTGAAAACGACGTTTTAGTAACTAACAAAGCAATTGTTTCAATTGTATAGTTTGACAATGACCGTGGGTGTCCATTGAGTTCTAGCTGATACTCTTTCATAGATGTGATAATACACACAATTTGTGTTACACGTTATTTATGTTCGATAGTGACAAAAACATTACTCACAATCCATAATGAGATTAGCTCCACTTCCACTTTAGTTCATGAAACTGTATATATTTTCATCATCGAACACAATAATATGAACTTTCTACAACAACCTCAACATTGACCGTTCAAAGCGTCTCTAACCTTTACGATATTTAATGACTTGCGATTTATAAACAAATATTACTGCTTTATTGATCGATAAACACTTACATACCATAAACTTTATTATATTTACACACATATGCACGAGTACATACGTCTTGATAATGTTTGTTTTCTTTTTTTTTCATTTCAGTTATCCATCAAATTCATTTCAAGTAATCATTTGATTAAACTATTCGTTGTTTATTTATTAATTTTTTTTTATAAATTTTTTTTAATTGCCTCCATTGATAATTATATTGTAATTAAAATAAAATGTTTATAGTAAAATACAAAACTCATTTCCGAATTTGATTTATTTATCGCGATAATAATTATTTAGAGAAAGTATTGTACGAGTATAAAGAAAACAATAAGTTAATTATAGATTAAAACAAAAAAAAAATTATAAAATCGATTGATAAAATTAAAATTAGTATAGTTCAGTGAGTTAAAAAATAATTATAATTAAAAAAATATTGCATTTATCTTATAAGATTATAAATAAGGATATCCAAGATGATGATGTCACTGTATCGCACGATAAAGGGGACGAAACGGCGTCGCGAGAGAAGGTAATTTTTTTTCTTATAATTTGCAATTGTTAAACTATTTACATTAAAATCTCGGTATGTCGAGGTGTCCAACATAACCAAAATTACTTTAAATTAATGATTGTTGTTCACATATTTTACATCAAAAATAAAAATTCAAAAACAAATATAAATACATACGTTAAGTATTTCACTTAGCATGCTTTTTGACTAGACATATCTCTTCTTTTTTTGGTAAAGTTTCATCTCCTGTATGATATCAAATCATATCATATTGCACGCAGCATATCATAATCATTGCATATCATATCATAATCACAGTATATCATATCATATTCAAAGCAAATCATATCATATCATATCATATAATGTCAGAAATCGTATCATAATCATAGAATATCATATCATACCCGATAATATCAAATCATATCATAATTATACCGTATCATATCAAACCCTTATCATATCATGTCATATCATATAATAACATAATCATAGAATATCATATCATACCATATAGTATGATATCATAATCACAACATATCAAAGCATAATCGCAGCCTATCAAATCATATTCATAGCAAATCATATCATATAATATCATATCATAATAATATAATATCAAATCATATCATAATAACAGCATATCATATCATATCGTGGTTATATCGTATCTTATTCTATTCTTATCATATCATATCATATCATATCATATCATATCATATCATATCATATCATATCATATCATAATCATGGCATATCATATCATAATCATAGATTATCATATCATACCATATCATTATCATAGCATATTATGTCATTTCATAGAATATCATATCATTTCATACATTATATAGTAAAATATAATACCTTCATGAAATCATTTATGATTTCTTTATTAAGGTAGGCAACCGAATTTATTAAATAATCCGTTGAATTTACATGGTGATAATAAGACATGTATATTGTTATAATTTTTCCTAGGAGAGATTTCAAACGAACAAAATTTTCGTTCACTCGATTTTGGCTAAAATCCGTTTACTTATTTCAAACACAAATTGTTATTATTTCCACAATAATTCAGTAGTGCTTCGCCACTAGTTTTATTGTCACTATTACTTCACCCTTTTCACTATTACTTCACTTTTTCACTATTACTTCACTTTTTCATTTTTACTTTACTATTTCACTTTTCTCATTATTATTTCTTTTTTCGATTTTAACGGAAGTGTATTCCTACTTGACTGCATGTACATTATAGTAGACATTTCCTTTAATTTTTTATTTCCCGTGACTACGGCGTTCATGTTGTTTTATTGTACACATTTTAGTTATGCTTCTGACTCCATGCCACCCGTGTCCGTAACAATCACGTTCGTCCAAATCTGTTTATTTCAAATAAGGTCCTACTATACTCCACGATAAAAACGTAATCTCGTTTATGTCGAACTCACCATTGGGATGTAATAATTACCTTATTTCCAGGTTGTAAAACCAAACTTACTGTCTCTCCAAAAATCCTTTATTATGCATTCGTGTGCCATATCGATCTTTAATTTGATTGCTTGAACGCTTTATTACTTTTCCTGCCTGCTGTTCTTCTTCAGAAATCACTCCGTCAAGATGTCACCATTCCTTTTAACGCAAACTCTGTTTCTGAGTGTGTTGTTAATGTCAATTCGATATTATATTGCCCAATATCTAATACAAATTAATTCTTTTTCATGAAGTCTGCCTTATCAACAATGTCAGATACTAAAACTTCATGACAGAACTGCCTTTTACCAGTTCGTTTCATCACTTTCTTTTGCTCCTTAATTTGCATTCCGATTGGATGCAACCTTATCGTCAAATAAATCAACTCACATAATCGTGCACATTGCTCCTGTATCCAGTATTATCACACAAACTTTTCCGTCGATCTTATCACTTGACGTTTTGGTAATTAGGGAAGGGAAATGAATATATCATTGAAGATTTGATTGTAAAAGTCAGCTTCCGTTCCTCACTGCATTTTTGGTTTGACGTTTGTATTCTTACAGAAATGTCAATTTTCGTCTTGTTCCTTTGAATTCTAGTACAGTGGTGGTATAATTGCATACTTTCTAATTTTGCAGCAATCTCTTGAAATATGTTTGTTATAGACGTTGTTGCTAAATTTGTTAGTAGCAAATACTAAGTATTAATTCGTCCTTGCGTGTTAGATTATAACTGTCTAGCTACAATTTGACTCGATTTATTTTTTCGCTACTTACAACAAATGTCAATTTCGAAGATTACCCTACTGCTATTTTTGTTTCTGGATCAAGAATACTATAAGTAAACGGATCTACTTTAATTCTGTCGATGTGTATTGGGCCCAGTTTCTTTCTGACAACAACATTTATGTTCGATCGAGTATAGTTCTTCCTTATCACAGCCTCCATATTTTCAGTACTCACATCAACATAATTTTAACATAATCTCCTCGTTCGAGTTCTAATACAATTTGTAGCATATAAGCCGCACCATATTGTAACGACACTATAAGAGCTACTACACCTGGCTTATAATCAACAATTATATTTGATTGAACAAAAGTTATTTCTCAGCGCAGCCTTAAGTTGTAATTTAGAAATGTTTACTGACGTTCTCCCGTTTAATATCGAGGCTTTCATTAAATTGCACTGATTGGTCCATTTGATGTTTCCCTATATCAAATTTGTCATTTAAGAACCTGATATTTTACGCACTAGCTTCCGATATGTGTAATATGCTATTGATGAATTTACTCTTGATGTCCCAATCTTTTAACACAATGATTTTTTCTTGTTCCACATTAAGTTTGTTTCGAAAATCTTTCTGGAAATCTTTGAAGGAACTTGTTTCTCTTCTAAAGCATCCCTGCATATAGTGCCTCAGTATTAAACTTATATTTGTCATGATCAATGTTTTCTTCTAACAACGCTTGTTGTAGCCTTCCTTGTAGTATAGATTTGTTGCCCAATGTAGACCACGTTTGTCCAGTTCCTTCTGCAACTCCGGCACTTTCAGTTCCATTATGTTCATTTCCCTTTATTCACCATATCTATTTCACTCTTTTCACTTCTTTTCACTTTTACTTAGTTTTAAATTCAAACGGATTCACTCTTTTGTTTGCGTATTTATACCATAATCGCCCGCCTCTAGGTCATCGTAGAAATTTTCGTTTGTTTATTATTTACCAATACTATGTTCATGTTACTTTTAAATAAGAAATATTTAAATAATCTATTGACCCAGAGGTGTCGCCGGAGTTCGTAACAAAATATACGTAAGATGTTAAAATATGATTAAAGGTACGGAGTGGTTCGATCAACAACTCATAGATCCAATAAATTTCTTCAGATATACGTTTGTATATTTACAAGCTCTTTTGGAAATGTTGTGCAGCCTTTGAAATAGCCTTAGAAATAGTTTATATTTTGTATATGCTAGGGAACGATTAAGAAAAACGCTTAGAGATTCGTTTTGAAAGAGCGGTTCTTAAAGGAACATATTGACTTAATAAGCTGCTTAGATTTTCATTAAAATATTAAATTTAATCGGCAGTATTCTGTTAATCTTTACAAGCGACCAATCAGCTCTTTAAATCCCATCTAAAAAAACCCTGCTGTCGTTGCAGCAATATCAATTAATTTACTTATCAAATTCGACTTGTGACCATCTCTGTGTTAAATTGGCCACGAATCAATGTATATCTATGCTACGTATATTCCACCCGCTTCACGGTTCTTATTGTATACTAGATGCTGCGACAACATAGTGATAAACAACGCTGTGGTGCAGATACGAAAATTTTAAAAAACATTTATATAAATCAGTTGAACATCAGTAAATGTTAGGTGATGTCGTTTCATTAGAAATTAATTTTTGCAGAATCCAATTATCGTTCAATTACAAAAGGGTGCTGAAAATATTCAACATTAGCTAATTTTATTGAAAATATGTCTTTCAAAAATTAAATTTATATTTGTATTGCTAAAACCAATTCCATACTCGGATTCTTCAAAAAATGAACTAGAGACATTAATGAGCTGACAGCTCAGACGTTGATCAAAATTTGAACGACCAGAATTCACAGCAACACTCAATGAAGGTAGTGGTATGTTAATTCAAGTGTAGTACATTTCGATATGTTTCCTTGCGTCACTGTAGTTATGTCTACAAGTAGTGTCTCTTCTCATTATTGTTTCTTTCATTGGAAACGTGCTCAACGTTGCTCGGAAAGTGCCAAGCAGTTCTTGAGTTAATGGATCTATTCATGTGATTACTAACTATGTATAAAATCAAGTAGGTTAAAATCAAAGACTTTTAGATTTTAACCTGCTTGATTTTATAGTAAAGGCTAGTACTCAGATCAATTTCGCATGAAATTGCCATACCAAAAATTTCATTTCTGTTTTCACTAAGCAGTACTCAGTTCAGCAGCGAAAAAACTATATTTTTCTCAATGCATCATAGATGTCGCGTATAAACTCTTCGAATTAGTTTCACGCGAAACTAATTTGAAGAGTTTATGCGCGACATCTATGATCACTTGAAATTTCGACATTTACGTGTCTGCTGTGTATAGATGTGATAAAGTTCTATGGTAAAATTTTGTTATATTTCGAATAAAGGCTTGTACTCAGATCAAAGGTGGTCTCCAAAAATTTATTTATTTACACGTGAAATAGAAATTAATTTTTTTGAAGAATTCAAATGTTAAAATATCACGTGAAAAAAATCGTTCGAATCATTATTTTCGCGTGAAACAGATTTGTAGAGTTTATGCACGCGCCATCTTTGGTGCGTTGAGATAACTATAGTTTATGCGCTAATGAACTGAGTACTGCCTAGTTAAAACTAAAAAATTTTCATTTCTGAGTTCACTTTGGTAAAATCGAATGAAAATTTACGCGAAATCGATCTGAGTACTAGCCCTTAATTTATTTCTGTGATAAGTTGTTGTGATATGTCAAATACCAAAATTCTCCAAAAAAAATTCATTTCTATTTCACGTGAAAATAAATAAATGTTTGGAGACCGCGGTAAAATTTCATTTCACTTTGATCTGAGTATTAGGCTTTAGTAAAGACACTTACAAACGAAGGTTAAAACAATACTTTGCTCTATCCCGACGATTTTACTTTTACTTTTATTGTTGGTAGTTAAGATTATGGATGTTGTAAATATCTTAAAAAAAGTTCATTCTAGAGATTTTGGTAATATGTCATTCACGAATGTGTTATGAAAGGTCCTGACATCATTTAACGATAGTTGGAATTATTTTATGGCTCGTCTGCTTCTCCGTATATACTTGTAGTTTGTAATTGGAATCCGTAAGCAGTTGAAATTAATGCAACTTTCTATTTAGGTGTTCAACATAATTAATTGACTGCAATTCATTTTAGATATTCTTGATCATTGGTCCGGATATTCAAGTTTTAGATGCGCTCATCTGTTTAAACTATTCATGAATTCTTGTTTGGCGTAAAAGAAACATGGGAACTATTTAAATTATAAGTAGATCCAAATAAGTCAATTTAGGCATCACATTAGAACCAAATTAGTATAAATAACTGATTTATCCGCTTGTAATTTAATTCATTTACTGTATCCATGTGAGTGTCTATATGTAATAATAAATGTACATAATTTAATTTAATTTACATCTTAATTTAATTTTAATTTAATATATCGTGTTTTAATAAGAAAATGATAAACCGTAACAAACTATAATTTAAATAAATAGAATATTAAATTAAAATAAACAAAAAAAAATTATATTCCTTTACAAAAGCCTTGAAAAAAATTATATTCAATTTCGTATTATTCCAATATGTACATACAAGTATGTACTTATTGCAAACACACATGCATATACAAATACAAGTGAGAGTTTGATCACGCATGTTTTAAATTATAGTGTAACTATAGGTTTTAGTCGGATTCAGGTCTGAATAATTTTTGATCAATTATATCAGAACCGACTAAAATACAGAGCCTATATATTAAAAACTGAGCTTTAATTAGAGGAGGTTGAATAGAGGAAAAAACGTAAATATTTCAATGAAAAGTGTAACGAATTTAACATTTTGATCTTGAAATCACATTAAGAATATTTATATTATGTGTCATTTAAATATTTTTGCATAAAATCAGTAAAATAAATCGAAAATAATTAAATAAATATATTATTAATTCATCTTTCGCATAAAAACTTTTAATATGTAAACACACAAATACATACATACTATCAAATGAAAAAAAATTGTTCTGTTGTACAAGCATGTGCAAAATTAAATATCGATCGCGTACGATCAATGAGAACAGAGTCATCTCTATTTGAAAAAAGTGAACTAGAATCGAATAGTAGAATTATATTGTATAAAATTGTATCTTAACCAAAAAACTTATAATACAATAAGGGAAATCGTATCAATTTTCATAGTAAATGCTAAGGACAGCATGATTTTGTTAAATATAAGTTTCGGAGAAGATTTCTAGATGGTATACCAATACGTTTTAACGAGAACAAAAGATGGCACACGAAGTAATTTTTTAATAAAATGACATTATTTAAAATAAAACAAATTTTGTTATATTTATTTATAAATATAAGCCCATTTACTTCAAAAATTTCCAATTTTTTTATATTTACAATTTCGGTTTCGTTAATAATTCGTTGAATATAAAAAACTGCCGCTAAAAAATATAAGCATTTCGTTCAACTACTACTAGTGCCATCTTTTAATCTTCTTCGGAATTATATCATGTTGGCACATAATATCGACTCAATTTCCCTTATAGTTATTAGAAGTTATTTGATCTTAACTGTCATTACATTTAACAGGATACAATACTTTAACATATTCTACAATCCGTATTAAATGGAGTGTTTGCTTATAAAATAGTGTGTTTTGTCAAGAGTCTTATATACCTACTAACTTTTAGGTAAGCGTTTTTTCGAATTGGACGAAAATTTGATTTTTTAATTTGATTTATATATATATATATATATATATATATATATATATATATATATATATATATATATAACACATTTTTCCTAAATCCAATGGCTTTTTTAGAATTGTAAAAATTAACGCATAGCTGACATCTATTGAACGATCTCAAAAACATATATAAAACTTTTATCCTGAATAAATTTAATTTTAATAGAATTAATTTAATCTATATTGAATTAATAATAAATTAATTAAAAATTATTATGAAATGTGAAACAAATAAATTAATTTTGTTATGAATGTTAGA
This sequence comes from Tipula lateralis, assembly GCA_963932295.1. Classification (NCBI taxonomy): domain Eukaryota; kingdom Metazoa; phylum Arthropoda; class Insecta; order Diptera; family Tipulidae; genus Tipula; species Tipula lateralis. The sequence goes on from OZ010738.1 coordinate 111,439,110, forward strand.
TGTCTCTTATAAAACATTTCCGCCATGTCATGTTTCTTGTTTTGTTTTTAGTGGATACAACAAACAGTGTCGCATCATTTTATTATAATTAATTTCTCTCATAATAATTATGCTTTATTTTGGCTCAAAAATATAATTTATAAGTTATAGATATATTTCAATAAAGCTACGAATATTTAACCTCAAAATTTTAAAGAAATATTTTGAGGTTAGATTCAAAACTTTGTCGCTCTTATTGGCATATGCTTTAACTTTAAAATCGACATCACAAATACATATTTGACTGTGCATTCAATATTGTAAATTCATATTGTATTTTAATTTATGTTTTATTAAATGATTAACTATCTTCAACATTTAATGTACTTAACCTTGTAAAAACAGAAATTAAATACAAAATTTTTTAAATGAATAAAACTGATTTCCAAAAATTGTATTTTTACATCGATTCTTATGGGAAAGTGTAAAATGTACCTCCTCTTAAAAAAGCTAAAAAAAATACGTCATATTATTACGGCTCTAATAAAGAAGGCTCTGATTATATGAACACGAAAGTTCATTGAATTTTGGCATATATCCTACAGCTTCGTTTAAAGTCACTTGAATGGTCAAAGTTTTATTATTCAAATAGCTTTGTAATGTTCGAATTATTTTAAATAGTAACCAGATGAACGATGATTGAAGACGCTGGAAGGTTCTCTGGACGTTGTTCTTTGGTTTCATCATTAAGTTTGATTAATTGTTTAAAAAGCTTAGGTTCTAGAGATTTTTAATGAAGTCACCGGATTGCGTCATGGCTTAAAACGTAGGTCAACTGCCATACGTGTCCTGCTAATGGGAATCTCTGTGCTAACATCGATGTGGTATTCGATACTTGGCGTGAACATTTGAATACTTTGAAAGGGCCGTGTTATGCCAAAATATCGCTTGAAATGCGATAGTTATTGCGGTATAGGCCTCCTTTGCACAGCATATACAAGTTACTGTTGTACATTATCTTGGGAAGAATTACTTCTCTGATGGAGGAAATTATCGATGATTAAACCTATGACTCGATCAATCGAGAGAGACTATGGTATGCGCTTGAATATTTAGGGATACCAAACAAATACGTACATCTATCTAAAATGACAGTAACATAATAATAATGCAGTGTCAAAGTTGAGTGTATGCTATCGATAACTTTTGAAAGTAATTGCAGTCTCCGACAAGGAGATGTGGTATCTCCGATACTTTTTAATCTAATTTTAAGTTGAACCCTGCGTAAAAGTGGAACAACATCTTTAACCAACTATCCAATGAAGTTTTGGCATATGCAGATGATATCTTAGTGACTGAATGAAGTGCAGACGGACTGAAAGAGATAACTGATCCACTGGAACAGTATTCAGCGTCTGTTGGTCTCAAAATCAACTAGTCCAAATCTGATCTATGGCTTAAGAGATCACGACGCAAGTGATTCCAGTAGTATTATCATCTGGGCGTTTTCTTTTTGCTTGTGCACAATTTGTACAGTTGTTCTCGAAGAATTCTTTTATAAAATACATTCTACTGTTGGGTGTATCGTTAGGTCTAGTTCTAATAGCGATCCTTCTTGTGTTGGTATAATGTGCGTATGTTCTTCTGCACAGCACTATATATTATCAGTGCTGGGTTAGGAAATTTAGTTATTCAAAATTTTTCTCAATTTTAATGTTTTCGTTGCATACCTGTAGGCTTTATCTTAGAATGGAAATGCTATTATTGACAATGGTAGTTTTTGAAATAATCTTTCTCTAACGGTAACTATTCGCTCCATTGCGACTCTCATGTTGAATGGGCCTAGGCTTTGGTTATATACTTTTGAGTCGATTAAAATGTTCTCCATAAATTGATGACTATGACATTATTTATCTGCTTTGTGCCAACACCAACAGTTCCATTACTATCTTAGCTAAATTGTTCGTCGATCTTTTTCCTTCTTACTGGTAAATATTGTGTTTTATTTCTGAATGATACTTTCCGAATAAAGGCCAATATATGAAAGCCAACGGACTAGTTCGTCAGTTTGTATTGAGAAAATATGCAGAGGCAGGAGCACAGAGGGTGCTTAACAGTTTCTGCCGTGCTCTGCTCGCCTTTTTTATAATTTCTCAGAGAAGAGGAGTAAACCTCTAAAGTACATTTACCGTAATACTTGAAGAACTGAGATTTTTGTAGAATATTCATCTAACGCCAGTTTCTGATCTCACGTGAAATGAGTGTCCTGTCTCTCCTAGTACCGATTATTAAAGTGATTGCAAGCTGTAAGTGTTGCACACCTTTAGCTTGCTTTAAAAATCGACCCATTAGTTATCTCGAGCATCAGATATCATAATTTGTTTATTGGACACTTTATCCTGTAGGCCGATCTACACCGTTGCTATTTATTGGTCGAATCTCCAAATGAGTTTCATATAAACAGATTAAACCAGTGTTTTATACAAATACCATGACACATTGTCCCATCCTGTTAGAACTAAATCTTCAAACAAATAATAACCCAACTGAAGTACGATTTAAATGCCTTATCATGGCTCTATAGAAACTATTCGGCACCTTCCACCTATAGATCAATTCGTGCCACTCCAAACAATTTGCCCAAAACTGGACTTCATACACGTAGAAAATTTGCAACACAACAATCGATAAAATAAAGTTCTTTATCCGCCCACCCAGACACTATAACCTTTATAACCAAAAATTATTTAAAATTTTCCATAAAATTGTCGGATCGAAGTACCCTTATAGCGCATTTAAGGATCTCCCAAATCCATGGTTCATTGTATAATATTCGGGAAGTTAGTGTTGTGATCCCTTTATATACGATTCATCTTTAGTTTTTGGTAAAAATAGCTACTGTGACTGACGGTTTAAAAGTGGTGTCTCATAAGAGCTAAAACGACTAGTGGTCATGCTGCATTTGCACAGATTTTTTGAGACAGAGAGGCATCTCATTTTCAAAAATAAAGAATTTGCAAAAATAAACTGGTGCGTCCATTGCCAGTTGTGAATGTTATTTGTTTCTACCAAAATTATGCCACATGCCATGTTCACATCCGATGATTTTAAACAATTTGCAGGACATGATTGCATTTTATATAAATAAGTATTGAGTTTAATCTGCTTCCTTCCGGAGCTCTTTCTTGTATTCCTTTAAGTCACCGTACTCATTTTCATATTTAACGTGAAAGTGTCGATCAGTAAAATTTAAAAATTTTTTAGAATTGCGCTAAGACAGATCTCTTTGTTGTTTACTGTGTAGTCATATCGGTGCCATAGTATATCTGGAAGGCTTGTGTTACATTAAAAAAGATACTTGCATTCTGTGCACATGGTTTATAGTTGTCTTTTTCATCTATTACTGATTTTAGCATTTGGAACATTAGTTTCTCAAATAATTTTGAAATGGTGTGACGTAACAATTTGTTCTATACTATATTTTGTAGTTGGGAGGTTTATTAGATTTTGAAATCATTATCACCTTAGTATGTTGGTTTGTTTAATTTACCCTTGCAAACTTTTATGGACCTCAAGGTATTCTTAACAGTTTTTCGGGTTGTTCATTTATGCCTTACCTTACGCCATTACAATTCCATGCCAGCGTATAGTATTGACCATTAATTCTGCGCTCTACCAGGGAGTCATTGTGTATGGGCGTAAGGAAGTGCAGAATATATGATCCCATTTGGATCCCTCTAGATTAGATAGTGGTTTTCGTAAACCTTTTTCTGATGTTAATCTTCATTCGTTGTTAGCCTTGGAAGCAACCATAGCTTTGTGCACGTCCAATGAATAAAGTTGTTATGATTAACTATTTTATATCGAATAGTTCGAGGCACTTTTCCACGCAGCTCTGAACGTGTGATAAAAATAAGAATTCGCCAACATTCCACCAATGGTGAGGCATCCTTTATTAAAAATACTTTCCAAACCAAAACCATATACCACACACCATGCAAACTTATACATTTACAATTAAAACAAATCATATCCGACTTCAAAATTCTTTTAATTTTTGTGGTTTATCTCTCGGCGGATCATTAACTCAATGTCTTACAAAAACGAATTAAATTAAAATGAAATAAATTAAAAAAATGGTCAAATCAAATTAGCATAATTAAACACCAATCAAACTAAACGATTACAAATACAACAAATAATTTATTCACGATTGCTAATATATGTACCGAACCGTATGCTGATCAAATCGTTAATCATCAATCATAATATGTACATGGCTTGGGAATTGCGTAGGTTGCCGGACTCACTCGGTTTGGCGCGCATCAACCAAACTATGTCATCGCGGGTGAAGTGTTACTTTATATCATTTATATGTCAAATATTCAATGACAAATATTTTGCTTAAATGTTAATTTATTCGGATGCTGTAAATTTTATTTATATATGCGATGATTAGAGTAGTGTTGACCTATTGATGGTTTAACAAACTATACAAAATGTTTTTTTTTTGGTTATAACCACGCAATTATGGCATCACACGAATATAGATAAAACTAGTTGTGTGAACATAAAACCGATGTATAATGACGAGATTAATTAAGAGAAAATCTTAATAAGGCGATTCGTTACCGTTTGCTTTATTAAGATTTTATAAAGGGTTTTCCAATAAGAGGTTTCATTATAAATAGCCGCTTGGAATAATACTAAAGGAACAACATCCAAAACCATTCGTAAAAGTTACCCAAGAGAAATTCGAAATCTCGTCTTGGAAAAAAGGAAAGCAAGGAGAATGACAAGGAACGAGAAGTCCTTCTAACAAGACAACAGTTTAAACGAGAAATTCAGAAGCTAAATGAAAAGTGGTTTTCTTTGTATCTTGGAAAATTGACCGCTGGTGAAAATATGAAACATTTGCTATGGAAGGTAACAAAAAATATCAAAACCCCAATTACGCAGACTCCTCGTACTTAGCTAAGGGATAGCTCATGGGCTAGAGCTAATAAATCAAAAGCTGAAGAATTTGCTGATATTTTCAAACCGAATGAGACCGAATCGGATATTATAATCGAAAATGGAACCAATAATTATGGTGATGGAATTCCTCTAATAACCCAGAAAGGTATGACAATTTAACGGGAGAAATTCTAAAGCAACTACCAAAGAAAACTTTTTGCTTAATGCTGGTATTAGTTTACGGCATGATCCTTCTGCCTGGAAAGTTGCGGAAGTTATTATGATACCAAAACCAGGTAAACCTCTCAATGAAGCTAAATCATATCGTTCGATATCCCTGCTTCCTATCTAATGGAGAGACTACTCCTGAGAAGAATAAAGCCAATAATAAAACGTATAGACCTGATACCGGATCACAAATTTGGATTCAGATGCAAACATTCAACAACTGACAAACAAAATTAACAAATTCTATAAGGTAAGACACGAGGGTTTAGTTCATGAATTAAAGGATAGGCTTTCGGGACCATATGTTGTTCGTTTGAGATAATATTTATCTGAATCGGCTTTTTAGAGTAAGACAAGAACATGAGTATTCATCTTCTTATCTTACTCTAAAAAGTTTTACTCTGGGAGTCGCTGAAGGCAGTGTTCTGGGTCCAGTCCTATACCTACTATATAGTGTTATACCACAGTCCGACCACGTAAGCAAAGCAAAGTGTGCTGATAACACCACTATTCTAGCAATAAGGCAAACTGTGAAAGAGGCGGCGAATAAACTTCAATGTGCAAGTGACGAAATCCGCCAGTGGACCAAGCGATGGTAAATCAAACTTAATGAATTAAAATCTGCCCATTTCAACTTTTCGAATAAATCATTGGTTAATCCGCCGCAAATCAGCTTAAACTAAACTTCCAAAATAAGGTATTTCGGAGTGAAGAAAATCCAAGAATAATTGTTGAAAAGCCTTTGCACCAGCAACGTGTCACCTTTTGCAGAGGTTTTTGGGCTGGTGGTGTGATTGCACCTTAATTTTTCTAAAATGTATATGGTGCAACAGTTACGGGGAATGGATGGCGCTAGCGAGCTATATGATAAATGATTTTTAATGGTCGGAATTCGACTATATTGATATTGACGACGTTTATTTTCAGCAAGACGGCGCTACGTACCACACAATCAATGAACAATCGCAATTTTTTTTTTTTTTTTTTTTTTTTTTATGTAGCTTTACTTGGGTGCAGGGCGGACTTTTAGACAATCCTAGCTCCTTGTTACTGTCAGAGCTGCTGCACCCAATGCGCGGTCCTTCAAGTAAAGGTTGATAGCTGCCTTAAACTTGTGCATTTTATACTCAAACGGAAACTGAAAACCAGTCAACGAATTCCACTTCCTGGATGTTCGATGAATGAATTCGCGCTTTGTACCTTCAGTTCGAGGTTTCGGCAGCTTCACCGTAAACCTATGCGGATTGACCGTTCCTCGTGTTACCCGTCCTGGCGTAACTAATGGTGGTATTTTCTCCTTTAATTCTGCAGAACATTTACCATTTATCAATCTATAGAACACGCAGAGCTCTGCAACATCTCTGCGGTGTTGTAGACTGTCTATATCGTTCGTAAGTCTGGAGTTTCGTATTATTCGTATGGCACGCTGCTGAACTCTATCCAGCAACTGGAGAGCAGTGCCATATGCTCCATCCCAAACTTGACAGCAATATTCTATTTTGCAAGAAAAGTACCCTGACCGTGAATTTCTCAAAGAGGTGATCACAATTGGCTACTGTGGTCTTGTGGTATAATACCTTTAGACTTTTTCCTTAGAACCACGTGAAAGATAAGATATAGGCCAATTCTTCGCAATCGATTCAAGACCTTAAAGATGGTATTCGTGAAGTTGCCGATGATGTCCTCGTTCATAAAGTTCATAAAAAGGATTTGGTGCTGCAAGTGTAGCCATGGTGGCCATTTGGCTGATATCGTTTTCAACTGTTAATGGCATACCTGCCTCTTAACCATGATTCATTGATTTCTCTTAAAAAAATAGTTTTTTAAATATAAAAATGAAACCTCTTATTGGAAAACCCTTTACATATATATGTAAGATAAACGAGTCCATGCCCATTTGATCTTGTATAATATATACACATACGTGGTTGACCAAAATTTCACCAACGAGACACATTCACAATTGGAATGCAAACCCCAAAAGTGAAAGGATCACACGACCGCGGCTGCGACCAAAATCAATTACGACAATTGAAGATGATTTAATAATCGAGTGTCTGAAGAATCAAAATTAATTTCATTCATGCAAATCGTGAACCATAATTATTTATTGTTTTTTTTTTGGTCTTTAATTAAATTTTTATTCGAGAGAAAAACGAAATTTTAATTTTGATTGATAGATTTATATGCTCTATGGTATGATGGTTAGTCACACACAGGTCAATCTTTTTGTTGTTTTTTTTTAATTTGCGAGCACCAACATCAAAATTAATGGTTTTCTTAACATACAATTGTTTTGTGTATCTTTTGCAGAAAAGAACGAAGAAAGTAAAAGTTTATAACTTTCGAATGTTTATAATGTTGAGAGTAGGTGGATCCATTCAATAGGTAAATAGCTCAGTATATAAAATTTTATCGAGCAATAAAACTGATTTTAAGATATCAAGTCTGGATTGAGTTGTGTTTTTTATATGTTCAAGCCAATCCTTTTTCTTTGTGGAATATTTATATAAGAGTGTTATTCTGCTCTATGTTAGACTGCACATATACGATAAGTAACTGTGGTTTTCCAATGCAGTACGGACTTCTTCATTTAACAGTTCGGCATCCATATGCTCATATAGAGGCAGCATGTGTTCAGCTAGTGTTCAGTTCGCCCGGTCGATGTTGAATTAATTTCGCTTTTTCGATTGCCCGCTTCGTTGTAACAAAACTCTTATAGCATTCTAACTATTATAAGAGATTGTCTACAAACTATACTCAAACTATTTGAAGCTACTTACAGTTTTATTGGTTTCACTGCTATTTGTATTGGTGGTTGTTAAGTACCACCTTTGATGAATATCTCGTTGTTTTGCAAGGTTAAGTAGTTGTCAACACGCCAATTATTGGAAGGTAGTATATTTTGGTTCTAACGTACTGGCTTCTCCACGTGTATGCGGTTATTAGAAAATTGGTTAAATATTCAACTATCATATAAATGTACAATCAGCAAGAAATTGCATTTACTGTGTGTCCAACTATATTGAATAATTACAGGGATCCCACTTCTGGCAATAATGATGAAGCTATTCAATTTTGTGCCGGCTTGTTGACTTTTAAACAAAATAGCAATTGTCAAGGAAAGTACATTTATCGTCGTTCTGGTTAGTTTTACCTCGTTGTTGCGATAGCATTCCTGCGTAGTACGACACTTATCGCAATTTATTCCCCAAAATCCTCGTAATTAATCTAACAATTATTGGGCAAAGTATAAGGGAATTATGAATTTCTACACGATACCAGAAAAGTCATTTAAGTCCTTTCCAAAAAGGACACCCCGAACAAAAGTATATGCCTACCACCATAGGTTAAGTATTTGTAGTGTAATTGTAGCTCTTTGTCCACCTGCCACGATCCTTCCTTTACCTGCTACTTCAGATAACAGCTGGAAATTCATATCATGCTATTTAGTCCGCCCTACAGTTAAGAAAGTCGTTAAAATGACCAGAATCTCACTTTATTTTATTTGGAGAACCCAATGTCGTCTTTTACGTCAGTGAACCTTTCTCTAACGACTTGAATGCTTTCTAAACATCAGTACCTCAATCTACCCCATTCTAGCTTGCCATCAATGATTGAATTTAACCTACCGCAATTTAATATGTTTAGTTTTTTCTTTTCTAAATATATTTATTCTAATGGCGTTTCAGCATGAATACAAGGCTCTTGTAGGTTAGTTACTCTTTCCAAAATTTGTAGCAGCCATCAAGTATTTTTGTCCAGTATAGTGCTTTTTCAGTAATAGTCTGTTAAGCTCAGAGGAGCAATCTACGGGATTTTTTTCGGATCGCTCTCTACGCCGTGGAACCTTCGTCGCCGACATCGATCTCTTCGTCTACGGAAACGTTTTTAATTATCTCCTAGTAAAGCTGTGTATACAGATTTTACCTTACAGAACGCATGTTGAGACCGGTATTGTGTGATTTTTACACACTTAAATCGATTAGTTCATCTTTTTTATCTGGAGTTAATCCATCGTTCATGCCATCTTTGCATATATGTACAATAAAGCCTCATTCTTTCTAGCTTCCGATATAACTCCAAGGGTCAGTTCACTATCATTCCCAGAGATGCGACCTTTGTTTCTTTTATTTTCCTAGAAAGGACCCAGCTTTTAAGAATGTTACATTATCTAGTTAAACGGTCCAGAATTCCTCGACTGCTTTGTTTTGACCCATCTGGATTCATGAAATTGTTCCAACCCACTTTTATACATGCTTCTAGAATCTTGATATTGAATATTTCTGGAACTTTGCTCTTTTACTATTTTTCTTCATTGTGCTGTGGTACAAGAATAGGTTGATTATCAGTTTTGGTTTAGTTATTCGCTTAGAACTTGTGATCTCGGTCACTTAGATTTGATTGATCAATCGTGACATCACTTAACAAACGCTTTTAGGCCCGAAATTTGGTTTTTCTTTATATGAAATCCAAGATGTACGCTCTAAATGCAGTCTGCGAAGAGAATAGGTAGGATAGGAACAGAGAAAATACTCAACAGTTCCCCTCCTCAGCATTGCTCGCAGTTTGAATTGTTAGGAATTTTCTTTCGGGCCAGGTGATAACTCAAAATACAGTGTATAGTGAGAATACTAAACAAAACCCTCAGTGTGTCGATCATAGTTCAAGAATATTTTCTTTCATACCCAAAGTTTAACTTCATTCACAACGCCAAATCAATTCATGCTAGTTATTATGTGACAAACAAGTTTCGAGGAAGCAGTATTAAAACCAAGTCATTAAAGTTGTCTGGCTTACAAAGTACTGCAGTACTTTGCATCTAAAAAACTGTGGTATACTTTAAAGAAAGATAGATAATTTAACCTTAGGATTCAGTACGAATAGCCTAGCACCAGTCAAATTACAGCGTACTGATCAATCCGTAAAGATTGCTTTATCTTGATGGATTATTTTTGCCTTTTGGTGATAATTACAATAAATACTTTCCAAAATACGTGTTTCGACTAAATAGTGTCCGAGGGCATAAGGACAGTTATGTAACCGCCAACCTCCCTACACAATTGACTCTGGCCGAGACTGCTGCAATGATAGTATCTATCTCATATGTGGTCCGCTGTAGATCTTCTAATTAAAAAACAAAGGACTATCTACAGTCTCATCATCATTTTGAGGGTTCCAGTGGGTGTGGTATAGCTCTCACAATGCACAGACAAACAAGTCTTTTCATGTGGTTCAAGGAGTTCCTTCTGACTCTACTTATAGTTCTGGTCCACTAAATACAGCGTTAAAAGCGATTATTGGTTCTGACATGTAGCCAGAACTTTCTTCTAGTTTCAAGTCCTATGATTTATCGAATGATTGTTCACAGTAAATCGTGCATGCATTAGTGCATTTCTCGTCAATATGTGTATGTCAGGTCGTCTGATCTAATCAAATAATTTACTTCTGACGAAAACAGAATGGCATGATCCTATTTAGTGAAAATAACCACCTCAGTTTTTCTAGGATTAAGTAAAAGGCTCAGATTATGATTTTGACCTGCCTAGTTTGGCAGTAATTCTCTTTGACTTAAGAATGGTGGGTAAACCATCGTGGACAATTTTGTCTCAGAATTTAATAATTTGACTACTTTCTGTCAAATAAAATGACTTTTTGATGCCTTTTTCATTCAAAATTTGGGCTAAAATCCCTGAAGAGATAGTGATCTTCGTTATATTGGTTCAGATTGAGTTAAATAACTTGTATTGACTTATAGGGTTTAGAGCCTTCTAGTTTACTGAGCCCATTATGTTTCTAGTAATATGATGCAATAATCGTTTGCTCCTGTGTACATCAAGCATGTTAATTCCCATTGAGGAATGTCAAACAAAATGTTCTTAGATTTTGTATTTGGAACCTTCATAAAGTGTATAGTGTCTAATACCATAGACACATATCTAGTTTCGTAACCATGATTATGAAACTATGATTTTCGAAATGAGAATATATGACACACTACAGTTCTCAGATCATTTGACAGTTTATTATAATTCATTAAAATTCTTACGTTAACTGTCTGGTTTAAAAATATTATTGTTTCGCCTTCCACCCAAAATTTTCCTATTTCTATTTTTAGTTTTATTTTTCGTTAATTTATCGAATTCTGTATTAATTTAAATTTTTTTGAAAACTTCAAGTTTTATAAAATAAATAAACAAAATATGAAAAACCAATATTTATAGTTTTCGCTATCCACTAACTGTATAACACGACACTGGTGTCACTAAAGTGCCATGGAATGAGAAAAAATAGCTAATTTCGAAACCTTGTTTAAACCAAGTTGCAAACCATGGTTAGCAGTGACACATTACAACGAAATCATAGTTAACTCGAAATTGTAGTTACGAAACCAGACATGTGTCTATAGAAAAAGTATCATGCATATCCGAAGTTGCATTACAAAGAATGGAAATCGGCTGTCAAAGTCTTTCACTGATATTATCTTTTAACGAAAGTGGCTCGAACCAATCTTAGTTTTGTATTCTATATTTGTATAGCATGTTGACTTGGAATCTACAGTTTCCATATCTTGTGAGGTGAGACAAATAAAAATTTGTTTGCATAGTGCTTATTCAATCGGCTATAGTATTTAAGAACCGACGTTTGTTTTCTTGCCAATGCAATAAACATTTTCATTAACTTGGGCCTACATTATTATATTAAAAGAGAAGTCTGAACTGTGGGAGCTGTGTTGAGTCTGTGATATGTAAACATGATCCGATAGAAATATAACTTTAAGTAATATCTTATAATTTACTTTGTCGGCAGCTTGACCTTCAATTCACCAAAGTGGTAATATATAAAGACCTTTAAACAGTTTTGACATACTGGAATTATGCTACCTATCATCATAGTCAAAACATAATACTTACATGTTAATCGTGTCTATTAACCAGTTGATACCATATTGTGTGTTTTCAAATTGATGTATCACAGTGTCTCATTACCTCACCGATCTATATATACTATAGTATAGTAAAAGACACATACATTTATACTTTACTTTTTATGGAAGTTAGCTACAGGCTTGCCCCATGGTTGTCTGTGTCGAAATAGGCATATTCGTTAGACTACCTCCAACTTAATTCTGTTCGTTCCGAACAGAAACATTAAGCTCCTAGCGTTGATGTCATAGCGCGCCTTCATTTTGTCACGGCGATCTTGATGTGGCCTCGGAATTGGTTGTGGATCTCGTTTATTTTTACCCTCCGTTCTAGTTCTCGGTCCAGGGTTTTCTCACCTCGCGTTTTGGTCCTCGGTCTCTTACATGTTGTGCAGATTTTACCCGATAACTCACCCAATAAACCTTTGCCTGACTTTGAAAAGTATCGTATTAACTCCCAGGTGACCTCCTTAACTTCCACAGAAAATAGTACCTCCGAATACCTCCGGATTTTTACTCCTTGGTAGCAACACCTGCTTCATTTCTGTTTTATCATCAGTGGACTACCATTTCCTTTTAAGGAAATATAACGAGTCTCACTGAGTCCAGTATTGCTTAACATCTGTACTTCCTTCCAAGGAGGTCTGCGTTCTTCCTCTTTCCAGCCGATGATCTGAATCTTCACGTTGTTTCATTTTGAATTCGATTCGTCATGGCTGCATTCATCGGTGAAATGGTTGCTCCTTGCTTCCACCATACCCTTTACGTTGACTCTACCACAAGAATGAACATGACCTTATGTTCTTTCTGGTGGATACGTCCACTCTCCTGTCCTTACAGCGATGTTTTCAATCTCTTTGGGTGCCTCAATGTTCTTCTGTTCTGATTTCACAATTCTCGACCACAATACCAAACATCACGTAATCCTGGGGAATACTTCCACTCTTCCGTCCGTACAGCAACCTTGCGCACTTCTTTGAGACGTTTCTTATCCACCTTACTACCATTGGTTCGGTAATCGTGTTCTCGATCGTTACTTCTGCAGCACTCGCAATCGATCGTGGATTACTCGTGGCTTGCAATTTCGTTGAATATGTCTCAGCTTCCCATATCTCCAAAATCTCCTGGAATGCGGTCTCCTTGGGCGTCCACAGTGCGGCCAATAATTCGAGGGTAGATGAATGGCAGGTTTCACTTCTTTTTCGGTTGGTTCCAGTTTCCATACTTTGTCCGACACAAACGCTTTCTTTTCAGCCTTCATCTGCAGAGTTAAAGCTAACACTTTCGCAGGATGCTTCTTTCCGCTTAGATAGAGCTGGTTCCTCTTTTCGCACGTCTCGAATAACGTTGATTAATGTATCCACCGCTAGTTCCAAAGAGTGCCGCAGCTGCCAATATCAGAGCATTCGTTCGTTGTTGACTATTGACTCCTACTAGTTATGCAATTTCGAACTGCGCCCTGAATGTCTGGTACGAAATAGTTCTTGTCGATCTCACCGCGCATTCGTTGGATATTCTATCCAGCCCCAATTTTTGAATATTTGCGTCAAGTTCTTGAAAATTTTGAACTTTAACTTCAATGTCAGCTACTATTGAATGCATCCCGTAGTCTCGATTTATTTTTCAAACTTCCCAATTTCTGGTCTAGATAACCAAACTTCTATTCCAAGTCACCGAACTGTTTTTTTTTCTGTTGTTTTTTAAATGTTGATCTTGTTGATGTTGTTACTGCTTTGCAAGGATATTGGGTAGCTACTTCTGTTGTTCGTGCTCCTGTTCTTGCTGGTGCTGTTACATCTAAGCGAGATGTCGACTAACTGCTTCTGCTGTTGTTGTTTCTGCTGCTTTTGTGGTTATTGCTGATGCACTTCCATCTGCTCTTGTTGTTATTGGTGTGGTCTAGAATAGGATCAGCTATTTGCTGCTGTTGGGCTAGCAGAGCCTACAACATCGTTTGCATTTAATCCATTGTTGGTGGAGTTGAGTGACCGGTCTTCATTCGGTAGGCTCCACTTGTGCTCCAAACACGGCAACATCAGGATCATCCTGTGCCTCATCCATAACGGTTGGTACTATGAGCATAAACTCTGCTTCCGAACTGCGTCTTCTCGCATTTCGTCAACTGAGTCCTTCCTTCGATTGGGAATGACTAAGCTCATTAATTTTGACCTTTATGACTTGTCAATAACCCCACTTCTGATACCAAATGTTCGAACTCTGGACGTTTTGTATTCGGATTAGTGGTCTGCCACTGTCTGTTTATTGAAGTCAAGCTATCTGTTATATCTTTGTTTTGGTCATTGAGAAAAATACAGAATATCTGAAATGAAACTCAGTAAAATTTGGTTGGAAGGGAGACTCAATTTTAACACTAGGATCGCTTCCTTATATCTTGACATAAATCATACTTTAAATTTATTTGTATCGATAATAATCAGCTTAAGCTGTTACGTTGTTCGTATCAATCCATTTTGATTTGTGTTAACTCATCACTATAGTAACTATTCCGTATTCATGATCATGTCATCCCTTTGCCAATACATATCCCGATACACAACAGCATTTTGAATTTTAGTATTATAATTTGGCCTGCTGGAGACCAGAATCCATGTTGCATCGTTTTACGAAAACTTTTATTTGAGTTACACATACCGACCGCCGCCTATATTTGGCGCTTTCCCAACAAAGGTGATACTTTCACATTCGAGTAACTTATATAATTCTTATATAATTGATAAAAATATTAGATTAAATGATTAATAATGGCAGCTTACCAAAATGGGCTAAACTTATCTAAAACCAATACTTTGGGATATCTCACCGATCATATCGCATCTATTACTAATGACTATTTGCTCAAACAAACCAAAATTGTTAATTTATTCTAATTTCATTTTATGATCTGATTTCTCCATAACTTGACATAAGTTTACACTCTCGCTAAGTTCAAACATACTCGAGTCGGCATCTAATTAACGAATTATTGAATTGGATGAAAGTTAAAAATTCTACAAACAGAATCGAAGAGACCATTCACTTTGAATACTGCACTCATACAGACACACACTCGCAAATAAAGTGTTCTTAAGTCAACAATGGAATGAAATTAGTAAAAAGTAGGTCTCATAATTTTGCGGAAGGTTAGTAAGGTCTAACTATTTCATTTGTGTTTTGATCGATGGTCATTGCTATCATTGTTAGACAGCACAATGGTAGAATTTAACGACCAACTAAATGATCAAATTGATTTAAAGTGTAGTGAGAGGTAGCCCGATTTGCTTTATAGTTTGAACTCATTCGTGTGTTTTATGGGTTTCATTTACGTTTGAGTAACTTAAACTATTTTACGAGCGTGTGTGTATGCACAGAGATGGATGGTTGCTTATTATAATATTTATTGTTTAAATCAAGGTTGTTTGTTTTATTGCTACACTGACAAATATCCTTTCTATATATATGTTTGCACAAACTATCCACACAATTAGATTTGTTTTATGGCTAATAAACACTTAAACAAAGAAATCGTACACAGCACATTCCCTTCGATGGATTTAATGATGTGCGACCGCGTATTATCATCATCCAGCAACTAGGTGCAATAAAATTTATTGAAACGTTTCGAGACGTGTAAAAAAATTTAATTCAACAAATAAGGAACTTTGTTCGAGTTCATCACGATTCGTTAACCTTTGCGGATCTATGTAGTCAAACGATCATCATATTTTGTCACATCACATTTATAATTTTCCATCAACGATCACACATATCGGCGTTAAAAGTGAAAGTCTTATGCAACACACCAATTAACGATCATAACTTTTAAATGTTGAGCTTAACATCAAAATGTTGCCGCATCGAATAATCTGCGGGTAACATTTAACCGTAAAAACATCTTAATTAAATTACGATTATATTGGGTATATACTCGTATATATACACTTGGGTGCAAAAAAATCGCACATTGCTCAATTTTCCACAACAGTTCAAAAATATCAAAAAATCCAACATTTGTTAAAAAAAATATCCAATTTTATTCGAATGACACCCTCCATTCACCGCCTAGGTGGTGCAGTGGTTAAAACGGCGGCAGTCGGAGTGGGAGGTACCGGGTTCGAATCCCGATAATTTTTCACCGTGAGATTACGATCTGTGGTGTAAATGAACACAGCTTTGACCCCCTGTTGGAGTGCAGAACTCATGGGCCGACCCATCTTCCATGTCAGTACTATAGGCTGGCCTATAATGAACCGCGAACAAGTAGGGAGTATCTTGAGCCCCAAAACAGATTAGAGATAAAAAAAGACACCCTCCATTCGATGCAACATTGATTTCGCCGTAGTTTTCGCAAAATCTTGAGGTATTGCCTCCCATTCCTCTACGATCGCCTGTTGTAGCTCCTGGAGACTCGTTGGAGCAATATCTTTCGCTCAAATCCTTCTTTTGAACTCGTCTCATAAATTTTCTTCTGGCCACCCCAAAACAAACAAAACCTCCTCTTGAAGGAACAGTAGGGAGTACCTTGAGGTCATGCAGGATAATGGCTAGTATAATGGGTAGTATACTACGCCATTATCCTGCATGAACAGAAAATGTTCACCAATAAACCCGGCAAAAGCTTCGACGTACTTCTCGAGTACTTCCTTAATGTGCCATTAAGAAGTCATTCCTAATTGGCTTGGATGTTGAATTGGCTCGGATGTTGAATTGGCCAGTATTGGCTAGGATGTTGAATACAAGATCTATCTTCGCCTCTAGCGATATGCCTCCTCAGAACATGCACGATCCACCGTCATACGAAACACGTTTTTAATAACATCACTGTGCATATCGCTCTCCTTGTCTTCTATATACTGCTCCGCATGCATCAGTGCCATATACACACATCCATCCACTCGTCAGAGAACTTTACTCCTTTCCATTCTTATTTTGTCCCATTGAAATGCTCTTGAGCGAACTCACGACGTTTGTTGGTGAGTTGCGTTCAATTTCGGCCCGTTTGCTGGTCTATGTGTAGTCAGATTAATTTCTTGTAGTCGTCTTCTAACTGTCTACCGACTGACTTCGACTTCACGAACTTCGTTGTTACAAGAAAGCGGTCATCACGCTGTGCTATAGCACGAGGCCGTCTGAAGTGTTGCTGACCCGCATTAATTAGTGCCACTTGTGCTGCTATCTCTGGTGTGGCATCCGATTCATTGCTCCGGATTAAGACGTAATTAATACAATTTCATGGCATGCTATTGTATTAGTATTGTTGAATTATTTATAGAATTGAATTCGAAAGTCTGCTGTATGCATTTGACAGAAAATCACTTTGTAGGCATGGCACAAGTACAAAAAATTGAGCGATGTGCGATTTTTTTGCACTCAAGTGTAGTAAACGATTTGTAATTTATGAGTTTAATTAAAACAGACAAAATTATAATAAATTTTCAATTACTTGGGGACAAATTGAGTCGCTTATCTCAACGAATTGCTTGTCCTTGATGGAGATAAACTATTTTGAAAAAAAAAAACGAATAAATTATTTTAAAATTACTCATAAGTATATATTGTCGAGAACTGCACAAATGCTGACAATACAATTACCAATTTTGTAATTTACTTAAGGGCAGACAATAATATATTGACATAATAGTGCGGAACATACATAGGTATTGTATTATTGACTATATTGACGCACACTATGCGTAGGTACAAATAATTCAATTAATTTTACCGTCCGTCTGAGACGATTGTCTACATACTCGTATAAGTATATATAAATACTTGGACCAATGTCCATGAAGCATTATAAAAATATCATAAAGCTTTTAGCAAGATTTAACCATCGACAGATGTATACTAGCTATCCAGCGGCGTTGTAATGATATATTTATGATTTGAATGGAATTAGTGCAACTGCCTTGAACCTATGTCTGAGATTGCCTCTTGTTGATTTATATTATAAGTACCGTGTTTCAATCATATCAGAATTATTAGCTCCCGGATCATCGTGGTTATGAGTTATTGCTTATGTAACTTAGTGGAGGTGGGAGTGCTGACTCAACCTCTCCTCCAATATATAACGGATGTGAATTTTTAATTTTGTTTGGAACTATTTATTAGTATAATTGTACACTGAATGTTGTAGTGCACACTCCTCATGCATAGATTACCCCTAAAATTTCCAGACAATGCAACAATGTAAGTATACTTTAACAACTTGATGGTTAAGATAGTTTCTCATCTCGCCGCGGTCTCTAGTTCGCTTCTCGTCGTTGACCAAAAATTAATATGTTTCGGATGACATAAAATGCATAAAAAAGCATTCGTTGGGCTGACCATATACAATCTTAGTTGAGACAAGGTTAGGGCAGTTTACGGTCTTTATACTTTAACAACACAAACAGCTTTTATAACTAATAATTTTTAACTGATTCATGGGCTCACGAATATTTATTTATTTATTTATTTATTTATTTATTTATAAATAAGTCTACAAATACGACTTGACATTAAAAATGACGTTATAGTCAGACATATAAAATAATAATAAAAATCAGGAAGAAGCAAAGTGTTGCTTCAATCTTCGTTTTAAGGTTTCCTTGCTAGAAGTAAAATCGAACAGGTGATTTATGTGATTAAAGCTTTTGCACATCATGTTAATCGGTTCATTAGAACCATAGTTGGTTCTATGGACATCAACTTGCAAGAACTCATTTCTTCTTAGATGTCTACTGGGTACTTTAATTTGTAAATTTTCCAGTATTGATTGTGCGTCAATGTGGCCTAATAAAATATTACCAACAAACGAACACTTTAAAAGCTCACGTCTATTTTCCAGAGTTGCTATGTTGTTTGTTTTGCAGCCATCCAGATATGGTGGTAAACGTTGCAGGTTTTCATGGTATGGTAATTCGTAATCATACTCCCAACCGCTTTTCCAAGTTAAGTGACGGATAAACTTTTTCTGAATACCCTCAAGTTTACTGATGTTTGTATCATAAAATGGACACCAAACAGTGACAGCATATTCCAGTTGCGAACGTACGTATGCGAAATACAGAATCTTAATTGTCTCCAGGTCATAAATGTCTCTCGTCCATCGTTTAATAAAACCCCACATAGAATTAGATTTAGCAACACATTGTTCTATATGTTTGTTACTGCTCATATTTTCCACGAAAATAACACCGAGGTCTTTGATCTCTGATACTCGCTTTAGTGGCATATTGTTTACTTCGTAATGTTTTAAAACTGGATTTAATTTCCGGTGGAATGATAAAGTCTTACACTTATTGATGTTCAGACTAAGAAGATTTGACTCACACCATATCGCTAAATTGTCAATGTCCTCTTGAAGTTTCTCGGCATCGCTTAAGTTCTCGACAGTTCTATATATTTTGAGGTCATCAGCAAACATTAAAATTTTAGAGTGTAGAATGACTTCAGTTATTGCGTCGATGAAAATGGTAAAAATCCAAGGACCAAGATGAGAACCTTGTGGAAAACCCGATGTAGCTTGAATTGGCTTGGACCTGCTGTTACCAATGTCGATGTATTGGATGCGGTTGCTTAAGTAAGATTTAAACCAAGCCACATAGTTGTTTGAGAATCCAAATGAGTATAAACGTTCTAGTGCTTTACAATGGCTAATGGAGTCAAACGCCTTGGCAAAGTCTGTGTACACCACGTCAACTTGCTTGTGGCTTTCAATAACTTTGATTGTGCTGCTGGTAAATTCAATAAGGTTTGTAGATGTTGATCTCTTAGGCATGAACCCATGTTGGTACGGTGAAACATGTCGAGGCACCACTTCTTTGAAGGAATTACATATTACTAGTTCAAATAATTTGGGTATAGATGAAATCGACGTTATACCTCTATAACATGATACATCACTTCTATCCCCAGTTTTAAATAACGGGGTTATTCTGGTTATTTTCCATTTTTTAGGAAACTGTCCCAATCTCAGCGACTGATTGAACAGCATGCAAAGAGGTAGTTCCAAACTGGTGTATTCTTTCAAAAAAGAAGCTGGTATTTGGTCAGGACCGCAACCATCGCCGAATGTTTTTAGAGCCTTGTTTATATCTTCTATTGTAATATGTGGTATTTCAATGGACAGGTTCCCTACACTAGCATGGTGGGGATTTTCATATTTATTAACGTCTTCTGGTTTAAATACAGATTGAAAAAACTCAGCGAACATGTTGGATATGACTTGTGCGTCCGATGATTTCCCTTCTTTGAATGTCATATATGCAGGAAAACCGTTGATTTCACGTTTTGTTTTAAAAAAGCTCCAAAAGTGCTTTGGATCATTTTTAATTTTGTCTTTAATACAAGTTATGTAAGTCTTGTATTTAGTCTCAAAATAGTTTTCGAAATGTTGGTTACATTCTGCATATTTAAGCTTACTAGCCTCGGAATATTGTTTTAATGTTTTTTTATAGGCTTTATCCTTCTTGTTCTTCAAATTGATGAGTTTATCGTCATACCATGGTGGATATTTATCAAGTTTTACCGCAGTTAAAGGCACATATACTTCTATACCTTGATATATGATGTTATAAAATTTGTCTACATTTTCTTCTATATTGCTGCTGTTTAGTTCTTTCATCCAGTCGACACGTTCAATGTAATGATGGAGATTAATAGTGTCTGCTTTCCTGAAGTTGTAGAAAGGCCTCGAGCTTTTGTGACTGAATTTTTTGTTGATGTTCTCGATTTCCAATATGATTTCAATTGATTTATGGTGAACATCATTAACAACAAAAGGCGTTGCTGATTGATTTACCTTAAATGCACTTCGTTCATTTGTAAATATCAAGTCAAGAGTTCTATCTAAGCCATTTTGTATTTGGCAAATTTGGCTCAGGTTTGAGTCGTAAATAGTATCAGTGAACAAATGTTCCTCATCCGACGTAATATTCATTGGTAAAATTTCATCCAATTCCTCGTCTAAGGTCCAATTAATAGAAGGAAAATTGAAGTCACCCGTGATTAAAATAATGTCAGATTGATTAGCCATATTGTTGATTTCTACAATTGAGTCGCAGCATGTAGTATATGATAATATCGATGCGTCAGGTGGAATATATACAACGTAGATATATAATGTTGTTTTGTTGATCGATATTTTTACGCATAATTGTTCAATAGACACGCTTTTTAATTCAACGAGCTCACAGGGTACAGAAGTGTCAATAGCTATTAATACTCCACCACCAGATTTTTTAGTACTGGTTTCTGGTGAACGATCACATCTGTAGACAACATACTGGCTGGGAAAAAATTCAGAACTCAGGATCTCTTTGTTAAATGACGTCTCACAAATTATATATACGGGAAATAATGTTTTTAAAACGAAATTATGAAACATGGCAGCTTTCGACGACATTTTATTTACATTTTGAAAATAAAATGTAAGTTTTGTTTTCCTCAGTGCGTTGGCTTTCAAGGCTCTGTTACTTGGACTTAGTGATTTGTCTTCAGGTTTATTCGTGATTTCGTGTAGATTTTGTTCATTTGCATGGATAGCTTTATTTAGCAACTTATGAAGTTGGTCACCTTCTGCTTGAGAAAAAACGAATTTAACGAATAAACGAATTTCAACTTTAGACCACCATCTCTTACAAGAAAAACCAACCTATGAAATCAACCCTGAGTTTTATTTTAAATTTAATACAAAAATTTTACATTTGTTGCTTTAAAAGGTAGGTCATGTGTAGGAACGATATATTGGGGTGGTTTTTCTTTTAAGGGAGATCAAAAATCAAAATACTCGTTTTTCTTGAGCTCATAAATCAGTTTCCTATTCTTTGGCAATCCTTTTTCAAAATTTACTTTCGTTATAAGTGAAGGAGCGTGAGTCAGTTTAGCGCCCTCACCCCACTTAATTACATATACAATAACTCTTTACCGCGATCAGCTCAACATCTTATGTTTTCCAAATCGGGGAGCACCACCCAAATGGCGCATTGATTAAAGCTGTGACAGTTGGAGCTGAAGGTACCGTTTTCATATCCCGATAAGGACGGGATGCAAAAGTGATTTTGCACCATCTGATTATATTTGGTGGCGTGAATAACCATATCTGTGACCCGCTGTTGAGTGTGAAAACTATAGGTCGATCCATCTTTTATGTCAGTACTTTAGGCTGTTATGGATCTATGCAATATGTAGATGGTTCTATGTCAACTGGCCCAACTTAGCCTGAGTGACGGAGAACACAAAACAAAAACTCCGGGAGCTCACAAAACGAAGTGTTAAGGTCTACATATATTTCACCCGACTATATGGTTGAATTGTTTTATTGATAGTACTCCCTAAATTAAATATAATTGGAAGCCTGGACACTTAGCTTCTTTTAATAATTTAGTCATTAGGTGCTAAAACTGTGTCTCAACTGCAATGGGACGTGTTTGATACTAAGTTATTCTTTCAGATTGAATCAACTTGATGCTGTATAAGATAGAAGAAAAAAATCCAGCAGAAAATATTTTTTCTACTCGCCACCAGAGGCACTGCAATCGCTAAAGAGATTTTTTCTGCTGCCATTTTTGAAACCAGCAGAGTTTGTCTGTGAATATTTATATAATATAAAACATATATATTTAAGGTTTCACATAAAATCTGTAAATTTTTCAAACACATTTAATATATATTATGTGTTAACTATACACATATTATTAAATGTAGTTGTTTTACTGCTAGCTATGCAAGGACCCCTGAGTAACCAATATGCCATTATGATTGTCTGATAGTTTAGGCCATAATACATCCGAATATGAAGTTTAAGGATAATCAGAATTTTTTGAATTCTGAATTTTTCTGAAGTTTAAGGATAATCAGAATTTTTTCGAATTTGTTGAATTTTTTGAACTTTTGGCCCATACATAAAAATCAGTTTTTCACTGTGAACTATGGAAGGGTCCCCGAGTAACCAATATGCCATTATGATTGTCTGATAGCTTAGACCATAATACATCCGAATATGTATGGCCAAAACTTCAAAAAGTTCTGGAGGTCCTCTGACCCAGACGATTATCCTCAAACTTCATTTAAGAATATCATCATTAACACCGGCCATACTAGATCGTATGGTATTCCACTTAAATACTTGCATAGTTCCAAGATTGTCAGCATAGCATCAATGTTTAACAGGTCAAAAGACCGACGGTGTCAAATTTAAATCCCAATACTCTTAATGGCTAATCGGATTATGGTTAACTTTAACCTTATAGTTCGGCACACCATAACCACCCACTAGCTCATATAAAAAAAGCATTAACAATTCTTTTATTCGTCCAAAATCGCC
Organism: Tipula lateralis; assembly: GCA_963932295.1. Taxonomy (NCBI): domain Eukaryota; kingdom Metazoa; phylum Arthropoda; class Insecta; order Diptera; family Tipulidae; genus Tipula; species Tipula lateralis. The sequence goes on from OZ010738.1 coordinate 111,462,503, forward strand.
GCGTACACCCATAACAATTATACGGTTTTACTACATTTCTTTTGTTATATTTTTAATTTATGTACTTGAATTGTTTATTAATATGTAACTGTGTGTGCCCGAAATAAATAAGAAATCGAATATAATTATATTATTGCATAAGTCGATAAAGTTTTTGAATATCGAATGTGAATACGAGAAATTGACTCAATTTGCAATCAATAAATGCAATACCGACCACAACAACAATGTACACATAGCTTATGGTAAGGCCTGAGGCCATATTGAAATAGGAATTTATATAAACAATGAAACCAGTTCTTGTATGTGTGCATTGCAGTGGCTATTTTTTACGTTTACAAACTACTTATGTAGTCCATGTCCAATTGCTATTATATATGAATGCAATTCGAGGCGACACTTATTTGTTCAACAGCAATGATTCTCAATAGATTTGGGGATGGCTGGATCAAGTCAAAATATAAGAAGTTCTTCGTCACGTATATATAGGTATAAGAGTGCGGTGACTAACCAATAATTATTATTTACAAAGCATAAATCGTGCAAACGAGACATAATAATGTCAATATTCGTGTTGGAAATTTGGTTGAATGTTGTTGTTGGTTTATGTTAATTTCCAAGAATTCATTCAATAATTAACTAACGATATAGTTCCGTAGTTGGTAACAAAACGTTTTGTACTATTTAATCATTATTTGAATGTCTGCCAAACATAAACTGGGCATGACCAATTACAAAATATTATTGGTGTCGTCTTACAGCCGTTAACAGTTGGACAGTAGCATAAAAACAACGCGACTCACAAATGATGCAAAATTAAGAAGATTTGTGCAATAGTTATCGAAAATATGTAAATCATTTACTATCAACACGTAAATAAATTGGGAAGTCGTAGAAGACCCTTGTTATATTAACGTTATCATCAGACGAACACCAAACAAGGATATGCGCTGTCCACGATTCTCAGGACAATATCTTATTCCGACTATCCAATCAACTTTTTGCATATGCAGATGATATCAGTGTGATTGCATTAAATGACAACGGAGTGAAAGAGATACTTGATCCAATGAAACAGTTTTCAGCTTCCGTTGGTCTCAAAATCAACGAGTCCAAAACCAAATATCTGAAATCTGGTTTTCGAGACCAAGACGCAATTGATTTCAGACCCACACGTTTGAAGGAGTAATGAGGTTCAAGTATCTTGGATCTCTCATCACTCACGATAATAGTGTGGGAGAGGATATCTAGGTTTGGCTTGCCGCTGGCAATCGGGCGTTGTGTGCTCTACGTCCACTTCTAAAATCAAAGTATCTTGCAAATACGGATAAGCTGAAATTGTACAGAGTGTTGATCAGATAAGTTGTCATGTATGGATGTGAGAGGTGGACCTTGACGGATGAGAACGAAAGATGGCTTCTAACATTCGAGATAATAAACATGCGTGTGATGTATGAGTATGGCCCAAAACGCGACGATGATAGCATATACCGAGTTCTATTCAGTCATGAGATCAACAATTTAATGCAAATTCCTGATCAAAGGACAGCGAGTACGCTGGTTCGGTCACGTTCTTCGCCGCCTAGGCGAAGAGGTGTCTGTCGATGACGATCGGTGGCATCTTCTAATTGCTTGCAACAGTATGAAGAACTGGCTCGTGATCAAAACCAATGGAGTCAGGTTGTTGACACGGTACGGGCCAACAATAGCCCGTAAACACCAGAAAAAAATAGTTCCCTGACTTGAATATAAAGATGATAACCTAGCTTAATCTAATCTCTATATTATTGGAATATATCTATATGCGCTAAATGTCAGCCTATAGAACTGATATCAACCGAAATTAGAACTAGGTATCTTCCGCTCCAACTGCTGTAGTTTTTACCAACATTTGGAAATGCTGGACATTTACTCCGGTTTACTTGAAATCTAAAGGTAAAATGGATTTTAATTCTTAATAGGTACAGAAAATCCGGCTCGAAAGACCATGTAAATATGTTAAGTGTATATAGATGCGGTTCGACATAAATCGGGCCTAAAGCCGAACATCCCCGAATTGACTGTAACCGTGTAAAGTAGGATGTAACTAAGCGAACCGTGAGAGGCACACTGTTTGGGCCTCACAGATAGCAATTTAAGATGGAAACGAAACAAATGAACTAATAAAAAAAATTAGTGCAGAGATATTTAGATGGAGCAAAATCAAATTGGATGTAGAAACCAACAGTATAATGGACTCAATAAAAGAGAGTTTTCTTTGAATTATAATTTGAATGAGTGGTCAAACGCCTTGTGTTTGACGTGTAAGGTTTCCTGGAATTCTAAAAAACATTTTTGAAGAAGCAAAAAGCAACATAACGGTAGAATAACGAACATAAAGGGAAGATAAACATTGCAATACCATAAATGCTTGATAGAGGGCGATGCTTCTCCTCAAGTTAGATATATTGCGATAATTGAGAAGCAAATTATAGCGAAGCCTGAAAAATAATACAAGAGATTTTACGATCAATGAAGCATTTCCCAACCATCAGCCTAAAATCACATGTTAGATATAATGGAAGTACTACGATTAACAAATAAGACGGCGAATCCAAAGAAGCTTGAGTTCTATACAGACGAGGAATTTTTTTTAATGCTTTAACAATTTTAAGGCTTCTTCAATAGTAGGGCCAAATCTCAGGCATTACGTGATAAAATCATAATGCGCATATCATACAAATCCTTAAGCTTTAAGTGGTTCAAAATGCGACTCTGATCATCGATTACAACCTGTGATAAGTTTCTAGAATTGGATGCAAAAAAGGATTTATTGCAGAGCAAAAATAAAGTTTTAAACATCATACCACTACTTCATATTACTTTACCCAAAGACACCTCATGAAAGCAGCCAAACATCTACTAAAATTATAGAAACGCTAACCAGTTCAAATGTCTAGCAATTCCCAAGCTTTATTTTCTTCTTCCCGAGCCTTGCAAAAAAATTCGCGAAATCTATAGAAAATATCAAACATGCGAAATTTTGTTGGATTTTGAGGCAAAAGCATGTTTTATATTCGAGCACAAGCATGTTTTATTATAGGTATGTAGTTTGCATTAATGGAAGAAAATTAAAGGTTTAGCACCCAAAGGAATTGGATGTTAATGTTATCAATAAACTCTTGGCCCCGGTTGCCAAGCCAATACTTTAATACTTACAGCTAGCAGATCCCAATTATAACATACCAAATTATATTGTCATCATGATTGAATTAGACATGTTCTTTAACATTTTACGAGAAAGCCGAATTGAAAATCTTAGTAATTCACTACTGGCGCAAATCATCATGATTGGATGGGTGTATTCAGGCGATTGGAGGTATGACATTCATTGTACAATTCATTTGCTTAACACTAATGTTGATACCATAAAATCGCCAATTATCGAGGCCATAAATCACGAACCAGGCAGCAATTGAGAAGCCACCCGATTTCCTCATGTGGCCAAAGAGAAACAAGTAATTTTTATGTGAACCTTGAATTAAAATAGTCCTAAAAAATGTCCTTTAGGCGTTTGAGTAAGTTGATCACTCGATGCGCTTAAGGGATATTGTTAGCAATGAGCAGTCCCAGTGAGTGCTAAATGTACATGTCGTTCTAAGTAACTGACCCTGGCCGAATTGCAATACAACAGAGGTCATCTTCAAAGAATGTGTAAAATTTAACCGGCTACATAGAAAATGAATGGAGAATTGTAAACTCTAGTCTATCGAAAGGAAGCGGTTAGTAAAACTTCAATAAAGCGATATTACTCCTCACTTTTGCTATAGAAATGAAGATAGATAAATGATGGCCGTTACCTTTCTCAGAATAATATTTGGGAACGATTTTTAATATTTGAGCCAAATATTTTTCAAAATGAGTCAGCAGCTATGGATTAAGAAGGGTTGCGTTTGTAATTGGTGTTTTACCCCTCCGTAGCAAAAACAATTCGTCTGTTTAGAGCGTGTGGTGGCCAGTTCTAGACAAAGTTCTCGTAACATATACAGTAAAATACTATAATATGCAAAGGGCGACCTGTATGCTTTTAACGTTCTGATTTTCATTCTCACAGTGAAAACCTTTGGTAAGTAAGTGGTAACCTATACGACCGTAATGCTGCAATCAGTGATCAGTGAATGTGTCTTCAGATATTACACTGTAAAATAATTGGGACGTTAAGTGAACATCTGACAAATCTTGGTTACATACATATGCTCAGACCATATTATCCTTGCTTGGTTTCTGAAGCTAAGCTATATATCAGGAAAATCTTTAATAAATATAAGTGTATCTCTGACTAGTTCGATGTGAGTATATCAGCACGTTTGCTGTACATATAACTGCAGCGTGTATCAAGCTGAGGTGACGGCAGTTAAGGTGGTCTTTAACTGGTTGAGAAATAATGTGGTTTCACTAGTTGTTGTGTTTTCATTTAGTGAGACTGCAATCGACCTAGTCAATAGAATGGGCGGCGGGTATAAGATTGCCATTGTGTGGCTGGATTTGATCAAAACTGAACTTGAAGCGCTTGAAAACGGATATTTACTACACTGAAAAAAAAACGTACCGAAATTTAATTAAAAACTACATTAATCCAGTGAACTTAGTTAACGAGTTTGCGTCAATAAAGAAAGTGATTATCCCAATAAATGTGGGTTTATTAATTTATAAAACAAATAACTTTATAAATAATTAATGATTTTCATGTATATAAATTTATTAATTTCGTTAACGGTTTAATTAAATAATCTATGTACAGTTGCATTGGATACATTAATATTCCTTATTGATTTCAAGAATCTTCGTTATTAGCTTGATGGACTTTGTTCATTACATATATGTAGTATCAAATGTAATATATTTATCCAAAATTTTCAGTTTGATAAATTTTATTTTTAGGATTGGTAAACTAACATAATAGAATCCATGCATGCATTTTGGTCCAGAATTGCATTTTTACTGTTATTTATAAGCGGACAAGTTTGTACTCTGTATTGTTGTCAGTAAGGTGGACGTCATTGTCTTATTAAACATAAGCTGTTGATAGGAAAGCTCATTATAATTTCAGCAAACATATTCCTATTAGACTGATGTTCGGATTGTCCAGTTTTTATATACTTGTATTATCAACAGTACTCTAGCGAATTTTAATTTTAAGATAAGTTTTAAGCACTTGCACTCCCACTTAACCAAAATTATTTGGTAATTTTAAAATTATGTATTAGGTTATAAGTTACTAAAAAAAGTTAATTATAATCAAGTACTGACAAATTTGCAATGGTATTATGATCAGAAAAATTTAATGTAGCCCAAATTATAGTATTAATAAACTGGTTACAAACTCATAAAGCTAATTATTAAAAATTTCATAATATTAATTAAATATTTCATTGGTTCAATACAATTTTTATGTAAAAAAGATGATAAACCGAGTACATTAAATTATTTTTTTCAGTGTACTAGACGTCATTTTAGGGGAATACCATAAATATTTACTGGTTTTGCATTTCATCTTGGGAACATGCGATATTTTACGATTTCAATTACGATTATTGCAAGATCTGTGAGAACATAAAAGAAGACGAGAAGACTCTTTCCGGCACTAGCACACAGAAAGCTCTTGTACTTGTGTTGCTTCTTGATGGACTCTCTGAAATATTTTACTCTTCATCAGAAGCCCAAAGTTGGTTAAATCGCTTATTTATAAGGCAGAATGCTATTTGTGGTATCTCAATGAACCGATATTGGTCTAAGTGTGCTTTTCAGCCGCTGCAACCTACCCTTTCTTACTTAACTCTTCAACAATATAATTTTGTCTCGATGGAATCAATATATGTACTCGTACAACGGGACATAATTTCAACTATGTTGCTTATTCGTCTTAACTCATCTGTCCTAACTTCGAAGTGTATATCCAATTATTTCTTATACAGGGAAAAATACAGGATGGGGCAAAACTCCCTCTACCATTTTTATTGACTATAACTTTGTTCAAAAAAAAAAGGTAAGTAGGTTTGGCTTTCATAAAAAGTTTATTTGGTCTACATTTTGTTTCGTTATGATTGGAAAATTGTATCGGCTAAATGGTGAGCGCGATTCACTATGCAAATTTCGGCTCTTTCTAGGGTATTTTTCATGGCATCCTGCATGTTGCATCAGGCTGAATTTCTTGAATTTCGTGATGAATCTTTGTCTTTAAGATGTTGAACCGTTTGGGGCTTATTCACATAAACTTTTAATTTTAAAAAACTGCATAAGAAAAAGTCTAGTGCTGTTGAATCCGGAGATCTGCCTGGCCATGCTAAATCGCCATTTTGCGAAATTAGTCTTCGTGGAAAAACCTCATTCAATAATGGAATTGTTCAACTGCGTGTGCTGTGAACCAATCTTACTGAAACCACATGTCCTCTTTTAGTCTTTGCTCTTCCATTTCAGGCACAAGAAAATTTCGAATCATGTCTTGGTACCGTTCGTAGTAACAGTAACTTCAACGCCCTAGTCATTTTGAAAAAAATAGGGTAAAATGATGTTTCCAGCATGAATGCCACACCATAAGTGGACGCAATGATGTTTGATAAATTCATTTAGGATTCTGTGTTCCCCAAAACGAACTGTTTATTGACGTGGCCACTGAGATGAGAATGGCTCATTATCAGTTTAGACCAAAAATCTTCAATTTCACGAGACAGTGTAACTGGGAACCACGTCTTCGAATTGATGTTTCTGTAGACTATGCAACACTATCGCGCACCAGAGCCACATTTTCAGCGTTACGAGACGTCCGTTGTCGTCCAGAATGAGGTCTGTCTTCTGTCGTACCATACTGTCGAAAATTCGCAAGCAAACGATAAATTGTGGTTTGGTGAAGCACTGGACGATTAGGATATTTTTGACGCAATTTTCGCTGAGTGGCAATATGGAACGATTATTTTCAATAAATATTTTCTGCTCGTTCTTGTGGCGGATTGACTTCTTGGTGGGATGACCAATTACCATTTAACCTTATTTAGATTCGAGCCTTTACCTTCTAATACAATTAACTCGGCTTAAACTACTGTGTCATTTGACTGATTTGGAACGTAAGTTGATTGGCTTCAAATTATTGTTATCACAACGATTGCAGATAAATAATCGGAAAGTTTGAATCAAAACTTACCAAAGTACCGAGCTTTCCGTATAAATGTTAGTTTTATACGGAAATGTTATCCATTTCATCTGCATGACTTAACTTGAAACTATCTCTTGTGGGGTTCGATTTTCAGCCACTAATACAATGGGCTTCACAATATAACTACATGACTAACACGCGTTAGTCGCAAAGTAGGCATATTCGTTGCAATATGTTTAGGAGTATTATGGTCTAGAGAAATGAGATGAGTACAGTTTAGTTAAATAGTTCAGTTACTTGCTAATGTCAGTAATGACATGAAAACATCTAATATCAGATGATACTGTTGCATGCGTCTCATTCTAAATGAACCAGTCATATTTTGTTTAACACTCAAATACCACATCGCTGTTATAAATTTATTAATACCCAAGGTTATCGATTAATAAAATGTTGAATCGCAGATCCAGACACTTATATAAGTAATAAAACGGTTTTTGTTTATTAGACAATTTCCTTTTGAACAATCATCAGAAGAAAATTAATTAAACTTTTACGCTTATTTTTTTTTAATAGGATGATGCCATCCGTTGCGATTGGTCCATTAAAAAAATATATAATTAAGAACTCAGCTCTGCGTACATATAAATATTTATCGCAAATTTGGCGATAAAACGATTAAATTTTTCAGCACATCGCAGCATCATCATATACAAATTATTTGGCGAGATAGACGACACAACAAACAACCTATATGGATGATGTGTGATACATAAATTTTCATCACATGATTGCATCGCGTCCATAAGCCCCCCCACACACGTTGTGTTTTTAAATTAAATTCCACAAATTATAAGAAAACAAAAGATTTTGAAAAATTCTTTTAAAAATATTTTTAATTTTTATAAATTCTATTTTTAATACAACAACAATGCCAAATTGCTAAAATCAAATTAATTTAATTTGAAACGAAACGTGATAGTGTTTCGTTTGTCAAAATATTGGACAGTACAAAAGATACAATTAGGTTCTGTGGTAAGAGAACGTAGATTTCGAATTTATTGAAATCACTTTAGAATTCCACCATTGTAGTCAGTGCCTGTGGTAGGGTTCGAGGTAGGATAGGCAAAAAAGTCAACTCCACCCGCCTCTTTCCCGAACGCGACCCTTAGTCGGTAATATAAGGGGAACGTTTAATTGGTTTATTGGGAAACTACGATGCAATTTTTGACCAAGTCATGGAGGACATGTGGCACTCATCCTGTGAAGGCATGTTAAATGAATAAATGGAACCAATAAGATTAGATCTGGTCAGTAATAGTATTTTCCTAGCTTGACCAGCCTGATCACGAGTAGTAGGACCGTAGTGAAAACTTCGATTTAAATGGCATCGGACATGTATAGGCTTGGTGAGAGAAGTATCGTCATGGTTCGTATCCAGATTATTGACGATATACTCTTGAATCTCTTGATAAGCCGAACAGTGCGCACTGAAGAAGCTGTAGCCGTTGTACAGGAAATCATTGAAGAAAATCCAAATCAATCAATTCGTCGCAGTACTCAGCAACTGGGGTTGTGTCTTATTAACTTATGGAATATTTTAAGAAAGGATCTTGGCTTAAAAGCTTTCATGATTTAGCTTGTGCAGGAGTTAAAGACAAACGACCTTCGTATCTGCAGCCAATTCGGCGATTGGGCTGAAGCACAGAAAGATATTGATGTCGAATTTAGCCCATTTTTGTTTGAATGGGTACGAAATAAGCAGAATTGTCGGGATAATCCATAAGCTTTTGTTGAAACACCATTACATCCACAGAAAAATACAATTTGGTAATCGATGATAGTCAGAATGTTACTGTCAATGAAGAATGGTATAGGGACATCATTAGAAATTCGTTCGTACCTCGATTAGCTGGCGTTAATCTGGCTGATATGTGGTTCCAACAGGACGGAGCAACAATGTTTGTCCGATATACAGCGATTTAGCCCGCGGTTTATATAGAAATCGGATGAATTCTCGATCATTCATTTCTGTGTAGTACATTTCGAGATATTTTCATGCATCGTTGTAGTAGTGGCCTTATCTGGTTTCGATTTACACGCTGCATTCACTGAAAACGACTGTCAGTACTACTTGAGGCGCCAAAAATATATATGTCACTATATCATATAAAATATTGCATGGTCTTCGCCGAATCCAATTGTAATTTTAGCGATTTTCTTATCTCTCTTCCAAACATTAATTTTTTGGTATTTCTCCCGTGGTATCGTGTTTTGCACTTTGATGCCATCAAAATCAAACAAGTTTGTTTCAGTTTTGTTGATTGAAATCCACACCTTATCTCAAATGTTCCTTCATGGTTATGTTGTACCTCTGCACCATGTCATCTGACTACGGATTTACAGTAGTTGTCCGTCTTTCTGATGGTGAATGTCATACCTAGCTAAGTTATCGAAGTCCGCGTGTAGTTCTCTTAGTCCGCTACATTAAAAGCTATACGTTCTATTGGCACTTCCACGTGGTATTAATGTATCTCTTCTTGTAGTCTGATTCTTACTTCTTTACATGCTGCAAATATATAAGAGAGTTGACACCATTGCTCTTCTCCACTATCTCACCCATTAAAACTTTCACCTGATTTTGGCAAGTTATGAGGTAGAAAACTTTCTTGATTGAACTTTCACCATGCAGGTCCTCCAGTTCTAATATAACGACCAAATATAACGACCACTGAGCCTGTATCCACTCTTTGTACTTTACGGTGTTATTTTCTTACATGCTGGCCTGCGATCTTCCTCCTTCCAGCTAATAATCGGACTCAAAAATCATCTTCTCATTGTTCCTTTTTGTTCCCTTCGTGGCACCATCCCTGGATGACTTTTTAGCCCACCTTTCTTGCTGAGAACGGTAAACCCATTTTGTTGACTCTGTTTCAAGATCGAACACCATTTTTTCCTCTTGGTGAACGCTTCCATTCTTCTTTCCATACTAGGCCGTCATCAAACTTGTTGGGTACTGTGTTTTTATTTTTATCACTTCCGTTGACCGTGCCAGAAGGCTCAACATCGTGCATTTCTCCTGGTGGCCTCTTTCACTTTCTCGTCGCCGCAGCAGATATAATCAATCGTTTTTAAGTTGTACTTGTCTGATGGCTGATGATTGAATCTTTACAGCAATGCTAATCTGTCCAAGTCGATCTTGTTGGTTTCTGGGCTTAGTTTTCCCACACGAAATGTTTTTTTCTCCGCTTCCATCTATAGAGTCAAAGTTACCACTGCCACTGATTTTACAGATGATTCCTCATTGTAGATAGGTCAAGTTCACTAACTGTTGTACACACCCTTATTGGTATCTAACCGTTTTGCTTCTCAGAATAGATGAATTATTCGGAAGTTGGATAGATCAAATGCTTAAAGGCAGGACCGTAAAAGCTCATCTAGCAAGTGGAGGAACGCCACAATATAGAATTTTGGGTTTTGGTAGGATTGTTCTAATTGGACCAGTAATTGAGAGTTAAATGTAAATCCACTAGTCTCTAGAAAATATAAACTTCCACCCCACCTATATTAAGCATGATAGCTTAGTCTTTCCTTACAAAGCGAAATATATGGGTCTCATCTTGAACAGCGCACTTAGCTGAAAACCTTACCCAATGAAAATCTAAAGAAGGCTACTATAGTTCTCATAAGCCAATTGTTTTGTATGGGATCGCTTTCTGGTGGCCAACTCTAAACATAATAACTAATGTATAGCCTATGATGAAAATTCCTAAAACCTTATGAGGTATTCTAAAATGATTACTTTAGATAAAAAATAAACTCTACGCTTAAGAGAGTAATAAGACTTTAGTTATGATAATAGTCGCCGGTTGTAGCTCAATGGTTAAGAGAGTCTCGAGTTTGATTTTCGCCGTTGACCAAAAATTAAGGCCCGTTAAGACGATGTCATTTCCAACTTTTGCAATGTTCTTGTAACCCTCTTTTTTCATCAGTTTTTTATAACTCCGTTTAGGCGTAGATGGAGTCTTCAAGATTATGGCAGCTAGTCTTCATAATACCTATAGATGAACGCATACTAATAGCGTAGAATTTGAAGCATATACGTATGTATGTATTACTGTCCTCGAGATTTGGAAAGTGTCGAACGGAATATACTCACTCAGTCTTCTTGCATGATCCATAAACATCAATTTTATAATTTTAGAGCACATTAAGTGAATATTTGGTTAAGCTTGTCAGAAAATCATATTCAGCTGAGGCGCCATAATAAATACACTGAGAAAAATTTGAGTTTTCATTTTCCTTGGAATCAATCCTTTAGAAAATTATTCTTTGTTTTAAAGAAAATTTACGTGAAAGTATCATTTGTTTCAAAAGAAAAAAAATCTTTACTATCGAATGTTAAATGAACGGCCTTTAATGGAAGGTGAAATGTATAAAATCCTTAGATTTGAAGAATGTATACTTTGCTTCAAAACAAATTTTTCTAGATATTATGATTATTTAATATTAAAGATTTTGCGTTCTTTAGATAAAAGGATCTCAACCTTTAAAGAAAAGTATATATGATCTGTCAAAATCGTGAATATTTTAAACTAAAGTTTTAAGGCTTTGTTGCAAATGTTTTGATTATTTGTTTATGCAATTCTTCTGTGAAGAATGTGATTTTATTTAATGTCGTACCGCGAAAGCAGTGCGTTGATTATTTTAATTTAAAGTGAAATTTAATAAATAAAAAATATAATTAAAAAAAATTTGGAGTGTAATCTATATTTGGGATAGTTTGATGTAAGTATACTCGTATTACATTAATTTTTGTGTTAATTGTTTAAAAAAAAGAATTCCATATCAAATAACAGAATTTTGTTTTTATTTTTATAACTTACTAACAAAATTGCATCTAATTTCTCTTTTATCTTTGAACGTGCGTTGCATCCGATCACGAGTATGACATTGTGGAAACTTTGCAAACAACCATCACGTTATGTCACAAAAATTATAGACTGGCAATTGTTTTCATCACTGAGTTTCAGGTAAGCATAATTTTAAATATAAACTAAATTCATTTGCTTAAAGTTTATGCTATGGTACAATGTTTTTAAAATAAATTATTGGAATGCAGGATGAATATTACTTTCCTCGTAAGAGCCAGAAGAAACCATCGGGAAAGCTGTACGATTGCTACAGTAACATGTGGAAGGTATACAACGTTTTTGAAACATTCCCATTTAAATTCAACAACCAGCAAAATTTCTAACCCGTCTACTCCCGATTTTATTCCCAGTGGTAATTTTTTTTGAACAACTTAATATAATTTGTTATGCATATGTGTTTTATATATTTTCAGATTATTTTCAAACAAACAAACAATGACTGAAAATAAATTTCGAACCTTAGTCATTAATATGTGATTAATGGAAAGAAACGTCAAGTGATTGGACTTCAGCATTTAAATCATCATCAAATACGAATATTTCCGAGTTAACAATTATTTTAAGTATTATCTAAATCAAAGATAATAATAATGCAAACTTATGAGAGGAATTTTTCATTTATTTAAAAATGTATTGATTTTATATATTATTTGTTGATATTTCATAATAAAGAATTTTAAAATATAACAATTTTGTTTTATTAAAAATTTAAATGTATGTTTTGAAACAAATATTAAGATCCTTTGAAACAAAGCCTAAATAAATATTATTTTTAAAAGTTTTCTGTCTTTGAACTAAAAGAGATATATTTTTCAAAGAAAAGTTCAAAATGTTTTAAATAAAAGTTCAATAATCTTTAAATCAAAATCTTCTGTGCATTAAACCAAAATATGACAATTCTTTGATTTAAATAATTTATGTTTTCAATAACCTTCTGAAGAAAAGAAAATGTCCTTTATTATTACTTCTCAATAGTTTATTCCAAATGATAAAAAAAACTTTGATTTAAACTTTTCGAATTGTTTAAGTTAAAACTAAAAAAGTTTTGCGCAAAATCTATAGGCAAAAATTCTTTAAGTTAAAGAAGAATCCTTTGTTTTTAAGATACAATTTTTCTCAGTGTAGATTGTGACATTGTTGTATTATAATAGTGTAAAGAGTCATTCGAGTGATTAGAGGTTGCGATTACTTAGATGTTGAAATGATGACCCATTTTGTAAAGAGCTGAGTGGTAACCCAGCGCCAAATAGAATGTTTTGTCACTAAAGTTTGCAAAAGGTAATTGATGCATTTAGAAGAACTGTATTGTCGCCTGATCTGGTAGCCTGTAAAGATGATGTGTTAATGCACCCTTTGTATATGGGTAAGGTGGATTTGACAGCTTTTTATAATTGCAAACGTGACTTTCGCGTGACCGTTTCATTTCAAATATTTCATTTTTTCTTCGATCTCTCGGTCAGTCAGTATTACTCATCATTACTAAACTCTCTATTATAGTACTGTCCTCCATAAGTGGATAAAAAAAACTTGTTTTTAGATCGAGATTCCATTACCCTGTAGACCTAAAATCAAATTTGATAGCTTTGTTAATTTTGGAAAGAGAGCTAGACATATCTTCGTAGCATAGATGGTAAAATGAAGTTGCGCCTTACATTCCATTCTCTATTTTCTGGTAGGAAGCTCACTTATTAAACAGAGTCGCAAATACTGTTGTAAAACACTTTTTGGAAATAATCAGTATTCTGATGGAGGAAATAATATTCCTGATTATTGGAATCACCGACCTATGAACCTCACAATGAGATAGGGTGTTTGTCGAGAATAAGTTAAAATTCCGAAGGTGTCAGATGGTCAATTACCTCATCCAAAGCATTTGAATGTCCAGGGAGAGATGGTATTTTTTCTGTTTTATTACAGCAAGAAATTGGTGAAGGTGTTGGATTAACACATTACGAGTGATTTTCTTGAAGTGAAAGGAACGAATAGTGAAAGGTACGATAGGTTCACGATTGGTGGTGTGAATGTACGACCCTCTGTTAGAGTACAGAGCAAATGGGCGGATCAGTCTTTCATGTTTCGGTGTAAGTTATGAAAGGGAACTGTAAAAGTGTTAGAAGTGCATCGGCACAAAACAAATTGAAGAAATAAAAACGAGTAAATCAACTTGCAGATTTTCAACTGGTCATTAAAGTATTTTACAACGAATAGTTCTCAGGCTCGATTAGCCCATTGTCATATTCCTTCCTAGACATATAATATTAGTCTCAAAACCTATTTGTTCTTCGAAATACGTCCAAAATATTTTGTATTTCGTCTGTTGATTCTCAAATAAGAATTGTGATCAAAAGCAGTGCAGTCCAATTGAAGAGAATGAAGAACACGAGCACCAAAGTGGTCAAAATTTTTTTTTCTCCTCCCCCACACTGATCGCAGTTGGCGATGTTCTGAATTTTCATAAGGAACATTAGATTATTCATAGAACAATTTCCCGTAAAAATACTCAGAAAGATCTTCAAGGTGTGTCTATCATAATTCAAGAAGGACTTGGTTCTTTCTTGATTTATTGATCCAGATGGCTGTCCTTTCTCTTCTGGTGCAGATCACCAAGGTAATAGTTGATATCTCTTTTAAGAGATAGTAACATTACTTCTAACCACCCAGGTGGCGCAGTGGTTAAAGCTGCGGCAGTTGGAGTGGGAGGTACTGGGTTCGGAAATGGAGCAAGATGCAAAATAGGGTTTTCACCTTCGATCGTTGGTGTAAAATCAACATATCTGGATCCTCTGTCGTGTTTAGAATCCATGGACCGACCCATCTTCGGTACTATACGCTGATATGGAACTATGCAATGTGCAGATAGTTCTACGAAAACTCGGACCTATAGCCGTACATAGAGTGGTATCACAACTTAAGTGGAAACTACACCAAAACGGTCAATATTTCAGCCAATACATTTCCTTTGATATACCCATGTGACTGGGTATCCAGTTAATTCATTCAGACTAGTCGATTTGAGGCAATTATCGTCTCCAATTAGACAATATTGGAGACGATGGCTCTTAGAACAGCCTGGATATCAGAAAGCATGCAGATACGATGATCTCTGCAATGTATCTTCTTTGCAATTTATCTCCTCTTCAATTATACCATGAATAATGCTTTTACATAGTGTTGTAAAAGTTAAGAACCAACTGGTTATTAATCTCAGAGTTCGATAACGAAATCCAAGTATAGTAGGAAATCAAATCAATGAGACCGAAATTTGCGTAGACCTTTTGAGACATACTTCGAGAATCTTGAGGTAGGTCGTGAAAAAGTATAGCAATATCATAAAGGTCAGTCACGTCTTTCAGTGGGAATACTGTTTTCTACTGGTAACGATGCCCCTATAATTCATAGAAATAATATTGTTTTGTAACACAAGATTGTGTTCGGTTGTCAAAATAACGGGCAATACAAGAGATAAAAGCGCGCGCGTAAAAATTAAAATTCTAAGTACCAATTGGATTTTAATTAAGATTAACATTTTTTCGAACGAGATAAATCGATGAAAACACAGAATTCAAAAGATTTTTTTGTTTTCTACAACAAGATTAATCATTTTCTGGTGCCCATACAACAATGCGGCGTACAAAGTAGCCGAAGAGAAAATGTTATGCAAATTTTTTTCGTTTGCTTTTCTTTTCAATTTTTCAAGGTACGCGCGCATTTTCAACATACAAAAACTCTGTTTTGTTTTTATCTTAAATCTTTTTATTTATGTACATTTAATTCAAAACTAATATTTCATCGATTTCAATAAAAATAAATTTAATAAGATTTCATTATAAATTAATTGATTATTTGATATGTGTTCGGCTATTCATATTGTATAGTGCGCGACACAAGTCATTTACTTAGAGGCGGATGTTACCCAAAGCTTGGTATTTTTAAACATCCTCGACCTTAACATATATGCGTTTAGTTACCATCTTAAAAATTATGTACCAAAATCACGAATCCTCGATCTCTGCCCTCGCACATAGATCATAAAAATATGACTTTCATGCAATACTGTATATCAAATGTTAAAACTATATCGTATTCTTCTTATTCATTCAACATCTTTATTAGATAATTAAAGTTTCTATTTACATAAACGATATTGTTGTTGTTATATTATGAAGCACACAACGTCCAGCATAAACATGGTAAAAATTAGTTATTGAACTTCAAATAATTTATCGTTGGAAATTAATCAAAAATGTAATAAGATGAACAACAACAAACTATAACGAATCTCAAGTACTTATACACACGAGTACGAGTACGAGCATAAGGAATGGTATATTCATTGTTTGTCTACATGTAATGTTGGTTTAAGAGCGACTTATTCTATATTTGAGTTGCGCGGTACACGCAACATAATTTATATAAAAAAAAAATTTGATGAATTTATTTCGATCACATCGCCAAGCGTTGGGGGCGGGCGAGAATCGGAGGTTATTCGCGATATAACTCCTACGATAGGTTTTATGATTACAACATGATCATTTTGTGCATGCAATCCGCATGCTAGCTATATACCGAATGTGCATTGTGATGTTCGAGATTTTTAATGTTGAGTTCAAATAGAATAAAGACTTCATAATCTGATTCCCGAGTGTTTGTTTGTTTTAAGACCAGAGTTCAGATATCTAGTTTTAGACTAGTTAACGGCTTAAATGTTTCAGGTAAGGTTAAGCTAGGTTTAAGTTCTTACTTAAGCAATTCTGTTCTGATAATATTCCTTCTGTGTGCTAATGCGGGCGAAGAGCAGAGAACGTGTTCCATCGACTCTCCCTCCCTCTCTGCTTCACAGCTCTCAACGAAATGGCAATTTTCTGGTATGTTCTCGAAAAACTTCTATGAAGTGAAATTAGCTTTTTTAGCATGTCATGTCTAGTTTTGGTCAAACATGTCTTGCCGTACTGAATGTATTAGAGTTGGTCAACGTTTAATTGGTCGAAGTCTTTGTTCTCGCCCTACGCGTTAATTTTAGCGCTGCAACCGAGGTCTCTATACCTGTTATTATCAGTTACAGTTGTAGAGTCGACAATCCTGGCTAGTTCAACTGCCCTGAAGTTTTCCAAAACATACGTCACTCGTATAAGGCACTCAGATAACCTGGATGTTGAAATTTTCACCGATTTCGTTTATGGGTGAGTGGCATCTCAACTTCACTCTAGATGAAAGATAAACCGATTGCAGTAACTTGATTGTCACTTGACTGTCAACATAGTTAGCGGTACCTACTGTTGATATTACATTATGTCTCAATCAGCTCAAGACGTCTTTAATCGCCTGTACCTCAGCTTGACAAACGCTGCAGTAACCAGTAAAACGAACGGAGATGCTCACCTTAAACTTGTCATAGAAGAATTCAACCTTCATTGTTTTCTCTAGTTTTGAACCATCTGTGTTAAGTTAGAGAAAGTGATTTATGTACCATTCTTCGGTTTCCAGACCTGTCAGAAGTCTCTGAAGGGGTACATAGACTGATAACCCTTTTCAAGCATATAACCAGTTTAGTGTAATCATGGTTCCTAATTTCTCACTTAGTGGCTCAATAATTTTTGAAAGTCCTGTCTGAAGGAATTGTTAGCGTCGATAACCTAGTGGTTCTATAGGTTGCTTTTTGCTTGCTGAAGATACCCACGAAAAGATTATCCTTAGGATCCCGTTTAGAAGCATACATGGCGTTTTTTGCAGCTTCTTTACTATAGCGCTCTTAGTATATGGTTGAGGTAGCTTTATTCAATCTTTACAGAATATTCGGTCACCAATTTAGCTTCCAATTTATTCAATCATACAGATATCTATATATGCAAGCGCCTCATTGTGTGGTATATTTGTAGAATAATGTTAATGATGCTAGAAGCTGTAATCGTTACAGCTTATGATAGGAGTTAACCCAGAACTCCACAGAATGGCATTGATTGACAGTTAGTGCGCTGGAATCTTGTATGTGATCTGTAATGTATGTTCGCTAGGCCGGTTTCGATCTGATGACGTCATTTATTCATTCTGTGATCGAAAATATCAAATCCATCTCATCAGGCATATATGACCGGGTTTGATGTTTGTTGCATTTTCGTTTGGATATATGTTGTGAGACTTTGTTGCAACAGTGCTAGCGAGTTACAGTGTTTTAGAATCTGTTTTGTTTTACTTTACTATTGTGGCGTGACTATTCGTCATATTTGTGAACGCCACATATTTAGCTTTACTCTTATCAACGATTTACTTCAATGTAAAGTTAAACTAGAAGCCGCCAACGTTTCAGTTTCTCGAGCCCCGAAATTCCTACCAATAGTTTTGTACGACTTAATAATTCTTACGTCTCGTCATAAAATGAATATAGTCAAACAACAGTTACAAAAACAGTAGCTCCTACGAAATCAAGCTAGCTTTCTCACACGCAGTCGATGTAGAATGATATAGCAAAAATGACAGTAAATACTTATCAATTTTGACAACCATTGTGAATCATCCTGCTGCCGCTCTGTTTTTCCTCTAGTCACACTTCTTCTTTGCCATGCACAAAGTATGCTTGCTTCACCTCTCTGTTGTAGTGTCGTAATAATAACGTCATTTTTTTCTTCATATTTATTAATAATTTCATATCTTACCACCATCTACCAACTGTGTTCTCTTCTCGTTTATTAGCCATTTAGGATTGTTGTATTATTATTTTATTACACCATTACTCCTCCATCAACCATGTTATTCACACCACCAAATTTTCCCATCTTACAAACGATCTCTCATCATCAGAGTTTACAACGATATCGACAGATAGTCAGATGACTTTTGGTGACTGAGAAAATGCAATCACGTGCTTACGGGGTTTGGTTGGTTTTCGTTTAAAATCAAAAATATAAGAGAGTTGTGTTGTGGTTGAGTGGTAGATTGAATATAAACACAGAAAAATATAGCTAAAATATTTTATCATCCTACTTTTTTGTCACTCTACAGAGACGAAATTAAAATTAACAGTGGTAAAGTCATTCAACTCATATATATAGACATTGACAGCATCAACATTTTACTAATTGTAAGCGTTCTGTTATAAACAGTACCAACAGTAATATCAGTTGAGGATACCCTGAGCATTTTTTTATTAAAAACCGCCCAAACCAACTTTGGATTAAATAGTTTGACGACAATAGATAAGAGAAGTTATATGTTGTATAAAATAGCAGACAATTTTCAGCAGAAAAATGATTTTTATACTCGCCACCAGGGGCACTACTATCGCAAAAGAGAATTTCTTCTGCTGTCATTTTTGTATAGCCAACAGAAATTTTCTGTAAATTTTTTAATTTTCTTCAATATTTTAACTACAAAATTATTCCAGGTTTCAAATAAAATATTTATATTATTTCCATAAGATTATAATATACTGTATAAAACATATTAATTTCATCTATAGTTTAACTACTGTAAGCTATGAATGAAGCCCTTGTTATAAAGATTTCAGTTTGACTTTCCAGTAGCTAAGTCATCTTATCTCCATACATACAAATATGTAGTTTGAGGATAATCGACCGAGTTTGAGCGCCTCCAGATTTTTCAAAGTTTTGGCCCATACATAAAAATCAGGTTTTTTCACTGTGAGCTATGGATAAACCCCGCTGTAACCAATATTGCTTCGTACGACAAACTTTTATGAAAAGGTATGTGAATGAACACGAGACTTTTTGTACAGTTATTTTTTTGATGACTAGTGTATTAAAACTGTCAATGATCAAATGACATTTGTTAGATATCGCCTCAGCTGATATTTGTTTTTATTTCAATTATTCTGAGCTTACCACGGGTGGCGCCTAACACCAGTATGAAATACATTTGAGCACGGTTTAAACGGTACTGATTTTATTGCGTAATTTACATGTTATATATATATATATATATATATATATATATATATATATACATATACATATATATATATATATATATATATATATATATATATATATATATATATATATATATATATATATACATATATATATATATATATATATATATATATATATATATATATATATATATATATATATATATATATATATATAAATTTGTTCTTAGTAATTACACTAACAACATAAAATACAATTGTAATTAGAAATTTTAAAATTGCTTATAAGCATTTTACCCGGTTAGTATGTTATTTATGTCATAGTATATAAAAAAATTTATTTTAATGTTTTTGAAATTTAATCTTAAGCTAATTCTAAATGTTGTTGTAACTTCCGTGGATTGTCAGCATAAACCCTGTTCATATTGAACAACATTGATCAGGAATTGAATGTGGTGACTAGTACCTTCCAGATATAATTCGACCAAGTACAATATGTACTCTGAAGTATGGAAAGATTGTCGTACAACCTGATTTGTCCCACAGAGTACTATGACATATCTATTCTTGACATATCTCGGCAGCCAGCAAAAAATCAATATTTTGAAACTTAAAATACTCAGCTAATTTTATATGGGACAAAATCGTCTACGATTCAAAATTTTGATAAGATACAACAGCATAGTAACTGGTTATTTTTGGAAGAACTTGAACATTTGATGTGATAGAAAAATGTGTATGTAATTTTATAGTGATTTTCAAACTACCAGAATAGATAACGGTATTGGATCCAATTCTTCGTATTTTGACAACTCTGTTACGATGTGAATGTTTAAGTAACTACGCAAGTGGTTTGGTCATGAAATTAAGTTGGGAACCAGAATAAAGGAGTTTGCTTACAATATGCTGGCGTTGAATTGCAATAAAGCCGAAGCCAATTGTAACGAAATTGTACCGATGATCAATTGGTAGATTAAGAAACTTGTGACATCTTACTACTGCGCGACTATTTACTGATCAGATCTATCGATTTGTTTGTGTTTGAAAAGGCTCGAACGAGTTCTTCATATATTAAGTGTAGTTTAACTAACCTGGTTTGAAGGATGTCTCGGGCAATCACGTACAGTTGTCGTTTGATAATTCAACTATAGTGTTCAAACTGCGGTTCAACTATTATAGTGTTCAGTTCGGCAGGCGATGCTGTATTAATTTCTTGTAACAAAACAACTATAGCGTTCTAACTATTCTAACTGATTATCTATAAACAGTTTCGATCGACGCGTAGCCATGGTTGAAGGCATTTGGTACAGTTCGAAATTCTACTTACAGTTTACTGCTAATTTGATGGTTTTAAAGTATCACCTTTAATGAAAATCTCGTTGTTTTTATGTTTATAGTAATTAAAATCACACCAAACAACTCGGTCGAAGGTAGGATAGCTTGGTCCTAATGATAGTTTGGGCCAATTTTGTAAACTCATTGCTTCAAAATGACATGAAAAATGGCAACGGTAATGAATATAATCTCTTACTATACACTGTTTAATCCAGTAGCTTCTATAGCATTAAAATGGAATACTTTGTTATCTTAATTATTGTAGAATATTAAAATAATATTCTACAAGAATTAAGATAACAAAATTGTTTTAATTATTTAAGTAGATAGTACAATTGCATGTAGTTCTTAAGCTAGTAGAATTGGCAGTGAAAGCAATGAGAACTAATCCAACTATATGCTATGTATTCCTTTAAAATTATCCTCACACTTCATATTCAGATGTATTGGTTACAGGGGGGTC
The DNA here is from genome assembly GCA_963932295.1 of Tipula lateralis. Taxonomy (NCBI): domain Eukaryota; kingdom Metazoa; phylum Arthropoda; class Insecta; order Diptera; family Tipulidae; genus Tipula; species Tipula lateralis. Next base: position 111,484,249 of record OZ010738.1, read on the forward strand.
CACCCATAGCTCACTGTGATAAAACTGATTTTTGAAGGTGCTCAAACTCGGTCGATTATCCTCAAACTACATATTTATATGTATGGAGATAAGATGACTTAGCTACTGGAAAGTCAAACTGAAATCTTTATTACAAGGGCTTCATTCATAGCTTACAGTAGTTAAACTATAGATGAAATTAATATGTTTTATACAGTTTATTATAATCTTATGGAAATAATATAAATATTTTATTTGAAACCTGGAATAATTTTGTAGTTAAAATATTGAAGAAAATTAAAAAATTTACAGAAAAATTCTGTTGGCTATACAAAAATGACAGCAGAAGAAATTCTCTTTTGCGATAGTAGTGTCCCTGGTGGTGAGTATAAAAACCATTTTTCTGTTGAAAATTTGCTGTTTTCTTATACAGCATAGAAGTTATCCTTTTGATTCAGCTAGCTCTGTCTCCTTTTGAGAGGCTAGCTCTCTTCTGTTCAAGGTTATTGCTGCTCATTTTACTCTCGCTTGCAATTTGTAGATAGCGTATTTGTGATATTCTGGTTAGCTCGCTAGTTGCTTTCCTCAGTTTGTATCCAATTCAACTCCACTTTTATGATTGCCATATACAGTACTGACGATGAGTATTCATTTGACCATTCATAGTCTAGTTCTACTTAACAGGATGGATGCATTTCATATGTTGGAGACCATGCCATGTAATTAGTGGTAGCTAGCCTGAGATACGTTGTATGGTAAGGAGCATTATAGCGATGGTAAAACGATGATTTATTCTGTTTAAATATCTGACTCGACTAGAAATGCTAATATGTGCATGTTGTAGCTTTCGTAGCTAAAATTATTATTCTGTTCTACCTTGCGTTTACGAGAAATCGAAGCCGGTACGAAATCTTTCTATTAAATCATTATATGCCATCCAATTGTACTGACCTGGGAGATGAGATTTCACAACGTCTTCACCGGCTGTTGATTTATAATACAACTGCTAATGATTACGGCCCTTGTGATCAGAGTCCGTGCATCTATGACTTCTGAGTTTATGTCCAATATTTGCTCTACTATATCCTTTCCTCAACATTGACAAATGTCACCAATAAATTGGTGTTCCAAAAAAATGACATTGTCCCTCTGCAATGCGATGAATTTCGATATTATTACTTGGTTGGTAATAGGCAAATCGGCTGTAAACAACAAACGCTTCAAGTGAGCTTCTCTGTAGTAGGCCTACGTTGATATCTTATTAAGTTTTCTGGAACTGCATGTAAATTCTTTGACAAAGGCCATCTTTTTTATAAGTCCTACGTTCCAAACAAAGTCAAAGGTGTGCAATATCCAAAAAGTAAAATATTTATTTTTCTCATAGGTAAGTTTCATGGGACTTACAATTCTTACTTACTTATTCTACGGTCCCATTATATGATTTCGAGATCTAAATAGATGGTAATATATGTAGTTCATTAAGATTGCCTAGAAGGATATTTGCAAAACGTTGATAAACAGTAGGTAACATGAAATGTTTGCTCCTTTTTGTAGGCCTATGATTTATTGCAATTTGAGCTGCTTTCCAAATTTGCGAAGTATGTACAATTTGAATAACTGGCTTAAAACAAGGTGCACAGTTTTATACATTTGTCGGAAGATTCACCTATCATATCCAGTGTAAGATAATGTCCTAGTTTCTTTTTTCGGGTTTTGTAGTATATCATTGCGTCCATAACCCTTTTTCAATTAAACTTTTAGGGCTGTACATATAAATCATTTATAATAGTTTGCTCTGGTACTGGAAAGGTCCTCTTCATAAATAAAAAACAAATGTATAAACTTTATCTCCACCACTTCTTGCCCAATTCTTATCCAACAATCTAATGGTTTCTAGCTCGCTGACCTCTTTAAATTTCGTGTTGCCTTCCACAATGACTAATCTATTGTACTCGTTGCGAGGAGTTTATATTAAGAATTTATTTCACACCTAAGCTGATTTTCTTCAAGATCTTCTTTATCGCTTAATCTCGGAAATCGGTAGCATTAACGTTGATCTGATGCTATGCCATTGGTTATAAAAATTCTAACAAAGACTGGATTTTTTTATCAGTAAATCTTGACATTTATCCTTTATAGCTTTATAATCTTGAACCCATTTGACCCATTTAGAGTGAGTTGAAATCATGCATGGAATTAATCAGCTGACAATAGAAATCCATGAAGTGCTGCTTGTTTATTGCTTGACTATATAGGATGGTAATACACAACTAAAACAACAAAATTTCCAGACCAATGTTTAGATAGATTTAACAGACTTAAGCAACAAGTCTGTTACATCTGCACATGTTAATTTTAATCAGTTGGGTCACCAGTTCAAAGGGTCTAATGAAGACACGATATCACTAAAGTATGTGTAATCGTTAGCACAAAAGAGTCTCATTGTGAAGCACAATTTTGCGATAAAATATCAGGTTAGCTTCCAACTGCGCTAGAGCCTAATCGAAAAGATAACGACACATATGATGGGATCGTGGCTGTAATTCTTGTATCAGTTGAATGTTATACGGCCAAGCTCTTTGGGTACAATTTTCAATACGACCGATGAGAAATCGAATAATTTGGACTTGGAGAGTATTGTCATTTAGAGAGTATGGCACGAAACGTATCTACCGTAGTACGGTAGACACTGTTGGGTATGTAAATCCTACGATGTAATTTACACGATTTGTTCATGTAAAAAACGTGAAATTTACATAAAGTTATTTTTTACATTCTATATGCAAAAAATGTAAAATATGACTTTATGTAAAAACCTGCGCCATCTCTTATTACATGGAAATGTAACTAAAGCACCATCTGTTAAAAAATCTTCTTACTATTTTACTTATGGTATAACGTGCACCTGAAAACTAACTGATTTTGCAAAAAAGCATTTTTCTGTGTTAATTAATAATGAGTAAGGCGAACGTTGATAAATTTTTGACATTTTAATATAGATGGCAACCACCCAGGTGGCGCAGTGGTTAAAGCTGCGGCAGTTGGAGCGGGAAGTACCGGGTTTGATGGTTGGCCTGTTGAGTGAATCCATGGGCCGTCCCATTGTCCATGTCAGTACTATAGGCTCTACTATACCATACAGTACCATAGACCGGTCTAAGTGTGCGATGGACAAAAAAAAACAAAAAAAAAACAGATGGCACTGCGAATGGTATTTTCTTCGTTTTCTACATGTAAAATCCCATGTAAAATGCAAATTATGTAAAAAATAGCGTAAATTACATAAAACGTAAATAACATGTAAAAAAGACAACACCATTGGCAGCGCCATCTGTTTTAAAATTTTACCAACGTTCGCTTTTTTCATTATCATTTAAAATGAAAAATGTTTATTGGCAAAATCAGTTAATTTTCGGGTCCATGTTATTAGCTGACCAGCGTTTTTTTCCACCTTTACGTCAGTTAAGATGATTTTTAACGAAACTAACCTGTTAGTAATTTCAATCTAAATCAAAAATTATTGTGACATTCAGTGTGTAGTCGAAAAACGGTGCAAAGTTAATTATTTCATAAATTATATTCGTAAAATAGTAAGAAGATTGTTTAACAGATGTTGCTTTAGTTACAATCCCATTTAATGAGAGATGGCGCGACTTTTTTTACATAAAGTCATTTTTACGTTTTTTACATATAGTATGTAAAAATAAGTAAATTACACCTTTTTTACATGTAAAACTCGTGTAAACTACATCGTGTAATTTACACGTCCAACAGTGCCATCAGTGATGGTGAAGCCTTACTCAGAAAGACCATAATGTGTGTTACTAATGACAGCTCGTTTGAAAGTTTAACTTTTCGGTAAGTTATATTCAAAAACATTGTCCTTTATGAATTGTTAGTACATCGAGAAGTGATTCTGACATTGTATACGAAATTTGATATAGTCACCGCATCGTTTATCCGCCAATCGAGACTTGATTAATAATTATTACTTCTATGTTAACCTTTATAATTTTCTGGGTATTTCGGACAGCATACCTCATAAATCTAGCTGCGTAATCGCTCAATAGTCGACCATAAATTGTAATTTGAAGAGCAACAATAAAAGGTACATCAATTTTAATGGTATTAAACGTACATATGATAGCTGTTTGATATGGAAAATCTTAAAGAATTTTTATTACTTTCGTTGTTGTTGTGTTTTAGGTACGCTCTCGCTATCATAAAATTGTATCATTTGTATATATTTTTGCGAGGGTATATAAAATAATTTCAATATTCTGAAAATGTCGCGACTGTCTTGTCTTATGTCTAGTTGTTAATAAGAAGAATAGAAAAAAAAAATTAAACGAACAACACAAATTTTCTGCAACAACACAGAAGCCAACAAGATATCAAACTTTATGACTTTTTAACTGCATACAGCGAGTCTATATATGTACCCGATCGTATACATAATCTAACCGCAGTGAACGTATATACGTACGTAGTATGTACACGATGAATAGTTTTAGATATGCGAATTGCAATTTAATGTTTATTAGAGTTGTCAGCGAGTGGTGGTAGCCTGTGAGCTGCTGAGTGTTTTTCTTTCTTCTTATATAGTCTGGATTGCGATATGGTTTAGATAAAAATTATATATTTAAATTTTGCAACAAACAAAACCTCTGTACGAATATAGATAAAACTTATGTTATCGAAATAATAAATCTCGATGCATATAAATTTTATATCGCGCATATAAGATTGAGATTCTGTATACTCGTATGGACGACGACGCGCGTACAGAAAATACACTTTGTTGATTGAGTCATGGTCAATATAAAACTTTTCGATTTTTTTTATATAAAATTAATACAACAAAACTAATAAATTATTTAATAATAGTGAAATTAATTTAATTTTTATTTTTAAATCAATTTTATATAGTACAAGAAATGTGCAGTCAATGGATGATTGAATTTGATGATCTTGAAAACGAATTCTTAGTAAATTTTATTTTTTTTTCGATTCTTTTAAGCAATCGATTTGTGTGCGATGTCAAATGAGTATGTGTGTTTTGCTAGCTAATGATGGGCTTTCTTTGTGTTTTCAAAGTGGAAATAATTTCGGTATACTGTATACCATGTAAAGCAATAGGATGCAAAACGAATTTTTCCGGATTGGATGATGATAACTTCAAGCCTTAGTACAGATCTTCCGGGCGTAACCATCTTTCATGGTTTGTTGGCTTGATGCTAAAATGTGCAGATGATCTACGAGAGACGTTGATAGACTTCGAACTTCTCTACGATACTGCTACAGTTGTATGCGAACAAAGGCTGCGAATTGCTTATGACATGTTTCGTAGATTCCACTTCCGAACCTAAACACATCTATTAGCGCACTTAGGTCTGATTTTGTATGGTGGTAATTAAGCCAATATCTATCTTATTTATAGCTTCAAAGTACAAGTTTAAACTGCGCCAAACCAGCTTTTTGTCTGGATATGTTGGTTTGAGTTTCCTTAAGCCCACTAGACTGACCGATAAGATATATAATTTGGCATTATTTTGGCGTTTTATTAGACTATTTTTGGATAGAGCTCTTTATCAAGCATTTCTGCTTGAATACGGTGGCTTTCACTCTCAGGAACCTAGATATGGACATGTCTTGTTGAAAGACTTTTATTCTTGTCCTATCGTCCATCTTTCACCTGACCATATGTTCGCTCTGATCATCTCAATGCAAACAATGTGTTGTTTACATTGAGTAAAGAAGCCATAATGATCATATCAGCTCTGGCCTGATGAGTCTGATAATGGTTAAATGTGACCAGTAGATTATTTATGGTTTTAACTCCAATGTATTATCCTAAAGATTTTCACAAATCGTCTGTGGTAATGAATACACGAATGTAAAGTAGATCTCAAGAACTACTCCAGTAATTTTCTTTTTCTGAAGCAGCCTCATTCCCATTAGTATTATGGAGCACCTTTTGCAAATTGGATACAGACTCACAATCAGTTGTCTATATATTTTATGAGGGTTACTCTATAATCATTCTACTTCCTGTGTTGTTTTGGGCTTTTGAAATGTTTCCTTGTTTTCTTCATTAGTGTCTGAAGTGCCCCAAACCAGGAATCTCTTTTAATGGCCTCCCTTCATTTAACAAAACAGATATTCTCATGAGCTGAGTGAATAAAATTATGGAACCGATGTATCTAGTAGAATCTTATATAATTCATTGATCTGAGCCGTACGATTTCTGCAGCTGCCTTTTTATGACCTGATTTAGATCAAAACTGAAATGTATTATAAATATAAGACAGTGAAGGCTTATCATATACTTGCCAGTGACTAATCAGTGTATTCATAAAAGAACATCTCGCTAATTGCATTAACAACGTTAGTTTACCCTCCTAGTTAGCCTCTTGAATATTTTCAGCAACTAAATGTTAAAAAAGATTCACTCTCTCACACCTGACGATAAAGTTTAGTCTTTCCTCCTTGCAGTAAATTCTTGGTCGTTTATGTTCTACGGAGAAAACTGAATCCTTGATCTTCGGAAATTATGCAGAGGCTATTACTGCCTCAGTTTCTTTCATTCCTGAATTGTTGTCCATGGTAGCACCTCATTTTCTGAAATGCTTTTCGTGACTCTGTATCACTGAATCATCAAGACCTCCAATTTTTATACTTCCATTTCTTCATTATCTGGGAAGGTGACAAACAACAATTTGCCCTCGAAGCAATTCATTAGGTCTTTCCATGGTTGAATTACCCAACCATGCTGTGAAGCCACTGCAAAGTGTTCTTGTCCACATTGCTGGAAGTCGAGGAGTCAGTTTTGTACAGGATGCTAAGGAATGTAACCATGAAGACCTGCTCTAATATTTTTCCGGGGATGTTTCGTGAAAAAATTTACTTTGTAATTATGTAACAGTCTTTCCAGAAACCTTACCAGACCGATTCTCACCATCATCGACTTGACCACTTAACTAAACGAAGTTCTTTGATAGCAAACACTATTACTTCTTCAGCGCTGCCGGAGTGGTGGCGTTGGATCGTTCTCTTTTTCTATCAAGCGAAGCACTTGTATCATTGAAGTAGTTTAGCCTTCCTTCCTGGTGATTTCCGTATAACAATTTGCCTCCCGAAGTCTCCGTTCTTTTCGTGATTGACACCCACCGCCGAAGGCATACCATCTTTATTCTAATGGCGCGAATCCTCATTGCTGAAGATCTCCGCAATAGATAGAGATCAAGACCCTATAAAAACAGTTTTGACTCTCCATCGAACCTACTCTGTTAGTTTGTGACGCTTTAAGAACATCACAATCCGTAATATTTTTAGTTCTTGAATTTTGATACCCACAATACAAGGTGTAGAGTGCAAGATACTTGGAACTACTAACGAGTGATTTCTTAAGAGCTTTCGAATTTGATTAAACAAAAACGCATACAATTTAGAGAAATATATGAAATCTTTATTTATGTCGATAGCACGATCTATATAATTCAATGTTTAAAGATGAATTCGTGTAAATGTTGACCGCAGCTACGTCTCAAATGGTTCATAGGATGGGTCCAATTTTGGCATACTCTCTCCAACATATCGGTCGGTATCTCACGAATAACTTCTTCAATATTGGCATCCAGTTGGTTTAGGGCTTGTTCCTAAAGACATGAGTGCTACCATAACCCCACAAAACATAGTCTTAAGGCGTCAAATCGCACAATCTAGGCGGTCAATTGACCGGCTCCAAACGGTTGAAATAAACTTTTCACCTCGCCTCTCAATTGGGCCATTGTTTCGCGTGCTGTTTGGCATGTGGCACCGTCTTGTTGAAACCACATGTCAACCAAGTCCTGATCTTCCATTTTGGGTAAAACAAAAATTTTTAACAATCGCACGGTAGCGCTCGCTATACACAGTCATGTTTTTGCCTTCGTCGTCTTTGAAAAAGTATGGTCCACCGGCCTATAATCACACTAAACAGTGCATATTACGGGATGCATTGGCAGTTCTTTCAATCAGAAGCATTCTCCACCCCAAACACGGCAATTTTGCTTGTTGACCTATTCATTCAGCCAGAAATGTGTCGCGTCGCTGAAGACAATTTTTCAATAAAAAAGTGGATCTTCATCGAGTAGCAAGTCGAGTGGTTTCAATTCTTACACCAGCTGTATTTTAAAAAGGTTTACGCCCAAATACATCAATTTTCTACGTAGTGAAGTAATACAGGCTGATTTGCTGCGAACGGCGCCGAATCGATAATTCACGGTCAGCAACAACACTGACGGTAACAGCTACGATATTTTCCTCTGTCCGCACTCTACGTATGCGGGTTGGTGGTTTAATGTCTAATAGTGTAAATTTGGTGCGAAATTTAATCACAAAATGCCAAATAGCCGTCTCATGCACTTTTTAAACCGAGCATGAATTTTGATAACAAAATTTTGATAATTGTTTATGGTTAACTCCATCAGCGATATACAGTTTAGCCTATATAGCTGTAACCCTATAGTTACCAATATTCATCGCGAGGAAGTTGTGCTTACACTTACACATATAAACCCTTCAATATCATATTCACTTCTTTGGCATTAAACATTACCAGAACATCATACAGGGCTTGGGTGCTATTACGGAGCCGAATGATCACTGTCCGATCGTTTTAAAGCGAATCATTTTTGTTGTCACGATAATCTTTTCCACAATAGCAGCGATCCTTAAGAAAATAATAGAAGATAATAATTAACATATACTTGTGAGTTACTGTGCTAGTTTTTGTACTTAGGTATCACCTATATCAAATTAGGACATTACGAGTCCAATTTACATTTCTACCTTTGTTTCGCTAATCCAATCGAATCCCATAAATTTCTTCCCTTCAGTGTGCAACCAGAACCTCTAAGCTTAAAATACCGCTATTTGATATTTTCGTAACAAATGGTTGTTGGTGACAAACAATAGTGACCATCCGTTGTTTTGATAGTGAGTAGAGCCATTGGTAATATTCAGTTGAATCCACGTATCAGGTTTGTTCGACACCTTTCTTTCGACTACCTCACACTTGTTGTTCATTCGCTCTTGTCGTAACAGAAGTAGTTCGCATAAGTCGTCATCTTCTTGACTTTGATGAATGGCCTGGGTTAGTTGACATATTCTAAAATCGTTGAAAGTAATAAGCTTGCCATTTTGAGATTGTCATTGTGGTATATGTATGTCGATGTAAATCAGTTACAAGTAGTTCTACTTTTGGCTGACTGAATATAGATGGATTGTTGGTGGTGGGAAGTGGTATTGGCCTATATATCTGGTATCTCTCTTCATAGTTCTCTGTTGACGTTGTCCATTTGAATCTTTGTTGTAGATTGGTTAGATATTCATTTGGCCATTTTTTCCAAAATCCCTGAGTAACCTTCGACAGCAAGCTTCATCTCTGTGTCGCACTTAGTTTGATTTTATCTGACTCAGGAGGTGAAATTAATGGTCTTCCGAATAAGAAATGGCCAGGCGTTAGATCTTTGCAGTCATTGAGATCACTTGATAGCCGATGAATCGGTCTGGAGTTTAGACATGCTTCGATTTGTGTTAGTACCGTACTAAACTCTTCCCTTAGGAATGTTGTGATTTATTCTTCAGAAAAGTGAAAAGAACATTTTTTTTTCGGTAATAAAACTCTCATTTTAGGGGTGAACGGAGTGAAGATTCAATTTTGAAATTGAAATTAGACCAGTTAGCATGTATGGATGTAAGAGTTGAAGCTTGACAGATGAATACAAGAAATAGCTTGTGACATTCGATATAATAATCAATATGTGACGCTTAGTAACGCCGGTGTGATATACCGATGGGTCGCTGCCGACGATGATTACTTCATAATGTAGTGAGCGATCTTATAGTAGGTTACAACAGCATTGTGTGCTGGTTCGTGATCTAAATCGCTCGTTTATAAATTATTGTACTCTCAATTATATATAGACTGTAACGCATTTGGATATGCATTGTAGGCTATTAGTCGGGTAACCAACGGAAAACGATCACTTCCATGATTCCAATGGAATTGGACAATCTCTCCCTATCAAGTAAATTTAGTCAATTTGATCGGCAATGTTCAATGACTCGTGTATATTTACAGTAATGGCAATACCCTGGTATGACATTTAAAATATTACGAAACAGCATTTACCATAACGATTACATCTAATATTGCCCACCGCATATACCAAATCACATATCGGTCATTTATCTCACTTCAACAATATATTTAGATCATTAATTTCCAACACTAATCCTCGTTATTAATCGAGATCAAACCCTTGAAATAAAAACAATCAATTACACACAGTTCGCTATCATTTGCAACTAATCACACAATTTGGTTTATAAAAATAAAATATTTCGAAATTTTGCCAAAAATTTGAACATTCAAAACAAGTGTCTATGATTAATTGTCAAACAAATCAAGTTTAACTAGCCCGCCCGGCGACATTCTCCGACCATACAACGCTATATATATGATTTATGAGAGACATGTGTTGGCGAAATGTGCTGATCTTTGTCTTCGAATTGGCTGACCGCATATACAGAACATAGTGGTTTTCGATCGCTTAACTGGCGAACCATAATTGAAGATATTTTTATTCGAAATAACATTCTTTAAATAATTATTTAACATTTCTTTTTATAAATTAAATAATAAAGAAATTCTTTAATTTTATTTACTAAATTAAACAAATAATAATCTAAAAATAAAAATAAAATAATTGATAGTGCGGAAAATAAATAAACAAACAATGATCCAAATTTTTCCATTTGTTTTCGTTATTTCAAATATTTTAAGTTGGATTCACATAATACAAAATGCGTGGTCTAATAAATTGTATCGTGTGAGCATCCAACTTAAGATTATTGCAATGACAGTATAATAATGATGAAGTAGTACACATAAGAAAAAACTACTGTGCGGTCGCGGTTAAATCAGAGGGTCGCGAGATACGTGCGTATTGTGTAAAATATAAATACAAAATCAATTGTTAATTGTATTTATCTTGTATAAAATATAAATCATTTTTTAAATTATAAATTCATATAAGGAAATTAAGATTATATCGACTAAAAATTGAAATGGCGCCATTATATGTGCATACTACTTAAGATGCGTAATCTTGCAACAAGTTATCCAATTTTGTATATGATTCCAATTCGTTTAGATTTAGCATGATGCAAAAATATTTACGATAAAAATTGTTTTATTTGTTTTTAAATTATTTAATTTAATTATTTTATTTTAATAGTTGATACTATCAAGGCAAGTTTTGCTATCAACTGTTAGAGAGATGGTTAGATGGGATAAAGTGAAACTATTTTGCAGTTGGCAAGCACCTAAATAATATCTTCACGCTAATATCTCAACTCAACACGCTCTTCTCATTATAGAACAGTGGCGTCTGGATAAGGTGTAAACCCGTCTAAGACCGACATGGTTATAATTACAAGGCACTGCAGCTTTTTCAGTACCTGAAGCGTGTAGCTTACTGTAAATTTTGAATGTGTATTGTAATCCGAGTTGTTGCTTGTATCTTGTAATTCACTAGGCCGGTTTCGATCTGATGATGATGACGTCGCGTGATCGAAAAGATCAAATCCATCTCATCAATCAGGCATATGCTACCGGTTTTGATGTTCAAAAACTGTACGATTCGTATATATACGTTCACTCGTGAGAGAACTAGGGAATTACAAGAACTTAACTCGAAATATCAATTTTATTAATTGTTTGTGTGCCTTGGGCTTAATTTGCGTTTTTTTATTTGATTTGGTCCGAACGCCACATTACTTCCCCCCGAGAGTAAATTCCCCATTTTCGTTTGATTATGATTGTCCAATCCCCGTAAATGCGTTAGGGTGATTGTGGAGCCTGAATTCGACCGCTTACTGATTAGGCTTGTTGCGACATGAAACGACCTTCCTGAATATATCTGTGCCTTGAGAGCGTGAAATGAACTACTGCGTATTGTCTAGAGAGAAGGTGGAACATTTCATTATGGGAAGTTAATTTTGCCGAGTTAGGGTTAAGTTAAAGCAGGAGGTAGGATGGAATTTATCGGGAGAGGTTTTGTGTCAGAAAGTATTGACGTGTAGTAATGTTCCCTAACTAAATTAAACAATGGCCGTTGGGGTCACCAATGAAGCGCGTAGAGCTTTACTGTAATCCTAGGCCGGAGTTTTCGAATGACTGAATGACTGCACGATCGAAATTCGAAATGATCAAATCCATCTCATCAATCAGGCATATGCTACCGGACTTGATGTTCATATGTACGTTCAATCGTGACGCGACAGTACTTGTGAATTACAAGAATTTAACTCAAAATATCGATTTTATTCAGTGATTGTGGCATGAGCTAAACTTGCAATTTTTTTATTTGAGTTTCTCCGAACGCCACATACCATCACTGTTTGGTTGTAAGGGTCAAAAAACTTACATAAACCACGATGGTGTTTTTTTGGGTAATAAACTTTCTTCGAAGTATCATCTGGTTTAACTACAAAAACCCACTGCTATTTTTACCGTACAGCTTTTGTTATTTCTTGAAGATTATCTCCAAAAATGCTATATTTTTTCTACAAAACACTGGTTCTCCCAATTCTAGCTATTACATCTGTTTTTTGGTGGCCAGTGATTAAAGTAGAATCTTCAAGTGGTAAACTGAACTGTTTCGCTTGTACTCTTTTCAGATAGAGCTCTGTCTCTGAACAGAGTGATGGCTTTGGTTACTTCTGTCCATCGCATGATCTGAGAATCTCAAACAGTCTGGGAATAAAGCCAGGAGAAAGAGATTATATTTTGTACGAATAGTAAAACTAAAATTAACTGTTTGAACAACCATCTTACCAGTTCCAAACTGGTAGGGGATTGTAAGAAGTTTCTGAACCTCCTTGGATGTAACAACTAGATTCATATGGGTTCCTGGTCATTGTGACATTGAGGGCAAGGAAAATGAAGGCTATTTGGGTAAAACTGGTTCTCGTCTATATAGCGTAGGTTCTGAACCAGCTTCGCCTCTACCTATTCATATAGTGAAATAATTTAAACCGTTGCCTTATCGAATCTCAAGCTGACCTGGTCAGCTGGCCATATTTGTCGCGAAACACTTTGTCAGAGGGTTTAACCCCAAGCTAACCAATTATGTTCTTTCAATGAAAAAGGACAACTTGAGAATATATAGTAGAATAGTTTCCATACTTACTGACCATGGTCGTCTTAAAAGTCACCTTCATCGCATGGGACTTGCCAGTGATGCCGCGTGCGACGAATGTCTTGAAGATTTTGATGATAGTTTACACTTCATCAGCCGTTGTTCAGCTTTGGACCGTATGAGATCTCTTGTGTTCAACTCCAGGAATATTCCTGTAAATCTACTGTATTCTCTGCCCTGGTTCAAACTAAGGTTGTAGAGTGTGTGTGGGCATTGGGTGGTTCCTACCAACTTTAATAATAATAGTTTTGCAGTTTCAAAATTTTACAAACATAACGGCTATCCTGGATATGTTTTTTTTGTTGGGTGGCTGCTACCGAGTACGGACCTATATTATCACACAAGTCGGTCTGATTTCTGCCAGTTCTAGCATTAAAGTCACCAATCACTAATTTTATATCGTGCTCAGGTAGATAGAATCCATCAGATTATCAAAATTATTGTAAAATGAGTCTTTATCTTGAGGTTTTCTTAAATCAATGGCCGCATGTAAACAGACAATTGACAGTTTGGGTAGTCTCATGTGCAAGCAACGCTTACACATTCGATTATCAACTGGTTCAAAGTTCAATGCAGCCCTTTTTACCTGTAAATAATCTATGGCTTACAGGCCGTAAACGGTCCTTACCGCGTCTCAACTGGGACGAACCATTTTTCAATGATTGTTGCACATTGTCGGTGGTAAGCCCAACGAATGTTTTTACACACAATCGCGTTTTTATGTCACCCGATGCATTTTAATTTTTGGTCAACGGTGAGAATCGAACTCGAGACCGCGGCGTGATGAGAAACCCTATTTAACATTAAGCTTCAACCGGCGACACCTGTAGCTCAATGAGAAATCCAACTACGAGTACAAGATTTCCGAGGTCATCTCCACTGTGTTGCAATGGCCTTGGGACAGTTCTCCATTCTTAGGCCATCGAGTTTCTTTGAGCACTACAAATTCCAGCCGAAACTCTTTCATACATGTGATAAGGCCGTCAAGTGCGCCAGGTTTTCTAAGTGATTGCAGGTTCCACATGCTGATCTTCAATCTCGTGGCCTAGTACTTAACGACAAGGTCTGGATACTGTGGTGGTATTCTCTGGGCGTTATCTTTCGTCCGAAGTATTTACGAAAAATGGATGAAATCTTTTGTGAAACGACGGTTAGTATAAAGAAATTCAACATATCGAGATTCAACATTCAACCTTGTTAGTCATTTTGAGAGTTAGTTACTGGCCTTTTTGGGAGAAACTGCGCCGAAGCTTGTAAACAGAGGTGTTAAGCAAAAAAATATAAGTTTTGACACCTTGGTCAATTGCCGATTTGGGTCTGGATATTTGTGTGCTCGTTTTTAAAATATAATCAAAGTTGACTATAGAGCCCAAAATGTGTTTTTCCGCACTCAATGCCAATAAGGACTCATGCTGAAACCTTGGATTCTAGCAAAGCGAGCAAATGCGTTCTTCATCCTTAGCAAACTGAATTAATTTAAACTAATGCATAGAAAATAGTAGTATAGTACAGAGATGTACAGAAATATTCCTGGAATTGAACGTAGGGTATGTGCTTCAGTCGAAAAACGGACAGCTGTTGATATAATGTACGCTATCATTAACATTCCCTACTCATTCGTCTCATGCTATGAATATGACATATGAACGGTCATAGCCATTTAGTATAGAAGTCAGTAATTTTATGTTTTCTTTTTTTCATGAAACGTATGCGTAGTTAGTTAGCAACGAATTTAATTCGTTGCTAAAGCATTTCGTCTTATGGCAGGTAGGAGTGGCTGATCACGCCAGCGTTAAATTAAATTAAGGAGGAACCACCTTTGAAGGTGGTTCAGCTTCAAAGAAACAGTCTAGAAACAGTTTTGGCCAAAATATCTGCAATTTCGTTTCCTTCAATGTCCACAGTGGACAGACACATACATAATCTTTACCTTTTTGTAGCAACTGAATAGTTTTGATAATTACTTACTTTAACTTACCAGTTAAGGAGCTGAAAAGATTTTTCAAGGAGTTGAGGACTTTGGCGTCGAAGACAAATAAAGAATCACGTAGTGGATAACCGCACTTAAATCTACTTGATAAATAGTACAGTATATGTCATTAAACTGCCAAAGTTTGTCAAATCATACGATAGACGAGAGAGGAAGAAAGAGAGCGAACATCTGAAAATAGAAAATAATACTAGCGATTTGGTTCAATATAACGTGTCACAGACTGAGACTTGATACGCTTAGAGTAATCCTGAAATCAATATAATTATGAGGATAAGGATCACTGACGAATTATATTTTGATTCAAGAATAAGATTGAAAGAAGTCCTCTTATTTTATTTGGACCTAAGTTATACCCCATTAATCATGTCATCATGTCAATCAGATTTTGTGGTAGAAAAATCAACTTGAAAAGCACGAGCAAGTCCAAATCATTAAAAATGTCCAACAAATAAAATTTGTCACTTAACACATTTAACTCCATCAGTCATCGTAAACCGTTTGAATGTTTATTCGGGTTTTCTAACTGCTTATTAGTTCGGTTTAAATTACTCTAAAGTAGCCACGCTTAATACGTCGAATGTGGATAAGGAAGATCGAATTTGAATGGGTTTTAGTATCGATTTTAGTAACTATCTTAGGAAGAGTTTAACTTCATCTTGTACTTGTGATTCAGTAGTTCGGTATGCTCCAACATAAGATAATTATGTTTATGCTAAGGAAGGTACTTCGGTTAAGGAAGTTAGCGACCGCGAGGTTACTTTTGTTGACGAAACATAATGGCTTATAATCATGTCAACATTTGAGGAATTTGTACTTGATTTGTACGGTAGACGCAGGAGGTGGACGATATTGTCTTGTCTGATAGAAATAAAATGTAGTGCTAAGATCATAAACAAAAAATATATAATTGATGATCATGATATCTACAGTATAATTCTGACCACACATATTATACTGTGTCGTTTATTGTATTCACCAATCGATACGGGTGGGGGAGCTGGAGGGTACGGAAATAGTACTATAGACGCTATTCATAGACTTTCTGATGTAAAATTAGATTAGTTTGAGGTATTACAAGAATTTTTGTGTCGGTGTATCCAGAAGAACGACGGTGTTAGATTATAACACACTCATACAGTCACTTCCATGTCACTTATCACCATATGTACGAGTATTGGCAAAAACAAGAAAGCTCAAATATGACAACGGTAACTAAAAGTTAGGGCAAAAAAGAACTTACTTACGGCCTACAATTAGCAATTTTGATAGATTTACATTTACGAGAAATTTTGAACGACTATTGAATCAAGTTCTTATCCTTCAATTCTATTTTAATCTTTGTTAAATTTCTAATTTATCATGTTTAAGGATAAGATCGTTCTTATGTATATTCTTCGGTCTTAAAGTAGTAATTACACACAAGACAATTAGATCGCTGGTAAAGATAATACCGACTGAATTATGCAAAGGTGACGCACATATAGCTGTAGGAATTTTTCACTATTAGTTGAAATATGAAATACCGAAGGAATCCCGTAGAACAGGAAAAAGGATTTAATCTTAATAATTCCAAAATAGTGACCAATAACAAAGTATAAAACAAGCTGACTTTAGGCCAGGAATGAACTGTATTGAACAATAAACGTATATCATCAAAAAACAGTCAAACGAATGTACTTCATCGATGTACTTAATCTTCATAGATTTCGATTTTTGAACGTGAATAAGACTCAATCAGTCGAAACGCAATCTGGAAGACACTTTGCGAAACGGGCATACTAAATAAATAAATGAGCTAATTAAACAGATGTATCGGGACGCCGAAAACAAAGTTCAGTACAAAGCAAAACAAAGTAAAAACTTCCGGAGGCAAGGGTTTGTATTATCTCAGTTACTTTTCCTAATAACGCTTGATAGCATCATCCGCAAATTTAACTCAACATCTTCAAATGGAACTCAAAGATCTAAACTACACAGATGACATTTGCTTGCGAAGAGGTTGTGAAACTCGTATACCTCGGTTGCATTGTAGGTGGCGCAAAACAAGCCTCCATCAACGATTGTTCAATGGGTGTGTGATCAGCTTGCGCTCTATGGGTGAGAAACATGGAAACAGACACAGAAGATCACACAAAAACGACATGTGTTTATAAAAATGCCTGAGAACAACAATAAAATGCTCGGAATTGAAGGTCGGAATATTTGGCAACATAACAGCAATTATATTAATCTATAATCTTGTGCGACTTCTCTTGCGCGATCGGTAACCTATGAGTATATTCGGTAACACCAAGCACAGCAATTATTAGTTTGAAATCAACGAATTTTCACATCTTTTTTTCATTGATGGTACATAACAATGGCGTCTTACTTGCTAAATAGAAGTCATATATAGAATATGGTTGGATGTCAGGAGTTTAAGCTTCCACAAATGCTCGGGTAGCTAGTCGACTGATCCGGTTAAGGTATGAAAGCTAACTCAGTCTATATCTCTTATCAACTGGAATGTGGGACAAGTATTTGGAGTTATTATGAAATTGAAACAATTGTAAATATTTCTGTCAAGGGTCATGTATTTTCGATTAATTTCCCAGAAAGAGATATCACTTCTCGAGATCCTTTAGAGTTGAAAAGCTGTGGTTTATATAGGAAGGCTTATCATAAAGTGTGCAAACAACGCCTGAACTCGGTAAAACAAGGGGAGAGTTGAAAACAATAGCTCTCCATTAGTGTCAGATGGTCTAGTCTAATGGACACCCTGTAATGGTGTGATCACTAACAGTCCACAGTACATGTGACAATAGCATACTTTTCCAATATACGCAAGCATTTCAATTATTCTGATACAAATCATCCATTGCAACGTTGCATGTTTATAACAAATATTTCGTGGCCACTTCGTGTTAACAACCATTACCCAAAAAGTTTTGTGTGAGAATTTAACTATTCTTCTACAGCTTTGATACTATCTACAAATATGAATTTAGAATTTACACTAAAATTTATGCTGATGGTTTTATTATGTTAAATCGATGTTACGTAAGATAACAACAAGACATAACTATTTTCAGCTGTGGTAAATTAAATGTGTTACATATTTATAATATATGTATATGAAGCGAAAGCTTCCTACATGCTTAAGACATATATCTTGCAAAAAATTGTAATAAAATTGATTTATCGAATATTTTATTAGTGTTGTAATAAAAACAAAATTAATATTTGTTTAATGATGTTTGTATGCAAATGATCTGTCTCCAGGTGGGTGATTCCGACAATCTAGTGTATATA
This sequence comes from Tipula lateralis, assembly GCA_963932295.1. Lineage (NCBI taxonomy): Eukaryota > Metazoa > Arthropoda > Insecta > Diptera > Tipulidae > Tipula > Tipula lateralis. Next base: position 111,502,762 of record OZ010738.1, read on the forward strand.
ATCAACTGATCGATTATATAATCATAAATCTTCCCATGGCACTTTACATAAAATTTCTCATCATCATCATCACATATATAATTATTATTGCCATAATAATCAATTGTTCAAAACCATTTTATGTGCTCGGTCCTGAGTTGTAAAACATAAATTATTGACAACTATTTGACACCACTTCGCAATAAAAATATAATATTTGTAAAATTATGTGTGCGTGTATTATGCAAGATGGCACGATCTATAGGTACAATGTTTGCAATTTATGTTCACGTCGATTAAGAACAATATAACGTAAATTATAATTGATTGTTAAATGGTACTTTCACGCGATCATTAAATAAATAAATTTTATGTCTTGTAAATTTTTTTTATGCTGTATACATAATCCATACTTATAATTGTTGTCGAAGTACTCGATGTACATCACAATTCACAATAGGAATGATCTTGTTGAAAGCAGCATATACGTATATATGAATGTGTTATGAAGATGAGTCTGTGTGTGCAGTAATTTTGATTGAAGTAAAAAAAATGTTTAATTGTTCTTAAGATACGTGGAAACTCAAGATAGCGAAGAATATTGCTTGGTTGATCAAATAATGATGAGGCAGAAGTGTTCAATGAATTATAAAAAACACAAATCATACGAAAGATTGTAAATTTGTGTTGCCAGATCTAAAAACAAAATGAAGGCGGGAATTATTCCAGAACTCAATGTCAATAAGAGCTCACGGGTCAACATACATTCACACACATATACTTACATATTAAAACTCCCAGTCGTGATTTTTTGCTTAACATCGGGAATCAGCACGCTACTTTCTCTGCCACCGAGGTCAACGATCTGATTTATTGTCCCAGATCTAACTTTTACCTAACGGATTTGCTTTTCGAATGATTTTCCTTCCATAGTTGTTAGAGTGAAACACTGCCATCTAAATTCTAATATTTGAACTTTGTAGGTAATAGTGCTTTCTTTTATTCTAGATACAATTAAATTATAGTCCTATAATAATCACAGTTGGGATTTAACATGAAAGACTTTTTGTTTACATTTTTTACTTTAATTATGTAAAGAACCGCTTAAATTACATAAAACGGAGTAAAAACGAAGACAACACCATCTGTTGGGTTGTTCGATTTTTTTTAAATGAAATTTGGTCTCAGCTTTATATGGTCATATAGAGTCATACCCAAATAAGGATGTGATTGTCATTCGAGATGTAACAATTTTTAACACGTCTTGAACCAATTTGTAAAAGATTATCGGCATTCATTTTGGTTATTAGTTGGAAAGAAATTTTTGTTACCTCCACCCGAGCAAATTAAGGTGATTTTTAACGGGACTAAAAATCCTTAAATTATTTAGACATTCAGTTCGTAGTCGAAAAAAAAGTACACAGTTAATTCCTTCAGAAATTCGTTAAATAGTAATAGGATTTTTTAATAGATGGTGCTTTAGTTACAATTAGATCTGATAAGAGATGGCGCCATCAGTTACAAAAAAAATTTACACAAAAAATTATTTTTTACTAATACGAGTAGATGTGAAAACCAACCTAATGTAAATTACACGTTTTTAAAATGTAAACAATCGTGTAAATTACATCGTGTATTTAACACGCCCAACTGTGATCATAAATTTGTTTCCACATTCCAATTTTAAGAGCAATAGGCGTCCACTAGGCTGGACCATCTTACTCTGTTGAGGCCAACAGCTTTTATCTGTTTCTATGATTTACCAAATTGTATCGCTTCAGGTAGTATTGTTCTCTGCCATGTCATCACTGGTCTTCATACTTCCACATCACTTTGTGACTATCTCAGCGTAGGGCCAATCCATCTCCAGTTTCGTCTCTTTATTTCGGTCTCTATGTCTGATTGATTTGTTTTCTATGCAGTTCAATGTAAGGTATGGTATCAGGCCAGAAGCGTATTATTTACAGAATTGTAGTTTCTTTCTCACTTTTTATGTGTATTTTTAATGTCACACACCCATACAGTACTAATTTCACGCACGAGTTGAACATTCGTATTTTGGTCTAGCGTAATAGTATTTTTTTCTGATGTTTATCTTGAGACCAACATCGTAAGCTAGATCTGATAACTGGTATATTTTCTTCTGTAAGCGGAGTATTTTAGTGTGAGCAGGCGTATGCCATCTGGATAGTTCAAATTATTGAGTTTACCTGTTAATCCCCATTGTATGGCATGAGTGGATGTGACATTCAATTTTCGCGTTACATTATCCAACACGAACAGAGACAGCATTGGTGGAAGTACGTATCCTTCCCTTGCTTCTCGAGTGTTCTAGTTTTTTTCGCCGTTTTTCACTTTATGTTGAACTAACTTGATTTCCAGGATTTCTTGTGTGAGTCCAATCCATTTCATTGGACATCTCTTTACATAAAGTGGCTCTTCCCCATTTCGTTCCTATTGAGCGTGCCAAATTCGTGTTTGGAAGGTACAGTGGTGAATTATATTCACTGGATTGTTAAGTGATAATACAGATTGAGTTGATGTAATCAGTGCAACTTCGTCCTAGCCTAAACTCAGGTTGTTTCCTAATTTTGCATAACATAACCATTTACAATCCGGACACATTTAATTGATCCACTTAATGCACCAATCATATACTGAGAGGTGAAATCTCTCATCTTTAGAAAATAATAAGATTTTCAATTTTGCTAATACATATTTAGTATTACACCAATGAGCTATGTATGTTCTGTATTTCACTATCATCAGCTTCGTATACTGGAATTCTTTTAAGTGCGTCAGCTATACCCGATTCATTTTCGTTAGTATATATTCAACAAAATAATTGGTCTCTGATACTCGTAAAAATATTCTTGTGATATGTTAACTCGAAATATCTTTGGGAAGCATTAACCACTCGCCATTTCTAAATATAATATTTCACCTAGTAATCCTCGACATGTCCGTTACAATAAGCACTTGAATGATATATAACCAAAATTGGAATGATTAACAGCAACTATTTTATGTGTTGGAAATATGATTTCTGCTCAAAATTGTAATCTAACATTACATCCATTAGAGGGTTGAATAGAGGCCCAGCTACAGGTGCATAAGTTCTAATATATCTTTGGTAGTAATTAGGGATTTTCAATTATTGAACTGCATCGTTACTATCATATTTGGTATTTGTTTGCTGTCTTGATAATTGTTTATCTCTTAGACAACATCCACGCCATCGTACGAGCAATTCAAACTATCGACAACGCCTGCTACATTTGTTGATGCACTTCAGTACAATTTCTGGTCGGACATTCTCTGTAGCTAGATCTCTTTCGAGCGTTGCTTTATACAAAACAGATGACTACTCTTGTTTGACTTAAAAAGATGTTTTGAAATTTAAAGCAGCTGCTAACTGATGGTTCGGTATAAACAGACTCAGTTTAAAATTGAATGCGAATACGTATTTAGTCAGTTGGTCGTGAGGTAGGGTGTAGAAACATACAAAGATATTCTTCTGGGAAGATCTGGAAAGAAACTCTAACGGAACTTGACTACAATGGCATTTGGCGTGTTACTGTTATCAGTCTGATACAATGACCTCTTCTTTATGAGGAATGAAAATATTTATTGTATTTGTACACAGTTAGCTTATCGATGGAGCCCTAGATCACCTTGAACGAATGCATAGTTTGGTTAACTATTAAGTAATCTGTTCCCTAGGGTTACAAATTCAGCAAGAAAGTTATTTTTTCAAGGCAATAATCTGTCATTTCATAGACTTAAACTGCGTCTTCGTAGGAGCAAATGTTTTGAAATTCCTAGGAATCGCACCACTAGTAAGTCCATTTCGAATAATTTACTTTCAAATTTTATGTTATCCAGGTTCAATTTATCTTTTGGTTATTTGGTTAGATAGTTACCAGGTTCAGCTTACACATCTGTGTATCATTTTTGTGTAAACGATTCAAAGTACTAATGCGCCTCACACGAAAATATGACAAGAATAAGCCTATTGGGAACTGTAGATACTTTGATCTGTCATTCACAAAGTAGATTATCTTATATTATATGCTAGTTGAATTCTCCATTAATGTGTAATTAATAAAGTTGCTGATTATACCCAAATTAAAAGGCTTTTATAATAATAACCCCGTTTCACGACCATGTCGGATCTTTCGTAACCTTCAACCTTACGAGATGGTATCCTAAGAATAAACTCACTCCCACAAGATTGAAGGTACACATATATCAACTCTACAAATACACCGCTATGAGTACTCTCACACTGTTTATTTAAATCTATTCCACTCAGAGATTTATTCCAAACTTAATTTCTTCTATCATTTCAATCTACTCGGCATGCATGATACAGATTGTATTGAAGTAGAAGCCAAAAATAAAAATTGTGTCCAGTTTTATTGTAATGGGTTGACATTCATTTATTTCCGAGTGTTATCAATTTAAATAAATACAAAATACAATAATTACAAATACAAGTATTTGTTTGTTACACGAAAGTCAGATTCTACTGTAACGAATTTAACATCTGAATATATTTCATAGCTTACAGAACAAATTTCTGGAAGCTAGAAATAGTCTCCTTCGATTTCATCACATTCAAAATAACAACACACGACTGTTATTCATAATTTCTAGATCCTCACTCGTACGTAATACGAGAGTTAAATAATCGCAGAATACCCGAAGAGTCGTCTTTAAATAATATATACCGAATTCCGAAAAGTTGAGTTAAATAACTTGTTACAGTTGAACGAGAATTGAACTCTAAAAGTGTTGAACTCTAAAAGTGTTAAATGATTGCTAATCAATGTTTATTTTTTTCGTTTTAGGTGAGTCGATAGTAACATAATAACTATGAATGGCTAAATAAATATATTTTTAATATAATAAAATGGTCATACAAATATCGGTAAGTTAATAATTTTTATTTTGACACTCGTGCATACAAATTTGCATTGCATCAGTAAATATGGTAAAACACATACAATAAGAAAAAAATTAATGTTACTAAATTAATTTTTAAAAAAAAATTCTATGAAAATTTTTTTACACGAAAAATTGTAGAGTTTTCTTATGAAATAATGTTTTTATTTGTTTCAATTAAAATTCGTTTCGCGTTTACTGGGTTTCCACTTTTTTAACTCAAAGTTTTGTTTCACTCAAATTTTAAATTAAAAAAAATTTACCCGAAAAAAATTTGCTTTAAAATTAATCAGTCAAAAAAATTTTGCAGTGAAAAACTTTTATTAGAATAATTTGCATATTAAAAAATATTAAATTTTAGTAGACAACAGTTTTTTAATTTAAAATTGTTTTTTTTTTAAATATAGTGAGAAATAAATTTTTCTAATTGAAGAAAGTTTGAGTGGAAACCTTAACATAATTTACTTTAGCATTTTTGTAATTAATGTGCTACAGATTACATGTTTTTGTTTATTGAGAATAGTATTAATTTTTATTAGTTTTGGATCAATAAAATCAGAGACAGTAACGTACTCTAAATATGTACTCTTACTGGAACATTTATATAGCCATTTAGTAGAAAATTTAGAAACCTTGAAAATGATGCTGTGAAAATTTCTGTACCAAAACTCCTTGTCGATTTATTGAACTTTATGCGAGAAACGTAACCAAAATTATATAACTTTATATCAGGTGATTCAAGATCAAGGAGAAAATAAGTTTTTACAGTTAGAAGCCTGATATAGTTCAAAACGTATATTGCAACTAAAACTTAATAAATCTAAAATCTACGAATATTTTAAAAATTTTTTGTTACCTTCTCCAGTTTGCAATACTTCGTAAATGGTGATTTGTTACAATTCTTCTTGTAAAGCATCTCGCAGTTCCTGCAAATAAGATGCCTTGTCCACTTCCATTTGCTTACACGTCCGTGTAGCATATCCCAGATGTGTATTGAGTTGAAATTTGGACTTTGCCCAAGATGGTTTTTTAAAGTTTTTAAGCGGTTGCTGAAATTGGCTGAAACGCATTAATGATTCACGCCCAATTTACATTTTAATGAAAAGCATATGAAGCATAAAATTTCTTCCACATGTGGTGATGTTAATAGCTGGATGTGGTATTAGTATCAATTTTGTTTGAAACCATCACTGAAACCGTGAAATGCTACATCTGGTATCATGCAATAAGGTTGTTAAATTCCTCTTGGTCAACGCAAACCCTACTTCTTTCACCATCTAATGGATATAAATTGAACCGCAATTCATACGAACAAAGGACCTATCCTCTTACTTTTTATACTGAACGTATATTTTCCTTGTTGCCGACGATGATGATCAGTCAGATATTAAACTCCATCAGGTTGACGTAATCTTAGTCACTTTTAATTTCTCGGCCGCTGCTTGTCCTATTACTTATAACATAACATACGATAGTTCGATCTGCTGTTTGTTTAGTTTTTCTATGTCGACCAGATTCTCTATCTCCTGACACTACTTGTTTTTAAATATCGATACCAAGTCCGGTTCACAACAAACACTAATATCACAGATTTACCCAATTTCACGATAAGCTGCACGGTTTCAACTAACCTTACAATTTGTGTAGCGCGAATGAATATATTTGTCCTTTTCGGAGCATCTCACTTAAGGCTCTTCAAGATATGTGATAAATTGTTTTCATAAATTGACATAATTTACTTAGGTTATAAAATAAAAAATGTACATACTTGTTTACGTTTGTAGCTTCGAGACTCTTACTAATTTAAGTCAATATATAATTTAAATCAATATATAAAAATGTACTTGAACGTGATTGAACCGGCTTCATTTTAGTGTATGGATCAAAATCGACCTACTTTGTCGAATTTTGAAAAAAAAAGTGACGATGAAAAAACTTTTTTTTTAAATTTTACGACGCCGACTGTCTACAGTTTTTTTTATTATCACTGTCAGCCAGTTAACTCTGATGATTGGTAGTGCGGTGGCAAAATCATTGATATTGGAAAATATTAATCGGAACTCGATGTAGCACGACTAACTTCTAATTCTCGAAATTATTCAGATTTTCCAAACTGTCGAAATTAACCTTTGTAAGAGCTATTACGAAAATTCGACTTTGAGTGTTTGGAATACTCCAGTTTATAAGGAACATGATTTCATTAATATGATTTATCTGTCGTCATTAGTCGATTAAACACAACAAAATAAAATTAAGCAACTTCAAGTGAATAACAAAAAGCATTATTGCCTACTTCATGCTTATATTTGTCAAATTGGATCAAACAATTTCATGATAGGAAACTATGGTATGCCGCCGATTGGATTTTTCGATGTCGGAAAAACCGATATCGAATAATATCATAATGGCCTCCTAATTTGTGTGCATTAGTTTTGAAGTACAACCTTCTATTCATGTTCTTTATGTACATTAACACGATTCCTTAGCATATTTAACTATCTGCGAAAAACGAGCTCATTCGTATACTTTTCCAAAGATGCTGTAGATAAAACTTTTAGGACAGTCGAAACGAACAAAATTGTACAACCTGATGCAAGGTTTAACTTTGGAAGCCATTACCACTCTTGCACATCATGCAACGTAATGCTGGTGATAGGTTCAGTCAAGCCACGTGGCAAAAACTCCTGTTTAAAAGATTTGTTTAATAGGTGCAATTCAGAATTATCTTTTCAGAAAGTCTTTGTTATCAGAAATATCGAAAATTTGGCAATATAATTCTCGATTACGTTCTAACTCAAATTCTCGTCGGTTAATTAATTCTTAGTCACTAAGTGACTCGAGAAATTCGCAACTAAATTCACCAATTATTAACATTCTAATCATAATTCGGATGGTCTGTTAGCTTCTAACAAGTGTCGGCATATAACAAAAAGTTTCGGCACCAGAGCTCAAAAGTGTATATTTGGTTGCCAATTTCTTTAAAGTATTTCATCCGAAAACATTACTTCAAAAATTAATTCGCAGTTGGCGACTTGGAATGAATTAACGTGATTGAGCCATCTTTTAGTTTAGCGGACGTCTTGGTCATCTCGACTTGTTCGTCTGTATCCCAAAGATTGTTTCTAAACATTTTGTAACGTGAAATTCATCGTGTTTTCTCTTGAGAATTCCTCGTTGCTGACGATGTATGTATGAAGTGTCCTATCGTCGGTGCTGATTTTTAAAAAACCTCCGGGTTACTAATCGATATACAGAGACAGAGGCTTATCGATATATTTATATCTCTGTGAATTTCCCTCTGTAACTGTTTCTTTTGATGATGCTTGTGCTTTATCTCGGATCGACATGTTAGCAATACATAGATCCAAGATAACCCATGGTCGAGAGGATTTATGGTCTGGTATTAAGTTGTTCAAGGTCACATTTACATTAACATCATAAAACATAACGTTACTTATAAACTCAAAACGAATGGACCAGCAGTTTCATATAAAACGCGATAACTATGGCACCGGGCAAACTCGGAAATTAGCGGCTTAACACCAGTCATTAGTCTAGTTCATTACTTCTTCCAATTCGTATAAGGTAATAAAAGAGGCGAACACAGGTTATGAATACAGAACTATAATGGTAGCAATGACAAATCAATCGCATTCCCTTAAGACGTGACATTCAAGAGGCTTTACTGTACAATGAAGTACTTTTTTGAATGTCAAGGATACTTATATTTGAATAAAGGCTGTTGATTGTGCTTGAAAATTAATGATACAATTAGTTTATCCCAATATATAACATTATAAGATTTTCTTTTTACGTCCAGAAGTCAAAGTTTTTTTTATGTTGTTTGTTATTACTTTTGCTGCCTATATACAAAAATAAGAGTACATAAATATTCTTTTCAATAAACGAAACCATTTAAATCAGATAATGGATGGTAAATCGTCGAGGATTATTACATTAAATTACAAATTGTGTACTATGTACTCGTTTATGTATGTACGCGAGTCTATGTGTAGACAACCATCACAATCGATCCATGAGGAATTTTACACATATTAAATAGTATTCCAATAAGAGGTGTCATTTTGATATTTACAAAAACGAGTAGTTTTTAAGAGAAATCAATGGAAGGTATTCTATTAAGGTATGACCTCGATAACTTCACGAATTCCATCTTTAAGGTTTTGAATAGATTGTGGAGCATTGGCATAGAAATTATCTCTCACGTGGCTCCAAAGAAAAAGTCTGAAGGTGTTAAATCACAACATTTCGGTTGCCAATTGTGGTCTTTTCTTGCCAAATTGCGATTGTTTCGTTGCTTTTGTGGCACATAACGCCGACTTGCTGAAAACAAACGTCGTCCGCATCAATATCTTCCAATTACGGCCATAAAAAATCTTTAATCATAGCGTAATCCATTCGTGGTGACAGTTGCACCAGCCTCATTTGACGATGGAGAAGATTTTCAACAATCATTCTTGGATTTCCTGAGCCCCAAATGCGGCTTAAGTTCTTGCGTTAACTGAACCTTAAAAGCCTTAAGACCTTAGTCTTTATGCAAAATACGGTTTAATGTCTTTTGTGGAATGTCTATTCCAAAGATTGACAAACCAGGATTTTTTCAACACTACGTGCTATAGCAGCAATATTTTCTGTTGTTCTTAAGTGGCGCAATCGGTTTCGATTCTTCACATCACTAACTTGTCCCAACAGCTCAAATTTGTCCACCAGTTTCACTTCTGTCGGCCGAAAGGGTGCCTCAAGAATCATGACGACCAACAAGTATAACTTAGTTTTTTGACCATTTCGTACCATTTTTTAGTAATGACGCGTAGTTTTTACTTGTCAAATGCCAAAAGGTGACAGCTTCAAAATTAACATTTGTCCAAATAGCAGGCTATTCCAAATGAAACCTCTTGTATCAAAACCCTTTACATAACATTGTTCTGGTCGATAGAAAATATATCATCACTGTTAAATGTGTGCAGATCTTAGCTTACTAACGTATATATGTACACGAGTGCGGAGTTATCTACCGAATTGAAATGGCCTGAACACATTTGCATTATTTATTTATTTATAAATAAGAAAGAAAAGTAAAATTTTATAGAGATTTTCATCGATTTGTTGTAAATATAATGTATGCTGTGTGTACCTCTTAAGCTTTTTATTTTTATTAATAATCGATTTTTTATTTTACGAATAAGCAAAACATTTATTGTTATTAGTTTTTCAATAACAATAAAATAAATAAATAAATAGCAAAAGCAAAAATTTTATGTATTTCGTTATCATAATACAATAAAAAATTTGAAAATATTTTCGGAATTTCTTGCGCATTTGTCTGCCCCGCGCGTCGATAACCACGGTACGATCGTATTTATACAAAAAAAATTATTTTCTAAATTTAATTATGAATCATGTGCGCGATCTTCGATATTGGTGCGTGCTAAGAAAATTCTTAAAATTTTATTAAAATATTTTTTCAATTGTTTTCAATTATTTTCCCATTAAATAATTTTATTTATTGATTGCATTATTTAATTTAGCCGAACAGTATTTAATATTTAAATCTTGGAGCTGGACAACAATTTGATATTGTCTATAAAGTTATTTTCATAGAACCGTGAAATGTTATTTTATCTTGATTTATAAGTCAATGTCGTTTGAATATTTTCTATTATCCACCGACTACTTAAGTTCTAGTTTTTCCAACTCACTTTCCACATCAACCAATTTTTATAAATTTTCATAAGTATGTTCCTCCAACAACGAGGGTGTACTATATATCCGCTAATACACGTGTAGTATTATGTTTCCTGGACGTTATAAGTGCACGTACGTAAGGTTGCTATGGTGACATAGGCACATCTGGTCGCTAGCCATTCCACAAATTTTTCCTATTCAATTTCATCAAGGCATTTGGAAATTGTTGACCCAAACATTTAAATTTGCAAAATGCACCAACATTTTCTCCTTTATTCTTTCTTTGTCTTAACAGTAAGGGCATTCTTGAAGCTTACAATAATAATTTGATCACTTAACATGGCTTATTTTGAGCACAGGAGCTACTGATGTTATGATTTGTTTCCACTCATTTTTCCAATAGAATTCCATCCAGCTTTTTATTGTAGTCCATGTTTCTCTTCTAGTAACACATGTTGGTTTGAAAGGATCTGACTGATTTGTCTGTAACGGAACGTTCATCAATGTGTTGAAGAGAAGAACTAACAACCCGGATATTTTAAGTAACCAAACTTTCTAATTTTAACTTATAATTTTATAATACATGGGCAAAGCTTACTATACATTTCGCGTTCGGCTGAACATAGACGCGTGTCGCTACGGTAACCGAAGTTGTTGCTTAGATGGGAGGTATATATGATTCATTTTGCCCACAGCTGTACCATTAGAATTAGGGATAACAAATTGACAAGTTAGGTCTAAACCGCCAATTCTTAACCCGTGGCCATGTGTTGTGACAAAATATTCGCAACATTCTTAATGAAATCTCCAGACGAATCGAGTTCGAGTGTAAATGTTTAATTCATCAGTCTTTTTAGATATATAACGGTAAACAGTTTTAACTGGTAAGGAAAAAAACGATATTTAACGAATCATGAGACGAACATTCTTGACTTACTTATACTGACAGTATCCCATTTGTTGCTATCACTAAACAGGCACATTAGAGACAGGTGTTGATACAGTACTCTTCTCTCTGAGAAAGATGTACTCGGATGAGATATAATAAAATATAATTGGTCTAACTACAGAGGCGTGTAGTGACAGTTAAACAACTGTATAATAAAGGCTGTATACAGTTTCTGATTACAAATGAATTAATTATTTGGCTCTAGTGTTGAACTATTTGGCTTAAGTTTTATGTTTTTGAAAACACTTGTGTATTGTTGAAATATGATCTGCGGCCCATAATCATCGACCTAGTATCAACCACTAACTGCAAAAGCGGTTCCTGTGAGATAAAACCTATATACGATTTCCAGTTCTGAGATAGTATTGGAATGTTGAATTCTACTTTAAATTTGAGGTCAGGCATGTCATATTTGAGGCCAATCTGAGTGATGGCAACTAGGAAACATAGAATCTCGCAATAGATGGTGAGTAGTAAGAGTTGGGTTGTGGTTAGTTTTCGCAAGATGTCGCTGTTTAAAGACTATTAATTTATATGTGCTGGAAACATTCGAGTGAATGATGTGAGTGAGCTCGAAATTGTTATAATTGAAAACTTATAAATATTAAGTACATCCAATCATCAAAATAATAGATATCGATTCTCAAAGGTCATGATGGAGTTATTGGTCATGCAAAACTTGAACCTTAACTTACCTTAATTTTTTAATCACTTTGAGGTGCAGATTCAAAAAGTTTTTTTTATGTTATAATTGGTGGCTGATCTATTAACATATAATTGGAATTAAAGATTAACGAACTGTCAAATTCCGATTCAATCAATTACTTTCAGTAGTATATCACCCAATTATGAAATCTGGATAAATATTAAAAACAATAGGTCTCTTTATTTCTATGCTATCGGTTGGGAAAGAGACAAATATTCAAAAATATGATATTCGTTGAATCTAGTCAGAATTGAACCAGTGAAAACAAAGTCATTGACAGATCATTATTCAGAGATACTATGGGTGTGTGCACGTGCTCATTAGATAGAAAATCTGTGTCCAAAAGCAATAACTACAAGAGCCGATATCCAGCAAATAACCGTGACAGGTTCTGAAATTCTGAAAAATTGAAGGTCATATCACTTCCGATAAAAACAATCTATTGGACAAGATACTTAAGGTCACGAGATAAAACTAACAGACACCAATAACTGCCAAATTTTGACAAAATAAAATTAACTTGAGTATCAGTCTGAGAGAAATAAATGTATCTTTGAACAACTGAAATCCTCGTCAATATCACAACTCAATAAAGTGACCAAAAATAAAAATTTGTAAAATAATAATTTGAAATGCAATGGACTTCTGTCCAACATATCCTCGAGCTGGGAGTATTGAATTTTTTTTAACACTATGGGACAGTGTGTTATCATTGCCTAGTTGTTTGAGGCAGACAAACAATTAAAATTCACCCTTTGATCTGCGGTGACTAACCATCTTACTGGCAAGAATAGGTTTAAACAAAACACCGGATTTAAGAAATTTTTACATTTCTCTACAAAATAATAAAGAGCCAAATTCGGACCACTCTCGTGTTAACATATTATAGTCAGTGCAGCTATAAAATCTCAGTAAAAATTTCTTAGTGGAACTGGAAAATACCAATAAACTGAAACCTCTCATCATATCGAGTTAAGTATGGAACAATAAGTACATATTTGTTTTTACTTACGTCAAAAATTACGGAATACTCTGACAGAATCTTAACAAAAGTACTTATCATCTGTGTCAACGGCTTGAGTTAGGAATAAGTATGAAAGCTGGCCTCAAAGCAGTAATCAAATAGCCGATCTATCGTGGAGGCATCTGGAAGCAACGTTTCAACCTTTATCCAGGCAACTGTGGACTAAATGTTAATATAGTGATATACGATCTGAACATCTTGTAATTTTTTGTATTATAATCTTTATTAGCTAAAAGAGGAAGTTCAAAATCTAAACACGAACAAAACTCCAGGTTACAATCTTATAAATGGATAAATCTGTCTGTTTGTTTCTATCTTTGTAATCTGTTTTGGGGCTCAAGGGTTGCCCAACTATTTTGTGGTTTACTTAAATACGTACTACTTTACGCCATTAAATAGCCAATTCGAGGTTGTACGGCTATAGGTCCGATTTTCCTAGAATCATCTGCACATTGCATAGCTTCATGCTAGTCTATAGTACTGATATAGAAGATGGGTTGGCCCATGAATTGCACTCCAACTGATGGTCATAGATGTGTTCATTCACTCCACCAATCGTCAACAGATAATGAAAAAACCCGTTTGCATCCCATCCCTCCTATTGCCGCAGCTTTAACCTCTGCGCCATTTGGTCGGTAAATGGATAAGTCAAATAAAGCGATTCGGAAACATCACGATATAATTAAGCTCTGCTATAGACTATGTTTTTTTTAAAGAAGGCGGAAAGTTTCCAGATGCTACGAATGACCTTCGGTTCAATCCACATTTACACATACATAGTTACACATTAAAACATCCAATCGTGATTTCAGGCTAAGTTACGTTTTATTTCTGATCACCAGTTTGGTTTCCAAGACCAAATTAATATAATCATAGTTATAGAATGGACACAAAAACTACAAAGATGTGTTTGGGCAATTTGGTAGAGTTTTGCTTGAAGGATTAGAGTTCAATCCCATTTTTTTGCCTCCTGAATACACGGTATCGTACAAGGCGCAATATTTAACACTAATTTTCACAAACTTTCTCTTGTTTATCGACGTAGGCAAGTGATTTTACATAACCCCAAAGGTGTTAAATCACACGATCAATGGTGTTAAATCACACGATCTTGGTGGCCAGTTAACATTCTGACCATCATCGTTTTTGAAGACATATGAACCAATGGCTCGGCCTATAAATCGCACCAAACAGTAATTTCTGCTTGTAGTTTAGCTTTAATCCCTGCACAAGTCAAAACTTGAAAGCTTTTAAGCCAAGATTCGTTCGTATAATTTTCCATAAAGTGGAAGGACAAAACTCCAGTTGCTGAGAACGGCGATGAATTGATTGACTTGGTTCTTCTTCAATGTTTTCCTGAACAGTGGCTACAGGTTCTTCAGTGCGCACTGTTCAGTTTCTCACGGAATACACATTATCATTAAGAGTAAACATGGTCCGAAAACGATCTATTGTTATTCGAATTAGTGCACGATAAGTTTGACAAACAGAACCATTATTTTTATAAAAAAATTCAACAATCTGCAAGCGTTGCTCTGATGTAAGTCTATAAAAAACACCCTTTAGTGTAGGAAATCGTCCGCATAAGGAACCAAACCATATAGATGTAATTTTTTCTCTCTAATCTGTTTTGGAGCTCAAGGCACTTACTACTTGTTCGCGGTTCGTTTATTTACATCCTTACCTTTTACGCCATTACAGCCAATTCGAGGACGTACGGCTATAGGTTCGATTTTCCTAACCATCTGCACATTGCAAAGCTCCATGCCAGCCTATAGTGCTGGCATGGAAGATGAGTCGGCCCATCAGTTCCCGCTCCAGTTGCCGCAGCTTTAACCACTGCGCCAATATATATGTTTTAATCTCTTGGACTAGCCATTGGGTACAATAAATAATCTCTTCAGGCAGCTGCGAAACATCAAGCTAGAAATTAACGACTGATCATCAGGTACATATTCATGCTTTCGGTTTCCAGTTGATCAAACATTTTGTTTCTCTATAGGAAATCTCAGCTGTCAAAGTTTGTGTGATCATCCAAACACAACATTTTGTTTTTCTAAAAATATGAAATGAAAGTAAATTGATCGCGAGAAGAAAACGAAAAGATCAATTTCTATACAAAAACGAAACTGAAAGTTTTTATTTATGTTCTACGAGTCGCAATCGATCGAAGACGAATTTACAACCAACTGCATATAATAAAAATAAATGATCTCATATTAATAAACGATTACATAACCTCACAATTAAATTGTTATGTTTTTGTGACGTGCCCCA
Organism: Tipula lateralis; assembly: GCA_963932295.1. Lineage (NCBI taxonomy): Eukaryota > Metazoa > Arthropoda > Insecta > Diptera > Tipulidae > Tipula > Tipula lateralis. The sequence goes on from OZ010738.1 coordinate 111,518,350, forward strand.
ATACCCATGCGCACAAAACATCATTTACAATCGTACGCTTGCGCACATCACTTCCATATATTAGTTCACCAATTAGCCGTTCGATTTATCGTTTGTCGTATGCATCGTAACAATTAGACTGGAAAATTGTTGTCGCGTTGATTACGTTTTTCTTTCATTCTTTTGTTTTTGTTTAAACGAATTTTATTTAAAGAGTTTTCCAATAGGATGTTTCATTTTGAAATTTAAAAACACATAAATTTTTTAAGAGGATTCAATGAATGTTTATATCATTGTAAAGTGGAAGGTATATCATTAATGACCGTCACGGCTACACTTGCAGCACCATTGCTTGTGTGGTACGTAGCTAAAAATAAACGTCGTTCACATCAATATCTCCCAATTCCGGCCATTATCGTAACAGTCAGGGCCAATCACACCGTCGGTCCAAACCACGTGTCCAACCATCAATGACACGTTTAGGATCGAGAGGCTTGTCATCAATCATTCTTGGATTTTCTGAACTCCAAATGTGACAATACTGCTTATTAACGTAGCCTGCGAGATGAAAATGGGCTTCAGAAGATGATTTTTCTTCAAGATGACTAAAATGTTAAATGAACTATTGCAAAATGTTCTCGATTTTTGTAGTTAATTTTGACTGTTGAAACGTGTATCGTACCATTTTTAGTAATAGCGCGTAGTTTTTACTTGTCAAATGTCAAACGATGACAGCTTCAAAATTGACAGTGGGCCAAAAAGCAGGCTTTTCCAAATGAAACCTCTTTTTGTTAAACCCTTTAGTTTTCACTCCTAAGTGCCTATTTAATTACAAATAAAATTAATATTTACGACGTTGTTAATACTTTCGAATGTAATTATCGATTTGGATTTGGCTGTTAAGAATAAATAAATTAGCTGATCATCGTTGCGGTCGGCCAAATGTTTCCGCTTTGTGTGGATCTGTATACATCGATCGAGATAAATAATGCTTTCTAATTATGTGTATAATTGTAAGTTTCATTAACCTGTTGTTGGAAACAATTTGACGCAGCATTATGATTAATGATCGTGCTTAAGTTAATTAGACGGTGCGCTGTTATATATCGATCGGTTCGAGGTTTGTGTGTATATGGATTGAGAAATATTTAATCACAACCCACCTACTCGACTATACGAGTATGTATATAGACGCTACTGTATTTGATCACACAAATCAATTGCCAATTAATCATTTCGGATGAATAAATACAAAATTAAATCACTTAAGAGGATTAATTTAAGCCATTATGGTATATAGAAAATAGCGCGCGGCTACCTCATAATAATAAATCGATCTACACAAAACATTTTATTTACTTCTTAAGGTCGGCTGATCGATATATAACCGTACGCGCACCTCAATCGTTAATTAAGAGTATATACTTAGTCTAATTGATGATTTACAATTGAACGATCAATACCCGTTTAATTTTATGAACTATATCGAAAATTAATTAGTGTTATGGAATTTTCGAAAAGTGCCTCCGGCTTCTCATCGATACACGATATTTGTTTGGTAACGATACCAATACCGCGCAAACAGGAAGTGTGCCGACTGAAGGTTAAACATTATACGGATCATTATTTTAATAGGACTCTAAATATACGATTTCGCGATTTGTTTATAATAATAGGTTATGATGCGATAAATTATTGTGAAATCGATCGGTGATTTTCATCGCATTCAAATTACATGTTGATAGAAGATAGTTATTTGGAACCAGAATTGAAGTTTGCCCTAATTATATTCTAAAACTCAAATCGTCCGGCTCATTGACGTATAAGTTAAATAAATAAAGCTTGGCTTGTTATATATAGAAGTAAGAACGCAAATGATCACAATTATGGGAATGGTGGTGGTTAAATTATATGACCTTCCTGTCTGGAATGAGAAGATATTCAGTCTGAGTTAAGTCGGTAAAATTATTACTACATCTTGGCGCCTGATTTGAGTGTCCAAAATATGTCGTATCATTTTGTTGCCAGTCAAATCGAGGTGTGGATATGGATTCGATTAAAATAGACATTGATTCAATATGAAATTCGTTATTGTGAATCAAACTCGATCACTGTTCAAGTGTTTTTGCTACGAATGATTCTTTCCAAGAGAGAACCGGCTATATCGAGAACTTTTGCAATTACTTCTGGTGTTCGATAAGGAGATGTGCGATCCTCGATACATTTTAATCTCATGTTGGAATACATCATTCATAGAAATGAAACACCTCAAGACAATATCTTATTCCGACAATCCAATCAACATGCAGATGATATCTGTGTGCATATGCAGATGATATCTGTGTGCTTAGATTAAATGACAACGGAGTAAAAGAGATACTTGATCGACTAAAACAGTGTTTAGCTTTCGTTGGTCTCAAAATCAACGAGTCCAAAATCAAATATCTGAGTCTCTGGTGACCAAGACGCAATTGATTATTGGCAGTAGTGGAAATCACACGTTTGAAGGAGTAATGAGATTCAAGTATCTTGGATCTCTCATTACTCACGATAATAGTGAGGGCGAGGATATCGAGGTTCGCCTTGCCATTGTCAATTGTCTATATCTTCTTCGTACATTTCTGAAATCAAAATATCTTGCAAATGCGGATAAGCTAAAATTTCACAGAGTGCTGATCAGACCCGTTATCATCTATAGATGTGAGAGTTGAACCTGACGGATTGCGTGTGATATATGGCCCAAAACGCAACGTTGATATCGTGCCTGATATTATAGGATAGCGAGTACGCTGGCTCGGTCACGCTCTGCGTGCTGTTGTGATACCACAGGATCTTACTTCCCTTTAACACTTATGAAAACCAGTTTGAGCTACTTACGTAGCGTAATAAGTCTCGTACCTTACAGTTTTCTAGATCAGAGAAGCAGTCCATTAAGAACTTAATCAAATATACACGTGTTTTCTGTGCCAAAGCCGGGCATGAGCATAGGTGTTGGACTACCGTCTTTTCCTCATCCTCGTACATATAGCTTCTGCTAAAGTCATTATATTCTAAACCTAGCCTCCTTGCATGTTGTCCAAGAAGGCAGTGTCCTGTGAGTATCCACACGATCGTTTAAGTTCACGTCTTCGTATAGGGAGATAAGTGTCTTTGAGCGTTTAAAGTCCAGCTTTGGCCAGCATTGCATCTCTACATGAGAGGGCATTCGTCCACCTATCGTTCGCTGAGGCTACTGCCTCCTTTTTAAGCACAGACTTGAGTGCGTTAATGGGTCTCCCCATCGTTGTCCTTTTCAGTAGCAGTCCTTTTCCCATGACGTCTGAGTGGCCGGGGATGGTTGCTTGCAACAGTATAGAACTGGCTTGTGAGTCAGATTATTGACACGATACCGGCCAACAATGGCCTGTAAAGTTTGTCACAAAAAATTAAACCCGATGTCTTCTCTAATGGATGTTTGTTTCAAAATTCGACAGTTGGTCGTGCATTTTATTGTATTTATGGTATTCTAAAGCTCTTCCAAGCATTAAGTTACATTATCTTATAAGAGTACTTCGAAAAGATTCCTGTGTGATTTTATAATATTTTATGCTTCAAGAGACTTTTTCATCACACTTGCACAACTGGTCCAGCGATGTTTAGTTTCGAAATCTCTTCTTTCTTATTACTTTCCGGAAGGTCTAAAGTATTTATTCACACCTGCTTTTGGCTCTGAATTTGAAAAACAAAATGATTTTGATCAATATTTTTGGGAACAGATAGAAGGTGGAAGAAGTGAATTCTGATGAATAGAGCGGATGTTGAATTTTTGTAATTTACTTATAGCCTAGACACGATCATGTATGGGAAAAGACTCGGATAATAATTGGTCATTGTTTTAATAACAAATTATTTTCCGAGTCTTTTTTCACAAGCTTTTGCATACAGTTGTTACAAACTTTAAGGATGTGCTGCCAACGGGTTCTGACCATTGGTATCCACTGGATTACGTTTTATCACTCGATATAGCAAATACAGCACTCATCTAGAACTCATCAGCATTAACATCCAAATGTGGTCGTCCAGTACAAAATGTTTTATCATATCGAGTTTTGTAACTGTTTTTGGCTATCTGAAACAGCGATCTTTGTTTTCATGAACATGCAGTCTCTCCTTACATATTCTCTGCTTTAAAATAAAGAAAAGCTTTTACATGAATACAGTAGATGAAAGATATCTCGATAGATGTCACTCAGTGAACTTTCATGCAAGATATATTATGTCAGTTAATTCCAATAGGCCATTTATATGGTTGGAGCCCGTTGATTTTATCATAATTAAAAATGAGTACTGCATCTTTCGAAAATGGAGAAGTTTGCACCGCAGGCAGTCATTTCATACAGTAGGCAAAGGCAGTCATTTCATACAGTATAAGCAAGTTTCTATACGATTTAGATGTCTCATAAAATTCCCATAACCAGTATGAAACGATAAGTCGATAACATGACACTTCAGTTGTTCTTTTTAGGAAAGAACTGTGTAAGGTCAGCTTGCCTTAACTTTAGCTCACTGAAGAACAATACGAGGAGCTGGTTCCGAGTCTATGAAACTAAAACGTGAACTATCTTTGGACTGTTTGCATTTCCATTGCCTTAAACAGGTGTCCACATTATTGTAATCTTGTTTTTAGAACTGGTCAACGGCTTGTTTGAAACTCGTCAATGCTTTTCCAGGGAGATTAGCACAAATTTACTATCTATGCACTAATCGTTAACATTAAATATCATATCGTCATAAACTGCTATGCTGAGCATGCTATGCCAAGAACAAGAGACTGAATATACGATAATCGGCAAACCATTAAGCGTGGCCAGTGATGTCTTTAATTTAATCAAATGATTAATATAGCATGGGCGTAGAACCGATGACGTGCAAAGGAAGAATTGCAAAAGTTACCAAAAGTTCTTCTGTATTGCTAAAATATAGCTTAGTTTTTTGCAATTTGGTAACCAGGTGATACTTAAGCTAGAAAATGTATGGTCTGACACCAAAATGTTTGACATAGAATGGTTAACATATAAACCTCTGACAAAGCATCACTGCGTTTAACAATAAGAAGAGCATGGCGAGTCAAATTTGACAAAAGACTTAAGTGATTGCCAGAAGTTGTTATAATTTTCAGCGATAAAGTCATCAACAAAAAGCCACATGAAAGGTAAAAGCACACTTCCTTGCGAACAACCCCTGTCAACTTTAATTGACATCAGTCAGCTTTTAATCCTAGTTCCAAGGTCACGTAGTGCAGTTAATCCTATAAGCATGTTGTATGTTACTGAGCGAAGAAAAATGCAAGTATTGGTCCATAAAAATGTACCGACAGTACTTTCTAAAGTTAGAGCGAAAAGACTTGGGTTCAAGATAATCCTACATGTCAGCTTTCGGGATAAAAATTACTCTACTCCTGCAATTGATGCAATGTACGATTAGAACAGAAAGCGAAGATGTTCTTGGAGGAATGGGAAAGCGTGTTGCAACTCATCTGGAAAAAATTCCATCAGGACTGATAGGTTTATAGACAAAGCGTTACGAGTCTATGCGACAGCTAACAGACTATTTATTTCTTCACATTAGTTTATTCAGGGAGATCTGAGCTCCTTTCTATAAATCTCTTGTAAAGCTAGTCAGCTATACCAATTCGCTAAATTTAATTAGACTCATTCAGCACTCCTCTTGAGCATAGGGCAGAGAATTGAGTTAACTACCTTCGAGTAGACTGGCATATGTTACTATTCATCCGAACACCAGTAGATGAATATTCAATGTGTTCGGTTCATGAGATTTACGCTCTTCCCTGATTAGAAAGCAATATCTTTCTTGGACATGAAAACTTTGTCATAAAATAGATAGTTATCAGAATATAGTTAAATCATATTAATCCTGTCAAAGATACGAGGATAACAGAAAAGATTCATTACGATAAAAATATACATATTTATATCTAATACTTAGACTTTTAAAGCTTGGAACACTTCAATAATTTTTAAACTTGTTTAGAGCTCTTAAAATAGCCATAAACCACGCTGATGCCGGCAATCTTTATTGTTTGTATAATTTTTACCCCAATTCATTTAGAAAACTATCCAAGTGCGATACCAATAATTTTAGCTTTACTTTTTGATTTTGGCCATCGCCTTCTTTTGAAAAACTTTCCATTCATGGTCTATTGTCCTGATTCTTTCCTCGTTGCAGGTGTAAAGTAATGGAATCATGGTAACGAGTCGTTATTAAAACAAGACTTTTTTGTGGAACATCGCCAAGCAGTTGATTAACACATTCACACAACCGCGTCCTTTTTGCACCCAGCTGTCTATAATATTAAAATTTTCACTTTACTTTAAAAATGTATTTCTATTCGGTTAACTCACTTTCAGTCGTCGGCCATTTAATACCGTTTTGTGGTATTTCTTCATCATTTAATATTTTAATAATATATTAATAATATTTTACTGTTGTAAACGAATGAGCCCTTAGATTGCTATTGTGTGGTTGGCTCAAGAATGACTCTTCGTATAGATAGGTTTGGAATTAGGTTTGGGCTCAAAAATGTAATCGATTTTGAAACCTTAAATAGCTTATACCGATTTCTTAGCATGTTTGCTATTGATGAAATCTCTAGAAGAACAGCTCCACAGGAGTTGATTCACAGATCGGGTAATTATTTCTTTTGACTTGAGAATGGTTGTCTGGTGTTATTGATCTCCTAGCAGATTTATAACAAAATTCCTAAAACCAGCGTAAAACCTACTCCAAAGCTCGAGAAGTCCAATATTTAAATCAGGTAGAATGTTGGAAGTTGGCATTGGTTCTTATACGATGCCATGAAATAGTCCTAGTTTATGCAAGCTCATATTAGTAAATATTGCAACTTGTAATTTTATCTATATTCTGAATGTCTTATTGCTTTGTTGTATTTAAGATTTATCTCCTTCAATTGGTAGTCTGCAATTGGCAAATGGTTATATACTCTCATTTATTTCGCGGTTTACTTTACGATCTTTAGTCCACATCAGTATCAGCTATTTGACGGATGTTTGGCTGTATATAGAGTGTCCACATAACTGGTTCAGATTTGACATATCGGTTTTTTCGATTTGGCAGTTCCAATGCCATTCTTTATATGACAAAAACTCCTCAGTATATTATTTGTAGTTGACGAAATGAGTCACTTAACGCTTCAAAAAACGTGATATGGGTTACCTACTCGACAATCCAACATGAACTAGCGCTCGTCGTGTCCGTTCCATCGAAAATATTACCATGGTGGCCGAAAATGTGAGCCAACGGCCGAATCAATTCATCAACAGAAATGAACAGCAGTCGGTCTTCCATCCAACAAATTCTGAGTAAAGAACTTGGTTTGTGGCCCTATAAAGTTCAATCCAGCAATTGAACCCCTGTGACCATCCGCTTTGATATTGATTCGCTGTGTGGGCGTGCGACAAACTCGAAATTGATGAGGATTTTGCTCAAAAAACTCAACTTTTCGGACAAGGCACATTTCAATCTCGATGGGTTCGTAAACAATCAATATTTAGGGATCGCAAAACTCACAAGGGTATGTGGAGAAGCCAATATATCCATGGTGGCATTATTGAGCCGTATTTATTCGAAGATGAGGTCGGTGCGACCGTTACGGTGATCGGAATCAACTACCGCCACATGCTAATATCTGTTTTGTTGGCCATACCTGAAAGATATTGGTTTGGACGACATTTGGCCATGCCACACATCGGATGTTACACTTACAATATGGTTTAACTGCACCAAAAAATCGATGGTCGCATTATCTGTCGAAATAGAGACGTGAATTGGATTTTTAATTATAGGATGCCGTGAACGTCAAATTTTATACGGGCAAACACAAACAATTGAGCATTTGAAAGCCATAATATTAAACCAACCATTGCCGATATAGATCCGCATACAATCAAAAATGGGCTCAGAAATTGGACCGACCGCAGTCGCCACTCCCAATGAAATGAAATCATTTTCCATATATAACCAGGACTCAGGAGGATTGTTCTTTCAAACAAACATATAGATTCTGAAATATATTATGCCGATGAACGAGCTAACGTTTCCCAACAACAAACTTTAACCTATAGGCTTAGCTATGCATTCCCGCCTAAGTTTGTATAGTTCTGTCATATACACTGAGTAGCATCTTAATAAGCACAGACGTGTATTACGCAAGACTCATAAAACTATAAAATGCTATGGTTAAACCAGTATGATGAATCATTACGCTTCACCCCACTCGAGCAGATGGATATAGTTTGTGACTTCTTGTTTTTAAAGTCATAAGTTGATCGTCGCATAGAATATAAATTAGCAGCGCGTCTTCTCGCCAAAATGTCTTATATTATTCGCAATAACACTTTATGTGATTTGTAACTTATTGTTGTCACGATTCTGAAGGAGGTAATTTAAGTGTAACCGGATTTATTATTTTATTTTATTTAAGACAATAAAACCTTTCTTTGTAAATAAATAAAAATAAAACTTAAACACTTAAACTTTATAATATGTATATGCAGCTTTAACATCTTTGCGCTGCTTATCTTGATTTTAAATGCCATGTGTTTGTCTTACTGTTCAACATTTTATTGTCTTATAACGCAAAACATTAAAGATACATAAAACCGATGACAGTAAGTTGGGTTTTATATGTACATATGTATGTACATATAGGATCTGCATACTATTGCGACAGTGATCTTTCTTTGTTGAGCTTAGAAAAGCATGAACTGAAAATTGGTTGTTATCTAAAATAATTTGTTCTAATCTGTCTGTCGCTCAATCACACAAAGGTTTCGTTTTTTAACATTTGGGTACCATATTAAAAATCATAGTGTTATCGTTGACCCTCTGTAATTGTAGTGGTCCACCATTCTTTATGCCGGTATTGTATATTATAGAGCTATGCCATCAGCAATTGGTTAATCTTAATCCGATTCTTATGGTCTTGCTGGTTTAAGCATGTGAAGTTATCCCAGTATTTCATCCCAGAATAAATAAAAAGTTGCATCAGGCAACATTTTTCTATTCCATCCCAGTTTTTTCGTTCTATCCGAAAATCGCGACATAAATAATAAAAAAAAGAATCTTTATCATCCCATCCCAGTTTTTTTTCAGTTTCATGTATTTTATACTATAATTTTGCACCAATTGATAATAGAACTATAGAAATTTTAGATATTTCGGTATGTGGCTCCTGGGAACCGGAAATGATTCTTGATGGTTTGATTCTATCCACCGGATGGTTCTGTTATATTCACTAGAGTTGGTCCATACCACGACCCACTCAAAACATCAAGAATCATTTCCGGCCATTCAATAGGTTCTCAGGAGCCAGGTACCGAAATGTCTCGAATTATACATAGAATTGTAAATGGAACTTTCTGAACGCAGCTTAGGAGCCAGGTACCGAAATATCTAAAATTTCTATAGTTCTATTATCAATTGGTGCAAAATTATAGTATAAAATACATGAAACTGAAAAAAAACTGGGATGGGATGATTAAGTTTCTTTTTTTTATTATTTATGTCGCGATTTTCGGATAGAACGAAAAAACTAGGATGAAATAGAAAAATGTTGCCTGATGCAACTTTTTTTTTTCTGGTATGAAAAACTGGGATAACTTCACATGCTTACTGGTTTGGCGTTGAAGTATTTCAACAATTGTCAATCAAGTCTTAGTTTCGATTTGTGTCATCCAGAAACTTTATTGGTCGCGCAATCACAAACTGTCCTGAAATTTGGTCATTTCTTTCGTCATAAAGCATTAGCGACTCAATAATCCTTATATATTTTGGATGGTGTTCTGATGTTTTAAGTATCTGTAATTTATAGGATGCCTTCCTCGCCACTAGAGAATTTTCTATCCGTGTGTTGAGGATACGAGTTCCATATAGGCTATGTGGCGAATTTTGTCTGTTAAAATTCAATTTTTCCCCTCAGGCTTATTTGGTTCATTGTAACATCCCTTTCCGAAACGAACGTTTTCAGTTTCGAAATCGGTCTGACCTCCGCATCAAGGTCAAGATATCCTGTACTGTTGTCTGTAGAGAGAATATAATATAAGCAAAAGCAAAGGAAGGGTTAAACCGTTTCGGGTTCTCCTTTTCTGCAGTGCTTTCACTTTGTTTTATTCAGAATATGAAAACTCAAAAAACACTCAGCAGAGTGAAAAATATTCACCAAGATTGTTAAGGTACGTCTATTCTTCAGTTCTAGAAAAACTGTGACTTTTCTGTGATTCCTATTGTCCCATTTCTCGTGGTGCAAACGGTTAAAGTGATTGACGATATCTCTCTTAAGAGATAGCAGCGTCATGCCTAGGACTGACTCTGGTCCTACAAAAGGGAAAAATGTGCCTGCCCGGACCCAAATTATCTCTCCTGATGTTCCCTTTGATACCCATGTGACTAATTATTTGAGTTTGATTTCAATCAGAATAATAAGTCAGTTCGAGGAAGTTATCGCCTTTCAATAAAGTATCGAGGAGAAACTTTTATAATCGATTGACCTTCAAGCAACTTGGCACTTTTCTCTTAAGGAATTGCTATATGTCCGTCAGAGAGATAGGATGAGTTATTGCTGTCTCGTTTATGGTGTCGGTGGTAAGTTTATTTAATAATTTTCTTAAGCTGTTAGTGCTTTTTTAACCAACCACGTTAGCTACCGTGTTGTTTCCTCCTCACTTTATGATATTTATTGCTGACGGTCGAATATTCAGTATAATTCCTATTTTAAGATTCTTTGATTTATTTAAAGAAACTCCTAATCAAACGGGAAGTATAGGCAGAAATCACTAGAATGTTACTTCTAATACACTGTTCCTTTACTTCAACAACGGCTGATCTGAGTTGCAATTCATAATTTTCTTTATATAAACATATGCTCTGGGTCTAAAAATTGAGAATAACTGAGAAATACTGAGATCTAAGGTAAAGAATAGTGCAAGACAATTTCTGCCGACCCCTCCTAAACCGGTTTGAACTCAACTGAAAAGAACTTCTAGTTCGGATTCGGAAAATTCACCCAGCCCTAGGTGTACAATATTTTCCTGTTTTTACTTTTTGCCATAAATAATCCATACTGTGGACCAATAAACCAACCTCAAAGCGTAAGACAGACATTTGAAACGAAATTGCTTAAATAACACCAAAAGTCTTGCTTAAATAACACCAAAAGTTTTTTCTCTTTCACGCGAACAGTCCTGAGCTTTTGATGAAGGGCTGAATATTTTTTATTTTACTGCTACTAAGATCGGTAAGGACAGTTAGAAGAGTTGCTCCTCAATATTTTCTCTTCATTTTTGCAGCTACGACAGCAGTCATGTGAGAGGATTCCGGGTCTCTCCGTATGCTGTAACAATTTTGCCTTGATATATAGTTTAAGCTTCTTCCCGAAGAGTGACTTTACATGAAGCAAGGTGTTATATCATGTTGTGCATTAACGAGAAAGTTTGTCTGTTTTTTTCATTTCCATTCACAACGAAGTGTGCGGGCACTCACAACAAGTGGACTGATCTGCCAACTTGTTTAAAAATGTCAAACGATTCGACGTAAGAAAGCATGATTAAGAAATGGAAATATTTCTGGCGGCTCTCCCATCTATCTTCAAACTATCAGTATAGAAGACCAATACCTCATTTCAATATTACATCACTTAACCAGTTCTCTCTGACGGAAATATTAGTCAGAAACTTTCTCCCAAATAATGGTGTCGATATATAATAGTCGATGTTAGTGGTGATACTTCTGTTGCATAGGATAGCTTTTGCTTATTAAGAATTATTAAACAAGTCAGATGAAGAATGATTTACAGACGTGAATAGGTTTATTTTTAAGTGCACGACTCATTCACAAGGAAGCAGTTCTCTGGACCTTCATCATAGAATTAATATTGATCATGTATAACAAGGCTTCAAATAGCGATCTCCAATGATAGAATGGATCGGATAACTAAAGTATAATGAACCAACATACAATGCAGAGCTAAGACCCCAACCTTTTACCATTTGGTTTTGAAGGTAAGACCCACACATTTCGCTATATTTGAAATTATCAATCTTATCTAAAACTTCTGAAATTTTTAAAGTATTGAGGACACATTGCATGCTCTCACTTAAAGTGCAGGCTTATTTTGCGAGGATTGTAATAGTTCTGGCACCTAAATGAACTACCACCTAAACAGCTTTCCCCTACAGGTCATTAAAAACATAAACGAAATAGCCAACATTTAGGCGAATTTCTTTAGTGCATGCGCATAGATATTTCCATCTTAAGAAATTGTAAAATCAACTTTCTATTTTTATTATTCGACAAATGAATAAAATTTTAATTACACCGGTCTTTACGTAATGTTTTTACCTTTCAGCACTAATTGTATTTCGTATACATATATGTGTTGTGATTGCATCAAAGTTTATATGGTCACCTCATTAAACCGTAATGATGTATCATAAAATTTCGTCATTGGCATCGACATGTATGATTCGGGTGGAAACACAATGTGCAGCAAAATGATCTTTAATTAAGAAAGTGCACCAATTGCTTATATATGTACTGTATGTATAGGTAAATGCAATTAAAACGCGATTTGAAGACAATAACAGCAAACTCGATATCAAACGTGACATGCAACAGATTGAAAATCATTTTTTCAAAGGTTAAATGTGTATATCGTTAAGTGGATGAGAGATGGTCAAGTTAAGATTTTCAATTTAATTTAATTTCTATTTTCGATGAATATTACAATTCATTTAAAGTTGATAGAGAATAAAGGGTGATCTAATAAGAGGTTTGATTTCGATATTAAAAAATACGAGCTGTTTCATTGCTTGTGTGGCACGTAGCGCCATTTAAACTATGAGTATCTTCCAAGGTAGCTCGGTATTACAATCCATTCACCGTAACAGTTGCACCAGCCTCATGCTCGAAAAAGTAAGGTCCAATCACACGGCCAGTCCAAACACCGCACCAAACAACGACATTTTGATGATGAAGAGACTTTTCAACAATTATTCTTGGATTTTCTAAGCCACAATGCCACAATTCTGCTAATTAACGTAGCCTCTGAATTGATAATGGGCCTCATCAATGATACGATTTTTCAATGAAAATCTGGATCATAGAAACCATATATCGTGCAGCTTCCAACCGGAAATATAAATGTACAGCAGAAGGAAATAGTTCAGGCTAAACCAGAACATAAAAAATAACTCCCTACCGGAAGTAAGAATTTACAAAAGAAAAAAAGGGCGATGGCCACCTCCAGTTATAATATCTAACTGCAATGGTTATTGAGTGTAAGAAAGATAATAGACAACAACCAGATACAATTCCAAGATGCAGCGTCAACTAGTGGTGATATCAAAATAAATGTCACAGACGGTGAAAGCTATAGAAGATTAACAAGAGCTCTTAATGAGGAAAATTCAACATGGTATTCCTACGAAGATAAGCAGACAAGGCAAACCAAAGTCACTGTTAAGAAACTTCATGCATCATGCAAACCTCAAGAAATTAAAGTATCTCCTAGAGAAAGGATTTAAAATGAACGCAGGTAAACAACTGCTTAAAAGGGGTCCCAAAATACCTCTTCCATTATATATGATATCTTTCGAAAAAACGGAAGACATTAAAAATATCTATGCAATCAGCGAAATACTTACTATGAAAGTGCAAATTGCAGCCGTCAAAAAATGTAAATTGATTCTGCAGTGTAAAAGGTGCCAAGTTCATGGACATGCGCAAAACATTTGTTATAAAGAGCCCAGATGCTTTAAATGTGTAGGATACACAGTCAAACCGCATGTAAGAAATTAAAAGAAACCCCACAAAAATGTGTCTATACTGTGGAGACGCATACCCAGCAACAGATGTTGCATTTTTATAAAAGAGCTGCAAAATTTTGCAAGGGAAACAAATATAAGTACCAGACCAGAAATTAACTCTTTCTCAACAAGAATATCCACAAAGTTGATGCCACATTAACATAGTATCCAAATATTACGTATGCTGATGGACTCTCTATTGGAAGTTCGAGAAGACAACAGGAGTCTGCTTCAGTTGATTATTCAAGTGATAACCAAACTAATAAAATACTACAAGTTATTCTTAATATAGACTTAGTTTCCAAGAAGAAAAGGAGGAAGATTCCTCATATTAATCTAGCAATAACTCACCCTATTCAAAAAAGGCGAACAACATTAGAGTTAGTCTCTCTCAGCTAATGGCAAAAAATCTAAAAATTCTTGAATGGAACTACAATGGTTTATTGCCACGACAACATGAAATACAACTATTTCTTGACTTAGAAAAAATAGACATATGCTTGTAACTGAAACACACCTTACAATTCAAAGTCATATACAATTACATGGCTACGAAGTTCATTCAGCAGTATATCCTAATAATAATGTACGAGGGGGAAATACCGTGATTATAAAAAAAATATTAAATACGACCTGCATCAAAAACTTGAAAGTGATGAAATACAAGCAATTAGTGTTAGCACCCAAAACCATAAAGAAGTAGTAGCCGCAGTATATTGTCCACCTAGATATAACATAAAAGAGAATACTTTCTTGGAGCAGCTATAGGTAAAAACTTCATAATCGGATGTGACACAAACTCTAAACATACGGATTGGGAATCAAGACTAACAACTTTAAAAGGGAAAGAAGTCCATCAAGCAGTAATAAAATACAACTGCAACTGGCACTCTACAGTTGAACCAACTTACTGGCCCAGCGACCAAAATAAAATACCGGACTTAATTAGCTTCTTTATAACAAGAAACGTTCTGGTTTGTTATATACAAGTGCAGGAAGAATTTGATTCCACGTTTGATCACTCTTCTATTTTAATGATAATAAGTGATACAATAACAATACTAATGACAAACATCCAATGTTAACAAATAAATATACTGATTGGAAAAGATTTAGGAATGATTAAGTTCAAAAGCATTAATTTAAACCCACAACTCTCATCAGAAAACACATTAGAGCAAGAGGTAGAAAACAAAAAGCCGGCAAATGCTACCTAACCTACTCGAGACCCAACCTACAATGTCTCACCTACAATACCTACAGTGTCTCACTTACAATAAAGAAACCGAATACTTACTGTGGAAAGCAACCAAATTTGAAAAGACCAGTTACGCACATACCACCAATAAGAAGAAATAATAGTTACCTATCTAGAACCAAAGTAAAAAAAACAGAAAATTTTGCGGATCATTTCGACCTTATTTAGCTTATCGTAAGACATACCTGATATTCGACCTTTATCGTAAGGCAGGAAATCCCATTAACTATAATGCTAAGGAAGTTAAACCAGAAATAAAGAACCATGTTTTACTTAAAACATCACCAGGATATGACTTGATAACTGGAGAGATTCTTAAACACCTACCTAATAAAGCTATTAGGAAAATATCGGACATAATTAATGCCTTCATCAGACTATGTTATATCTCTTTTTCTTGGAAATTTGCGGAAATAATTATGATCTAAACCAGGGTAGCCATCAAGTGAATTAACTCCCAACAAGCCAATATCGCTTCTTCCAATTATGTCAAAACTATTCAAGAGACTATTAAAACGAACTTAAAACGAACTAAACATTGAAGAGATTGAGTCATGAGCCGCTCCGTTCCTTCAGTTTGGATTAAAAGAGAAACACTCAACAATCGATCAAGTCCATAAAATAACAGATTTAATAGAAATATCTTTAAATTAGAGACTCCACTTGAGTATTGCGAACTGTTAATGTCTGAACTTCTGAAAATTTACTTGAAAGCGAGGTACTTTAGAGTTAAGCAGGGAACAGTTTACTCCAGCATAAAAGAAGCTGAAGCATAAGTCTCACAAGGAAGTGTCTTATGGCCATTCTTTTTTGTACTGTTTTCAAGCGACTTACCGCAGACGAATGATACAACTATCGCCACGTTTGCTGATGACACTGCAATTCTAGCTGTTGGTGACACAATCGGTGAAGCCACATTCAAACTACCAATAGCCATACATAATATACAAGATTGGCTAGCTAAATGGAGAAATAAAGTGAATGAATTGACATTAATTTCACTAATAGAACAATAAAATCACTACTCCTAATAATATTCCTGTACCAAATGCAAATCAAGCAAAATACCTTGGTATGAATCTTGATGCAAAGTTGAGGGGAAAGTACATGTGAAAAAGAAAGCAAGAGAAACTCAGTTATCCATTCATAATAAACTTATGCTTTAATGATGGGATGCACCAAAACCTCACAGGAATAGTTAACGCTCCTTGGTACACTCGTCATAGAGGTCTCGAAATTGACAGTCGCAGAGGAAGCAAACAAATGTACTCAAAGCATTAGGAGTGACTCCACGATCACTCTTACTTTGAAGCTGTAAAATTACTTCATTAAGATGGTTTTATATAAAGACTCAAAAGACTCAAATCGTTAGAGTTACAAGAAGAGTCCGTAGAATACAAAATCAATTAAAACAACGATATGGAAAGATTACATAGAAGTGCTTAATAATTAGTCAGAATCAAACGCTTTTAGTCAAAAATGACTAGTTGTTTTGTTAAACAAATGTATTGTTATCATAAATAGTTATCAGCCCTGTTCTAAAATGAATTTGGAGGAGTGTTGAAGTGGGCTTCGATTTTCATGAAGACTAGGACGTCGACATCATACGTGCGCAATAATTCGATTAAGTCAAATAATGAAATTCCATTTGAACGTAGCTCCAAATTATCGAGATCACCAACATCGTCAGGTAGTAGCCACGATCAAAAAACAAAGAGCTTCGTAAACCATCAAGCAAAATAGAAAATATGACTTATCAACTTAGTGTAGATCGCATGGATAGCGTGAACCAAAAAAATACTATGATATCGCAAGAGAAAACGCTGATGAAGATGAATTGGCAAATGAAAATAAGTTGAATACGCAAGCAAATTGTTAAAACTAAATGCCAAAGTAAAAAAGAGTGTCAGAATTCTCGTCTGAGATGGAACAATCAATACAGGGCGTAAGAAAATAACCAATGAACCAACCTGGTCAGTCATGCAAGGGCGTAGTTAAAGTACAGAAGAATGTACACCTCCAAACCCCTAACACATCTAACGTATCTAAACAATGAAAAGGAGAGGAAAATGAACCAAAAGAGAGATACTAACTTCATTAATATAGTTAATATTAGTGAATACGAAACAATTTCAAAAATAGTGAAAATAGTTCCTAACGACAAATATAAGTCACTGCACTCAATAATAATGTTTGAATAGTGAATGCAGTTGATCCAGAAACCTGCAGAATGGTAACAAATAATTGAGGAACTTAGTCAGAACGGATTCAAAATTTTGTTACAAACAAAATCCTCCTTCCCCTTTTGATGCTAATATTTGACAACACTGAGAGCATTGATTATGTCACAACTGTCAGGCATATATCCACGCTCGAAAATACTGCAATAGGGAGTCTAGATGCGTAAATTGCGCTGGGAAGTATCCATCAAAAGAATGCAACAAATGTAGAAGCGCATCAGCAAAATGTTAACAAATCTATTTAAATAGCGCAAAAGTAAGATATGGCACGACATATGCTGAAATGGCTAGCCAACACGAAAAAGACAAAACAGCACCCAACCCGGAAAATCATGTCCTACAAGAAATACTGCAGAAGTTAACCACTATAAATTCTCATCTGGCGACGCAAGATCAAAGACTAGAATCTATGAGTGAGCTACTAAAATAACAAGAATAAAGACTAGGAACATTGGAAAATACATCGATGAACCAAAATAAAAAAATTACAGAAGCGACATGTAAAACTTCAGAGGTTCTGGTTCTCTGCCAAGACTTAAAAGAGACCTAGAGCCTCGGAAGATAAAATAATCCTAAATAATTTGTGCAACAAACTTAAACTATCGGGTGAGACAGGACGAGGAGTACTCAAAACTAAAGAAAATATTGGCAGGAGTCCTATAGGGAAGTGTGCTTGGCCTTGTGTTATACCTTCTGTATACAAATGATTTACCAAATCTAGAAGCTAGAATAGGGACATTTCGTGATGAATCTGCAGTTATGACCACTAATAATAGTATTGTCCGAGTGAACACAGAAACTACAAAACACTTGGACAAAAACTTGGAGAATAACGCTCAACGAATCAAACTCAACATGCATCACTAAGCTCAGGTGGAAAGCGCATGTTAAAATGCAGTGGCTTATTGGAAGAAACTCTGAGCGACAACGCAAAACAAACTACTGTTATATAAACAAATCCTTAAACCTATCTGAACAAACGGGATTCAACTTTGGGGCTGTGCAAAGAAAACTACAGTTAAGATCATACAACCATTTCAAAACAAAGTACTATGTAGAAACATAGAATATGTCACCGATGAAATATTTAAATTTGCGAGGAGTCATGTATGTACTGTGACTGCAGCAGCATGACAAAAAAGAGCTGCGGGATCTACTGGATCACACCAATGGACCAAAGTGCTTAAAAATAACAAAGTCTTTAGAATTAGTGGTTCCCTGACCAACTGAAATCAAAAGAATGAACGAACTGGGACGAACCGATTTTTCTCGTCCCATAAGATGCTACACCGCTCTAACATTCAGAACATTTACTATTGTTAACAACTAGATTTTTTCTACCCGTTTCACTATTGACGTCCGAGGAGGTGCTTCACCAATTTTTGCTTAATGTAAAATTTTCACCATTTTGTAGTGAATTTTAACAATTTCAACAACGAGTTTTGTACCATTTGTAGTAATGACATAGTTGTAACTGGTGAAACGTCAAAAGATGACAGCTTCAAAATTGACAGCTGCCCAAATAGCATGCTATTCAAAATGAAACCTCCCATTGAAATACCCTATATAATATATAGTTAAATTTGATAGTGCAGAGCAATATCAACGACGGTCGAGGCTAATAAGGTTATACACGAACATTGAGTATTTATTTGAGATTTTGATCACATTTAGTTTGTGGTAACCCTTTTCGTTTTACCACCCAACGGATAATACCTATATATAATATATTTTATTGTTTTATATAATTGAATTAATTTAGATTTCATGCTGCGATGTATAAGCGCACACAAGAAATATGTAGCCCGAAACGCGCGACTATAAAATATATTGTATGTATGTGTGAAAGGTTGTTGCGCGTCCTTCATATATAAATCTCGCACATAAAACTGAATGGAGTTATAAGTTGGCGATTTATGTCTCTACATCCAATTAAATCATCAAGCTAAGAGAGCTTGATTGGTTTGTATTTCTACGAAATGATCGACGTTTTGGCGTGCGATTATCGTTTTATAGTCGCCTATGGTCGATATCATGTCCGCATATAGAGGCTAACATTTTTTATTTAATCATTTTCAGTTTCTAAGAAGTGGGATTAAAATCAATAAATCAAGAAAAATGTTCTTTTGTTTTGTTTCATTTTGTCTTAGACATATAAATTTTTACCAGAATCAATTTACAGGATCAATCCATTAAATGTTTCATTTTTATTTGAATTTGAACAAGAAACTTTCAACAAAAAAATGTTTTTTATTTTGTTGAAAAGAAATGTAAATTTTTCTTTATCTCTCGCTGGATTGTCTAGCTGCAACACATATATAATATAATGTATAGCAGCAATATATACATACCCAACAGACAAATCTTTCTCTAATCAGATTTCTACACCAATAAGAGTTTGAACAACGAAAATTTTTTTATTTTATATTCACCCACCTCCGCAATCAAAAAATTGCATTTTATTGTTTGTGTACATGTTTATGACATACCCAATGGCTATATTGTTAGCTGGGGTCTCCATATATAAACGTGTCGTACACAAACAAAAATATAATATATCGAAACGCAAGACAGATTTTTATTGTTATCTTTTATCGTCGATTTGAAAACATTTGCATAATAAGAGGCTGATCGTATATAAGATTTTCAATCGAGATAATACTAAGCCTGTCGATATGTCTACGTGACACCTACCTATATATATGATCCGGTGATACTGATCTCGTTAGTTCAATATTTATTGGATACTTGCATGATTTGACCAATTTGCATTATGTGGATGAGGGTGTGCATGTTTCGTCATAATTTAGCATACGTATCGCAAACTGTCTTAACTCAACGATAGGACGTATGAAGTCACAAAAAGCTTTCAACATCAGATCATAAATCAACAAGTCACCAAAGATGCCCTCTTCCGGTTTATGCAGATTAGACAAAAATTTAACTGTCAATCCCCACTGAGTGCACTCAGTGAAATGTTAACTCACCACCCTTTCCAACCGCTAACGATCTGTTGAAGTGTGATAATGATGCAGGGAGCTGTAATCGTGACAGCTAATGATGAATGGTGGGAGTTAAACTTTGAACTCCACAGAGTGGCATTGATTGACAGCGAGGGCGCTGGATCAACCAGCCGATGAAGACGTTTATCTTGGAAAAATGTATGGCATCTTGATGTGGTCTGTAATATTAATTTCGCTAGGCCGGTTTCGATTTGATGACGTCATTGACTCGTTGTGTGATCGAAAAGATCAAATCCATCTCATCAGGCATATGCGACCGGACTTGATGTATGTTGCATTTCGTTTTTATATATACTGTGAGGCTTTGTTGCAACAGTTCTAGCGAATTTACAGAATTTGACTCGAAATCTTTTTTCGATTATTTTTGTTTCTTCACTATTGTGGCGTGACTATTCGTCGTATTTGTGAACGCCACAGATCCAATACAAATCTAGCACCACTACGTTTTCCATGGTATAAACTCCACCACTTGCACTAGAGAACAACCATCATCATAAATCATAGCGAAATATTTTAACATAGAAGTACCGACGTTTGAAAGGGGGTCAATGATGGGAATTGACGAGAATAGCACTATCATTTAAAAGCCTTGGGCACCTGTGCAACAATATTCCATGTGAAAATGCCCGCTATTTAGCTCTGTGTCATTATTGCAGGTCTGGACAGAGGTCTAAAATAGAATAGGGCTGATAGAGTTAGGGTTAATAGAGTTAAACAACTGGCAACCACCAACAGAGTAATACTCGTGTTGAGCACCAGGGCACCCTGGTGTCGAGGGTAATGAGGCTGCTATAATAGCCTTGTTCATGAAGCTACTATTTTCATTGGACCGGAAAACATCTATGGTCACTAAAGAACGGTAACGAGCTTGTAGGAGAAAAGACCTCCCACTGGCACGTAATCTCCGATCTGCGGCAGGAAAAAATATTTATTTTACCCTTAAGAGTTAAAGAACTTGTCGTATTTGTAAAATCTGAGTTGAGTCGTTTCACCGGATTCTTCAAATTTCATGTTCCTTTAGGATATCCTCTAATAAAAATATAGAACTGTGTACGACAGATTAATGCCACTTATGTGAGATGGAAGTGGAGTCAGCGAAACATATACTGTGCAAATGCACGGCTATTTTCCATCAGCGTCTTCAACATCTAAACGGGAGAATTTTAAATACGTCTCGAGTAATTGAAATACTCCCCAAAGATATTATTAGATTCATTGAGTGCCTGAATATCGATTGGGAGTAAAATATACACGCCTTGCGCCAACACTGACAATTCAAATAACTTCTCATAATGCAACTATTTGCAATTATCCTTCTAAAGGCACAATTTTTATACTTCAAAGTTCTTTGATCAATGGTACAAAAACTCGTGTATTGGCTTTTTTTTTTAACCTCTCCTAAGTTTGGAATAAAACTACAGCTTTTGGTACGTGCCTGGTGGTGTTTTCACTATTTACGATCGATTATTCCGATCACCATATTTTACCGTATCCACAAGCATTAAACGTGTGTTGTTTGTGTTATGCCTATGGTTATCTGACAAAGCTACAACATTTCGAGCAATAGTCTCATTTTTGACATAAGAGATGTCAATAATATGCATTGGAGTTCAATCGAACTTATTTGATCGTTTCCAGCATTTGGATACGCTCAGTTGGATAACATTGGTTTGAGGCGTATATAGCATGTGATAAACTTTCGCTTAGATCATTACCGATTTTCCATGATCTTTCCAGCTAAGAATTCATAATCATATTTAGATTAACTTGCTCCGTGGATTTGTTATTGTCTAGTCTTAATTCTCTGGAAGTTGATATACTTACCAGGTTATTATTTGTTGTAAAATCGTCTGCCGACCACAGTTCTGACTTAGTGGGGATAGTAATTATCCCTGATCAATTTTCTTCTAAATCGCTAGGTCGATTTTGAGTTTCAGCTTTGATGTTATCCAGAAATGATTAAATTGACCTCTTTTGCCTGATTATTGACCTCGTGATTGAATAGAAATCGTAATCGTATCCTTTATGTTACGTCATTCTTATCTTGCGAATAGCCAGAAAAAGCCTCCCTAGGACAAATTTCGTCGCCTAAACTGAGCACTGGTCTCCATCTAAGAAATTGTTGCACCACTTGCTCTAGTTGGCCCATGGATTCTGCACTCCAACAGAGGGGGTCATATAGATGTGTTTATTCACACCACCGATCGTTATCAAACGGTGAAAAATCCCTTTTGAATTCTGCCCTTATCGGGATTCAAACCTGGTATCTCCTGTTCTAACTGTCGCTGTTTTAAACACTGCGCCATATAGTCGGTGTCTGTGCCATCTATGGATGTATAAAAATTGAACCATGACATCCAAACCATCTTCTATGTCAGCACTATAGGCTGACATAAAGCTATGTGATTTACAGATGGTTTTACGTAAATTAGACCTATAGCCGTACGTCCGTAAAATAAAAGAACCGTGAACGAGTTGGGAGTACCTTGAGTCAACTGATATTACATAGACCCCGAACAACACTGCGTTTGTAAGATATTTCGATTTCAGAAGTGGCGTCATGACCTTCATATTTTGTTATATTCTCATAAAGATTTAAGATACTTGAATCTTATCGTTTGGGTATCTTAACCTAAAACTAAGCTTTTTGGCATTAGACTCTTTAATTTTGAGATCAAGAATTTCTTCATTTCGTTCCTATTTGATTCATTCTGCGTATGCAAAATCTTGAGTGAATTGCCAGTTTTATACTTATTATGTTATCGTCTATTTTGTAAATGAGTCATTCCAAATGAGATTTGCGCAAGATGGCTGTATCCCGATAGTTCTCGTATTTCAAAGATCACCTTTCGAAAAGTCAGATAAATATTTTTATCAATTTCATTCCAAGCCAATAAGGGATGGTAATGTTGGTAGTTGTAGTGGTAATTTTTTTTTTTTTTATTATATATTACAACTGATCGGATGTAGCTTAATGGTTAAGATAGTTTCTTATGACGCCGCGGTCTCGAGTTCGATTCCCGCCGTTGACCAAATTAACATGCAACCGGATGACATAAACACGTTTGTGTGTAAAAAAACATTCGTTGGGCTGACCACCTACAATGTTCATCATTCGTTAACACTGGTTCGTAAGGTCTCAGTTGAGACGCGGTTAGGGCCGTTTACGGCCTCTAAGCCATAGATTATTTTTTATTACAACTGATCTAGTAATTTAACTATCATAAGTGTATACACGTTTGAAGGGTTATAACCCATTGGTTAGTCCCAATAAAAAATCACAACAGCAGTTAATTTTATCATTCTAATTTTAATCTCTCCAGTCTAACGGTTTTATCCTGTGTACCCGTCTTAATGAGTCTCTATTCAATAACATGCAATGTATCTTGTGGCGTTCTGAGCAATTCCAATAAAAATCAGGACGAATAACCAACAACATCGTCATCTGAATCATTCGAGTCTCGATTGACACGAATTGAGCAAATTATCAGGCAATTAAATTTAGGTGCGCCAGGCCAACGCGGCAGACAATTTGCACGGCCAACAAACCAATCACGTCGGGGTCACCAATGAAGCGTGTTGCTTGCTGTCAATTTTGAATATGTATTTGTAAATCCGAGTTTTTTGCTTGTATCTTTGTAATGGTTGGGGTGCCTAAATTCTTCCACTTAGTAAGTATAGGCTTGTTGCGACATAAAACGAACCTGACTGCATGCTGTATTTGTGGGTGCCCACAAACCATGGAAATATCTAAACACAAGGAAATATCTATGCCTTGAACGCGAAACGAACTACCCACGTACTGAAAGAGAAGGCCGGAAATTCCATTGTGGGAAGTTAAACTTTTTGCCGTGTTAGGTGGGGCAGGAGGTAGGATGAAATTAGCGGGTGGTTTGTGTCAGAAGGTCTTGACGTGTAGTAATGGTTCTGCGATATATCGGTGATTGTTGCCTGTTGAAGTTTCGCAGTAAATTTCGAAGCCAGGTAATTTAAAAAGCTCTAGTTTCATATTGGAACTAGAAAGACATTCGGAACCAGAAAGTAAATTCTGAAGTTCTAGTTCTGCTTTTTGTGCTTTGATAATAGTATCATAGTCGAAGTAAGTCTCAACTTTGGCTGAATTTGTATTAGTCGAGCGGGGAATTATATCCGCAACCAAATTATCGGTTGTAAGGGCAGAAACCTCCGCAACTGTATCATCTACTGTGCGGGAAAAAGCATCCGCTAGTACATTGTCTTTACCGATCACATGTTGGGTGTCCGCGGTAAATTAACTTATATAATCCAAATGACATGTTTGTCTCGGATAACGTTAAGTTTTGGACTGAATTGCTCTTGTTAAAGGCTTATGGTCGGTGTAAATAGTGAAATCCCGACCCTCGACAAAGTAACTAAAATGTTCAATCGACAAATAAATTGCGAATAATTTCCGATCGAATGCGGCGTATTTACGTTCGGCATTCGTTAATTTCTTAGAAAAAAATCCCAATGGTTCCCAATTATTATTATTAAACTGTTGCCGGACGGCGTCAACTGCCGTGCTCGATGCATCAGTAGTCACGCTGAATTTAGCATCGTTCAGCGGATGAAGTAATAAAGTTATATTAGTCAATTTCTTTTTTAAGCGAAATGAATGCATTCTGACATTCTTCGGGCCAAGAATTTTTTTTTGGTGTCTTGGGCTTCTTTAGTAGAGCTGCCAAGTGTGAGTGAATTGGGGCAAGTAATTCAGCTAACTTTGGAATAAATCGGTGGTAATAACTAACCATACTCGGTATCCATATATAGTAACCATACTACCATAATTAACCATGCATCATATTATTAATTTAATTGTATTTATTGGAGTTGCTCAGAACGCTTCAATATCATCATTTTGGTGGTGAGCCAAGCGTTTCCTTGCATGTTTTTTTATTTCTCCATTGACGGTTTCCACTTTTAGACCCTGTGAAGGTTGGCGTTTTTAATGTATCACGGAGCATTCACCATGTTCCGTAGAACCTTATTTTGAAATGTTTGTATCATTTTTACGTTTGTATTCTTAGTGCAGCCCATAGCTGGATACCATAAGTCCAAAATGGTTTTAGGATTTGCCGGTATAAAAGCAGTTTGTTATGCAGTGTAAGCTCAGATCTCCGCCCTAAGAGCCAGTACATTTTTTGTATTTAATGTTACTCTTCGCTACTTTTGTCTTAACATGCTCTTTCCATTTAAGCTTAGCATCAAAGGTCATACCTAGATATTTAGCTGTGTTTGCATTAGGAATAACTTATTAGTTACTAAAATTACTGTGACCAGATTTTGATTCATTCAGTTTAATTCTTCATTTGTTCGTCCAGTGACATAATGTATCAGTGGTTTTCTGCAGTTTATTACTCGCCTTTTCCACATCTTTTCCAACTGCTACAACTGCAGTATCATCAGCAAATGTTGCTATAGTTGTATCGTCTATAAACTGGCATATAGCATATAGATTATATAATATTGGCCCCACCACACTTCTTTGCGGTACTCCTGCTGATATTTTTTTTAACTATGAGTATTCGTCTAACAAGAAAGTATCGATCGGCGGTATACGATTTTAATACCAAATAAAATTGTTTGGGAAAACCACGTCAATTTATATTCCAAGCCTTGATGCCATACTTTATTAAAGGCTTGGGCTACATCAAAGAAAACAGTCGAACAAACCTGCTTTCGTTCTAGCACTTCTTCGATTATGTTTGTAATTCTGTGCACCTGTTGAACAGTTGAGTGGTTTTCTCTGAATCCAAGTTGGTGGGATGGAATTAAATTTTTTCTTCTATTATTTCTTTCAGTCTCTTGAGAAATAATTTTTAAAATAGCTTTGAAATCGTTAGGAGCAAAGACATCGGTCTATATGAGTTTTTATTGTTGGGTGGCTTGTTTGGCTTAGGTATCATAATTACTCGGCCACCTTCCACTGAGGTGAGACATGTTTCAGTTTGAGTACAGCTTTTATATTATGAAGCAACTTTTGCAAGCCCTCTTTGGGTAGTTCTTTAACAATCTGCCCCGTAATTAGATCATAACCGGGACTCTTCTTTGCGCTTAGGTTGTTATTGATTTTCTCTTTCAATTCTGGTAATTTTATAGGTCGAATGCTCTTCAGATAGCTTTCTGGAGCTGAAGCTATATTTTCTTCAGCTGTTTGTCTCGAGAGCGGTTGAAATATGCGTTCAAGATGTTATGCAAATAAGTCTGCTTTTTGTTTAGCACTTTTGGCCCATGACCCATCATCTCATCGTATTTGATTAGGGGTAGTTGCATCTTTGGCCTCTTAAGTGTTTCAAATGCTCTACATTGGGAATAGTTAGTGTCCTTTTGAGCAGTAAGACTTTTTAAATATTTCTTTGCTGATTCATTTTTAACTTCTCTAATTAAGCAATTTTTTACTTTGTGGGGACCGTTCACTTTGCCAGGTTTTTCTTGCCTTTTTTTTTTCTTTGATTAGTTCCCTTATCTCGATAGGAAAAACGGTACCTTTGCGTTTTACATTTCTAGGTGTTGGTGTAACTTCCCATGAAGTCTGTTGTATATTGGTTATGAGCAGCTCCAGCCCATGCTCCAGATGCTGAGGTATTTTTATAGGTACTGCTAGGTTTGTGTTGTCTTCAATCAGTTTCCGAAAGTGGTGCCAATTGATTACTGTGGCATCACGATCTTCAATGAGAATATAATTGTTAGATATCACTTTTGTCACATGAAAATCTATGAGATCCGGTACTTTGTTAATATCTGTGGGCCATAGTACGTTGGTTTACCACCAGAATGAAACTTGCAGTTAAACGTTCGTGCAGCCTTAAATAATTCTTTTCCTTTGGATGATGATACTCTTGAGCCTCAATATGTGTTTGTGGCGTTAAAATCACCCCCAATGATGAATTGATGCGCCAATATTTTAAACAATGAGATATAATCTTCTTTTTGTAGCTTATGTCGAGGTGGACAATATATTGATGCTATATTGTACTCCTGATTATTAGTTATTTGCACTGTTATTCCAACTACTTGGCATTTTGGCTTCTTCAACTTTAAGTGATTCATAATGTTTCAAGTTTTTTTAATAAATATGACAGATCCTCCTCTCGCCTTTTCTGCTGGATGGATGGCATCATAACAAAGAAAACCTCGAATGTTTACGAAAGACTTTTTGGTGAAATGATTTTCCGAAACTAAACATACATGTCTATCTTCTCCGAATTTAGAAATACTTCTAATTCTAGTATGCGATCCGTTAGTTCGTTAACATTCCAGATAACCATTTTTATAGTTTTACTGAACAATACTAATATAAGAGTGACGTAATTTAATTCAGACTTTCTTGGTTGTCCAGTCTCCTAACCAAGGTCTGCAGGTGGTAATTTCCTTATTACCTTAATATATATATATATATATATATATATATATATATATATATATTTTATATATATATATATATATATATATATATATATATATATATATATATATATATATATATATATATATATATATAAATTCTCGTTTCTACCCTAAATAGTACAAAACTTGTAACCACAATCATGTTGTTAGTGCCTTTAGGTATTGGATTCAGGATAGACGTCATGACAATACGAGCTTTACCAGGATCAGTCGTTTTTGCCAAACAACCTCACAATCTTCTGTGAGTCATCCAGTTAAAAACTTAACGTGAAAACTGCCGATCTATATACATAATGTGATTATTCTTCATAAACAAATAGTACTTTAGTGTGGTGTTCGGCTTACAACATCCGACACATACACGTTGTGACTTCTGGCTAATTTACTTGATTGGAATTCAGTTGAAAACCTTAGGCAAACTTTTGTTTCAAAGTAGTATAAAAGAGATATGTTGTAGATTACGATGCTGTTCAGCCTCCAAAGTATAGTCTTCTTACACAATCTTCACATCAATTATTTTTAATTTTTATCTAACAGTTTATATATTCTAATCGTAATCCATCTCGTTATTTGGTTACTCATATATGTATACTCATTAAAAATGAAATTTTTTTAATACTCATATAACACCATCAAGCAATGTAACCCAATCTTTATATACCTATATATTGTCCATATACTGTCGTATGCATATATACATGCTGGCTTATGGTGTGTCATTAAAATACGGAAATTTCACAAATCTTAAATGCTGTCCAATTATTTACAAACTAATTAGCCGTTTTATAGTTAGATATATAAAAGCAAAATCCTAATGTATGTATACGCTGGACATGATGTGTGACTGATATACGGCACACTTTGGACGTATAAATTATCTGTTGGTCTCCTCGGTCGTCTTATGAAATTTAATACAATTACAGACCATCTTATCTATACGCTTAAATCTATTTATTTGTTTGTTAGTCGGTCGTTCGTTGTATATGCATATAATAATGCTTTCTACATTTCAACGACAAGGTACAATAAAATACAAAATTTTGTCTAATCCAATGCGGCCTCGTTGGTTGGTACTCTTAGTCTTATATATAAGTAGATACACGACACAATCATATTCTAATAAATTTCCCAGCGCTTTCCCATTCTCATATACATATACTTGTATATACAATATGCATGCTAATAGAAATAAATTTGATCTTAGACTTATGCAACCTACAGCATTCTTTTCTAATTAATTCATCAAAATATGTATTTAATATAAGAAATGTAAATTTAGAATAGAAATCATATGACTGCATTACATAAAACAACAATTCTAATTCAAAGTCTTAGCATATACGAACGAGACGCAACATAAAGGAATGAAAAATTGTATGTACGAGTATGCTGATAGGGAGATTGTTCGGTTTATTGTTATTAACAATAGAATACAAAATTTATTTCTTGATCTCAAACCAAACACAAATAATGAACAAGTAGAAATTTAATAAGAAAACCTTATAAGATAAGATAATACACAGCAGTAACAATATAATTCTAATGTTAAGTCTGCATAAACATAACATTGTAGGAATTAAAATTTATTTGCTGTGCCCATCGATTAGAATTATATCGACTTCTTAGTTCCTATATACATGCTATATATGAGTTCAGATCTGTACTGATTGATTTTGTGTGAGGGTGTTAAGCAGCCCGGATTATATTCACCATGTACTCGAGCTCAATGACTTTCGTAATTCTAATCCTTATTCCAATCGACTTTATAGAAAGTGGTAATTAGACATGGATCCCATCGTGAATTCTAACCATCAACCAGCTTGTAAAGACGTTGGTATAGTTATTTTTAGATTGATGAAACTGCCGAGTAATCTGTAACAATAATCTGTTCATTGAATAACGGTATACGTTGCTCCAGATGTGGAAATAATCTAGGTGATCTTGTTGTACAATATCTTAATGAACTCCCGGTAATAGGGATGCGCAGATATTAAATTACATCCACTTTTATAATATTTTTTAATCTGGTTAAGATTATGTAAAATGGTGGCTTTTTGAGGAAATTGCTGGTCGGTACCGTTATCTACCAGAAAGGGTCTGGTCATTTGTTGGCAATCGCACCGCGGAAATTTTGTCACATACTTCGCGAAAAGAGTGGAATCGAGTTGCCTCTGCTGACAATCCCGCAGATTGTGCATCTAGAAGTCTCTCTCCAAGTGAGCTCCAATCACATCACTTGTGGTGGAATGGACCACCCAGACCTATGGTAACCACGAAGAGGAATCGAACAGGAGATTTATCTTTTCCTTCACTTGTACCGACAAGTGAATTGAGCAGTTGCTGATAACATAGAAGAATCCACAAGCAAATTGCAAAGAGCGACTAATATGGTTAACACTTGGACGAAAAGGTGGCGAATAAAACTGAATGAAGCAAAATCTGTTCATGTAAATTTCACCAATAAAAAGGTTGATTGGATACCAGTAGAACTAAACTCCCAGCAAATGCAATATGCAAACACAGCAAAATACTTAGGCATGACTCTTGACTCGAAAAATTGTTGGAATGGAAAGAGCATGTGAAAAAGAAAATAGAAGAATTAAACATTAGACACAGAAAGATGAATTGGCTCTTAGGGAGAAGTTCTGAGCTTACATTATATAATAAATTGCTACTGTACCGGCAAATTCTTAAGCCTGTATGGACTTACGGGTTTCAGCTCTGGGGCTGTACAAAGCAAGCAAACGTCAATGTCATCCAGTCATTCCAAAGCAAAGTCCTACGTGGAATAGTAAATGCACCGTGGTACGTGAGAAATGACAACATCCATAGAGATTTGAAGATGGATTTCGTTAGCGTAGAAATAAATAAATACGCAAGACAACACATGCAACGGATTAGTCAACATAAAAATGCTGAAATTTGCCGAATGTTGGATGACACAAATCCAGTAAGAAGGCTGTAAAGGAAGAAACCACTTGCTCTACTAGATTCAACCTGGATCGGCTAAAAAATATAATAAAATTATGTAAAAGGTACTAGCCTAAGTGCTAGAACCCTTGAATCGTGAATTTAAATAATAATGCAAGATAAATTACTAGATGATTTGTAAATCAGTTGTAATAAATAAAAAAAAAAAAAATAAAAATAAAAACTTGTACTGATAACAATGAATGGTATGAAACAATGTTGAGTAGGTACTCATCATTTTCAAGGTTGCAAAGAGTAATGGGTTAACTTGTGCGTCAAAACCAGAGGGTGTTCGCATCAGTGGTAATCACCTCAAACGTGAGGAACTTTTTCAAGTTGTGAATTCAATTTCGAGCAACGTCAGTACTTTCAAGTTGATATACATTCCCTGCAGTTGAAAGGAGAAGTCAATAAAGGTAGTGCTCTTAGATCTTTTGACCCATTCTTGGATAACTCGGTGACTCTACGAGTTGGCGGAAGATTGCACAACAGCTTAGCACCATATTCAACCAAACACCCAATAATTATTCACTTCAAATCCAAAATAGCTCACCTAATACTTCGAGATATCCATTTGGCAAATAAGCATGCTGGTGCAACTTTGATATATCAATATCTCGTCAGGAGTTTTGGATACCAAATGGGAAAACAAAGGCAAAAGAAGTCATCAAAAACTGCGTCACCTGCGTTAAGATTAAAGCCCAATGTCAACAGCAACTTATAGGAAACTTGCCCAGTACACGCGTGGAACTAATACGACCATTTCTAACGACAGGTGTAGATTATGCTGGCCCGATACTAATTCATTTAGCTAAAGGACGAGGGCAGAAAGTTTACAAGTCATATATATGCCTATTTATTTGCTTAAGTACTAAAGCGGTCCATTTAGAGCTAGTCAGCGATTTGTCAAGTGACTCGTTCTTAAGTGCTCTAAAGAAGTTCACAGCAAGACGAGGAGTGTGTCGTGAATTATTAAGTGGCAATGGTACGCATTTTATTGCTGCCGACAGAAAACTACATGAAGAATTCCAAAAATTGATTAAGAATTCAAATAATATTACAAATTATATTTCTAGTAATCGAATAACTTGGACCTTCATCCGTCCTCATACTCCACATTTCGGTGGTCTGTGGGAGGCAGCAATAAAATCGACAAAATTTCACCTGAAAAGAGTTATTGGAAAACACATCCTTACACTCGAAGAAATGAATACTCTATTAGCCGAGATAGAGAGCATCTTAAACTCGCGTTCATTATGTACCATCAACAACACTGAAGTAGATCCACTAACTCCGACTCACTTTCTGATTGGTCATTCATCATCGAAGATACCTGAAATGGACATCACCCATTTGAATGTTTCACATTTATCACGATGGCAGCTTGTTCAACAGATTAGCCAACATTGGTGGAAACGGTGGTATACCGAATATCTTACTTCGTCACAACAGAGGTCTAAATGGCGCACCAGAAAACACCGAAATAAAACGACCAATACACAAACTTTGTGTTCTACCAGTCTCTGAAGAATGCAATGATGAATTACACTAAACTCCAAGTCCACAATAACACCATTTAAATCATCAAGTTCAGCATATATCAACATCACTACACCAAACTCATTAGCATGCAATGCATCAGGTCGTGAAACAACAGTTGCGCAATTATGAAGATCTTTTTGAACCAGCTGATTCAACGGGGGGTGTTTGTCCAGTTGCCTAGAAAAACTCAATCTCACAAACTTACAACGTCATCTTGAGTGGGATTGAACAACAATAATGTAGCTTCATACTATATTCAACGCCATCTACTACACAATATCAACCTTTTCAATGTGGAAAATCAACCAATACATAGTTAAACCTCTGGCAAGAATAGGGAAATTTATCAAATTTTGATAGAACCGGTTATTCTTTTCCTATTGATAAAATAAATAAAACTCGTTCATTCCTTCACAACCTGTACAACATAGAGGTCAAACAATTAATAAAATGAAAAACTGCAGATTATTAAAATTAGTTTTATTACCTTATACAAATATTCGAACATACATTCATCAACTAACTACAATATTGGAGGTGATTGTACCAGCAATCAACAACAGCTATCAACAACTTGGGAACATACGTACAGTCGTTGAACAACCGAACAGCGGGGCATTTTCAACAATTTCGACTGTACCCCAACAATCTACGTCGAGAATCCTTCGTCTCGACAGCTACCTTTTCACACATTGGTGGTCAAGAGATCACCGCACAATCCCTCCAGAACAGCTTGTAAAACGTGACCGATGCAGTTCCAACTGTGCTTTGATTTCATGTACGATATAAGGAATTTCAACTCAATTCCTTTTGAATGGGAAAGAGTTCGATGTGCCAGAAGTCGTTTCTTGTATTTATTGGTTAAGATTCAACTGGCAGATCCATATACATGGCAACGTGTCTGATCCTCATCCTGTTCAGTTTGTACACAGACTTTGTCTTCATTTTTGAATTGGTTTTCACTATATACTGGAAGTTGCTGATAGTTAACTTTATCAGACTTGTAAACATGTAGCTCGATTGCATGCTATACACCCCTGTCTTTTATAACTTGTACGAAAAAATTGCTCATTTGAAATAACTGTGGAATACAGATTGTGAATACGAGAACAAACACTCAGCAGTATTACCTTCTACTTATATTTTTACTGAACGGCTAATACGGGAGACTTATAATAATAATCTGCACTCTGGCCTTACGCTTACCAGAAATCTACGTCAAAGATACTGCATTATTAACGGACGAAGCAAAATACGAGCTACGCATAGTACGCTAAAAAATTGTGTAATTTGCACTAAATATGCACATAATATAATCAAACAAATGATGGGAAATCTACCGGCTAAATAAGTAACATTCAAGGACCATTCGTTAACTGCGATTTTGATTTTGCAAGGCCACTTTATTTTCTCGCAAACAAGATTAAAGGCGGGTCGAATCCCATCAAGAGATCTGTTCATATTTGAATGCCTTTCAGTGAAAGCGGTACTTCTAGAACCGCAGTCACTCAGTCAGTGATTTATCCTGTTCAGCATTTTTAGCGGTATTAAAACGCTTTACGTCGTACTGCGGTGTTCCAACGAAACACCGATAATGAAACTTCATAGGAGCAAAACTAGTACAAAACATCGATAATAATTATGTTATTTCAGAATACCTGAGTAATCGTATAGAATGTTAATAGAATGGAACTTTATTCCATCTGTTTCTCCTCATTTTGGAGGGTTATGGAAGTCAGCGATAACGTCAGTTAAAACATATTTGATGAAATCCATGAATATTGTAAATCTGTTTTATGTAGAAATGACAACACTTTTATGCCAAATAGAGAGTATACTTAATTCTCATCCATTAAGTGCTATACATCCTCTGATGATAGCTATGAAGTACTCACTCCTGCACATTTCCTCGTTGAAACTTCAATGGAGTCCATTCCAGAACATAGTTCCAGAATCGATATTTTTACGGGGAAACTATGTATACTTACTCCTTCGACAACTTTAGCTATCGCAGTTCATTCTTTATTTTACATAAATGTGTTTGGTTTCTCCGAGCCCTAATTTGGCAACATGAACAATCTCATACACAAGAAGGCTCAACATAGCCTTTATTTCTTGTAGTATACTTCAAGTGCAACGCCAAGACTGCTCATTTTATTTTCACAGGTTGAGACGCGTGGTAGAAAACCTTTGAGTTTCTTGTAAAGCAACGAGTTCCAGCCGATACTGTATCATATAAGTGATAAGAACGAACGAAGTAACGTGACAATCCTTAATCTCACGTTCGAGTATCTTGCGAGGTCGTTAACCAATTTTTGAAAGTGGACTAAACAAAAATTTTTTACCAGCAGCTCGTCAATTGTTTCAATTCAAAGCTTAAGTCAATTCAATAATGTTGTCAAAGACTAATCAATACTCCATATGCAACATTCCGGAACACTCATGTTTTCAGTGTGAAAAGTTTCTTGAAATGAAGACAATCAAAAGAAACGAATTAATCGAAATATCAAATCTATGACACAACTGTCTGAGCACTAAACATCCTGTTCATATATGTCTAACGAATCATCGTTGTCCAAATTGTGAAAGGCCCTCCTTTACCTCCTTTTAAGAACTTAATCAAATTTAACGAACAATTGCGAATCAATACTGGAAATTTTAAAGTTTTTCTTTTGTTTTTATCTCTATGATCTGTTTCGGGGCACCGTTCCAACTGCCGCAGTTTTAACTACTGCGCCACCTGGGCGGTAAATTCTAAAGTTGTCATTCCAATTCATAGCTTCACGACTCAAAGTTCACATTTTTTCCCACAGCTATAGTGGTGACCATGAGTTGACAATCAAACAGTTGACTTTTATCACTGAAGAGTGCGTGCAAAATAACAATAAGTGGTATTAGAGCATTGCAGGCGGGTAGTACTATGCCCAATTGACTACTCCAATACGGCTGATGGTCTTAAGGTAAAGCAGGATTAAGACGTTTCTGGGAAACGAAGAAAGTGTGTTCCACAACTAAGTGAAGAAGGAAGTTTATGTAAGAAAATATTTCTGGCCACAAACAACCAAAATTGATACGGATGAGTGTTATGTTGTGCGATTATCACTTAAACAAACTCTGAGATAAACATTATCAGTCGCAATAAGGTTCCAAGGAATGGAAAAACGGTTTACTAGAGATCCTGAATTTAAAAGATTATATTGGGAATTTATGAATGAATATTAGGCAATGGGTATCAGGAAATACCGGTGTATCTCAAAATTTATCTTCCGTGACAGGCGCTGTAGTACAGCCAAGAAAATTTTCGATTGTGTTGCGGGTTCGGATACTCCAGTTGTGCTCACACCTATCAAACATTTTAATCAGTTATCGGTATATACGGATTAACGCCTTCATTTTATTTGGTAACTCGAACGATGCAAGAAATTGCGAAAATGTGTCGTGAGTTACATCTGGAAGCTTGGCTCTCTTTTTACTCACGATTATATAGTGTGGGATAGGATATGAAGGTTCGCCTTGCCGCTGGTAATCGGGCTTTATATTCTCTACGTCCACTTCTGAGATCAAAATATCTTGCAAATGCGGATAAGCTGAAACTGTACAGAGTTTGATCAGATTCGTTGTCATTTATGAATGTGAGAGTTGGACCTTGATGGATGAGTACGAAAGATGGCTTAAAATATTCGAGATAAGAATTATGCGTGTGATATATGGCTTAAAGCGCGACCTTGATGGTACATACCGAGTTTTTTTCAATCACGAGACCAGCAGGCATATTTGGGAATTTCGGAACACGTATTGTTTTCTCGATTCGAATCATCAATTTGATTCAAACATAGGTATTTGGTAATACGATCGAAAAAACAAATGTTTCATTCTTATGACAGTTCCATGTTTATCTTATTTTATGTTCTATTTAATATTATATTTGAAATCGGTCCACACTTTCTTCCACAATTTCCCTTTTGAATTCGAAGTATACCATGTCAAACTTTAACCGTATCGGCAACGTTATATGATCTCTATTTCTTCTGCTTTAAACCATCGCCACGCAACAAAGTACTAACTACTAAGGTGTTAGATCGCGAAAAGCTGGTGCAGCTCATAACAATCTCCCTAAATACATTTCTTGCAAGTATTTTCTTGATTCCGTTCGAAGTCATCGCTGAATACATCCTGATATGTATGTTAAGTGTATGTAGCCGTCTTTCATTCTGTAATGTTTGTGTGGATACCCCCTTTACATTCAGCTCTGTACGTCTGTTTGCATAGAAGGATCCTGTTTCCGCACTACTACTGGGCTCTGAGCTGTCTTTTGTTTCTTCTCACTTTCACTGATCCCACTACTCATCATCACCTGCTTATAGTTAGTTTATTTGTAAACCACCAGCATCACCCACTTTGTTTATTTGGAACCATTTTCTTCTCACAAGAAATACGGCTACCTATGACGGATCTCAGCATTATCGTTGGAAGGTTTTGCTGTAAAACCCAAAAGTCACCTTATTTAGAGTGATCATACTAGAAACTTAGCATCCCATTAGCCATGCAGACATGAGCGTATACAGTGCCACCTTAGCTTGATTAAGTCAAGTGGTAAGCTATATTTATTATAAGTTCACCATTCCAGCCGTACCCTAGAGCACATTCTGTTACCCGAAGGCTAACATGGTTCACCATTCATCAGACAGGCTTGGAAGTAGACAGAAGATATATATATATATATATATATATATATATATATATATATATATATATATATATATACTAGCGGGCTACGCCCGCTACGCAGCGCGACACCTCCAGGGACATTTAATAAAAACTTCGTTTTGCCTTATACATATTTCTAGGGATTGTTAAGGTAGAAAAAATGACTAACTTAATGAAAGTGTATGAGGATTCGGTATATGAGTGGAAAAGGCATGGAACACTGTCGATGATAACGGAATATAAAAAAACAAACCACTAAACATTAAGTTTTGAAATACATTGAGATAAGTTAGGTGTCCTTAGTTTGTTTATGGTCGTTTTTAAAATTTAAAAAATGATAATTGAAATGTGTAATACATTAAAAATAAGAACAAAAATTTCATGTCAATGATATATATTTTTTTATAATAAAAAGCTGAACCCGGTGTGCTACCCCCATCATAATGAAATGAAATAAAAAGTGTTTATATAGTGAGGAATAAATAAGTTTATTATAAATTAACTATTGTAACACTCTAGGATATACAATGTTTTTAGTTTGTCCATTTGGAGCATAAACAAACAAATCGTTTGGTTTCCCAACACGGGAGCATGCAACGTAAAGCTGTCCATGGGAAAACCATTGATTTGACAAATTTAAGCCCCAAACTTGCAGAGATTGACCTTGAGCTTTATTAATTGTCATCGCAAACGCTAACCGAACAGGAAACTGTAATCTTTTGAAATCAAATGGCAAATCTGTTGGTATCATAGGAATGCGTGTACATACGTGAACAGTATACATTTGTTCCTTTATATTTGCCCCTGTCGCTTCGGTTAAATTGTTAAGCAGTTTTTTAACTGCAAGCCGAATGCCATTGCAAAGCTGTGGTGGATCGATGTTTCGCATTAAAATAATTGGAACTCCAATTTTGAGTTTCAGCAAATGTGATGGAAAACCTGGGACATCAAGTGAGTTTAAGAACTCTACAGGATAATTGACAGCATCCTCATCTCTCATAACGGTATCGATGGAATTGTATGTTGCTGCAGTTATGCTGATTTTATTTAGAATAACACTGTTTACTGAATAGTGAATTGATATCAATGTTTTTGGCAGCAAGTAACGCTCGTTCAGATAACCAAAGATTTTTTGTGGGTCATTGTGCATTCATCCCATACTATGATCTTACATGTTTGCAGGACTTTACCCATGGAAGAGTTTTTTTTTAATATTGCATGTGTGCATCTCAGAGAATTGCAGTTTGATAGGTAGTTTCAGTGCCGAATGCGCTGTTCTGCCATCATCCAAAGTGTTGCTGCTATAACGGACGATGCAATGGCGAGTGCAATATTATTTTACGATCGAATTTTAGCCAAAATCAACGAAATCAAAAACGTTTTTCCTGTTCCGCCTGGTGCATCAATATAGTACAATCCACCACTTTCATTAGTAACTGCTGTCCTAAAAGTGTTGTATGCCCAGAGTTGCTCCTGCTATAAATGTGGTAGGTTTGCAACCATAAATAATTCTAACTCCTGTGGATTGTAATTGCTTTCTCGTTGTACATCTTGGTCAGACGCATCATCGCCTGATCGATTAGGACTAATCATACCAACTTGCGAGAGGGTCTTGTTGTTTATTTGCAAGCACTTGTCTTCTAGTAGAATCAAAGCATTATTATAAATTGCGTCTGAAAATTTAATTGTTTCGTCGTTGCAGGTAATTCTCTTTCGATGCAGTATGTCTTCACTCACATTTACTTTAAATGTATTCCAAAGTTGTTTCGGTTGGGATGGAAAGCAAGTTACCAATATGATAGCAAATAATGCTCTTATTGGCATGGATGATTAGATATTGAGGCATCTGCTAGTGTTGTTTCCCAATGCGAATCGTTTTATAATAAATTTAGTTTTTGGCATGCCTCTCGATAAGTTGAACATATTTGGTCATTAACTGTACGCAAGTTTTCGAATGAACTTGGTCCGCGAACATTTATTAGAAGTATTCGTAAATAAAAGCATTCTGCATTCTGGGGATGAACTGTATACAGCCTACCTAATGCATCAGGGGAATATAAATTTGGCCATCCTTCAACTGCTTTTCTATGCTTGCAGAGTTGAAATTTTTTAGTTGATGAGTTCCACATAAAGTATGTTGGAATTTGAGCATACAGAAAAGTTTGTGCATAATTATTTGTACATATATCAAAAAGAGAAGTTAACGTTGTAGCTGGTGCCGCTGTAGCCCTTTGTTGTGCATTAACTTCTGTAAAATAAACGCGTTGTCCATTTTCGAGGTGAACAGATAATGCGCAACAGTCGGATGGCGTTCATGAATTGGAAATCCTAATATTCGCCAAACAGCTTCATTGCTGCTGAAGTGGGCGTGGTTCATAGTTATATGGCGACGTTAACAGTATTAAGAGCAATATATTACCAAATAAAAAAAAATCCGTTGGAAGGAACAAATTTGTACAGAGAAGAAAAAGTTTAAAACTTTCAAACAAAATTTGGCGTGAAAAGGAGCATGAGGGGGGGCGTGGGGTAAGAAATGTTTATTTCTACCTCGTCTGGAGTATATAATGTGTATACAATTTGAAGTAAATCATTTAAAAACTTATGGAAGCAATTACATAATTTTAAAAAAGTGGGCGTGGTCGAAAAAAAAGTACCCTATTAATCATACCAGAGTCCCAGTTAAATGCTGAGAAAATTTCAGGAAGATCGGTCCAGAGGCTTGGTCCCCTATAAGGTACAAACAAACAAATAAACAGACACACATTCCATTTTATATATATATGTATATATATATATATATATATATATATATATATATATATATATATATATATATATATATATATATATATATATATATATATATATAAATATATATATATATATATATAT
Source organism: Tipula lateralis (assembly GCA_963932295.1). Classification (NCBI taxonomy): domain Eukaryota; kingdom Metazoa; phylum Arthropoda; class Insecta; order Diptera; family Tipulidae; genus Tipula; species Tipula lateralis. Next base: position 111,558,266 of record OZ010738.1, read on the forward strand.
ATATATATATATATATATATATATATATATATATATATATATATACTACAAATTTTATAAATAATAAAGACTTACAATTTTTTACTTTTGTATCCTCTAAACGAATAATCCTCAAAATCGAAATGCCAAATAAGGGAAATTCTCATTCGTTTGTGTTTATACGCGAATGCTTTGGTGTTCGTTTTCATTTTGTACGTTATCGAATTCAAAAGTACCGATTGTTCGATTTAGCCGTTCGATTAATCGATATCGAGTACCCAAATAAGGGCCCAGGAATTTAATGCGAATTCCTGATATCGTGCATTAAAGAACAGCGAGTACGTTGGCTCGATCCCGTTCTGCGTGCTGATCCCAACCGAATGATCAGCGATATTTAAAGGCCGACCCCCTGGCGACGATAGATTATAGCGATCACGCATCTTCTAATTGTTTACAACAATATGAAGAGCTGGCTCGTTGTTCTCAGTTTGATGCTTTAAACAGGCATGTTGTACTGACGTAACAAATAATAAATTACAACCTTAATTAATCCAACAACTAATTGATTTAATTTTTTTTTTCTCATTCCAGGTAAATCAAAACACTTTGCATGTGCAGCATAATAGGATTTATATATGCATCGATTTCATCTCAACAGCATATCAATAATAGTTTTGAGAACATCGTGTACATATATAGCAATCTTTCGTATATAAGATGATAAAATATAATTTTCATTCGAAACAGGTAATGGTATAAAATTGAAAAGTGTTTTCAATTTGAATTGTTGGTGCGTGGTTTAAGCCCCCCTATGCGCGTTTATATAAGATACAAACATCTATCTTATTCGAGTCTATGGATAAAAAATAAAAAATAATTTCATCCTACACGTAACTCGACTCGATCTAGATAACATTATTGATATGTTGATGTTGATATGTTGATTGCATTGCAACAAAAATGAATTATGTTAACAATGATATCGGAGGATCATATCGATATAGTTACGGCTTGGGATTAGTTATAGGTTGGGGTTGATCTGAATCAAAATGTTGGTAAAGATTATTTCATCGAACGCATACCGATAATTAATGGGTTGATAATTTACCTTGGAAACAATTTTTTTGGACGCAAACCGTTAATTAATACTTTCAAGGACATGAATGATATGTATATGTATGTTTATAAGATTTGTCCGCAATTTGCTGATCTTTATATTTTTTGTCCATAAACAATTTGGGCAGGGATTAATTTAGTTCTTGTATCCAATGAAATTTCAATTTTATTTGCCCAATTAATCTTTAAACCGATTTAATCGGTTTTTTTATGCAATTTTATTATTAACTTAACATTTAAGTCAAGATCAAGGGTTTAAACTTTATATGTCCATGATTGGCTGTGTTTAACGATCATAAATGTTGAGAAGACTAATTTGTTTTGGTAATTTGTTATTAGCATTCATGTAATGTTATAAATTTAATGCTCAAGTGGATTTACGTTTTATGACTGTACGTCGATATAATACCTTTGGTCAGTTATGTTGAACAACACAATACAACCATATTTATGCATGTGTGTGGTTTTAACATACATAGATATGTGGAATGCATTACACGGCTATTTTATATCCGCGAGCTAATCATAGGTTAGATTGTTGGTTTATGATTCAGTGTATGGCCTTGAGATATAATCAATTTTTAATAAGAATTTGACGAATTTCTTTTGTTTACTTATATTTGATTGGTATTCATGTATCAGTCTGAGAATTCTTCCTCAGCTCTCTTTCTCTTTCACAGACGAAGCAAAACATATCTCCAACGTTTTTTTTATCGAAATTTGGTTTCAGGACTTCAGTTAATTTATAGATGCACGGCAAATGAAGGATATATTTTCTTCCTTTATTAAAGCTTCGACGGTTATCATATGAGAACACATCAAGTTTGCCCAATAGGATATAAAATACAATCTAACTTATGTTCAAACGATCTATAGATATCAGCTCGAGTTGGGTTGATCTGACAAGTTATTACACATAAAGTGTTCACCATCCGTTATTTTATCTGATAGAAATATGAGAGGCGGCAAGAGATGCTTTCATTTAGTTCATCATAAAAAGTTCTTAATCAGAGCCTCCCATCAATTTCGACCCTGCACTCTAGAAAAGTTTCGTGTATTCACATCAAGATAGCTGATCCTCTCTGAAGACAATCTCAGTTATAGATCTTATAATGTTTGGAATACCAGAATTATTCGAGATTTCCAAAACTGTACTCGGATCAGTGTTTGAGTAAGATGTATATACAATTTAGTGACTGCTCTATAAACTTTTGTGAAAACGTTTTGGTTCGCAACTGTACATTAATTTGTTCATCAAAAGATAACACTTCACAGATTAGCATAGTTGTACTAAGATTTTTACGCGTCCCATTCCTCTGCGACTGCCTGTTACAGCTCTTGGAGATTCGCTGGATCAACATCTCTGGCACGAACCCTTTGATTGAGGTTCGGGCTTTGAGCTGGCCACTCCATAATAGACACATCCACCTCTTGAAGGTATTGTTATAATACGCCAGCCGTATACGGTCTCGCATTATCCTGCATTAAAAGAAATTTTTCACAAAAACCCGGCAAAAGGTACGACGTACTCTTTGAGTACTTCCTTAATGTTAAAAAGTCATTACTCTTGATGGACAGCCAGTATTGGCTCGGATGATGAATACAAGATCTGTCTTCGTCTCTAGTGATATACCTCCCTAGAACATGCACGATCCGCCGCCATACGAGACACGTATTTCAAATCATATCACTCTTCTTGTCTTCTGTATACTCTTCCGCGTCCATCAGTGCCAAATAAACACATCCTGCACTCGTCAGAGAGCAGGAATCTTCACCATTCATGTTCTGCCCAATTCAAATGCTCTCGAGCGATTTATGACGGGCTTACTGGTGGGCTGCAGACATTTTGGTCCCGTTGCTGGTCTGTGTGCAGTCAAATTAAATTCTCGAAGGCGACTTTCGTGTTGAATTGCATTTATACGATGATTTCGCAACGAAGTTGTTACAAGAAAGCGGTCATCACGCTTTGCTGTAGTACGAGGTCGGCAAGATCCTTGTCGCCGTCTGAAGCCACCAGTTTCCTGATATCTCGGCCACACTCGACGAACGAAGAATCGGCTCAAATTAAGTTGTAGAGCCACTTCATTTTAGTGCTGCCCGCATAAATTAGTGCAACCACATGTGCGGCTACCTCTAGTGTGGTATCCATCTCATTGCTCCGGTTGAAGACATAATTAATATAAGACCGTTCTAGCTGTGTCGATGTGCGAATGTGCGAAACAATTCCGAGCGAAATATGTCATGGCATGCTATTATAAAGTAATCTTGTTGAATTATTTTTAGAATTTTATTCGAAAGCCTACTGTATGTATTTAACAAAAATCACTTTGTTGGCATGATACAAGTATAAAAAGGAATCACTGGATGGGTATGGAAAAAGACTATGGATCTGCATTAAAACATTTATTTTGATATTTTTGCACTTTTGTGAAAAATTAAGCAATATGAGATTTTTTGCAACCGAGTGTATTAGGTCTTTAAATCCGTCTTAGATGCGTCTTGTAAGATGTATCTTCTCACCGGTTGCTATATTTTTCTTAAATCCAATAACAATGCGAAGGCATTGATGACTATAAAGTACCAGTCTATTTTGTACCTTAAAACCGACATTGAAATTAACTAATTATTGTTAACATTCTGTACCTATGAAGTGTGAATCACAATTGCTATCGATACATATACAAAGACCTTGCCCGTCAGTCATCCGTTTCAAGCGGTCAAAAGTTTATTTGTTGTAAGATCACTATAAAAATCGATGTGTATCACCTTTCTAACAACTTTTGATGATTTGCTATATATACAGCATACGCCAACTGAACGCGAATCAGGTGAATCAGTCATTTATTATGGTAATAATATAACTACAGTTCGTCTTCTGTAATCTTACATTTGATGTAATTGTAAAAATCGTCTTATTGTGGCAGCTGTAAGATATATTTAGATAACCAAGCTGCTGCTTCGAGATTAAGTAAGCTAGATTGTAACCTGACGATTCATAAAACGACTAAATACTTCTGAACAGATCTACAACGCAAATCGATTCCTCACAAAATGTCCTTTCCCCATTAATGTGCGGATATAATGAAAAATTTAGTTAATAACTGATTTGTTCAGTGGCTTTACTGCTGCTAACTTTGACTAGGTAGTGTACATTGATGCATTCAAGAGTGTACTTATTTACCTAAAAATTTTGACAGATCTCATGTGCATTGTCGGTTTGGCGTCTTGCATCACTTTACTGATCTCAAAACGTTTTATCTGATTATTATTCTTTCGCAACTTCAGCCATCTCCGAACTTCTTCTACAACTATACACTAAATATATCATAACATTGTTGAGCTGTCCGATATATTCTTGTATAAATATTATAGTTTATGTAATAGATACTGCTTGATTAAGTGAGTTCCCGAAACAATTATTAATCGTTCCTTGAAAGGAAACCGATTGAGTCTTGTACTGGCTGACATTGTCCATTGGGTATTGCTTCTCATATCGATCGCATCACAATTCTACCACACGGTGATCTGCATTAATTCCAGCAACAACCCATCCGAACTTAGTGATCACCAGTACCTAACCCGCCGAATAAACGGTACTGACACAAACAACCGGAGCCACTATCTAATAGTTTTTTGAAATTTTCTTCAATTGATTGAATTTTGAAATCACTCGAGAAGAGTGGCTCAAGTGAATAATTTATTCATAAAAAATTAATGTTTTGACATTTTATTTCTTCATTGGTTGTAACAGCATCTGTTTGTTTTGTAGTTATGTACATGGTGCTTTCTGCACAAGTAGCACATCTGTCCCAACTCATGCAATGATAAACCTTATGACTAACGTTTAAATAATTAAAACATTTTTGTTAATTCTGGATGAGTTTACGTCGATCGTAAAGGCTCATTTTTTTGTTTCTGCTGCATTCAGATAAAACGCATCCCAGATTCTGCTTTTGAGTGTAATTTTAATCGTGATTTTCGATCACGGTGGTTTATAAATTGCTTGCTATTCTTGTAAATAGTCGCTGAAATTGAAATGTCTGCTCGGTGGAGGCATATTTACAGGGAAGCATATTCGTGACACCCATTGGTCACTCCTAGCCCATTGGTCACTCCTTGAACATGCCATTATATTTGAGTCTTCGGTGGTCTCATATCGCTCAATTTCAGCATGATTTGACATTCACTTAAGAGTTATCTTATTGCTAGTTCTCTTATCAAGTTTCAATGGTCCCAAATCATCTTCGAAGGTTTTCACAGTAGTTCTTCTAAATCGTCATAATTTGAAGTTAGTATATTTTGTCACGGCCGTGATTCCATTAACGAACCTCGCTACATTTACTTAGTTCTACAGGGTAACTGGTATCTTAAATGAGTGAATAATACTATGAAGCTGATTGGTGACAAATTTCAAGTTCTAGGGTGAATCAGTATTTCTCAAAACTAAAAGCATTTCAAATTCAAGTAGAGTTTTATATAGGCTCCAATCTCGTAGTTATGATTTCTTGTAACTTGATTACATTTCTTATTTAGATATTCAAATAAATAAGTATCACTTGTGTTTGTGTCACGGCGGCCTCATTATATTTTAGTGTATTCATCCATGTTATGTGAGAAGTAACAAACACAAGCGCGAATATGATTTCACCGCCATTCGACGAATATGAAATTAAATTAAAATAATTATTAAATGAATAAGTCCTTATCAACACTGGTCCGTGTACGCCCTTGTTGCCCTGAGATCCAATGTATCAGCAGTAGTAATGTTTAATCTTTCGCTTGGTGCAGCCGCTGATAAGAGGCTAACTACACACTAGCTCATTCTTTGTAGCTCAGCACAACATCACCCTGGCTCGCTTCACGACTCCAATGAAGAAGCCAATGGATAATGCTCGACTTTGCTTCAAGAAGTCCCAAATAATGATACCACCACCTTCCACAAAAGCCTATCTAATTTGCCCTAGTGTTCTGATAGCGGTGATGAGAAAGCATTTTTTATCGATGAGGTAGTTGGTTTTCTCTTTGTTAGTTGGTTTTCTCTATATTCTCCCTAAACCGCTCTTTGAATAACTTTATTGATTTCCTCATTTTGATTCGAGTGACAGATGGACATCAAACACATGAAAAAATGGATGGAATGAAGTGGAAATATGTGTCAGTGAAGGTGACAAATGTTTATATTTTTCCCATTTGTCGGGACTTAATAATTTACCGGATGCTGTCTTACAGTCTTTGCAGTGTTAATATAATTTCCTTTTTTAAAAAGATTACTGAAGATATTACGAAACTCACACTCATCCGATAATAAAGTCATTTTAACATTCGGGCGACTTTTTTGAACAGTAGGGCACTAAACCCTATAGCACCCGATAAGTTAGCAGATGATATTACCGCCACACACTTTCCTCTTACCTGAGAAATTTTAAGCAGGTCAGCAACTAAATATCTAGAGATGAGGTCTGGAATGGGAAAACAATTACTCTGCGAGCACAAAAGTATATCACGCTCTCGAGCTAGTACTATTATTACGTTAAATCAATTTTTTAATATATTTAGACAGCCCTTTAACAAAACTTGCTAGAGTACTCATGGCTCCTGTATAAGGGACCTGCCTTTTGTTGACTGATAAATTTGCTATACCGGTAAAGGTAAACAAATGCTTTCGAAAAGTATGTTCTACCGCACTGACTCAACTTTTTAAAATTCCCGTTGACAGACTTTTTGCGCGAATATCTTTTAATGCCTTTCTCTCAGCAGAGTATCTTTTAATGCCCTCTTGTATGTCACAATGGCTTAAACAGACGTTTACATCCAAAAACCTTGTCCAAGACCAACGGTAAACTCCGTATACCTCCGTCGGCTGGCAAAGTCGGGTCCGAATTTTCTCAAAGCATTGGTATCGTTTTTCTTTCGCATTTTCGTGTTCACTAGGCTCACAGGTTATCATTCAGAACCTGATTTCATACTCCCGTAACGCTTATCTATACTCTCGTAGAACTTTTAATATCACTACTTCCAGTTCATTCTGTCGTTTTATAAAGTCGAGAAGCCTTTTAATATTCTGCTTTCTGTGTGAAGGTTCTAAAAGCAATTTGTAAACGCCGGATTATGCCAACTTTTTTTATCAACAACCATCTCCGGGATGCTTTCTTAAAGAAATATTGATATTTCGACCGTTATGAACAGCCTGCAGCTTTACTACATAACATATCTTTATTAATGCTAGTTAGCAACAGTCACTGAAAGAAGGTTGTACATACAGTTGAGGGTCATTTAGTGATAAAGATTCCCTCGGAAACTTCCATAACTCTCACTGATTCATTTTTATTTAGATAACTATGATAAGAGTCAGTGATCAAGTTTTTTTTTGCTACGGATGATTCTTTCTAAGTACTATGAAACATCTCGCAATGTACACCAGGTATTCATAGATTTCAAGCAATCTTCTAGATTAATGGAGAGTGGGTATGGTATGCGCTTGAATATTTTGGAATACCATACAAATACGTACATCTATGTAAAATGACCGTAACCCAGTCACAATGTTGTGTCAAAGTTAAGGACAGGCTATATCGAAAACATTTGAAATTACCTCTGGTGTTCGACAAGGAGATGCCCTGTCCCCGATATTTTTTAATCTCATGTTGGAATACATAATTTGTAAAAGTGAAACACCTCAAGACAATATCTTATATCTGTGTAATTGAATTAAAAGAAAACGGAGTGAAAAGGATACTTGATTCACTAGAAGTGTTCAGCTTCCGTTTGTCTTAAAATTAACAAGTCCAAAACCAAATATTTCATCTCTGGTTTTCGAGACTAAGACCACACGTTTAAAGTAGTAATGAGATTCAAGTATCTATGTAGGATCCCTCATTAATCGCACATTAATAGTGTGGAAGAGGAAGCCAAGTTAATCTTGCTGCTGGCAATCAGGCTTACGTCCTCCTTCGAAATCATAATATCTTCCAAATGCGGATAAGCTGAAATTTTACAGAGTGTTGATCAGAGCCGTTGCCATCTATGGATGTGAGAGTTGACTGTATAGTTACCTCATTGAACGTAAATTACCTCGTCAGTCACATTAAACAAATTATTAACTTTATGATATTTTCAACCATACAACCGTAACTTACATTATATGGCGAATAATTTGTATACACCAATTAACGCGCACGCGTAAACCTATATAAAACAAATAGGTTGCCGCTTAAATTAATTATACGATCACCGCATCATTTGTAATTATCCCAAGTGAGTTATAGGTAAACACGCGAACACAATTACGTTTCACGCTTTTTCCATCCATAATCATAATTATTCCAAGATCTTTAAAATGTAATTAACCAACAAATCGCGTATAGACATATGTTTATACTGAAACGAACGAAATGCTGAATGGAACAAATATGCAAATATTGTATAAATGATCGTATATAAAGGTTTTCCGATAAGAGGTTTCATTTTGATATTTGGATGGATATGATTGGAATGTTTATTTTATTGTAAAGAGGATGGTATGCCATAACTTTTGAAAACGATATCGACTAAATTGCCACCAAGGCTACGCTTGCATCACCATATCCTTTCCATGACTGAAAGTCCTCGAAACTTCACGAATTCCATCTTTAAGATCTTGAATCGATTGCGAAGCATTGGACAATCTTTCACGTGGCTCCAAAGAAAAAGGTCTAAAGGTGTTAAACCATAAGTACTCGGTGGACTATTGTGATCACCTCTTCGAGAAATGACATGGTAAGGAAACTTTTATTGCAAAATTACGATTGTTTCGTTGTTTGTGTGGCCGCCTTGCTGAAAATAAACGTCGTCCACATCAATATTGTAAAAATTCCGGCCCTAAAAATCAAAAATCGTAGATCGGGAGCGCAATCCATTCACCGTAACAGTCTCATTTTGAATAAAGTAAGGTCCAATCGCATCGCCATCTCAAAAACTCAATCAGCGAAGATTTTTTTTTTTTTTATATTTTATACTATGCAATCTGTTGGGGCTCAAGGCACTCCCTACTTATTCGCGATTCGCTTATTTTACGTCCTTACTTTTACGCCATTAAAGCCAATTGGAGGACGTACGGCTATAGGTCCGATTTTCCTAACCATCTGCACATTCCATAGCAGGCTATTCAAACTGAATCCTCTTATTCGAAAACCCTTTACAAGACGAGTACAAATATGTACCACACAGTACAAATTTAACGATCAACCGATTTTTATTTATTATTTTTGTTCGTTCGGTTCCAAATTGACTGAACAAAATGCAAAGAGATGTCAGTTTGTTATTATTATTACTACTACCATCATCATCTTTTATTATTATTGTTGTTATTATGTATTTTCCATTTTCATGTATCGCTTTAAGTTTTAAATATGAAAACCGATAGTTGAACTACAAACAACCAAAAGTAAACATAAAATCGTTCTTGTGTACGTTGTGATAAGATGTGTATACAAGACTTCATAAGAAGGCGGTACATCTTATGTGTATATAGAGTCTTTAGACTTTAATATTTACTTTGTACATTCAATAATAATATAAAATAATAAAATAAATATAATTGTAAAAATTGTTTTGTAAAATAATTGTGATGGATAATAGCATAACTTGAGATGAACATGACGTCCCCGCATATATTTCGCTGTGACCTGTTTGTTGTCCCATATGCACAATTGCATGCACATGCGATAATTGTTTTAACACTTGTCTTTGCCTATCACTTAATTATTTTTACATTATACTTGAGGAATTCAACAGTTTTTATGTTTACCTGTTTAATAATGCAAGAAGCACGTTTAAGAATCCACGCAGATTGGTTTGGTTTTTATATGAATATGGACGACGTCTGGAACATTCTTCAAATTCTTCTTATTACACTGGTCGATAAGAAGGCTAATTGTAGTACATAATAATTTTTAGGGTGGGGTTCTATCCTAACGTTGAATACTATAGCTTTGTACAGGCCACAGGTCTAAACCTTATCACCCCAACTCCATATGTTTTGATAATAAACCAGCACTTTATTCTGTCGTAAATAGTGACGGTCACTTTACCTGGCGAAAAACGAATCTGCCATAAAAAGCGTTCGTACTTATCCTCTAAACTTTAAGTCTGCATGTATGGCATGACAATGGGCAATATCAAACTCTGTACAGTTTCAGCTCCTGTACATTTGCAAGATATATAATTTCAGAAGTGAATTAGACTCTCTCACACTATTATCGTCAGCAATAAGAGATCCAATATATTTGAAGCTCATTACTTCTTCAAACGTGTCGTTCGGATATTTGTAAGCTGAATACTGTTCCAGTGGATCAAGTATTTGTTTAATTTCGTTGTCAATAAATCCAGGATGCGTCTTTAATGAAGAGATCTGTGGTTTAGAGTATTCATTACAGTTTGGAAAATATTTCGGAAGCGATGTATTAAGTATAGCACGGGAGGTTTTAAAGGATGATGCAATCCGGTGACTACTTGAATGAAACAACCCGAATGGCGCTCACTGCCGAGTTGTTTAACTGTTAAAAGCTGAGCTCTCCGTCATTCACACGTTTTTTGTCCTCAAATTCGTTTAGTTGTCAGACACACTTATCATTAAACTTATAACTTTTGGGCTTAGCTTTCAGTATAATGCGAGCCTAATGGGCTTTCTCATAATTTAATTCATAAAACTTGTAGTTAGATTGTTAAACGAATTGCTGACAAGATCATGATATTTTCGATGGTCAGACCTTCACATTAGACTTGTATTGTATATACAAATTCTCAACACGAGCCTGAATTTTTAAAATGAACACATATTATTTTGACTTTGTGATGTTTAACGTAGATGTGTCCATCACTCTTGGTTTGACCGAGTTCCAGCCAATACTCTTTCGTACATGTGATAAGGTCGTGAAACGTAGCATGTTTTCTTACTGATTGTACGATTTACGTGCCGATTATTAATCTCAACTTCGGGTACTTAACCGGGGCTTCGGCCCAGTGATCTAACCGGATTTAGTCGCCTTGTACGATAAGCTCTGATTTTATTGATGGGTTTTATGGTATTTTAGAAACATACACGCCTTACCCGCTGGTATGAGATATATAGCTGTTCAAACGTTTGTTTAGTTGTCACTTTAAGTCAAACATAACCTCAAACAATTTTCACAAAAACTTAACAGTGATGTTAGAGCGGTTGCTCCATCCTGGTGGAATCAAAAATGCGTTTTAAAATAAGAATCAATCACTTTTCACTGCAAATGTATTTTGCGAGGATGCAATGGTTCATTATGCATTTCATGTGGATTTTTCCTGCCCCAAAAAATGTAATTTTGGTTTTTTTACCTAACCGCTTAGGTGGAAAAGGGTTTCATTGCTCATTATGATTTTGGATACGAAATCATTCTCTTCTAGCAACAGGTTAAATAGAGCATGATAGTAAGTTACCCTCACTTCGCGGTCAACAGGTACAAATAGGAGGAGCTTGACACTTTGCAAGAGAACGTCTCAAGTGTTCAACCAAAATTCTCTTTTGAACTACTTCTGCCGTAGTAGCGAGATTCTCGATTGAACAATGAATCGGTTCTTATAAATGGGAAAGCTCGAATTTGTCTGATAGGCAGATTTTTTAGTAACCAGAGACTCAAATTATATATGTACTTGAATGTTTAACTGCTTAGCAAAAGATGAGTAGTACAAAGATTGGTTGACAGCCTAACGCTTCCTTTAACTGTTAAACTTTTCCAATGACTTATATTCACATTGAGCTTACTGAACATTCCAGCCACCATTCTATACCATCCAGATTTCTGATGTCCATATAACTCCCGAGAAGAATATGAGGCTCGAAAACCCACATTGAAGATTAAAATAGAGGTAGTACTAGACAAAAATGAACTAGATCCGTTTTATAGACGACTGAGTATTGGCGACGGTTTGTTGCGAAGGCCTCTCTATCTATACTGATTTATTGCAAACAGCCACGTTTCCACAATTTCCGCTTTCTATTTATGACCGAAAGTAACCGAAAGAAAATGAACAATAATTCCAAGACACATTTAGTGCTATCATCATCTTCTCATTTATGGGGGTACAGCTCGTTCACAACACTTTCCTCATCATTTATAAGTTCCTATAAGAGAGTCACTATATACAGGCTAAAAGAAGACCATCTTTATTCTTAAGAGGTTGATACGCAGTTCAATACTTCCTTATTAGTCTTTAAATGTTTCCCTGACACAGTCCTTGTTATACATCATCTACAGCGGTCGGCACTCGAAGTTTTACCAAATCAAAATTCTGTCAAAAAGTTTATTCTTCGATGTGGACAGCTTTAGATATGATAATATCATTGAGTCTGTTCGACAAGGCTCTACGATTGTGGTGTTATGGTATTTTATCTATATTCTCGGCAAAAAGCACTCTCATATATAAAAGCACTCTTCAATTTCTCAAATACGACCGTCTCATATTTTTTAGTTAATATGTCTGCAGACTGGACCATAAGGAAAAATCTATTGGGTTTAAGTCCGGGGAGTATGGTGGCCATTGTTGTGAAGAAATAAAGCTGAAAATTTTTTCTTATAAAACCGTTGGGTTTCACGGGCTTTGTGGTATTTGTCGAGTCTTGTTGAAACGACGAATAGTTTCTATCAAATTGATGTCATGCTCAAGGTAATAAAGAATCATTTAAAATATTTTCCCGATACATTACGCCCTCTTCAATGTAAACGAGTGGTAATCGTGTGGGGACAGTAATCGTCGTGGTGATAGTTACCGTGGCCCAAACCATTTTTGATGCAGGCACTTGCTTTCGCAGAGCAACTCGATGGTTTAAATTGGTCCTTGATTTGCACTCTAACCAAACACGATCGTTTTGTTTTTGCTGAACATATTGCTGAACCAAAAATTTTTTTCATCAGACAATACTAATGGTCACAAATAGTGTTATTGAGATAAACAGAGTGCATTGGATACTGAAGTGTACGGATTACAGATAAAGTGAGTGTCAGTGAGTTTACAAACCTGGAACTCGTTGCTAGATACCATGTCTGATCACGATGCATGGATATTGCCGAGTAGTCCATTGATGGTTGTATGAAAGTACCAGTTGCGGTTGGGAAAGGTAAAGATTTAAACAATTGATATTTTCCTTTATTTAATAGTGGCAGCTTTAGTTCTGTAATAGCGAATTACGTTCCTTACAAACCATTACTTGATATAAGATTAATATTTGATTAGGGTCTTGATGTCCTAGCTGAACTACGTCAGGTCGCATATGCTGTGTTATTTTATTGATTTCTTCTAGAAGCTGTAATGGTGTTTGAACTAACTTATTGTGAGTATTCCAGCACCGCTTGAATTAAATTTTGTTGAACCTCATTAAAGCCAAACATTGACAACAACATTTTTGTTAAGATCGTTTATATGCTCATTAACTTGCTGGATAAACATCATTTCTACTTCGTTTTTCTTAAATAAGTTAAGGGTGGCATCACCAATGAAGGTCTAATGGGCCTCAGTAAATACTCCTGATTCTGCTTACATTTTCCTATTTCCTGCTCGTAAGGTTGCACATGACGGTTGTATAGAGTACCAAACACAGTATTTCATTTTTCGGATTGATCGTTGATACTTAGCATGTGTTAGTGATAGAGCTAATGAAGCAAATCTGAGCCAGCTTTCTAACACACACTTGAAACAATCTTAGCTCTGTGTGATAATATGTTATGTTGAAATACAAATTGATGTTCCATCGGTTATTTGTAAACCGCACGTTTCCTTTATGCTCAAATAAGAATCCAGGCTGATGAGAAAAGCTGGTAAGGTATAATACGGAAGATTATTGCTGACGTTTCTGGACAAACGGTCCATATTGTTAGTAGACTTAATACAAACAAGGGTATTAGTTTGAAGCGGGCACTTGTCCGTGTTTATCTACTACGGGTTTGCCTGTTTTCTTCACTATCCGGGATTTCAGTGTCCGTGATAGGAAGAATATGTGTGTGAATGGTTGTAACGAAAGTACTCGTCCTTGAGGTAAATCTGCCATTACTTATGATTTGGGAGTAGACTCGAAGCTATGACATGTTTTTCATTTATTTATTTCTGCCTGAACTCTACTTCTGCCGTTTGTAATCCATAGTATCTTCTTCTAAAAAGAGCTAGTGTTAGTTCGCTACTACCGTGCAAAGCTCGTATATGTGCATCAACTATCAGCAGCTTGGTTAGGTAATATAATAGGATACCTCGAAATGTAAAGTGCTGTTAGTTATTCGATCTCCAACTTGCAGAATTTTTCGTTCGTCTATAAATGGATAAAGCGGTGCTAGATGGCTTTTCGCTGATATCGGGTTACGTTCTAGCAAATAAATAATTTTCTTCTGGAATTCCTCTTGTCGTATTCTTCTGCATAATTCTTCTCTAGACGCCTTTAGTTCTAAATTTGTCGGAGAGATGTTGTGTGTCAAATTGCGCTCATGTGTCTTTAAACATTTCTTGATGAAGCTGCGACAGTTTATCTAGTGATTTGGAATATGCTATTGATGTCTGAATATTTTTCTACTAGCAGCAGGATTAACACCCAAATTAACTATTGTAGCACTATTAGTTGAATAGGTTGTGGTCAACTCTGACATGGTTGATCGAGCCACTTTGGACCCGTTCACAATAAATCGTAGTCCTCCAAATGGGTTGGACTCTCTAGACGCACAATCAGCAGGATTTTCTTTCGTGCTTATATAATTCCGTCCGCGATTGGATTGTTCTTGTATTTCCGATATCCTATGAGCAATGACGATCATTGAATCTGCCAAAATAACATCTCCATCTCTTGTATGTGTATATCCATGTAAATTTAGCGATGATTGAGAATTGCAAAATAGTCATATATGTGTAGTTATTAATTCTTATGAAGGAAGTGACATTTTAAAATTCTGCCATTGCGTTGCTAATGTCGGAGTTAATATTTGATCCTAAGAAAGTCCTGCTCCCTAAAGATCTTGCATGATTACTTTAGCTATTATAGTAGTGGATATCTGTCGTGTTTATCTTTCGCGACTTGTTGCAAGGTCCCTACTGCTAAGTAGATCGCTGCAGTAGTGTGAAACGGGTTAGCCTGTGCTTACGCATGGCAGACCTGATTTCTCACAATTTGCCTCTAGAAATGTTGCAATCTCACGTGGCATGTTTACCCGCAGCACAGTTGGTAGAGGAAACGGTCGGGGTTTGTGAGATTTATCTCTAGAGGCCTAGAGTACTGCCTTATAAGATGGGTTAGAGGCGAAACGTAAATACTGCGTTTGCCCGAATAAGGTTGGGGATCATGGTACGTATACCAGCTCGTATGCATGGAT
Source organism: Tipula lateralis (assembly GCA_963932295.1). NCBI lineage: Eukaryota > Metazoa > Arthropoda > Insecta > Diptera > Tipulidae > Tipula > Tipula lateralis. The sequence goes on from OZ010738.1 coordinate 111,573,715, forward strand.
TGGGATGTCGTTCCCCGTAGTTAGATGGTGTGCTTAGGGTCACACCATTTTTAATCAATTTATGTAATTAAGAAATAAAATGTGTTTTAGTAAGTGGTTTTTTAGATGGTATTACCCAAGTGTTAGTTGTTGAGTTGGGGGTTACTTACCATTGTTGTTGTTCTGCTTTTGTCAATGAAAAAAACAACTATGCTATGGTTTTAACAACAAAACTATTTTATTGTTGACTACACGTCGTCTTTAGGTCCTGCCTGCTTGACTGCCACACTGATTGACTCGCTGACTGACTCCGTCACTGACTACCTTGACCGCTCGGGTCCGTCACTCTCACTCGGATCAGAGTTCCGCATTCGAGATCGACTCCCTCATTGACAAACTTACAATCAAATTTTGCGCTTTCAGTTTTCTTTATGTGACCTAAAGCTTCGTATTCGTCTAAAATTTTATGGTTTTTCGACTTGAAGAAGTCGAGCGATGGCTGTAATTCTATATTAAATGGAATCCTTACTTTATAACTTCCATCGTTTAGGCGCATGTCAGTTTAATTATAAATAGCTTCACATTCCTTTTCTTCATTAGTATAAGAATTCTTTGTTTGTTTATTTCTTCGATTTCCCAAACCATTTTTAGTTGGTTATCAATCTCCATAACCATAGGCAGATATATTGTCACTATAGTACAGATTATATGTCTGTTGTGCAATCGGCTCATTAAGTGCGTCTTTTATTAAATTCGGCATTAGTATTTGTCCATAATAATCTGCCCCAATAATTTGTCAATCGAACCGGGTTCAGAGAACGTTGGATCTGCTCATATTAAATTTTTGCTATGATTCCAAGAATTGGTTCTATGTACTTATCAGGCATACTACTATCGGTATGTGAAGACCATAGCCTTTAGTTTGATCTTGAAGTTCGAAGAAAACCGCGGACTAATGGTGAACTCTCCTGATGAGTTAGCAGTGCCGGGTTCTGTTCGACCCATTCCAGCGATGTTTGCTCCACGATGTGGTATTCTTGTAAGTTTAAGACTGTTTATGATGGGGAAGATCACATTGCCCCTTGCCACTCTTTAACTATAGGTCAACAATAAAAAGAAACCAAAATTCATATTATGAACTTCTGGCATGCTGCTCTTTGATGACGGCCTATGTCATCGAATTCTTAAAGTTGTATTGAACATTTGTAGTTCCACGATTGAATTTCCAGTACAGTTATTTTTCCCCCGTCACTCGGGCTCGACATCTCTTCCCAGACTTACACTCTTAGTCCGAAATCTGTTAATTATTCTAATGAAGTCCAAAATATCCGGTTTCCTCCAAGGTCAGCAGTTTATAAAACAGTGCGATCTAATAACAGTGCAAACTATAGGAAGAGTATCAAGAATAGGAGCACAAACAGTTTCTTCTTCTCGTTCTCCTCACTGTTCGCAATTTGCGTTGCTCCGTATTGTCATTCGGAACAATGAAATGCTCAGCAAGATCCTCAAAGTGCGCCTGTCATAATTTATGAAGGATCGTTGCTTATTTATTGGATAGGCGACAAGACGAGGTTGTCCCATCTGTGAATACATACCAATGTGTTCGAAACCGCAAGACAATATCAAATAGTTCATCTTGCAAAACTGGTCCCACTAATTGACAATCATTTAGTGATAAACCATCTTGACTTTTCATAGAAGCATCAATGACCACACGCACTTTTGTGGTGCCCGAGCTAAGTTAAATACCGCATGATGGGGTATAAAGTAGCCACAATCATCACCAACTTCACACAATGACATATGGTTAAGACGTATATAATCATTCATAAATTTCGCTTATTTTTCAAATTCGGATTTTTTTCTAATTTATTTCCATCAAATAACAATTCAAATCTTTTTAATGTAAATTGTCTGGAATTCCCAATTTTCCCAACTGTTTACTTTAATGGCAAATAGACTATGAATATTCCAGAATTACCTTTCTGATAAGTGTTTTTAAACAAAAATTCACAAAGCCTTTCTTCCTCTGTATAAACCTTAAGATTCGTTTTAACATTTTCTGAATCGAAAAATTTCGATATTTGAGTATTCAAGCATATGTCCATTGAAACGCCTTGTTCAGAATTATCAAAATAATCGGTTGAATCTACTTGGGCGACAAAACTATTGCTTGACGTAACCTCTCCACTTACTACATAACCTAATTTTGTATTTTGTAAAAAAGGCAATTTAGGTGAAAGGACAATTTGATTTGATTCTTTAGAATTTTGAAAAACATTTCTTCTCCCAAAAGTAAATCAATATTCCATGGACGGTTAAAATTAGAATCAGCTAAATCTAATCTAATTGGTAAATTTCATTTCGATATATTAATAAAGGAATCTGGTAAGCAATTAGTGATATCTGGTAGTATCAATAACTCCAAATTTTCAGTGAAACTGTATAGTTTGGGTCTGGCCAAATCCAGTCACAACGTGTGTAATATCCTCCATTTGTAAGCTCAACCTTTGAATAATTCTTTCTGAAGCAAAATTGCATTGCGAACCAGAATATAACAACGCCTTACATTGTATAAACTCACCAATTTCGTTACCAAGTAGTATTATAGCGGTGCTCAAATGACCTTAGAATTTGTATCATTTTTACAACATTTTGTATATCAATTATTACCAAAATTCTATCCACTATTACTATTGTTATTCGAACTATAACTTAACTTGACTTTTTCATCAGAACATACTATTTCTTTTATGTGTAACAATTCATGATGTTTTTATTACATAACTTACAAGAATTCGCTTGACATTGAAATGTTTTATGATTACCTCGTAGACAATTAATACATAAATTCAAAGACTTAACCCTCTCGAATTTTTCATCGCTAGTCAAAATCAGAAACTTTTGACAAGATGTGATGAAATGTGATTCCTTACAAAAACTACAACTATCATTACTATCACTAGATACAGTTACCAAGCTTTTAGTATAAGGCCTTGCCAATTCATGTGATTTATTATTACGAAGTACTTCTAATATATGACACCTTTTCTGTAAAAACTTGAACATGTCATTCCAACTTGGAACTTTATATGGATCGCACTCGGGTTCCCAAACTCCACGTGTGTATTCATCTAAACGATCACCTACAATGTACACTATAATTACATTGTTTAGATGTTCCTCTAATTTACCAAAGCTCTTAAATGAGCTGAAACTGTTTTAATTAATCTTTGTAGCTCGCTTTCCTTACTAACATTCCTGATATTAAATAACACAGACACATGTTTTTCTATAATAGTACGTTTGTTATCATAGCGATCGTGTAACGCTTTCCAAGCAATTTCAAACCCAACCGTCGATGTTTCTACTTTCGCAACCAATTTTCTCGCCTGTCCACTGAAACAACGATTTAAATAATGATATTTTTGAACCCCACTAACATGAATTCTATTTACTACAACTTCATTAAACGTCTCCTTGAACGATATCCATTCATCAAAACTTCCACGTAATGTAGGCAGCTTTAAGCTAGGTAATTTAATAACGTCTTTAACCCTCTCGTAATTAGTTGTTAATTTAGATAAGTTTTTCTTATCGTTAAATTGATTGTCTGCATCTACATAATCATTAATGTCTAAATTACTTGATTGACTAATAATTTTGACCCTTTCTTCGTTTTGACCATTGATCAAGTCTAAATTTTCATTATACCTTAACTCGACATCGATCAACAATGTATGAAAATCACCTGTTTTTTTTTCTTATAATTCTATCATTTCACCATCTTCTTTATCACTAGCTAATTCTATTAAATTATAATCAACTTCATCATAATTCCTACCAAGATCTTTAAGTTTTGCAAATTTACTATGTAATTTGAACGCTGCGTCATTTTCTTCTATATTGAATTTTGTTATATATTTTTCTAGCAGCGCCAATTGTGCTTTCATAGACCCACGCTTAAATTTTAATTTATTAATTTGTTCTAACAAAGCTACTTCATCCATTTTTATTTTTATTTTTATTCAATATAAAAAGCGTTCTTATCTATCTTTTCTTTCATATAACGATATAATCACACTCAAATTTCATACAAACTAACCATAAACCACGCTATAATCAATATGCATACATTTAATTAACTTACGATTTCCGAATGAATGCAAGTCTAATCTTTTAAACGCACACCAAATTCTTGTTTTTCCGCAAAAAAATCCAATATATTCAACGGCAAGATTTCTATTTACTATCCGGCTCGAAGGACCAAACTGAATTTTCCAGAAAAATAAAATTTGATTTTTTTTTTGTTTTATGAGTTTTTTACAACGCCAACTTTATTTCAAGACTGAATAAATTTACAATAGTAATATTTTATATTTGCTTAGCAATTGTTTTGCCCCAAATAACATAAATTCCCACAAACTCATTTTATATAATCAAAATATAACAAAATGCATACTATGATGACTAACAATTCAACACCATCTCTTCTGGTACAGATCACCAAAGTAAATGTCGATATTTGTCTTAAGAGATAATGACGTCACTCATACAGTCACACAAACGGTATTGCTTTCGCTTCAAATCAAATGGCAGACGAAATAATTCGTGTTTTTGTAGCCAGGTTCACCAATCACGAGACTCAAGGTTCCGATCATAAATTTTTCAATTTTCAACAGCATACAGTATATCGGATCGCTATATATTGCAATTTATTACATGTAAATAATTCTAAAACCATCATCAAGAAATAATAATAAAAAATGATATTGCATTTTACTATTATTAATAATAAATTCTGCTTCAATTATAAATATAAAAACTAAAGAAAAGTCGACGAGAAAAATCTTAAATAAATAAATTAAATTTTCAATCCCATTTTTTTTGCGCTGTCGTGTGTGTCTGTGTGTTTGTTTGTGTCTGGCCTGGTCTGTGTGTTGATACGATGATTTGTTATTTTTAATTTTCCCATTTCAATTCGCGTACGCTGCTCCCTTGCACCCTTTGTGGGATGTATTGCAAAGTTTTGAAATGGAAAATTTATGGTCGCATGTACAACTCATCTATAACGAATTGATGAGTTTTTTGTTTAACTTAACAATAATTTACCAACTATTATTCACCCGAAATGAGTGTTAAATTTATAGATTGTGTGTGTGGTGTTGGGTATCGTGTATATTCCATATAACATATTGGAAGATCTTCATTGAAGGATAATAATTGTAAATTTTCATTATCATCATCAGCATATCATCTTCATCATGATTGTCTTCGTTGGATCTATACTCGTATATAAATAATTACCTTGATATGCAAAAATTGTAGCGAAGAAAAGTTCAAGACGGTCAATGTTATTTCGTTTGTGCTCCTTTAGAAATTGTTTATATGTACATTCACAGCTGAATCGTTAGTTTTGTGTGTCTGCAATTTATGATATGTTGTCTTTATTTTAATCCAAAGATGATATAGAGACGGTGACTAGACATTTGTGTATTTGTTAAATCCGAAATGTCAAATCGATTAATTAGTTTTAGCGAAACTGAACAAGTTTAATAACACATTTTTAAAGTTCAACTACTTGACGTCCAGTAATTATAAGTTTTATTGTTATTGTTGTTTATAGTCCTGCTGTGTTGTTAATGTATTTCTTAATATACGACAACATAATGAAGCTTTGACAATTTTTAATATTTAAATTGGATTTACTAATTGTATATATGTAGCTTAACCATCGTTAATGGCATACAAACTGAAATAGCAGCTGAAATTACGTGCTGTTTCAATTAGTAGTTGTTGTACGCATTGTGCAACAATCTGACTAGTTAAAGGAGAGAGTTGCGGCATATCTTAGAATGCAAAGTCCTAAAATCAAGCAAAACCACTTGGATACTCGGACTCGTTTATACCACCTTTGATAGATGGAGACAATATGTTATCTGCTGCCTCATTAAAAGCTTACCGTCTCTTGCTCGAAAATTTACTGTTAGCTCTTATTAAGCTGCATCTAGTTGATCACCTCCCGGTTAACTCTGTATCCGTTGATATGTCATTGAGAATATTACCACTAACAAGTCATGTGGTCCGGATGGTATTCCACGAATTGTACTCAAATACTGTTGTAAATCCATGTTGGGCATTCCGCAGTGGCTTACTGTCGCTATTGAATAATGAACGTAATAATGGGACTTCTCCCCACATTCTGTAAACGCTGATGTCTCTCAGCCATCCATCCTTTATCCAAATCCATCCTTTCTCCAAATCTTTTCTTAATTTTCATGAAAAACCATCTACCATCAACTTACAATTCAATGTCCTCCCCATACGGTTATTTTCTTCTTCATCACGAAACGACGTGCCCACCGAAAGAATTGCTATATAATAAGGTTGATTTCAATCCCAACCAATTTTAAACCTGAGTTTTCTATCTGGTCGAACCAATCAATCACATCTGATACTTTTGAGATTCTCGACTTGGCCATTGGGTGAAAAAATAAACAAAGCAGCGATTGATGCATCCAAATGTCTTACTGCATCTTTTAAATTGTTAATAATTTACAAAACCCACATTAGGCAAAGATTGAAATATAATTCTGAGTCTTAATCAAGAGTACCGAAATCGCATCTGGTAATACTCGAAGAAAAAATATCGTGTACTCTTGAATATCTATCCCATATATTGAATATACAAGCTTTTTGGGTGCTCTTCAAATAGTTTCATGATCGTTGTTTCATCAGCCATTCTCACATTTATGCCTGGTTTGCCAAGACCCATCAGCAACTAAACACCTATACATAGATACAATCAGAAATTTCCATTCGCCATTTAACATTCGTTTTTTGGTCGGAGTGGGTGAATGTGGAATGAACTGAGTGATGAGATTTTGGCATACAATAGATCTGACTGTCTGTCTGTTTCTATCTGTTCAATCTGTTTTGAAGCTCCAGGCTCTCCCTAATTGTTTCCTGGTTTGATTATTTATGTCCTACTTTACGCCATTACATAACCAAATAGAGGACGTACGGCTATAGGTCCGATACATAGAACCATCTGTACATTGTATAGCTCAATGCTATAGCATATATAAAGTACGGATATGGAAGATGGGTTGGCCCAATTCTGCACTCCAACAAGGGGTGAAAAAAACATTTTTGCACTCTGCCCATCCACCCTGCCCATATGCCTTTCCCATTCCTATATCAGTTTCGTTTCGAATGATCTTTCGATATTATTTGCACTATGGAATTCATGACTCATTTCTTTCTTTTCTATAGACGCAGCCAAGTCGGCCTTCATTCGGATTCTCAGCATTATGATGGTCATCCAGTATCTTATAGGTAGGCTTAGAACATACATAACTATATCAACTAAATATCTGCATTTCCCCATCTGTCAGTTCAACAGTTCTTAATGTCAGCAACGTGAAATTTTTCATTACTGGCCCATCATCTTTTTCTCCGATGGAATGAAGGCTTAGAAAAATGGCGGCTTATATACCAATGAGTGAGTTTTCATTCATCATAATCTGTGTGTCCTCCCTAAGTTTGTACGAAAATTGAATGATGTACATCTTTTGTTGTAAGGAAAGCCGGAACAGTTAACAGAACATACAGGGCTGTACTGGAAAAAGTGGGTTTTTCACAAAACTAGAACTTTTTATTGTATTAACATTGCAATGCGTTATAAGAAAATGGTTGAGACATTTTTACAAAGAGGGCTTTCGGGCCCCAAACAACAGTTGACTAGCTAGCCCGTACTGTCGCAAGAAACATATAACTGGAATAGCAATCCAAAATAGTCTGCTCTGTCAAACCAAGAGACACGCTAAAAAAAGTTAATAGAAGAGACCTCAATACAGGTAAAAACACAATGGGAATGCTTAACTCTGGAACATTTTCAAGGGTAACATTGCGATAAACATAAATATAGTGAAAACCATTAAGATACATATAAAAGAGGGCAATTACTAGACCTACTCATGGAAACTCATTTGCTAGAAAGTTTGGAGGTTCACGGATACCAAGTTTGCTAATAATTGCTTATAACGAATTATATTAACATAACCGTCGAGTGACTTAGCGATTATTCTCCACTGGCTAAAGGTTATCTATTGTAGAATGTCTAATTTAGGAAAGTAAGTATGATCTTCACTCGGCAGGCGCGGAAGGCCTTATATGATTAATCAAAATACCTATACGACCTATAACGCTGTCATCCGTTCTTCGGATAAACTCTTCTAAAACAACTAAGAAATACAAAACTCCGTTACTTTCCTATAATACTTTGAACGACACCATAACTTTTATTGAAAAAGCGAAATTTCTGAGCACCATCTTGAACAATAAGTTCAACTGGTGGCCGAATAGCTTAAAAAAGAGAACAAGACTATATAGCCTTGCACTCGTGTACACGAAGCGTTGATTTGGTTGAGGGTTTAAAGGCGTGGTGAATTAGCTTTACCCTACTGTAGCAAGACCTATACTCATATGTGGAGTTTGTGTATAGTGAACAGCTACTGATAAAATAAAAAAAACAGAAAAAAGAGATGGTGCAAAATGTGACATGCGGTGCGCTTTGGACAACTCCTACTTAGGCTTGATTAAATTATGTTCTACATACTTCCGGTGTACATGTTCGAAAAGTAAAAGTCTACCTTTGAGCCTGTCACCAGTACATGAGTTGAGTTATCTTTATTCAGATAGGACGTCAGTGACGTACTGACGAATAATCTTTATTGTACTTCATCTGTTTTATGCTGCAATAGGAGCTTTCAAAGTATATGTCTGTCTATAGAGATGTTTGGAATATAGGAATGGCATCAAATACAAAAGTGTTGCACTATTTCACCTGACACCTTGAGCCTTCTAAACACAGCTTGAAGTGTGCATGACTGTTCCTCTCCCTGACTTCTGCACCATATACCAAATATTTAGAAATAAGGAGGGTCTAGTTACTTAAATCAGTTATACTTATGCTTAAGATGGCGTTGATTTGCCAGATTAACTGTGTCTCTGAGTTACAAGGATGCCTTAAAAAACTATAAGGTAGACGGACTAGCCAGAAATGGTTGCAACTCCCAAAAGAGGTGGTCAATCGCTAATATTGGCGATAATAGCAAAATAAGTTTGGGCTGGCGGACTCGAGGGTCTCATAAAAACCGGTTTCACGATACAAAGACGTCAGTTGAGAAAGATTGTAGAAATACTTAACGTTACATTGGCCTATTGGGGAATCGGAGACAAGTCCGTATCTAGAAGATAATCTTGTCTGCAGGAGCGGTGAGGATCGGGAAGAAGATAAGACTTCAGATCACTTTCTCTGCTCCTGGCCATTAAAACATAGTTCGACAACTTCACTAGTTGGAATGGTTCTTAAAGAAGTCTTTAAAGAATTTATAAGTATGTCTAGAGTTCTCCAATAACAGTCATCTCAAAGAAGGAGTTCAATAATGAAATAGCTATTCCTTGTAACAGTTTACAAGGGTGTCATTCGAAGCTGGCTTTTGCTCTACATATTTTTGCAAGAGCACACGGCCGCTTTTTTTGTACTTGCAATATCTAATTATAACGAGCGGAAATCGGCATCTAAATATCGAAAATTGAAGCCAGATATTTAACTTTACTATAGGATTGATGGTTATTATAGATTTAAACCAAATTGTTCCATAAATCTCTCAGGTACTCATACTATATTGAAAGCGATGGACGTTTATGACCTAATGGTTTCGTAAGGGTTCAAGTAATCAGTTTTTGGCACCGAAGACTATTTATAACCGTGTTTTGCAGCTACTAACATCTTATTAAGACAACAATTTGATAAGCAATCTCTAAATGGAGAACCACCTTTCGATAGGCAACGATAATGCTGTCGGTGACGATCTGGCATCTTCAGCCTGATTGTTGTTTTGACGGCTTTTGCAGGCCAAAGTTGGCCCGTACCGTCCCTTTAAAACTTGTTGTATAATTCGGTTCGGATCGACACGCAGAACGTAGCCGAGCTAGCATACTCGCTTTGCAAGATATTTTGGTTTCAGAAGTGGACGTAGAGGATCTAAGGCCCGATTGCCAGCGGCAATGTTAACCTTGGTATCCCCTCCTACACTATTATCGTGATTCGTGAGTAACGAGAGATCTAGGATACTTCAATCTCATTACTCCTTCAAACGTGAGGTTTCCCCTACTGAAATCAATTGGGTTTTGGTCTCGAAAACCAGAGATCAAATATTTGGTTTGGACCAACGGAAGCGCAGCTGTCATTTTAAACAGATGAGCGTATTTCTTTGACATTCCTAAATATCCAAGCGCATACCATAGCCTCTCTCGATTGATCGAGTTATAGGCTTGCTTGATATCTAGGAATACCTGGTGTACATCGCGAGATGTTTCATAGTATACTTATATATGTGGACGGTCAGATGGCTATCAAGTCGCTGGAAGCAGTACTGTTGAAGTCTAGGGTGGCATTGGGTTGCCACTCGTCTCTTAACGAGATGAGTGAGCATTTCAATTTTCAGATTATCTAAGTTCCCGGCCACTTTGACGTCGAGGGTAACTGCAGGGCAGACGAACTAGCTAGGCAAGGTACAACTCTTCAGCTGAAGCCTGAAAATGCTAATGTGGGGAGGCCTACAGTGGAGCTTAGACTGGCTTTGAGGAAAAGGGCAGAAGCTTGAGCAGTATAGAGTTGGTCTAACACCCTTACATGCGAGACAAATGTGGCCAAGACTGGATTTGAATCGCTCCAGTACCTTTTCTCTCTGGAGAGGAGAGATCTTAGAAGGATAGTAGGAATATTAACGAGACACTGGTTTTCGGTGAAAATGCGAGAAGGCTACGCCTAGAAATAAATTACTTCTGTAGAAGCTGCATGGACATGGAAGAGGAAGAGGCGTTTGTTCACTTCCTGTGCTCTTGTCCTGCACTGGCACTAGGAAGGCATTTACACTTGGGTAGGTATGTAATGCACAACCCTCAGATCTTGCAGATATTAAGGTGCGAGGCATTTTACGCTACATTAAGTGTCTAAGTGTGCGTTAGCAGCCACTCGAACCTTACCTAACCTTCATAGTACTTTTAAAGATTTGGACGGAATCCTAATTCGTAGTCTTCTCAAGAAAGTGTATGACATAGTAACTTGTATGCTGTGGAAAAGAGAGTTAAACCGCGATAATTCTCGCACTTCAAGCGAGCACCCTTGTTCAACATTTTACATAACGCGGCCACTTTCCATTCTTCAGGCATATTTCACCATATACCAATCGAATAAGGTCGAAACGATAATTTTACAAAATAAGCCCTCTGAATAGCAAGGTCTACAGTCATCAAACTTCAAGACAAAGCTGATCTATCCTCTTCTTAAACATATGCAATATTTGCTCGAGAGGATAAATTTCGTTTGGCTCTGAAACAGCTCATATATATAATTCAGCTTAACAGGATATTGCTTACACTCGAGGCCTACCACATTATGTCATAACATATAATTTATATACTCATATACCTAATATAACTGTTAATTATGTTTTTAAATCAAATGTCGATAAAGCAATTATCTTTAAATTAATCAAACATATTGATCAACTCAAACTTAAACTTCAATCAACAAGTCAATATAGCATTCATAGATTACACTGTTAATTATCTCCCCAAATTGACATATAATTTAGCAATAATATACACAATGTCTAACCGGCCTTGTAAAACTATCACTCACCTCACACATTAACCCATTAGTAATTTTCGGTTCGTTCGCCTAATCGATCACAATGTAATTACACAAAAATCGACGAGAGAAAAGATCTGTGAAATTTGCCGCGCTAAATGTCAAAATCGAATATGATGATTTTGGTAATTTAATTAACGTACTCATAACCGCATACACGGTTGTTATGTAGACGCACAGACTTAAGAAAATTGAAAGTAAGGTCAAGACAGTCAAACAGTAAATGTTTATATGTGAAACAAATTGTTGCGAACGCATTTCTACTTCACGATGTGCATCGCATATACATTGGATGCTGCTAACCTCAAATTTATCCATAGTGTGAACTGTCTTATGTGTTACAGACATACAGCTTCTTAGAAAACAAAAGTAAGTAAATTTAATTTACATTTTAATTTAAAGATTTGTGTATGTAGGTACGCCTTATACATCGCCTGAGGGGAATGCGTGTGTACATACACGAATCGTAACAACAATAAAATGTCTTAACAGCGAAATATATCAACTTCAAAACAATTATAAATGGATTTTTCAGTAAATCATTATTCCGTTGATTGCATTTTCACTTTTCACAAATCTAAATTGGTTACCGGAGTGTGAAACATAATTCATAATTTAATTAATTTTTTGATATATGATGAAAATGTATATTATGAGGTTTGGGATTGGATTGGACACGTGGTGTTAGTTGGTTGACAGACTGGTTGGTTGCTTACATCACAATTACTCGAAACACAGCAGATTGGTGTTAACGTTGTCTGCGAGGATCTTTAATTTTTTCAAGTCTTGAGGATAAGTTTGAATTAATTTAGACGCATAGGCCATTACGTCTGTTGAGTTATGGATTAAATAAAATGCTTTTAAATTTATAATTCGAGTATATGTCATACGTTAGTCGTACTCTCTAGCATCCAGCTTTTTATTGTTTTTTCCATTAGCCTATACTATATAATATATATATATATATATATATATATATATATATATATACATATATATATATATATATATATATATATATATATATATATATATATATATATGTATATATATATATATATATATATATATATAAATATATATATATATATATATATATATATATATATATATATATATATATATATATATCTATATATATTTTAGAGTTACCATATAGTAACAATTATCCCAGTAAACCACTACACTCTCTTTTCTTGTTTTAAGACTTACAGCAGTACAGCTTGGAAATGGTTTCATATTAATTCTTAGTTTTGGTATTGGCGATTGACCATCTTGGCCATTACACTGCGGCACTTCAGGTTGATCACAGTTATCAAGAGGTGCTGACGGCTTGCTTAATTGACGGGTCATTGTTATGTCAATGTCTTCTTCATCCGACAACGTTACATTACTGGAATCAGTTAAAGGGCACAACTTTAAATGAGTTATATTTCTCCGAATAATGTTTCCTGTTTTGGTTGATTGCAGTGTAACATCGCTATTGTGTTTATTGAGTACTTTGGCTTTCTCATCACTACATGGAGCACTTAACTTATCTGTTCGTTCCTTTTTAGTCCACACTTCATCATCTATACTTATCTCGAAAAACCTGACTTTATGTTTACTGTCTGCATATTCTTTGATTTTAGTTTTGTAGATTAAATCGTTGTCACGTACCATCTCATCATTCTCTCCTTGCAAACCTTTAGTAATTGATGGAAGCTTAGTTCGAGTCGGTCTTTCAAACAGCAATTCCGCAGAAGACACCCCTGTTGCCGGATGTGGTGTGTTTCTATCCATTAAAAGATAGGTTTGTAAGTCTTTTCTTCAATTACTATTTTGTGAGTTCGCGCTGATACGCAATATGGCCATTGGCTTGTGGCCAGTACGGTGGGGTGGAGTAAAGCCTGATTCCATGTTCATCGCAAAAATTCTTGAATTCATAACTGACGAACTGTCTCCCATTATCAGCCGTTATTGTTTTTGGAAGACCCAATAAAGAAAATAGTTTGCCCAGATGTCCTATTGTTTCTTTAGCTGTGATTCTTTCAGTGATTATAACTTCTTTAAATCTACTGTAGTAGTCAATGACTACTAAAAGATAATGTCCAGAAGGAAACGGACCACAAAAATCAATAGCTATTTCACTCAAGGGTGTTGTTGGATATTTTCTCATTTTCATGGGCTCAGGAATATCAACAGACGTTACTAGACTACACCCATGACAACTCTTTACGTAATCCTTTATATCACTATCTGTTTTCGGCCACCATACATTCTGCCTCATAAGTCGTTTCATGTTTTCTACTCCTGGATGTCCTGCGTGACCAATTTTCAGCAACTGCTTTCTGATAACTGAAGGAACAACAATCTTTGTACCTCGCAATAATATATTTTCATAGAAACAGTATTCCATTTTGAATGGTCGATACTGTTAAATAATGTTAAACGAAACATTCCGTTGGTTAATCAAAAAGGTCTTTTGATTTTATCGAAGACACTGGCAAGCGAGAAAGAGATCCGCTATGTTATATTTCCCCGGTTTGTATACTACTCGGAAATCATAAACCTGCAATCATAACACCCATCTCTCCACTCTTGCACAGAGTTTGTGATCCGGGTTGAAAATAATCTCTAACGGTTTATGATCCGTGATCAAATCAAATTTTCTTCCACACAAATACCTATGGAAATGTTCCACAGCCCAGACGAGAGCCATCGCTTCTTTTTCTGTTATGTGATATTTCCGTTCGCGATCACTTAAGCTGCGATGCCCGTATGCGACTATTCTCGGACCGCTACAATCACTTTGACACAGAACCGCTCCTAGTCCTACTAAGCTGGCGTCAGCTATCACATGAACATCATCTTCCAGAGCATAGAACCCTAGTACAGAGTCACTTGTGAGTGCATCTTTTAGCGTTTTGAACAACTTTGATTGTGATTCTGTCCACTAAAATTTATTTAATTTGATAAGTTCACGGAGTGGAAAAGTTTTTGTTGCAACGTCGGGTATGAATCTAGAAACATAGTTAATTAATCTCAAGAAACTTCTAATATCCTCCAATGTTTCCGGTTGTCTGAATTGTTGCACGGCTTCGATTTTCGACCTGGCAGGCTTGACCCTATTTTCGGATATATCGTGCCCTAGAAATTCTATTTCATTGGTTTTTATTTTCATCTCTTGCAGAAATTTCCAAGTTTTGTCTCATGTTATATTTTTGTTTGATCCTGAATCAATGTTAGAATCAATTGCCATTCCACCGATTCGGCAAGAAATAGTGTCGTTTGATAGTCATATATCATTTTTATCGTCAATCAATCGAATTTTTTCAGTTTGAGTGTCATATCGCGGGCGCTTAGTATTTCTACTGGCGCTGATGTTATCATTGTTTTTAAGGTTACGAAAGCGGCACTGTTTTTCATAATGCCCAAAATATTCACACTTACGACATTTTTGTTTTCGAGCCGGACAACTTTCATCACCACCATCATGAGATCTTCGCCCACAACGGAAACACTCAGTTACTCGTTTTGTCCCTATTCCAACAATTCTCCGTCGATATTGGTTCTCATCCAACTTTTGTATGTGTTCGTTGTTGGGTTGAAAGGCCCGTGTTGCAACTGTAACTGCTTCTAGAGCTCTCGCATGTGCTAAAACATCGTCAAGAACATGAACTTAGTTCATCGATTTTTAAGATGTGGATTCGTAATTTTCCATTATTAGTCCTTGATGTTATTTGATCTCGAATATACTCATCGATGTTATTCTTAAATTTACATTTGTTGGCTTGCTTCCGCAAGTGAGACGAAAATTGTTCGACGGTTTCATCAACATTTTGTGATAATCCGAAAAATACGTGTCTTTCGTATGCTTGGGTTCTCTTTGGTGTAAAATAATCATTTAATTTATCCACAGCAACTTAATATACGTCATTATTATCAGATTTTTAAACTTTAGCCATATATATTTATATATATATATATATATATATATATATATATATATATATATATATATATATATATATATATATATATATTTGTATATATATATATATATATATATATATATATATATATATATATATATATATATATATATATATATATATTTGTATATATATATATATATATATATATATATATATATATATATATATATATATATATATATATATATATATATATATATATATATATATATATATATATATATATATACAGGGTGGCTGAGACCAAGTGTTACCAAATGAAAACGCTGTAATTTTGTTAATTTTGATTATTTTTTATTGAAATTTCGTGGAATATGTTGAAAACATATTACATTCCTTTGGCTCTGATTATTAGATTCAGTCTTCCATAGAAAGCATTGCATGCTGACCGTTCGTGGGCTTGCGAAATTTTATTCCATTCTCGAACAAGAGATGACTTCAATGCATCAACACTTTCGTATTTTTTAGTGGACACCTTACTCTCCAAAATGGACCATATGGAGAAATCCATGGAATTCAAGTCTGGTGAATGGCCATTCTTTCGATGAAATCAGCCGCGGAACGCAATTTTGTAAAAATTGCTGTGTCGCTCGAGCTTTGTGTGACGGTGCCGAGTCCTGTTGGTATGTCCAACGGTTTGTACCAAAGTGCTTACGTGCCCAAGGTGGCAAAGCATCATTTAGAATCTTTTAGCGGTACATCTCTTGGTTTATCTTGACTCCATGTTCGATGAAAACCATAGGAGTGCGTCCATCTGCAGTAACTGCAGCCCAAACCATAACATAAGCTGGTGATTGCTTGCGCATGGCAACTCTTGTGTCCAAATTATCGTTGGACTTGTGTTCTTACCAAATACGATCATTTTGTTTATTCACATACTGTTGAATGGTGAAAATTTTCTCATCAGAAAAGATAATTTTTGGAATCTCATCACGTTCGGCCAAGGCCTTCAATGCTTGTGTTCTTGAACAAGCCTTACTTTTTTTTGTGCCTCCGTAACATCTTGAACTTTTTGTATCTTGTAGGGCTTCAAGTGTAGTTCATTTTCAATATGGTTTGAATGCTGTATCGTGAAACATGTAGACGTGCGGCTAATTGATTGGCAGTTTGACGAGAATTTCGTTGGATTCGTTTCTTCACCTTTCGTATCATTTCTTTTGATGTTGTTGTCTTTTTAGGACCGCCTCTGTTGCGTTTAGCGATGCTACCTGTTTCATTGTATCAAGTTATGGTTCGATACACAAACATTTTATTCACATTCAAATGCTGGAACTGACGAACTATTGCTGTTTGTGAATTTCCTCCCAAATACAGTGCAATTACACTATTACGTTTGAATTTAATTCCATTACGATTTTTTTATCAAGATATTAATTTAGAACAATTATTTATTGACTACATATAAACAACTAACCAAACTTCAACCTGTCAAAAAATTGACGCGCGAAAAATGACAACTACACAAATGACAGCAGAGTGAAGTTAGTAACATTTGGTCTCAGCCACCCTGTATATATATTTTAGAGTTACCATATAGTAACAATTATCCAAGTAAACCACTACAACGACGATTGGTTGAGACGCTCTTGAAAATAAAACTGATGCTTGTGACATTAAGCAGAGTTTAATCCGATTTAAAATCTTTCTATACTCACAATTTGTTATAAAATTAGAAACATTGTCTCTAGTAGGACGTATGCCACTTATCTTCAACATAAACACTTTGTTAAAATACTACTTCTCTGTTACGAAGATTTGTTCCTGCTCCTTTTGCTCCTGTTTTTTCCTTGTTGTGCGCATGTCGTTTCAGTATCGAAATTTACGATAATCACTGCTTGATAACACTAAGGAGAAAAAACACTTATAACTCTTAATACAAACTACAAGATACAAAATTACATCGAAGGCCAGTAAATTCCACAATCACTCCTTGATACGATGGAAGCCTCTGACTTATTATTGCTTGCATTTTCGTCCGTAATTTTTCTGGTGATTTTTTACTATTCTGGATTGTAAAACAATACAACTCTGTAAACACTATGAGTCTATAAGCACTGTCGTAACACACTATTATATTGCTATCTTAATGCGGTCACTGATTTGAGTGAGAAATCTGTTCTTCTTCTCAATTATAGGTAACGTAGGCCATCCTATACGTTAGCATCTTTGTTAGTACGTTACTGGAACATAAATCACGTCTCCAAACATAACATTAGTTGGTTTTTATACCGTGATATCAGTTTATGCACTTTTATCAAATTATTTTTGTTTCAGTGATAGATCCATCGTGCAGGTGTCCCTCTAAGAACAGTTTAACTGATTATTATTCGAAATAGATTTATTATTTGTAGTTCTGTATAATATTTCTGAATAGCAGTAACTTCGTTATAGTTCTGAATAGCAGTACCTTCGTTGATATTTTGGACTCCATGTATCCTAGCTAATTGATTTACCAAAGCAAAGCAGTGACCGTATCAATATTGTATCAGCCGTTCGTTTCATTAGTTGTTCCTCCTAGTCGGTCTGTTACCTAGCCCAATGAAAACTTCAATTTGTCGGGAGTTCTATCAGTCCAAAAGTGACAACGAAAACTCACTTTGCCTCTCTGTATCATCAGTATATCACTGCGAATTTTTTCTGCTTTCATATTGGGATCGTTGCTCATCCTAACTACCAAAAACTATGCATTGATCCTGATACAATGCTCGCAAGGTTTGTTTACCACAATTTGATCTTCAAATATTTTATTGGATTTCAAACCACTGAGTAAAAATAATCTGCTGTATTTCTAACTCAGTGGGTTCTTCTCCAAAAATCACAAAAGCAATACACTGCTTTTGTGATTTTTGGGAAAGAACCCAGTGATAGTCTATGAGAAATAAGCACTAACATAAATACGTTTGTTGACCATTGATATAATAGATGTATGCGATATACCAGTAAATGCCATTTGATTTCATCTATAAATCTATCACGTTACCAGTGGATTTATACTCAGTTTTGAGTTCTGGACAAAATCTGAGTGCATCTAGGGGTACTTCAAACAAACTGTAATGAAATTTATAGATAAGTCTCATGGGCCTACAGTAAAAGAAGCCATCAGAAATCACCTCAATTTCAGAATTTATATCCTAGTGAAGTCTATACTAGGCTGCACCATCTAATTCCGTTATCTACCCAAGTGATAATGCATTAACTATAGCATCGTATATGTATTCCTATTGCGGCTGGTTGCCCAATTTTTCTTATCGCTTGTAGAATACTAAAATGAAAACTACTGCTTTTCTGTTTTGGTCCCAGTGACTGGAGGAAAGCTTACATTTTTATTCAAACATTCGTAGCGTTATATAGCGGATAGATAGTTCTAAATTTTGTGCTACTTTATCCTGACTTTGTAATTGCACTTATTTAAAACTTTTTCTGTTCCACCCGCTTCCGTTATAGTGTACACTCTAGGTACACAAATTCATTGATTTCATCTCGGTTGATGCCGTAGTGGTTGTATCAAATCGTACAGAACAGAAGTTTTTTTTTTGCAATTTTTACATTAGTCGAGTAAACGTTTCCCGGTGTTTCTATTTTAACTCTGAAGTTGACGATAGCCTTAATATTAAAAATATTTTCGATATTTTCTTGGTTGTCGAATGTTAGCATGAAAAGTGGGAGTCCCAGTCTCGTCTCTCTTTTCTGATAGTGTTGACTGCATCGATTATTTTCAGGCCTTTGTTTTGCAGGTCCCCAATAATTTCATCTTTTGAACATGTTCGATGGAGATCGTAGTATACCCACTAGTGACCATCAGAATTTAATTTGTTGGCTAGAGCTTTGCAGTCTTCGGCCTCCGTTGTGTTTACTTTCCAGATGTTATGAGTGATATTACTTTGTAGTCATTTCGTACTACTTCGTGATTTGTTACTCCTTGAGTATTTTCCACCGGAGGTGGAACCTGTTTCTTATTTTCTGGATCATGCACTTTTGGGGTGATAATTGCATTGACAGTTTTAATGTTAGTTTTAATTGTTTGATCTTCTGGTGACGATTAAACTTTCCTCTTGCTTAGGTTGGTTTATTTTCTTGGTTTCTTATTTGTTCTCTTGGATTTCTGTAGTATCCCGTTGGTTTCTCTTTTAAGCTCATCTTCATCACTGTGATATTCGCCTTGGTCTGAGATTACTTGAAATGGGTTGCTCATTAATGTTGACTTTACTGCGTTGTTGGTTTTATTTACTGCCCTTTAGCATAAGAGTTTCTTTATTTTGCACGACAATTTCATAGTTCAGCTGCGCGATTAATTAATCCATTTGGTCAAATTAATTTCATTTGGTACCCATTTCGACTAGAAGGTTTAGTGGCAAAGTCCATTCGTTCGATTGCGATGAGAATTAATTACTAGTTTGTTCGTTTCTTAATTTCAAGTTTTATACCGGCATTTTTTTTTCAAAATGTCATATTTCTGTTATGGCAGATCTTAAAACTGGGAATATGTTCCTTTAAATATTTCAGTTGGTAAATGTCCGTTCCAGCACTAGCCGTTTTCACCGGAAGTCCTTCGGTAAGTGTTCTGGACACTAACCGAAGGCCTTTGTGTAATTCTGTTTTTAGGGATGAATTATCGGTTCATAGAATCGTATGGTAAGTTAAGCATATTGGCTATTGCTAAGTTACACATATTGGCATGCCGAAATAAGGTCACAATCAATTCCATGGTGTTCTCTAGACTAGACCATCTGACTCTATTGTTATATTGTTTTCAGCTCTGTACCCATGTTTTACCGAATTCTTTCCATGTGTTTCTATGTTTCACACCGGATTCAGAACGGATGCATTCAAAGCCCTAGGAAGCACGTTGAACGTATTTTTCTTTGTTGATTAATTTCTTCTTCCAGGCCGCCTATTTTTTCTATTATTTTATTCGCTATGCCCATTTTGCAAAATGCTTTCCAGATTATGTTTCGACTGATTGAGTCAAATTCATATTCAAAGTCTAAGTAAAGTAGGTATAAGAGGTACAGTGGTGAAGCCCATCCGTTTAGCTATTCTATGATGATAGGTGTAGTGTTGATATGATCTACACAGCTCTTTTCTTATCATCACTTTTACTCTTATTGTTCTGTTGAGAAGTGAATTCTTAAGTCACCTTTCTGCGGGATCACTAGTAAGGATTCCTGCAGTTACATATGCATCACATTTAAATAAATCAGCTGGTTTATTATCTTATTTTTTTTAGAGTCTAGGTGACAGTTTTACCTTCCCGCTCTGTTGGTGAATGGGTCTCGATAGTTTTGTTCCGGTAGCCGAGCATACTAGAAAATGTGACGTGGACAGTTCGTATTTGTTCAGATTTTTGATTGTCCTGACATCTTGTATGGAAAAAAGAAATTTCTTGTTAACATTTGGTGTTTACATTTATTTGGTTAAATTTTTTTTGTTACAATTGGAAAATCATATCGGCTAAATGGTCACCGCGGTTCACTATGCAACTTTTTGCTTTTTTTAAGGCGTTTTTCATGACATCCTGCAACATCTCAGGCTGAACTTCTTCGTTTCGTGACGAATATTGTCTTTAAGATGTTGATTAGTTTGGGGCTTATTCACATAAACTTTTGATTTTAAAAACCCCATTAGAAAAAGTCTGGAGCCTCGAAATCCGGAGATCTGGCTGGCAATGCTAAATCGTCATTTCGCGAAATAAGTCTTCGTGGAAAAACCTCATTCAATAATTGAATTGTTGACCGGGCTGTGTGTGCTGTGGCCTCATCTTGCTGAAACCACGTGTCTTCTAGTCCTTTTTCTTCGATTTCAGGCACAAGAAAATTTCGAATCATGTCTTGGTATCGTTCGGCAGTAACAGTAACTTCAACAACTTGGTCATTTTCAAAAAAAATAGGGACAAATGATGTTTCCAGCATGAATACCACACCATACAGTTGTTTTAACCGACTGTTCTGTTTATTGACATGGCCACTGAGATGAAAATGGGCTTCTCATTTTCCAGAACAAGGTCTGTTTGCTTTCGTACAGTACTGTCGCATGCAAACTATAAATTATGGGTTTTGTGAGGCACTGAAAGAATAGGATATTTTTCAATTTGCGCTGAGTGCCAATATGGAACGATTATTTTCAATAAATGTTGTCACTATTTCTTCTTGTTCTTGTGGCGTATATTTATTCATTATAAAATTGGAATGTCTACACAACACAATGGTTAAAGCGAAACGGAGCTAAACGTCACATAACCAAGAAGACGTGCAGTTAAAATGGTAGCGGGACTTTTGCCCCACCCTGTATAATCTCTGTGTGGGAATTTACTACCTTCTAAGAAAAGATCATTTGCAAGTTGCAACATAACAATCGAAGAGTCTATTGGCCGTTATCATTTCGTGTTGTTGAACAAACACATTTTTGTCATTATTGATTGCTCATATTGTCTGTTCTAATTTTAGCATGGAATCACGCCGGACTCTTTTTATGTCATTTCGCTGTGTGCTTTTGATATTGTCGCTTGCAGTTGTTCGTTGAATTCATGCTACTTACGCCTTCAATGTGCGTGTCGGTATGACTAAAGAACATTAGGAATTTCCTGCGCTTACTATGCAATCTATACTATTTTTCCAACTTTCTTACTAAAGCTCAATATCCGAGTTCTGAGAACTACTAGATGAGAAAGTTTTACTGACACATGCCGGAAGGAGATTTCGTTATTTGATTGTATCTCCTTTTTCTATGGTGTTCCCAAACGGTCACTGAAATAACTACAAACCCAAATAAATGTTGCGTCAATAATACGTCAGATATCCGACAATTAGTAAAACTGTTGCCGTCTTGTCTTTCACTGCCACTCGATATGATGTTCCTAAACTTTTTGAGGTGATTGTTTAACTATACCACATCAGGTTTTGAATTGCTGTTGAAAAATATTTAGTTTCGCCTCTTTCAACACTTTCAATTCAGTTTCTCAACTCTCCTGCTTTGGGAATGCCCAATTTTGGATGACCACTCAATCAAATGTTGCCAATCGTTTTTCGTACAGAAAGCGATCGCTTCAACACATTACTGATTGATCGACTTCAATACCGATATGTGTTCGCTTTATGCTGGCTTATTGACGTATATACATATATGCGCATATGTACAATCGAACGAATTGCAACATATAGAAAATTGTCATTTGAACACATTGAGTTGTTTATGTCCATTTCAAATATATTTTATGGTCGAAATATGAATGTTCGAACTAGAAACATAGACAGTAGAAAAAAATTATAATAATCTTAAACATAATAGATAAATAAATAGATTAAGACTGGCAAGAGTTATAACAACATTCACATTATATATATGTACATACCACATGTATACTATGTATATAGCAGCGCTGCGATGATGTAATATGTGTTTCGAAGTCAAATAAAAATGTTACCGACATTTCTCTATTTTTTTTTGTGATCGCGGTTATTGACTGCAACGCGATGGTGCCAACGACACGAATCTCACAAAACACTGAAATATTTTGCACCGCCAACCAAAGAAACAATTCCCAAAAGGAAGTATTAATTATCCAAAAAAAAATGTTGTCTCCCGGATTTAACATTGCGCATAATTGGGCCCATTAATTAAAGATCGCAACGACAATATATTTAACACCAACCACGGTTAATATTTATCGGTGATCATCGACCCTTAGGTGATGTCGATAGGGGTGTGATAAGAAAATGGTTATTAATTGATTTCATCAGATTTCGGCGTCGTTTGTACCCGAGCTGACGCATGTGATTCATATAATAGCTACCAGCTGTGTGAATTTTAGACATCAAACACATAACGAGGTACGAGTGAGTAAATCAGCGAACATTTTGAATATATAATTTTACATTTTTAACTTACATACTTAAGTCAAATAATAATTCTTTTGTTTTCTTATTTGGTTCTTATTCGCTAAACGTTTTTCTTAACTAAATTATCCTAATTTGAATATAAGAAGTTAACACAAAGTTAAATTTGTAGACGACAGTGTATTTGTGTGTGTGTATGTTTTGTTGAATGAATTTCAGGTAGGTCTTGTTAGTAATTGAACATATTTAAAACATTCATTAAAAATGTTTTTCGTTTGTTTGTTTTAATCTGAATTTAATGTAATTGCAGAATCATGTTGTGGGAGGTTAAAGATTTGTTAATGGTACCACACTCTATGTGAAAGAATAAATATATATTAGAATTATGTATATTAGAAGTGATTAGTCCAATCGTGGCTAAAAGTAATGCGGGTGGTAAATTTTATTTTAAGTATTATAAATTGTCCATCGATATAATTCTTTCGATTTGGATTGTAAATCAACAACCTAAGTTCAAGGGTGGCAGCAAACGTGGTTGGCAGCGAATTTTTCCCCGCCGTGTGAACAATCTGACTCCAACGGTTTCGATCACGAGCCAGTTCTTCATACTGTTGCTAGCAGTTAAAAGAAATCAGATCTCTCTCTACACCATGGAGCCATCGTCGTCGACAGCGACCTCTTCGCCTACCGAAAGGCGGCTCTCCCTTCAAGCATGCAGAACGTGACCGAGCCAGCGTACTCGCTGTCCTTTGATTTCATGCATTTAATTCCTGATCTCGTGATTGAATAGAACTCAATATGTGCCATCAACGTCGCGTTTTGGGCTATCTGTATCACACGCATGATTCGTTTCTCGAATGTTAGAAGCCATATTTCGTACTCATCCGTCAATGTCCAATCTTTACATCCATACATGACAACGGGTCTGCGTCAACACTCTGTACAATATCAGCTAATCCGTATTTGCAAGATATTTTGATTTGAGAAGGGGAAGTTGAGGATACAAGGCCCAAGTAGTGTTTCACTACTGATTTATTCAATTAGTACTTCTGAGAACTAATGAAGGTGTCTAGATTGTCACAACGTTAAGACTTAAGACATGTCGCTTGGTAGACTGGTTGATTTTCTTTCACGTATGCGTCTTAATCTTAATCATATTCGATCACATTGTTGTGTATAAGAGGATCGCCTGTAATGTAAAACTATGAACTCAGTATATTATGCTGTAGTCAATATGTTATGCAAGATCCATAACTGAACCCAATAGTGTAGACAAGAACCGCTCAACGAAAACGATGGCCAAACTTGTGCTTGCCTCAATTGTTGACGTGCAATCTAGCAGTGTGGGCGTGATTCCAAAAGGAATGTCGTGAGATCTAAAATTTCGTGCCCATAAATGCTCGCCTAATGGCAGATTATGTAACAGTGACTATGAAACCTAAGAGTAGTTTTTTTGCTAAAATTTTCAATCGGTTGGAGACCATCAAACCTTCTAATGTTGCTACCCCATACATTGGGATGATGAATCTAAATGTGGTAAGAGTTTCTTGCTATATCGCATACAGTTTTTTCTAATTCAGTACTAATTCTTATCTAATCACTTCTCTTATGTTATGGTTTCTCTATTAGATCCAATTGACGGCATAATCGTTAAGAAGCTTGCGTTTTTGTCTCCTAAATCATTAATGGAACTGCCATTTATCAATATAGCTTAGGTGGCGTTGCTGTCGTGCTCGTTTCATCTCCACTTTCGGATAACCATTTATCTCTAGTGATAGTCTACGATTGCGATTCCTATCACTCTTTATAGAACAACTATAGCCGTTGTTTGTCTTTGTTTAATAATCTCAGTACCTCTAAGTGACTTTCAGCCAGATTGGAGAGCTTTTACTTTCGGTTCTCTTTCCGGGTTGCGGCAATGTCAGCTGTAGTTTTATTGCTTAACCGGTCTCCCGACTGGAACTTGATTAAGGTTTTCCTGCTGAATTAAAACGTTGGTTTACACTGAATGGAGATAACTTACTCAAACTATGGTATTCCAAATTTGTTTTGGTGCACTTTACCTTGTGGTAAACGTGGAATTGTCAGATTATAATGACTCCAAGTCTTTTCGTTCCATTCGACGTTCCTCAACATCTGCTAAGACCGTGAAAATAATCGGAGACAAAATTATTGGAGATCAGACGTATCTGTCATAACCAGAAGATGTCATATCGTTTTCTACGTTGTGGAGTCATCGTCTGTTTTTAAATTACTGTAAACGAGTATACTCTCTGTCCTAAACTATAGTGTACTCCTTGTCTTTTGATTGAACTCCTGATTGAAAGTAACTCGATATGTATATCAAAACAAGTCGTTTTTGGGTTATGTATCGTATAATGTGCATTATTCTCCCAAATGTTACAAGTCATCTCTAGAACTCATTCGGGCACAACTCTCTCATCCAAATATGATAACGGGTCTGTTCATCACTCTATACAAATGTAGCTTATCTGCATTTGCAAAAAACATTCAATTCAGAAATTCATATCCTCTCTCACACTTTTAGTCGGAATTATAAGAGGTCCACGATAACGTCATCACGCTCTCAGACGTATGATTACTACAACTATAAAACCTTTATTAGACCGTGTATAGAATATTGCTGTCAAGTTTGGGGTGGAGCATATGGCACTGCTCTCCAGTTGCTGAATAGAGTTCAGCGGCGTGCCATACGAATAATACGAAACTCCAGACTTACGAAAGATCTAGACAGCCTACAGCACCGCAGAGATGTTGCAGAACTATGCGTGTTCTATAGATTAATAAATGGTAAATGTTCTGCAGAATTAAAGGAGAAAATACCACCATTAGTTACGCCAGGACGGGTAACACGAGGAACGGTCAATGCACATAGGTTTACGGTGAAGCTGCCGAAACCTCGAACTGAAGGTACAAAGCGCGAATTCATTCATCGAACATCCAGGAAGTGGAATTCGTTATCCGGTTTTCAGTTTCCGTTGGATTATAAAATTCAGAAGTTTAAGGCAGCTATCAACCTTTACTTGAAGGACCGCGCGTTGGGTGCAGGAGCTCTGACAGTTACAAGGAGCTAGGACTGTCTAAAAGTCCGCCCTGCGCCCAATTAAAGCTTAGTACAAAAAACAAAAAAAAAAAAAAATTTTGTATTTTTCTCTAAACCCAGAGATTACAGGTATTGGTTTTGAACGGGTTTGAGATCAACAGAAGTTGAATACCGTTCCAATGAATAAAGCATTTCTTACTCTTCGTTGCCACTCAAACAAAATACCCAGGTATTTAATCCGATAAACCGGACTGATAAAGTAACAGTAAGCACCTCATAATCAGAAAGATAAAATAATTAGACCAACATAAACACCTACTAATAATCAATTAATAATCAATCATATTAAACGGAACTGAAATCACAATTCGAAGGGCATTTACCATCACTTGCTACTGTAAACAAAACATTGGTCCACCACAGTACACACCAGATCAAGAAACAGTTGATAACACTAACTTTATCTTCCAGCAAAGTTTTGCTCTGAGCCGATGAAAAGGTGCACAGATTAAAGCAGTTTGGAGGTCAATTGGTAACTGTGAAAGAGTTAGTAGTACTTTGGTGGCCTCATAAAAATCAACAAAGAATCAGGAATCTAATAACAGGTACAAGACAATTTCTTACATATGGTTGCCATTATGTTAAGGTTTCGCACATTACACTATACGATCTCATTTATATTCGTAGGTTTTGTAATTAATTAACAAACCAAATAAATATTTAATATGTAACAAATCGGTTTTTATTGTAAATATTGTCAAGCAAATAATGGTTTGACATTTAAAATAGCGTATAAATATCCATTTAAATAGACATTTTATATACATTAATATCTGCATTTATTTCAGATCTTATATACATTTCTCTTATGGCGTCTTATTTCACCGTCCTACGACTCGAAAATCGCAGAGAGCGCATAATCCCAACAATATCCGTATGAAAAATTCTTTTAAATTACCCAGATTACATTATTTATGTATTGTTGCAAGTATAGTGTATACATCAGTGATGGGCAAGTCGTATATAAACCCGGCTCAAGCCATTTGAAATGTGACCTGCAACGACATTTAAAATGTGGGCTGAAATTTAATTCTTAGTTTGATCATTAAATACGTGTTTATTATTTTCCTAAATTCACTGTTCACTTTAAAAAATTCAAAACTGCACTGATAGCAACGGCACACCTATGACGGGTGGCACACCTAATACGAAGATATCTTGTTGCTAGGGTGTAATTGAACCTTTTTGCTGTTGGTTTATTTCGTTATTTTTGCTTCGCTTAATGAACTTATTATAATCCTTTGCACAGTTAGGATTTTACATGTAAAATATTTATATATTTTTTACATATTTTTAATGTAAATTATGTAAAAAACAGCGTAAATTACATGAAACAAACGAAGACAATAACATTCGCAGTGTCATCTGTTTTAAAATTTCAAAAATCTACTGACGTTCGGTTAAAGAGATATTTTTTCGTCAAGATGAATTTTAACGGAATTAATCTGGTAATAGTTTCAATCTTAAACAAATTATTGCGACATTCAGTAAATAGGCGAAAACAATTGCTCGCAGTTAATTATTTCATAAATTCTATTTGCAACATAGTAAGTAGATTTTGTAACGAACTTTTCTTAAAATCATAAATTTGATAAAAGATGGCGCGTGAGTTATTAACATGAAATCATTTTTGACATATAGCATAACATATATTTACTTAAAATAATCTTAAGTAAATTACACGTTTTTAATTTGTAAAAAACCGTGTAAATTATACCACGCCCAAATGTGCTTTGCATTAAATATTCTGACAAATCGTTATGCCTAACTATAAATTTCTAATTCTAACAGATTCCTGAGAGTTGTTACGTTCCCAAATAAATTCGCGGGTATAAGAATAATAATTAAGAAATGTTATCTAGGGTGTAACCCTGCACACGTACTCGTATATGTATGATGATATTTTGTTTCTAGGTTTGTTTGATTATTAAGAACAGGTTGCTATTTATTTTTGTAAGCATTGGGTTAGTGCTTGTCTCTATCGGGAAACGTGATAAATAGGTTCAACTTATGATACATTGCAACAGATGGCATTGCTTAATCTGCAACAGATATATTGCAACAGAAGGCATAGGTGCATTACATTTGCTAATTAAATACAATTTTGGAATGTTATTCCTAGATATTACTTGATTTTATAAAATATGACTTTCTTGTGTTTGTCTTATTGGAAGAGCTTACACGTTTTTAACTAAGTACTTGTCCGAATTCTGCAACAATCACTAAAACCTCGATTTGCGTCGTTTTAGAAGTTGCGTCGTTCTTGAATTTTCGTGGTTTGTAGTGCGTCGTAAAATTTTTATTTCCGTTGCTTAAATTTTATATAAAGGGGATTTCCCATTTAATTCTGTAGTTAGAAGTGTTAAAACGTTTTAAATCTGGGCAAAAGGCTGTTGAAATTTCCAGAAATCTTAGTTTAGCTCTTACAACAGTCAAAACAATTTATAATAGAGATACTGAGCAAATAAAAGAGTTTGCTAAAGCCACTACATCATTGCAATCAAAAATCAACGCCGGATGCCACTGAGCAAAATGGCGATTCGAAACAAAGCGTTAAGTATTTTTAACGATATTCAAAAGGATCTAGCGGAAAATCAGAAAAATTTGAAGTCAGCCAATGTTGGTTCGAACGTTTCAAAAGTAGAGCAAAACTGCATAATTTTGCTTTGAAAGGAGAATCTGCCAGTGCAGATGTTGCCGCTGCAAATAAATTTAAAATAGAAATTAAAGCGATTATTGAAGAAGGTGGTTATTCTTCGAAGCAAGTAGTAAATGTCGACGAAACTGGCCTTTATTGGAAACGGCTACCAGTGAGAACGTTCATTTCCAAAACTGAAAAGTCTTGCCCGGGATATAAAGTAAGTAAAGATCGGTTTACACTTCTCTTAGGAGGAAATGCAGAAGGTAACTTCAAATTTAAGCCTTTTCTGATGCGTCACTCTGAAAATCCAAGGGCTTTTAAACGTGTGAATAAAAGTGCTCTTCCGGTTTTTTGGCGTTCGAATAAAAAAGCGTGGATGACTGCAGCTCTATTTAAAGATTGGGCAGAAAAGTGCGCTGTCCCCGAGTTGAAAACTTATTGTCGTAATCAAAATATTGATTTTAAAATGTTGATATTGGTAGACAATGCTCCAGCACACCCAAACTATCTAGGCGATATTTCAGAAA
Source organism: Tipula lateralis (assembly GCA_963932295.1). Lineage (NCBI taxonomy): Eukaryota > Metazoa > Arthropoda > Insecta > Diptera > Tipulidae > Tipula > Tipula lateralis. The sequence goes on from OZ010738.1 coordinate 111,603,517, forward strand.
ATGTGAAATTATTTTTTATGGCACCAAACACGACATCAATCATGCAACCGATGGATAAAGGTGTCATATCAAATTTTAAATGTTATTATCTACGACGAACGTTTAGTCAGCTTATATTATCAACTGATGGGGATGATATGCCCTCCATGAAACAGTTTTGGAAAAATTAAAACATCTTAATGGCTATTGAAAATATAAACCATTCATTTTTTATTATTATTAAATATGGCTGGAACCCTTAGAGGTTCCGCACTCAATGCCACAGAGGGCCCATGGTGCAAACCTTGGATTCCGTCAAAGCGCACAGATGCGCTCTGCAACCTTAGCAAACTGGAGCAGTTTGGACCAGGGCATAGAAGACAGTAAATTTACAGGAATATTCCTGAAGTTGAACACAAGGGATCTCATGCGATAGAAAGCCGGACAGCTGCTGATAAAGTGTAAGCTATCATCAACATCTTCAAGACAATCGTCACATACGGTTTTACAACCATTCATGGATGGACAAATTAATTTCGATTTGGGTCGTCTTTTTTGGGTCCCAATTAACGACGCAGATCGAGGTTTTAGTGTATGTCTTTTATATTAAATATGATATTGTTCCCTTCCATACTTCTGTTAAGTTCATCTGTTGTCGTTATCCCGAAATAGCTTTGCCATCATAATTTTGACATAAAACTTCTGAAACTATTTAGAATCTGCAAATAAGTCATTATAAAAACCAAGTAAGATGACTGAAGATAGGTTAGGTTAGGTTGTAGTGGCTGCTATCGCACACTTAGACCGGCGATCGGTCCGTTGTGATACCACTTTGTACGGCTATATGTCCGAGTTTTTTCGAAGTACCAACTGCGCATTGCATAGCTCCATGTCAGCCTGACATGGAAGATGAGTCGACCCATGGATTCTAAACACGACAGGGGATCCAGATATATGTTCATTTCACATACCGATCGCACCACCCAAACGATCGAAGGTGAAAAACCCATTTGAATCTTGCCTCGAATCGGGATTCGAACCCGGTACCTCCCGCTCCAACTGCCGCAGTGATCGCCACCTGGGCTGTCTGATGACTGAAGATGAAATTATAAGTATTTATTTTCTAGTTATTCAATATGTGCAGCTAGAAATATCTTTAAAAAAATGTAGATGCTCAAATTTTAACTGTATTTAAATCGAGTCAAATAAACTACTCAACCGTTGCGGGCAGAATAACGTCAGAACAATACAGGGACAAAATTTAATACAGAAATGTGTACTGCGGTCTGGCAGAATGTAGTACTGGCAAGAAAAATGCTTGGTCCATGAATTCTGAACTAAAGCAGGCGATCATAAATGTGTTCATTGACACCACCGATCGTAAACAGATGTTGAAAATACTCTGTTGTATCCCGTGTTGTATTTTTCTAAAGTAAACTTAGTATAGTTTATACTGTTATACTGATATATTGTTTCATTCCATCACAGTTGATAGTAAATCTCAAAAATTTACATTCAGTAAAAGTTGTTGTATTGTGTAAATTATAGGCAAACACGATCTTTGTCCGTCTTTATGGAGTTTTATTTCAGAATTTGCTTGTGGTAAAAATTTTTAAAGTATTATGCAGATAATAACAAACCTTGCATAACAAGGTATCCCAATATGTGTCATATGAGGCACATTTGAGGGAGTTTCTTTTTCACAGTACCGTTTAGAAATCAACCAACTTTTTCTCACTTCTGTTGGACTTCAGTACCGCTGGTGTGTTTTAGATCAGATTTCTACAACAGCCGCATTTCATTACTCCAACTGATTCAGATCAGATCACAATTTTCATGCAAAACCAAAGACACATTTTGATCAAAATTTCAATTTGGCTCAAAATGTGTTATTGGCAGCAGATATGTTGCAGATTGAAAGAATCATGCTACCCTTGGAATGAAAATATGGTGATGATCACAAACGAGAGCTATACAGAATGGAACTCAAATGTCGTTCTCAAAAAGAATCGGTGAAACACTACAGGAGTTTGCAGCAGACATCTCACACACCTTAATATGACTCCCGAATATACAGAAAGATAAAAAATTGATGCGTTTACTGATGGTATTCGTGATGTAGAAACAAGACGAGCGGTAGTGTTAGCATCAAAAACAACATTGGCGAAGACCATCGCGTGTGCCTTAACAAACGAAACTGCATTAACATAATCAAACCAGCAGTTAAAATGCGACGAGACGAATTAACACCAGAAAACTATAGCTGGAAATATAGTGATAAACGACCAGCAAATAAAACATCGTAGAGGTTCCTGGATAGCAACCATAGAATCAGATGTTGGACTTGCAATAAACTGGGTCATATATCGCGAGACTGTTGGGGAATTAAACGTAGGTGAGCAATAACACCGTCGCCTATGTACCACAGGTCCAATGATGAACACAGTAGATCTGAAGAGAAGGCGAGTCTTGCAAGATCGCAGGCATTAAATGAGCGATGCTCGGGTTGCTTTGATTATACGATTCAACATCGGAAAGAAAGCGCCCACGGTAATGCAGATGAGTTAGAAATATGTCGTTAATGTAAGACTAATGCAAGTGCTGCCATCTGATGAGTGGACTAACGAAGAAATCAGAAAGGAACAATCAGAAGCTCACGATTTATTGATCATATTAAAATTCATAGAAGACCAGCACATACCATTATGGAAGGAGATTGCTGACCAGAGTCCTATGGTTAAGGAAAACGGTTTTGGGAATGTTCCGATGGTAGAAATAAACAATCATTAGTGGTGGTACCGAGGATCCGAATTCCAGAAATTTTGAATGAATATCACGGTGAAACAAGTGGTGGCTATCTAGGCATCAATAAGACTTTGGCAAAGATGCAGACAATCGGTTGCAGAATAGTGTCAAAAATGTGATCAGTGCATGGCAGTTAAAGGTCCTGCAAAACGAAGCTAATGGAAAAATGCAGCAGTATTGAGCGGATCGCTATGCATATTGTAGGTCCAATTCCTACCAGCGAAAGCGAAAACAAGTATGTTTTAGTGGTAATAAATTATTTCAGTAAACGGCCTGAAGTCTATCCAATACCGAACCAAGAAACAACAACAATCGCTAATGCCGTGGTAAATAATTGAATAAGTCGATATGGGGTACTTATGGAATTGCATTCAGATCGAGGCCGCAATTTTGAATCAGTGGTATTCTAGGAAATGTGTCAATTATTGGGGATCAACAAAAGAAGAACAACACCTTTTCATCCTCCTTCAGACGGCATGATTGAATGGTTTAACGCTACGTTAGAAGAATTTCTAAAGAAAACCGTGGATAGAATCCAACGTTATTGGGACCAAAATATACCACTGCTCCTAATGGCATATCGATCAGCAACACATGAGACAACGGGAATAACACCAGCTACCATCGTTTTTGGAAAAAATTTAGGATTACCTGGGGACTTGAAGTTTGGGGCAATTCCTACAACAGCTTTGTGTGGACAAGTGTATGTCGATAAATTGAAAGAAGATACCGACGAAAAACACAAATTTGTTAGAGAAAGGGATACAAATTTCAAGCAATAGAATGAAGGCACGATATGACATCCGTGCAAATAATAGAGGATTCGAATAAGGGCAGTTAGTCTGGTTTCTCAACTTACAGCGGAAGAGAGGCTTATCACCAAAACTGCAACCTGGCTGGGAAGGACCATACAAGGTGATTACGAAAATCCATGATGTAATCTACCGAATTCAGAAGGGCATCCTAGGAAAACCAAAGGTTGTGTATTTGGAAAGTTTGGCTCTCTTTAGAGGAAGAGAACTGGATCCAGGTTTGGGCGGGTGACATCTCTGATTGAATAGAATAACTTAATGTTTGCAATTGGAAATCAGCATGAACGCAGTATACAGGCAAAATAATAGACAAACGGAACTTCTATGACTGAGCGTAGAGTTTCAGTTTGAATTGTGACAGCGATATATTAAAATCAGGAAAAAGTGATAAAAAGTGAAATAGTCAAAAAGTGAAAGTAACAGTGAAATAAAAGTACTGTAAAAGTGAATTGTGGTGATTGTTAATAAAAGTTATAGTAAAGCAAAGAAGTGGTTTTTATAATTTACAATCCAGTGATCGAACCGTGGATTGGTGGATTGGTTGAATCCCTACTAGGGGGAAACGTAACATTAAATACATAAAAGTTAAATTTTGGTATTAAATGCAATGAAGTTTTTCAGTTTCAGGGATGAACATTAACAATCCCATATTTTTCGTAAATTTCCCATCAAATAATAGCTGCTCTGGATCGCGGCACTGGATAGTGCTCCAAAAAAATAGGTAGAGCTAAATATTTATTTTAACAAATTTTAATATCTAATTGAATAAAAAATTATAGTTTGCCGTTAATTAATTGTATTTACCTATAAATAGCGCATTAAATTGGATTTTTAATACAGAAAAATGCTTGCTCCGCATCGCTATCCGGAGCCGATATACAGAGCGTATATTAAAACACGGTTAATCTATTCTGCTATGGATTATTGAATTTTGGCACTTAGATGTCACTATCCTAGACTAAGGTTTGGTTCCCACTAAAGAAAGAGCGCTAACAAATATTGGTGTTGAAAAGCTCAAGCATCCTTAAGCTCTTATTTATATTAAAAATGCGTTTGTGCTCCTCATACCGCGCGTGCGTTTCAATCTAATTTTTCGACTCAATAACAGCCCTAACTTTTCAATAGCACAATATGCTATTGGCCATCAGATGCTGGACAAAAATTCTCGTCGCAAGGTAACTTTTCAATCTAGTTGTCATTTTATTTGAGTTACATACACGATGTCGTCTTTCATTTGTTTTTTATTATTTATGTAAAATATTTCTCTACGATCATCACAATTTAATAAATGAATATCAAAATTTTTAACATTTGAAAATTTTATTGGAAAAGAAGGCATGGCTTTCAAACAACGCTTTGTACAGTATATTTTACTGTCACTAGTGCCATCTTTATTGACTTGGCTTAATATGTTTTCGAAAAATGTAGTATGTAGTTTGTTCGAAAAACTCCGAATGTATGAAAACACGGTTGTGTGGAACACAACTCATTTTATAACATACACTTTAATAAGTGGTTGTTTGAGCTCCTCAACGCCATTACTTTTGAGCTCTATTTCTTGAGTTTTATTATTCTTATTGTTTGTTTTTTTTATCTCTACAATCTGTTTCAGGGCTCGAGGCAGTTTCAACTCCTTCGCGGTTTGTTTATTTACGCCCTTTCCTTACATCATTACAGCCAAATCGAGGACGTACGGCTATAGGTCCGACTTACATAGAACCATGTGTACATTACATAAAGCTCCATGACAGCCTATTGTACTGACATGGAAGATGGGTTGGCATTCTGAATTCATGAATTCATGATTCCATGAATTCTGCACTCCAATAGAGGGTGGTAGATGTGTTCATTCACACCACCGATAGTAATCGTATGGTGAAAAGTCCCTTTTACATCCTGCCCCTATCGGTATCAGAACCCGGTACCTCCCGCTCCAACTGCATTAGCTTTAACTATTGCGCCACCTGGTTGGTCAAGTTTTATTATTCTTATAGATGTAATGCCTAATGGTGCATCTTAATATTTCATAGTATTGAACTTTATATTATTTCTCATAGATGCCACCGTGGTTCATAACACAATGCATTTCCTTTCTAATTTGGGATTTCGCATAATATTTTCAATTCATTGTTTTAGATCAGCCAAATATGTTTAAGGGATAATAATTTAATGCATCACTTTAATAAGACTTTAATGGAAACACTCGGGAGAATCACTTACACAAAATTTCAATCGAACCATGTTTTAAATATTAAGTAAGCTTGCTGCTCTCGTGGCAGAGGAAGTAGCATGCTTACTCTGTCTGGAGGTCTTTAGTTCGATTCTCGGGATGGTCATTGAGTGTTTTTGACACTGTAAGTGTATGTGAGTTGATCCGTGGGCCCAGTGGCATTTGAGTTCTGGAATAATTTCCACCTCCTTAAAATTTAAAATAAAAGCTGATATTATTTCACCTTTGAAATATCGCTATAAAGTGAGTGTTGAGTTTTAAAGCTCAGTCTGAAATATCGTTCTGCGGAATGGTTTAATAAAATATGTTACCGTAGGTATGTAAGTCTTAAAAGTTATATTGCAAAAGTGAAGCCTCAAAACGTGAACATGTAAGTCTAAGCAAAGTTCTAATGCACAGATGAGATTTTTCAACCTGAATCGAGGTTATGCAACAATGTATTTGGGTTTTTCTTGCTGATAGGGAATTATGACCTTTCATAACAACGCGCAACAATCAATTTTCCATCGAGCCGTTAAGCAAGATTTTGTTTCATTTCCGGAAGTATCATTCGACCCTCTTTTGATCAATTTTTTATTCTGTTAACATTTCTAGAATATGGTGCTTTAAAATAGAATATTTATGGCATATCTTACCTAGTATTTTGGAAATGTTATCTAGCTATTTTTCAAATATTGCTACGATTCTCCTCAGTTCGTATCCGGATCATTGATGACTCAGACGCAGCTCTAAATTGAAACGACCAAAGTTTTAACAATCTGTATAACATTTCACTAATATATTTCACTATTTATCCAAAACTTACCGCTTGCCTCATCAGTGATTCTATGACTCTAGTCTTCACTTCACTTTTATCACTTTAACACTTCACTGGTTGAAGTATGACCTGTCTGACACGGCGATATAGCAATGCTTATATACAAATTGGATAGATTCTCGATCATTTCATTCTGCTGCAACGGTCAATCTCAAAAGGCACCACTACCTGTAATTTAAGTGTAGTACATTTCGAGATATTTCTCTGCGTCATTGTAGAAGTATTCAACTGGTTTCGACTCATTCGCTGCGTAACGATTATGTTGACTTGTTCGCTGTTTAGTGTTATTTCTATTCTCAGCCCGTTACTATTTCTATAAACTGTAAGAGACTATTTGTATCAGCTGAGATGTCGAATAGATGAAATATAATTTCTATGATTTTTTCTAGCAGAAAATAACTTCATGATAACACTCCAAAGTACTTCAAAAGTTTCCAACTATAGATTAAACCGAAATAACTTTATTTGTTTTGCTGAAACATTTTTGAGGCGTGAATTTCCAAATCTCAGTCTTTATTTACATACTACTTTTCATCGTTAGAACGAAATCGAGGATGTATGGCAATAGGTCTGATTTACGTAAAACCGTCTGCACACTGCAGAGCTCCATTCCAGGCTAAAGTATCGACATGAAAGATGGATCTTCCCATGAATTCCACCTTATAATAGGAGGTCATAGGTGTGTTGATTCACACCACCTCTATCGAAGTTCGAATTCAGTACCTTCTGCTCTGTTCTCATGAATATCTTAACGGAATTTTCTATACATAAAATCGGCCTAATAACCGAAAAGGTTGCGCATCGCTTACACTATACTCGTATACAGTACACAAATATTTCAATAAATTTATTTATTAATAATATTTACCTTTGAGACATTTAAACATTTAACATTATTTGTCTTCTTCTAAATTTTAAATAAATAAATAAGTAAAATGGTATAATAACACCCTTTTAAACTATAAATTGTAACGATTAGTTGAAAGAAAAATGTAAGTCGCCTACAGTAACGCGATGATCGTTCTATAATTCTATACAATAATGTACAATGTCTCGTTGTTAAATTATCCTGGGGACATTCATAAACGAGTGCTGTGTATTGTATGCGCAATGTCTTAATATAAGTAATTTAAGGCAGAAGCGATATACTTTCAATAATACATCGAATGTCATGGTCTTACCATTAACACAAATGAATGATTGAATCAAGTATATAAATCACTTTGCAACATAACCAAAATTACGAAGTGATCGCAATAATAAAGTTTTTTTATTTCAAGATCTTATGTGTTTCTTAATTGTTTATTATCGTTCGTATATTAATTTTCAACCATCGTCTTCTGTTGCAAAACTAAGTAAATAGCATATATTTAATGTTTTGTGTGTAAGACTCATAAAAATAAATCAAACAAATAATTTAATAAATAACAAATAAAATGCGGAAATGTACTTCTTGCATGTATGTATGTATGTACAGTACGTACATAAAACAAAGACCAGATAACAACATCTTAACTCTTAAATAAAGATGAAGATGAAAAATAAATAAATGAATGAGACATAAAGAAAATTTCTGCGCTGCATTTCTGTCCATGACAATGCGCCACTCTAATTTATTTACTTTGTAATAACGTTTTTGACAATGTTATTAAGAACTTTCCGTTTTGTGATTGTTTTTTAGTAAAAGTGTTACAGAACATTCAAGTTCCAGGTAATGTAGTTGCAAACAATTATAAGATGGCTCTCGTCTAAGATCAATGATTATCCTTTTCGTCTGCAAAAAGGTTACTCTCGCTGCAGAGAGCTGTACTATTTGCTTCCAAATACCTTTACACAACTTACAATTAATTCTGGTATTAGACAAGCAGATGTGCTGTCCCCGATACTTTTTAATCTCATGTTGAAAAACATCCTTCGTGCAACAACTCAAGACAAAGTCTTGGATTAAATAACGAAAGAATTAAAATATTCTTGATCCACTAGAACAGTGTTCAGCTTCCGTTGATCTCAAATTCAACGAGTACAAAACCAAATATCTTATCTCTGGTTTTCGAGACACGTTTAGAGGAGTGATAAGATTCCAGTATCTTAAATCTCTAATTACGCGCACGGTAATAGTGTGGGAGAGAAGATCAAGGTTCAGATTCGTTGATCATATATCATATGAGTATTGATCAGCTTCGTTATCCTATATGGATGTGATAGTTAGACTTTGACGGATGAGTATGAGAGATGGTTTCTAACATAGTAACAATAGAGTGAAGAATCATGCGTGTCACTGATGCACATATCGAGTTCTTTTCAATCATGAGCGCATGTATGTAATGTGACTTCCTAACATTGTCTATGATATTAAAGTTCTGCGGGCTTATCTGGACCGAACAGTACAGCGAACCGTATCGAAAGGGATTTGTAAAACATTTAAAAAAGATAAAATGGTAAATGCTATCCTACAGACTCCTCAAATGTGATGCTGCCCTAGATCCTAGTAAATCATTTTTTTTTAATTTTATTTTATATTACGACTGAGTCTTGTACCCATTTAGTAATTTACATTGCATAATACGTTTTAATTTGTCAGAGTAATCACATGATTATCCCTAGTTTCGTTTAACTCCTCAGATTTTTCGCCAGAGTATAGGTCTACTCCCTCCCGGTCGCGATAAGTCCAGCGGTTTGGTTCTTTGCAGTCTTCTTGTTGGAGTGGTAGTCAGCATACAGCGTATGTCCAGATTTTCATGCTGGTGCAGACGTTGTAGATGTTTTGTTGCATGATAACTAATCTCATCCACGACAAGCTCGATCTTTAGATCTCGATGGAGATTGTCGTATCGAATGTACCACGGTGCATTAACGATGCATCGCAGGATCTTATTTTGAGCTGTTTGTATGATTTTGATATTTGACTTTTTGGCACAACCCCAGAGTTGGCTGCCATATGTCCATATAGGTTTTAGAATTTGTTTGTATAACAGAAGTTTGTTGTGGATCGCTAGTTCAGATTGTCTCCCTAAAAGCCAATACAATTTTTTGAATTTTATGTTTGGTTCATCTTTTTTCTTTTATATGTTTTCCTTCCCTAGTCATGCCGAGATATTTAGCAGAGTTTGCATGCGGTACTGCTATCGAGTTTATCTTTATTGGTATATGATTAACTTTAGGATTTGTAAAGTTCACTTGGATTGATTTTGCTTCATTTAATTTAATTCGCCATTTCTTTGTCCAATTACATATCAGGTTAGTAGCCCTCTGTAATTTACTAGTGGAGTCATTGATGTTATTTGCTGTTGCAAGTATTGCCGTGTCATCGGCGAAAGTGGCCAATGTTGCTTCAGTAATTGGTATATCTCTTGTATATAGGAGATAAAGAACTGGTCCACAAACACTCCCTTGTGGTACTCCTGCTGTTATTTTTTTTAGTTGAGAGTATTCATTCTCATATCTTACTCGGAAGTGCCTTTCTGATATGTAGGCATGATCAAGTATGTTGAATCACATATTTAAAGAACTGACTGCATATTCCTAAATAAGCTTGATCAGTGTTTTGACATATCTGAGATAGTCCAATATTCTCAGTAGTTTTGACATATTTATACAGCGAGCCGTGCTTTATAGTGGTAATTCGTGAAACCTTATTTTTACAGTAAACCATTGTTTACCGTGGTGTTAACCGATCAATATATATATATATATATATATATATATATATATATATATATATATATATATATATATATATATATATATATATATATGTACATATATATATATATATATATATATATATATATATATATATATATATATATATATATATAAACGATAGTTGTATATTATGTTCTTGTCGCTGGTCAGACAATTTTGTGAACGATAGGTTAGGTTAGGTTGGTGTGGCTGCTTTCGCACACTTAGACCGGCGATGGTCCGTTGTGATACCACTTTTTTATACGGCTATAGGTCCGAGTTTTCGTAGAACCATCTGTGCATTGCATAGCTCCATGTCAGCCTATAGTACTGACATGGAAGATGGGTCGGCCCATGGATTCTAAACACGACAGAGGATCCAGATATATGTTCATTCTTATACAACCGATCGCACCGCCCAAACGATCGAAGGTGAAAAACCCATTTACATCTTGCCCCGAATCGGGATTCGAACACGGTACCTCCCGCTCCAACTGCCGCAGCTTTAACCACTGCGCCACCTGGACGGTTATTTTGTGAACGATACGTCAGCTAAGTCCTAAAACTTAGTTAAGCGTTTTATTACTTTTTGGACCTGTTTCGAATCATATGAACCTCATCATTATAGTTAAGCAATTTTTTGTCTCAACAATGAATTGTTGTTTGACATATGTTCTGAATATTATCCCGTACGTTGACTTTTAAGCTAACTAAAATGGTTTTACATTCGTGAGTCATTTTACTATACCCTCGTATAATCAAGGTCAAGTACCTAATTTATCGATCGTTGAAGTTTCTTTCATTGTGGTACGCTACAGTTTTAACCTTTCTGATAAGCTTTGAAATCTTTGAATGATATCTATGTCGCTCAGTCTAATACAACCTCGCAAAATTCAGTTCTGCTTAAATAGCATCAGTTTAATATTGGTTGATATATGGTGGTTTCTTCTATGGTGACATGTATACTATACCTAGAAAACAGCGTCATCTGTAAAATTACTGAATAAGCGGAATATTTTATCAAAATATTATATTTAGGATAGTTTTCAGGACACTTTCTTTCTTTGTTTGATTGTTGATCACTTTGTTTTCAAGCATTAGCTTGATTCTAAAAGTTTGTAGCACTATCGAGATTTAAACATCTGAATTTTCTGAGTGCCATACCTTAACGAAAGTTTGATCTTAAAATTATTTTTATTCTAACTTTGCTCGCCAAGGCTTTTTGTCTCTATGTGTAACCTTGATGCAACTCAACTAACTAGACATTGAAGAGGTTGAGTCTTTTGACATGAAGGTCTGTTTGAGCAAATATTTCTTTTGTTTCGTGACGATCTTTGGGAGCAGGCGATCAAGACACTTTTGTTGAAACAGGGAAGCTCCGAAAGTGTCCTGTGTCTCATCAAAATACCGCGGGAAAAGCTGTATCTAATATAAAATATGTTGGTTTTAGATCATTTTGAAGATAAACTCTCCAAGAAAGTTTACTATATAAACAACACGCAGATGTTTGGCGAGCTCAGAACTCGTAAGAAGGATCAGACAGGTTTTCAGAATTCCATTTCCTAGTAAAGACCAGCAAATTGGTTTTAGACGGAATAACTTACAAACGCTTCTTAACACACGATGACTAGCATTTCTAGAGCGCACTGCATTAAGTCAGATAAGATAATTAACAGCTTATCTGAAACTGTAAAATATAACTGTAAATAATGACCATATCATCAGCTTTTCTGAGGAACAAGGAAGGCCTTTATGGCTCATCCAAACTAAAGAGCCACAATAGAGTAGAAATAACATCTTGATGAGGACAATCTTTGAACATTTTAACAGACATAGGGAAAACCATCAGATCGACCACAGCATTACTAGACCAAAACATGATTAAAATCCATAGTCAAATCCATCCATGGTTAACAATTCAGTTCGGCCACAGAAATATGATACCAAAGCATGATTCAAATTATGAAGTAGCATAAGATATGGAGTAGCATAAGATTAGTCAAGAGAGGCCAATAAGATTGACTAGCCTACCTAATAAATCCTAAAGGATTAACGGTTGCTTTCGACACTTGTGGACCACCAAAAACCGCAGATCAAAAATTTCCCTAACTACTGCGTTTTTCGGATTTAAGATTAACCTTTTATAATCTGACATCGATGAAACGCAGTACATCAATTCTTATTTAATCTAGTGAAATCAGAGAGATTAATAATTTCTTCAACGCAGTTAATCTTAAAAAATTCTTCATGAAGATATTAGATTATTTTATACACTTTTTGTGCAACTATACTATTTTAATTAGCCAAAAATTAAACCTTTTAGCTTTATTTTTAAGTTTCATAATAACTTGGCTTATGGTTTTAACCAGAATCATTTGTTCGATAATAGGAGGACCAGGCTTTTAAAATACTAAGGCGATAACTTTCTTCAATGCCAAATTTGCTTCTTCATTATATTGACCAAAATGAATTTCAAGCTCGAGAGGAAAAAAACCCTAGTTGGTTAGCCTTCTAATATAAGACGTTTAAGTAGTGGTCGTTTAAGGTTTATGCTAAGACAGATACACCTTGACATTCTTCCAGTTTTTATATGTACATTCATAGATGTTAACGTGGGCCGTTAATGGTCAATTAAGTTAATACACTATCAGCGCCATCTTTTGAAAACCAAGGTTCCTGGTAGGCTGGTAGACAAACACATACTTTAGGCCAACAAATCTGGAAAGAATTTCTCATTCGACTAAACTACTTGTTGCTAGTTTTGGACACAAGACGGACAACGAAGCAGGGCAACGATTGGGTTTAAAACGAAAAGAAAAAATTAACAGACGCATCATTCATGATTGGTCTCGAGCTAAGCATAATGGAAGAAAATTAATAAAAGATCTGCTCGTCTGATGTATGGACTATACACATACATACATAAATAAATCTTTTAAATATTTATTTTATTTTTATTTAGTTTTCGTTTTCATTTTCATCCATCAGAATTAAATAGGACTTGTGGTGAAATTTTCAAAAAAAAAAAAAAACGCGAGATAAGATAATAAAACGAACGAATAAAATTTATTTTGCGCTGCATACTGATACGATGCACTATGTACTCCACAAGTGGTTCTCTCCTTGTTGTGCTCCAATCATAAATATTATAAGGAGATATGTCTTCAGATTATCAAATGTCTTGTATACAGTATATATCTTTCGTATATATGCATGTTATGTGTTTCGTTTTTTTTTCGTTTCATTACATCCAATCTCAAGAATGGAGATTAGGTTGTTTGTAAAATTTCTTAGATGTTGAAAAGGTTAGAAGTTGAAATGTGAATGAGCTTCGTTCTATACACATATTAATATATGTACTTGCATAGATGCAGGAATTTTCATTCGAATCGCATTAAATGTGGAACATTTGTGTATATGGGGAGCTGTGTATACATGCAGCAATCGAGTGTATACACTGTAAATAAATACATTCACCAAATGATGAAATCTTATTATCATCATCTTATAATACCAAAAACAACAACAATAATAATAATAATATCTAAATGTCATAAGACAATAAACTTAATGTATAATACAATTAGATTATGCTTATGTACATACATATATTGAAATCGAATTCTGTACATTACCATAATAGAATCATAACTCTAAATATACAAACAATCTAATTTTTTAATAACAATATTGTGTTATTAAAGATTTCATTGTTGGTGTGTAGAGTGAGCAAAAATAATAAACGGGGCAACAATAACAACAAGAATAATAATAAGCAAAAATTATACAAGGCGTCTTAATGAAAAGATCACAGTATAATTGCGCGAGATGAATTAAATTTATAACCCATAAAGTGAAATCGAATGTGCATTGTAATTCCGCGAACTGTTCTGTGTGCAGATCTGCATTTATACAAGAATTCGATAACTTGTTTATAACAATCTCAATGGTAATGGGTGCTGGCCTGTTTGATTTTCATATATAGTCTAATCGGCTGCTTATTATAAAGGGGTTTTCAATAAGAGGTATCACTTGGAGCGGGAGGTGTCGGGTTCGAATACCGATAAGGGATTTTTTACCATCGATCTGGATCCCCTGTTTAGTTTAGAATCCATGGGCAGTACTAGAGGCTGACATGGACCTATGCAATGCGCAGATAGTTCTAGGTAAATCGGACCTATAGCCGTACATAAAAAGTGGCATCACAACGGACCATCGCCGGTGTTAGTGTTCGGAAGCAGCCACTCAACAAAACAAAAAAAATCACACATTTGCGTCTGTAAGTCCTCGATAACTTTACGGATTCCATCTTTAAGGTAAGAATCGATTGTGGAGCATTGGCAATTTTTTCTCTATACAATTCTATGTAATATTTTAATAAACTGATTATACTTCAACGACTGAAGATTGTCCAGCTTGCAATACCAACTAAATTAATGATCATTGCATCATCTGCGAACATGTTTACTTGACAGTGTTTTATAACATCTACTATGTTATTTTTATATAAGATGAATTGTGTTGGTCCAAGTGCTAAGCTCTGAGGAACTCCAAGATTTTTTGTAACTTCGATGATATACAATTATCGACTTTTGTATATTGTTGTCTTCCTTGCAGATAGCTATTAAACCATTCAACTTCGTTTCCTCTTATTCCAAACATGTTCAATTTCTTGAGTATACTTTCCCTGTCTATAGTTTCAAGCGCTCGTTGTATTAAATCAGCAATCACTGATTTATTTTTTTCAATTTGCATTTTTCAATTTTCCAACGTTAAAGCCTAGTACTCAGATCAAAGTGAAGTGAACTTTTTCCGCGGTCTCCAAAAATTTATTTATTTTCATGTGAAATAGAAATGATTTGTTTTGGAGAGTTTTGGTGTTTGACATATCACAGAATACAAATCACAAATTATTCGTAATGTAACCAAATTTAATCACAGAATTTTATTAAGAATACATCAAAAACCTAATTAATTTGTAGACATCAGAAACCTAATTAATTTGTAGAGTTTATGCGCGACATCTATGATGCAATGAGAAAAATATATTTTTTCGCTGATAAACTGAGCACTGCTTAGCGAAAACAGGGTGGTCATTTTGTGGTACTTTGTCATACTTTTATATCACGGTTGGAGACTTTTTCGTGATACAGAAAAAATAAAATAAGTCTACAAACACAACCCTGTGCAATAAATTAAAAAGGGGAAATAATGAATTTTAAGGAGAAATGAATATTTTAAAGTTGACGTTATGCAAACCCCGAAATTAATTATACTATTTTTTATATGAAGTGGTTGAATAGGTAGTGATAATTTTTTTTTTCAAAAGTGTAAGTCAACTTAATTAATGATATTGGAACCGTTTTAACATAACATATGACTAACAGTATAAAAAGTTGACAAGTAAAAGCGAGATGGAACATATTGTCGTCTTTTTTACTCGTTTCAATATACGCCTTGAAGTTGTTCATTCATAATTAACCTGCAGTAAGCTGCGACAATTTCATTATATCATAGTTTTTATCACGAACTAACCTTAAAGACTAGTACTCAGATCGATTTCGGGTGCAATTTCCATACGATATTACCAAATTGAACTCAGAAATGAAAAATTTCATTTCTGTTTTCACTAAGCAGTACTCAGTTCATAAGCGCAAAAACTATAGTTATCTCAATGCACCAAAGATGGCGCGCATAAACTCTATAAATTTTTTTCACGAATAAATAATGATTCGAACCATTTTTTCACGTGAAATTTGAATATTTGAACTGTTTAAACATTTCAACTCTACAAAAAAAATTCAGATCAAAGTGAAATGAAATTTTAGCGCGGTCTCCAAAAATTTATTTATTTTCACGTGAAATAGAAATGAATTTTTTTGGATAATTTAAATGTTCAAACAGTTCAAATGTCCAAAATTTCACGTGTAAAAAGAGGTTCGAATCATTTTTTTCGCGTGAAACATATTTGTACGGTTTATGCGCGCCATCTTAAGTGCATTGAGATAACTTTAGTGTTTGCGCTAATGAACTGAGTACTGCTTAGTGAAAACAGAAATTAAATTTTTCATTTCTGAGTTAACTTTGGTAAAATCGTGTGTAAATTTCACGCGAAACTGATCTGAGTACTAGCCTTAACACATGAAAATATATAAATTTTTGGAGACCGCGGTAAAATTTCATTTCACTTTGATCTAGGTACTAGTCTTTAGGTTTAATGCTGTTGTGCAGGAATGAAATTCTCTTAATCCAGATTGTTGGTCCACTAGTATGTTATTGAGAGCAATATGATTAACTAGTTGGGTTTTAAATAAGCGTTCCAGCACACTTTCGTATATTGGGAGCATATTAATAGGTCGTAAATCTTATGATGTGGTCGATTTTACGGTTAGGAATAACTGTTGATATTTTCCAAGAGATGGGCACTATTGCATCATATAGACTTTGATTAACTATATCAGTATAAATTTCAGCGAACTTTGGATTTTTCATCGCATGTAGCATGATTTTTCGGTTAATACCTTCGATTCCATATTGAGACTGTCTTTAATTTAATATTTTTATTATATAATGTTGGGTGATTTCTTGGAAATACAATGGTCCAAAATCGTTATTAGCCTCTAAAGATTTCCGGAATATTTTTGTGAATATCGGTCACGCTAGACACAAATTCATGATTTACTGCTTCTGCTAGTTCTTGCTTGTCGGTGATTGTTTTACTGTTAAATTCAATATTCCATTGCATCCAGTTTGAAGGTTTTGAAGGTTTTCCACAGCTCCTTCGAATTGAACTGGTGTTCCTTAAACTTGTTCTTAAAGCACTCAGATTGCTCCTTTCTAATGATTGCTTATATAAATTTCCCACTTTTCTATATTTTTTCCAATTGTCATCTGAACTTATGATTTTCCTTATATTATAACTACGCATTTCACCGTCCCGGTGGCGCAGTGGTTAATGCTGTGGCAGTTGGAGCGGGAGGAACCGTATTCGAATTCCGATAGGAGCAGGGTGGTAAAGGGATTTTTCACCATACGATTACGATCAGTGGTGTAAATGAACACATCTATGACCCCCTGTTGGAGTGCAGAATTCACGGGCCACCCCATCTTCCATGTCAGTACTATAGGCTGTCATGGGGATATGCAATGTGCAGATGGTTCTTCGAAAATCGGACCTAGCCGTACGTCCTCGATTTGGCTGTAATGGCGTAAGGTAAGGACGTAAATAAAACGGGCGAACCGCTAAAGAAGTGCCTCAGCCCCAAAACAGATTGTAGAGATAAAAAAAAAAATACGCATTTCCTTCGAAATATTCCAGCTGTATGGTAACCGTTAATGACTCCGAGTCACATCTAAACTTTTATAATTTTCAATATAAAATTCCAAGTCATACATATCGACAGTTGTTCGCGTTTCACTGAGAAGTACTATCGCTGTAAGTCCAAAAAATTTGAGGGTAGACTTAGAATATTTGCCTACAGCAAATCTTTTTTTAGCTATCTTTCGTTGATATACCGTACAAGAAGAAGTTGAGAAGTCGAGTGATTGGTAGCAATATTCATATTCAGTTTGCTATTTACAGCAATACAATTGCTCACTTTACCTCCTGACTATTACAATCTTTTTTTATGATTCTCGCTACACCTTCCTCATTTTCTAATTTTTCTGACATACCAAGAATTTTAACTGTTGGGATGCTTCACATCATATTCAGCACCCATATTCTCTGTAATAATCGTTTTAAGCTTCTCCTTGGCATCATTCGTATCTCACTGTGGGATTAATACCTCCATTGGAAATGTCCCATTTTTTCCTGTATCTACTTTACGAGTATAGGGCGTCTACTAGACTTTTCCATCTAACTCTGTTTGGGGCCACTAATTTTATTTCAGCCCATGATTTTCCAATGTGCACCTCATACTTTTCTTCATACTTACCTTAGTATTCGTCTCAGGCATTTGTTGACGAATACTTGTATCTTGGTTGTGATCTGCCGAGTTTGTCTCCATGTTTCGCAGCCGTATAAGCACTGATTTTACGCATGAGTTGAACATTTGTGTTTTGGTGTTTCTAGAGAGTACAGAAGTGTTCCAGACTTTGTGTAGCATGATGAAGGTTGCTCTGGCTTTATTTATTCGCTTGGTGATATCTTCTTCTGTCCCGCCGGTTATTTATAGAGTACAACCGAGGTATACGAGTTCTTTTACATCTTCGATTTGTTGTTGGTTGATGCTTATTGGTGTGGTAATTGTACTTTTGAGAAACATTGTTTAGACCAACTTCGTATACCAACTTCTACATATCGGAATATTTATGAGTTAACAAGCATATCGTCTGCGTAATCCAGGTCATTGAGTTTGTTCGTTAACCCTCATTGAGTGCCATTGGGTGACTCACCGTCCATTTTCATCATGACACTATCTAATACTACTAGGAATAGTAGTGGTGAGAGTCCACATCCTTGTCGTACTCCATATGATTGTTGTAGTACGTTTCACTTTGCTTGCCTTTGTGCCTGCATCCCGATACAGTTCTTGTATGAGTTGGATTATTTTGATTGAGATGCCCATTTCGCAAAGTGTCTTTCATATTGCGTTCCTGTGTATGGTGTCGAAGGCGCGTTCAAAATCCAAGGTTAGAAGGTATAGTGATGAGTTCCATTCATTTGATTGCTCTATGATGATGCAAATTGTATTTATATGGTAAGTGCAACTTCGCTCAATCCAGCTTGTTTTTTTCTAAGTTTCGTGTTTATTGTAGGCGATATTCTATCGAGGATGATCATTGATAATACCTTGATTATTGTGTTAGGAAGCGATATACCTCGCCAATTTTGAAATTCCCTTAGATCACCTTTCTCAAGAATCATTATAGTCAGGTTGCGGTTCAGAGGTCGATGAGTGTTTCTCCATTATTATTTCTCACAGAGCTCAGCGCGTTTGTTCCCATGGTGGTTGCCAAGTCGGAATTATCCGTACCAATTTTTTGAAATTTTCTTTGAATTATTCTGCTATTCACTATCCATTCCATTGGTGCTTTTTTGCTGGAGGATTCGTTGCATCTCTTTTGTTTTTGCATTCTATGCTATTCCCAAGAGGTAGTAACCATTAAGATTGTATTAACCATAGAGAATGTTGCCTAACGTTTTCCATGAAGATGTGGTAGCTTTATCTATCTCTTCCACTCACACTCCCTGCAGCTCATTACTGGTATGCTTTAAGGTTCGGTTTTCATTGACATTTCATCACTAGTTTTCTTGTTTTCTTGGGGTTGTTTCGGTTGTAGTAAAACCAATTTAGTAGGATTACTTTTAACTTCTGTTTGCTACTGCTGCAAACGATGTAGGTTGCTCCACAGACTTCTGGATTACCACTACTTGATTTTTTATTTCTCTTAATTGTTGATTCAGTTTTAAATGGTTAACTGTCAAGTGTTGTTTCAACTCTCATATGAATTTAATAATTTTGTGGCACATAGCACCATCGTGCTGAAAATAAACCTTGTCCACATCAATATAATCCGGTCATAAAACAGTTCTTCTTTTGACATGCTCTTTCCATTTAAGCTTAACATCCAGTGTCATACCCAAGTATTAAGCAGAGTTCTCGTACGGTACCATCACATCGTTTAATCTGATTTTCGGCGGAGTAACCAATTATATTTATTCGTAAAGTTGACATGGAGAGATTTTAATTTATTAAGTTTTATTTCGCATCGCTTGGTCCACTGGCGAATTTCATCACTTGCACATTAAAGTTTATTATCCGCCTCTTCCACAGTTTGCCCTGTTGCTAGTATCGCGGTGTCGTTAGTAAACTCTGCTATGCTTACGTGGTCGGACTGTGATATATCACTTGTATATAGTAGGTAAAAGACTGGGTTCAGAACACTGCCTTGAGGGACTCCTGTCCTTACCTCTCTCAGTCCAGAATACTCATCTTATTGTCTTACTCTAAAAAGCCTTTCAGATAAATATAATCTCAAAAGGTCCACATATGGTGGTCCCGGAAGTATAATATTTAGTTAATGTATTAAACCCTCGTGCCATACCTTATTGAAAGCTTCTGCCACATCCAGGAATAAAGTCAAACAAATTTGTTTATCTTCGAACGCGTTTTCTATAGTATCTGTAATTCTGTGAACCTGATCAATTGTTGAATGTTTGCATCTGAATCCGAATTGGTGATTCGGTATAAAGTCTCTACTTTCTGTTGTTGGTTTTATTCTCCTCAAGAGTAGCGTCTCCATTACCTTCGAAATGATAGGGAGCAGGGATTTCATACGATACGATTTAGCTTCATTAGGCGGTTTACCTGGTTTCGGTAACATAATAGCTTCCTCAACTTTCCAGACAGAAGGAACATGCCGTTATCTAATAACAGCATCAAGCAAATAGTTTTCTTTGGTAGTTGCTTTAGAATTTAAAGCCTCATACCCGGAAGCCGTTACTGACTTCTTGGTTATTAGAGGACCCATAATTGTTGCTTCTATTTCCGATTATAATATACGATTCGGGCTTATGTAGTTTGAAAATACTAGCCAGATGATTAGCGAGTTCTTCAGCTTTTGATTTGTTATCCCTAGACCACGAGCCATAATTTCGCTTAATATGAGGAATCTGCGTAGTTGGAGTTTTCATTCTTCTCCCTTCCATAGTTCGTATTTTCATCAGTGGTCAATTTTCCAAGATACAAAGAAAACGATTTTTCATTTATCTTCTGAATTTCTCGCTTAAGCTTTTCTGATTTGTTATTTAAAATCGTCTTGTCAGAAGGACTCTGCGTTTGTTGGCATTTTCTCCTAGCTTTCCATTTTTCTAACACGAGATTCCGAATTCCTCTTTGGTAACTTTTACCAATGAGATGCTATTCCTTTAGGATTATTCCACACGGCTATAATAAGAACGATATCAGTGAAAATGTACGCTTCAAAACTGACAGCTGCTTAAATAGCAGGCAATTCAAAATGAAACCTCTTGTTGGAAAACCCTTTATATATATAATACATATGGATTTAGTTGGTTTGGTACACGGTGATATATTTGAAAATGATTTAGTTTTAGTTATGGTTTCAAGGTTTTCGCTTTTTGTTCGTTTTTGTACTTTTACCATTGTCTATATCGATTATAGTACCGCATATAGCATATATGTTCAAGAGAAGTGATTTGATTGAACGGAACATTTGTTTGATTCTATGAAAAATGACCTAAATATATCGGTTTTAGTTTAGATCAAAATACCGGATTTTTTGTTTCGAACTACATTTCATTGATATGTGTATATATACCGCGGAGTATGATTCATTCGTAAAATAGTTTTAAAGACACCAATGCTTTATATAATTCGTGCCAACGAAATGTTGTATAGGTCGCATGTATATATATATGTAATAACGTTTAAGATTATTTTGTAATGGTATGTAGACAGATTTAAGACGATATTCATGGAAGACAATGCGTCTGCCCAAAATATCTTGTGTATACGTTGCCAGTCACGTATTAACTTAATACGATTCAATAGTTACGATTCAATGATCGAACAGACCAGTTGATGGACATTTTTGATACGGTTTGAAAGCCACATATAATTTTCAGCATTCGCAATCAATGCGTCCATTTAAGATAGACAATTTGTCCATATAAACTTATGCATCGTCGTCGTATAAGTTCTACTGTCTTTATTGTTTTCAGACATCCCTATGTTTTTCTTAGTTCTATGGCTTCGGCTAGCACCGTCCTCTTCCAGATATTTGCTGGCCATCCGACTTTCATCTGTCCATTCCAATGTGAATCGTGTAATGTCATTCGGGGGTCCTACTCAATATGTGAGCGACCCATCTTTAATTGCGCTTTCTGATTTAATGTCTGTTTGGTTTGTTGGCCGTAGAAGCTTTTTTTTTATCTTATCTGGCCAGAAGTATTTCATTATTTTGCTAAGGCATTTGTTTACAAACAACAGGAATTTTTTGTGTGATCTTCTATGTTTCACACTACGTTTTGAACTATCGTAGTTCTATTTTATCAACATGATGGATAGATTCCAAGTCTTGTGAATGATTTTGAACATATTTCTGGCGTTGAAGATGCGTTAATTGACCGCATCGTCTGTCTTTGCTACAGTACTACCGAGGTATACGAATTTCTCAACCTCTTCGATTGACGAATTATTGATGGTGATTGGCGTACTATTGCTAGTGTTAAGACGATTTTGGTGATGTTTCCTTTGTGTTTTTTGACCGCTTCTGTACTTTTTACTGCATGTCGATATGTCTATGAGCTATAAGGCAAAAGTGATCTGCGTAGTCCAGATAATTGAGTGGAGTTAGTGAGTTGAAAATTGTTTAACTTTGTATTGATACAAGAATACACATCTCTTCGATTAGTTCAATTATTTTCTTCAGAATGCCCAAATGTACGGTGAAACTCTACGAACAGTTGATACAGCGGTCAAGTTCATTTGTTTTCTGATCTATGATGATACGTGCCTATTGATATGATCGGTACAGCATTTTTCTGGCCTAAAGCCAGCTTGTTCCATGATCACTAGTTGATTGATTGATGGGAATATTGACACTTACAAGGAGCTAGGACAGTCTAACAGTCCGCCCTGCACTCAATTAAAGCTAAGCTTCAATAGTTGAATTTCTGCAGTGTTTGCTTACGCTTCCAGGTATTTTGCTGAATTTCTGAATTTCATTGGAGATGATTGACGGTCCCTGTTATGTCTTTATTTTATAATGTACCAGGGTACAATAACGATGTTTCTTCTTTTAAAAATATCTAAATATTGATCTGTTTAGTGTGCTTTCCATCGAAGGGTCTTAGGTCATGCCGAAAAATTATACCACATACGGAACTGCTAAGTATTCCGTAGGAGGTATGATTTTTAGAATTATGGTAACCAAGTTCACTACTTCGTTGTTTGAAAATATATTCGTGAGCTTATTTATTTTCATTTAGTTTAATCCGCCAATTTTTGTCCTATCATGTCCTTGACTAATAGCTGATAGATTTCTAGTTACATTTTCAATTACTGAGGAGGTAATCCTGCTTTAATTTTTTGCAGTTCCGACTAGGGAACATTTAATTTTGTTCTGAAGAATGCACCTTTCAGATGATTCCAGTATTTCAGTGAATTGTATATTGCAAGAGTATGGTTTAGCTTATGGGTAAGTTCTTCATGGCAAATTTTCTCAAAATCCTAGACAGTGTTTGTTTCTATAATATTGGTTTTTCAGTGCATTGATTTTGTTGAGTGTTGGTTACGAAGCGCGAATTGTTGATTAAGGATTATGTTTTTCTTCTCGATTATCTGAATTGCAGTAACTTCTCTATAGAGTCTATATAGAGAATGGTAATAACGAAATTGGTCAGTAAGACGATGCGTCGTGTGGTTTCCCATGTTTTCAAATCATAATAAATTCGATAACTTTTCAGAAGCTGGATATAAATTGTGTTCTAAAAGCTGTATTGATTAGTTGCTTTCAAGGTTAATGTGGCAATAAAATAACAAGTAATATAACGCTTACCACCGAGCTTTAAATGGCGCCCGTTTATCAGTTTATTTTTAATTATTAAAAGGTATAACTTTTTTGACTCAAAGGTAGAAAAAAGATAAAGTTTCCACTTCTATAATCGAGAATATATCATCATACCCAAACATTTTAAAGAACGCCCGAAAACACCCATGCTGCCAAGTGCCACAGAACAAAATAGAAGTTACCATGTTATCTTTTTATTGCATTGTTTGTGATTTGAACAAAATCACAAACAACACTTCCTATACGGACGACGATAGATCGATAAGATGGGAAATCGATAAGAAAAGATGGGAAATGTTTTGTCTTATAGAAACCAGTACAGTATCTCAATGGTTATTTTGCATTTTTTTAAAATTTGATCCATTGTACAATTAGGTTGGTTTTGAGACCTGATTATTTCGTCTTTCAATTTATTGCTAGTTTGTCTATTGACTACAGAGTTCGTGTAGAATATTTTTATGTGTAAACATAGAAAAAAATAGAATATGCTAGGTGTCTTATAGATTATTCTTTAAACGTCGATCTACGAAGGAGCATTGTAGTTTACAATACAATATTGGCAGCATCTCTTATAGAACACGTACTAATAGCAGTTATTATTGACCATCCGCGTATTTCTTGCTACTTATTCATAATATACCTATCCGAATCTCATAAAGATTCTTGCCTACTACTTTAAAGAGTTACAGTATATTTGCCCTTGCGATTCGTTAAAATTCAAGTAATAACAATCTTCTGAGTTTAAGATCTGGTGTCTTATCGTGATCACAGTATCTTTTGGAAAGCGAGAAAAGTATGTCACACCAAAATAAAGTCACCCATATTTTCGTCTGACAATTGCCTTTTTGTTGATAAATATTACACACTAACTTTTGACATCGTGACGAAATCATAATAAAAATACAAAAGTTAGTCGAAAAGAACATATTGAATATGTTTAAAACTGGGCTGATTTTAAAACTTGTTCTGATTCTAAAACAATATTTCCTCCTTTTTCATTTCTAACGTGAACGGAAGAATGAGCATCCTTTAATATCCTTTTTTCAGATTAGATCTTTTGTTTCATTCTTTGAGATTAAATCTTTGATTCGTGTATTCACCTGCTCATTTGATATATCTAGGATCCGCTAAAATTGTCCTTGTTTTGGTACCCTCTTTTGTTTGTCCAGTTTACCCAGCAGAAGGACGATTTTAATTATTGTTCATTTCGAATCGGACTTTTGTGCATACGACAACTATACGTCTTTGCTTCTCATATATCCTTTCCTGTATCGCGGTTGAAAATATTGGTATAATACTAATAAGATTTTTGTATTCATACAGATCCATAAATAAATCGTATACATTTTAACCGGGTTTATGAAAACAATACGTTCTGAGTATTAAATGTATATAATATTTTTATTAAAAAACTAACAATGACGTCATTACATTTAATATGATGTTTGTATAACTTTTATAAGACTATTTGCATTAACTTCCTTTATGTGGTTCTTATACAGAAATAAAATTCTGTATAAGAACCACATAAAGAAATAATAAATCGTTACTTATACAAATTAATAAGAAAACAGTTAAATTTTATACTTCAATTTTATTAGTTTTATAAAAAAAAAATTTCTTATACATTTTGTAAATTTCAAATTATTATTAGATACTTGCTTAATGGTCGTTGATACGGGTTGATACTGGAATTTAAAAATATATTTATTAATTTTGAAGAAACATCCAAATATTTAATATCACACAAATAATGAATTTTAAATAGTATTGCAGCAATTTTATTTGTATTTGATGGCAGTACTATTAAATTTGAATCTTGCACGTTAAGTTGAGTTGAAACTGATTAATTGTCTCCGAAAACCACTTAATATGAAAATTTATTTGCTGAACCTTCAGGATAATCATCTTAAGTTTAGTCACCACTTTGGATTTTGAACCGTTTGCTCATACGATGCTCTATCTCCCAGATGGAACTTATCTGAAATTAAACAATAAATAAATGTATCTTATTTATTGTTACTTAAGATTTATTCTATCAAAGTCAAATTTAATTAAACGTTTTAGTACAAATCTACTTATAAGGCATTTTTTTTTAATATTTAATTATAATCACCTATGTTTCGACCGAATTCAGTATAAAGAATGGATTTTCCAGAGCTACTAACAGCTGTGATGATATCGTCTTCATGAATATTACATATTTTTTTGAATTTTTGTTGTATTTTGGAATGCTTAAGTTAAAATCAAACATGATCTGAAAAAAACAAAAGTGGTTTTAAACAAGTGTCCATTTTTTAAATGAAGTGCATCTACCAACTCCGGATGGCTTAAATAATATGTATTGTCAAATTTATAGTGATAATCAGTTTCAGCTCCTTGTTCTTTTTCTTACTAATGGTTGCTCCAACTTAAAGTATTTCGTCTGGTAAAACAACAGAATTTATAGCGTGGGGCTATTTCTTCTTGAACGTACTGTTTCTTCTTGTTCTTCCTCACTTTTACTTCTATCTTGATTAAAGTACCAGTTTCGGCACAGTCCGATTTTAATTTATTAAAAATTCTAGTAGTTTAATGTTAGTTACGAGTAAATCTAGTTTAATGTTAATTACGAGATCCTGAAATATGAAATTAATTTAATTTAATTTAAACTTTAAAACGAAATTTATTTACTTCAGAACTAACCAATTCAATTTCGCTGTCACATTTTTAACATGGAAAACTTTATATTACACAATATTATACACGTTATAGTAATTTCTTCGCACAGTTTAATCATAAGTTAATTTTTATCCACTTTAATTAATTTAATTTATATTCACATATCCATAAAACTATTTTACTTTACGAATCGTTTAGTTGCGCGAAATAAAACTTGCATGTTTCGAGACATGTACCATTAGGTTGGGATATAAGATATTTGACGTAATTATTTTAATCAAACATGTATTCATTTTATATTATTTTTGTATATAGAAAATATCTTTTGTATTTTACTAACGGTAATTAAGAATTTAATACCATGTTTTTATAAAATTTGTAAAAATTTCATATAAAGAATGTATAAATTCATTAAAGAAATATTTCATTTTTTAATTGAATACAAAAAAGGTTTATACTTAATACGAATATTTTATAAATTAAACTTATTATTTTAAACCAATTATCTAATGTGATCTATATGAAAAACGATTTAAATTTATTCGAAATTTGTATAAATTCTTTTAATAAATTGCTTTTTATCAAAATTTAAACCAAAATCCGTATAAATAAGGTTTATACGAAAAAGTAATTAAATTTTTTCGGATAATTTTCAACCGTGACCATAACACATCCAGCAAAAACACATATGCCTTCTGTCGAAATAGAATCAGTACTATTTACTTTCTTAAAACTTTTTATATTATGTTTCTGACGAAGTACCTTGATTTATGTTTTATTCGGATGTTTAACTGCCACAAGAATAACTTTAACGCTTTTCTACAACTACCTATCAATAACTTGCATTACTATATAAATATATATGTATATATATATATATATATATATATATATATATATATATATATATATATATATATATATATATATATATATATATATATATATTAAATATCAAATGAACATAAATTTAATTTATAATTGAAACTATAAAATTTAATTTAACATTATACTCCAAAATGCATTTAAAATTTTATAATTTAAATTTAATTATTGTTAATAAATTGATTAATAATGATTTTTTATTTTAAGTAATAATATAATGTTTAATACTAATTAATTTAGCACTTAAGCTATAAACAATGAAATTAATGTATGGTATTTTAACGATATGATTAATTCATTGATATATGTACCTATCTAGCTACTCTCATATCGAATAACATCTAAAGTCTAACACATAAACTATGTAGGTTCAGATACTACCAGGTATAAAAAGTTGGTCCAAACTTGTATCCCAGGAATATAAAAATTATACTTATGGCAACCCTATAGCAAAAGTTATATCACGAACTATCGTGATATAATGAATTTTAAAATAGAATATAAATTAGGTCAGCAAAACGTAGCATTAAATTAAAACATATTTCCAAAAATTAATTTTAAATTATGTTTAAAAAAAAAATTCAATTTGATTATTTTATAAAATAATTAAAAATTCATATTCTTCATATGAAATTTACACTTACATCTACACAAGTATCTTGTTAGTATTCTTCTTACCAAGAGGTGTCTGTTTGAGTCACGAATTCCTTCCTCTAGATTGTTTTTGTGAACTAGTGTTTACTCTTTTTGATGACTGGAGCTACACCATCAACCTTTCCTACAATCGCCTCTCTAAGAGTCTTGCCTTAGTTTTTTCCACTTTTATCGACTATCTTGTATCTTTTTAATATCGCCACCTGATTTTTCATCATCCATAGCAGATTGGCATAACCATCTCGTATCTGTTCTCCTTCCTCAATATATTCGTTCTCTAGCTTATTCTCTAGTCTAATTACTTGTAGGTTAATCACTTTCAATTTTTTTAGTCCAGGGCTTTTATGGACTGCCGTACTCCTCCTGTATAGCAGATTACATTTGTTCCGCTGTCAATGCAACAGCACGAAATGTTTACCACAGATTTTGCATCTTATGGGAATTATGCTTCCCATAAGATGTTGAAACTGAGGAAGAACATCTTATGGAAACAACTCTCGTTCTTGTGTTCCTCATTTTCTTTGCCACTTCAATGTACTTTTATTTTAATAAAGTGCAGTCGCTCTGTTGATAAACGTATCCAATGTCGTTTTCTGTTCTTGATTATCCTTCCAGAAAAATCAGGATGGGCGCCATCCTGCTATGTATTTGGGTGCCTTTTCTTTTGTTGTTGCGGGTGCTTACACGACTACTTAGACCGGCGTTTGGTTCGTTGTTCCCACCGCCCAAACGATCGATGGTGAAAAAATTCCATTTTTCATCTTGTCCGAACCTTGTACCTCCCACTCCAACTGCCGCAGTTTTAACCACTACGCCGGTTACGGGTGGTTTTAGGTGTCTTTAGACAGCTTTCAATTTCATACCTAATGCTGTCTAAGAAGCATCACTCTCACTTAGTGTATTTTGATTATTGGTTCCATTTTCTCGTCCACTTAATAGCACGATAAATACGGTCCCTATGACAGCATTATGAAAATATAGGGCTATGTTGTAAAACCGAAAGTCACCAAATTTGGAGTAGAGACTAAACATTCCCTTAGCCAGTGTTTGTTATACAAACGACCTTACGCTCTAAGTTTTGACCAAATATCTATTTCTATTGATAAGTATAGGAACCGTTCATTAATCCCATCTTTGTCAGCTAATTAGTATATGTCAACTAATCTGAAAGACCACATCTCGAGCTTACTATCCCTTGCGATATGGGCAATAAATGATCGGGATTCGAAAACCAATTCCTCCGACTTAAACTGCCGTAGTTTTAACCTCTGTGCTATTTGAACGGTTATTTATAATAGCATGGACTAATTGAAAGCTAGCTCGAAGAAACAATATTTGGTCTGTGAGTGTATTGTTCCTATATTTTGCTAGAGATTTTCAAAATCGAGGTACCATGTCATTATTATAGTATCGCATTACATCGTTATTGGCTTATCAGAATTACCTGAGTTTACTTACATGTTTCGGTATTAAATTGAATTTATAAATAGCCAAGATACGATCAAAACGACGATTCTTTCAGCGTAAACTTAACGTTGTCGTAACATCAAACTTTAGGTTAAAATACAAAAGATTTAAGTTGGCGTTCGACGTAGTTTTGCAGTACTATGGATTAAAACTTTGTCAGTAAATACCACCCCACGTATCAAATGCATATTCAATCCTGGAGTTAAACAATGCAAAGTATATCCATTTAAGCGCATGTTGAGGACCAATTGTTCCTTAAAGGTTATATTGAGGAAACGATCCGGTCTAATGCACCGTTTACGGTATATGACTAACCAATTTAATATCAGAATTTTATAAATTTCAACATTTTGTATGTATCGTGTTTTCGAGGTTAAGAAGAAATAGTGCACATTTAACCAATAGCTGAGCTTTGGGAGATCGCTTAGTATATATGCGAACGCCACTGGAGTACCGAGCATATCCGCATGTTAAACATTGAATTTATATAAACTAAAAACAGAATTGGCCCATTTGCCCAACTTTGTGAGACCCAAGCGGTAATTCTAGTGTTTAAGTAATCTTATGGATTATTGTCTTAGTTTGATGAAATGATCATTTATTAGACAAGCAAAGTTTTGAATTGTCCTCAATTCATTAATTCTTTAATTTACGATTTAAGGATTAATGATCTTACTCCAGTTATGATGACCCTTGAGAACCATCCTTATACAAAAAATAAATATAATGAGAGTACAGGCTTATTTCAATTGACTGTGTGAGAAATCATTTACGAATTGTGCACTCTCTATTGTACGCAAAATGTCATTTCTCAGCAGTTGCCAATATCTACACGGTTTTTGCAAATAATTTTACATAATTTACACTTTTAACTATATAAGATTCAATTACTTCACGAGTTAAAACCAAATGATGCACAAACGCATTAAATGCAGTCGCCATTTTCAGGAATTGTGTGTAGAAAACAACGAGTTTATTCACAAACTTATAATGAACAAATAAACAAAATTTCATAAATTTTGAGGCACCCAAAATCTAAAACTAATATAGATGAAGATCAAATACATCCACTTTGATGTACAGTATTATATGTGGAATAAATTTAGAAAAGATTATTGGGCCATATTTGTTCGAAAACGACGTACAAGTGGGGTTAACGTCCATGGCATTTAATCCCGAGAGAGAGCAATCTATAATCGTCGTTCCATCAACATGGAACCACAACTGACACAGTTCGTCCAACTATGGTTGTACTGCGCGATTTTTTTTCTGATTTTAACTGACCAGTGTGTTCGCCCGTTTAATTACTCCCGATTGACACCATTTGGGAGATATTATCTTTAAACCATATTGTGAACATACTTCCAAACTTAAGTAAAACATATTGTAAACATACAACAGGCACAAAAAAGTTATTCATTAGTAAATCATAACGTTACTTATGCACACATTTGGCTTATACATAGTCCTTGATTCACGATACTCCAAAATTAATCGTCCGCAATAATATTAATATCCGGTACTTAACGAAGTATTTTGCAGTAACGGGTTTAGTAAGAGTATCTAATCGATATATCAGACAACTCACACGCAGATCAAAATTTAAACGACCAGCGTTCAGTCAAAAACTTACAACTTTATTTCACACAATAGCATCAGTTAATTGTGAAAGATTAGTCACTTGCCACTGGTCTTAAACACTTTACTGGTTCAAACAATACTTGTGCTATATTGTGATCTAGCACTACTTATATACAAAAAATCGGGATGAATTCTCTCTCCATTTTATCTAAAACAGTCCATGTAATTTTGCCTTTATGTCAGTGTGGTATAATTTGAGATATTTCCATGATTTATTGGATTGTGTATACAAGTGGTTCCGATCCACTCGCTGCAAAAACATGATGTTTACTCGCTCGTCGGACCACTACTACTTTTGCGTCTAACCACTGGATTAGTGTCTCTTAAATAAATAGGCATATTCGTTATAGTATATTGACTCTTGAGCCGTCATTTTATTCTGACAAGCTAAATGGCGCAGCCATCTCTTTTGAAGCGTAAAACAAAACTGCAAACTAGAAATCATTAGCAGGCTTTCTATTGTACATATAAAAATTTAAACTACTAAACTGTTATGTAATTATTTTTATTTCATTTATTTATTTATGTATTAATTTATTTTAAAATCTTCAAGAAAACACTAAAACCAATCTTAGTATGAAATTATTATTATTACAAATTATTATCTATTTGGTGCCTCACTATCTGGTTCTGTTCTTAGTTCCGTCGAAGAAAACTCTTTATATACCCAAAAATGATTTAACGAAGCCTCTTTGAGACTGTTTAAAGTTATATATTTTTCTTTTTGTTTTACAACGCCTGCTGTTGTGCTCTTTTGCCACTTTTCTTATTTATGATTGCTATGATCAACAAATAATGAAGCATTTCATTTTGAAATCGTTTCATTATTAACACTCCAATCTGGTGAAAATGCTGATCTCTCTTACACGGAAGAACGTCGACTAATTTTTTTAATAGGCTAATTTCCCCTTGGATTGCGTTCATCGACTATAATTTCGACTTCTCCAATATCTGATTGGTATGGTTTTGTGGCGTTCACAAATACGACGAATAGTCACGCCACAATAGTGAAGTATTAACAAAATAATCAAAAAAAAAAGATTTCGAGTCAAATTCTGTAAATTCGCTAGAACTGTTGCAAGATAGCCTCACAATATATATAGAAACGAAATGAAACATACATCAACTCCGGTCGTATATTGATTTTTCCGGTCGCATATTGATCGCGATTTGATCTTTTCGATCACACAACGAGTCAATGACGTCATCAGCTCGGAACCGGCCTAGCCAACCCAACGAAGATTTACAAATTACTACAAAGATGTCATATATTTCATAAGACAATCGTCTTCATCGGCTGGTTGATTCAAATCGGCTAAAGCTGTCAATCAATGCCACTCTGTGGAGTTCAAGTTCAACTCCCCACCATTCATCATTAGCTGTCACGATTACAGCTCCCAGCATCATTGTCATTATTCTGCAGTTTTTTAGAACCATTTAGTTCGTTTGGTTATTTTTGGGAGATATTCTGGGATATTTTGGGAGATTCAGAACCATTTAGTTCGTTTGGTTAGATTAACTGATTGGCACTCAGAAGATTGAGAGAACTGATTGGCACTCAGAAGATTGAGTGATCAACTAATTAACGGTTTTTGCTGATGGATCGAGATCCGCAAGTGGTTTTGCTCCGCTTGGTGTTCCTAAAAGAAAATAGTTAGGCGTTAAAGCTTCGTTTTCCAAATTTAAAGGCAAATATGTTAATGGTCGCGTGTTTATAATGTTTTCCACTTCTGCCACGGTGGTTAACTTTATGTTTCCGAGGATTTTATATATTTGTTTTGATACTTCTAACCATTCTCTCTCAAGACCAAAGTGTAGTGCTGGCGGTGGAATGAAATTCCATTTAAACGTAGTTAAGCGATTTTGAGCTTCTATATAGTCCAGTTTCCTAAATTATTGTTTTTATTCCCTTTCGGCACCCTTAAAATTACTACCGTTGTCCGTAAATATTTCAATTGGGTTACCTCTTCTAGCTCGAAATTGGAATAAACACTGAATGAAACTATCGATAGAGAGGCTTGATGACACTTATAGGTGTATAGCTCTGATAGTTAAACAGGTAAATAAAACCCCCATCGTTTCTCTGATCGTCCGCCTACGACAACAGTAATTTGTCAAAACAGATCTATGCCGACATAACTAAGGGGCCGACAGAATGCCGCAAATC
Organism: Tipula lateralis; assembly: GCA_963932295.1. NCBI lineage: Eukaryota > Metazoa > Arthropoda > Insecta > Diptera > Tipulidae > Tipula > Tipula lateralis. The sequence continues at coordinate 111,636,858 of OZ010738.1, forward strand.
TTGCTGGTGGAAGAGGGGCCATTTCTGGTGGCTTTGGTTTTGCTTTTCGTTGCTTGCACACTGGACAATCGTACTGAATTTTTTGCAACAAAGTGAGTAATCGTGGTATATCATGAATTTGCCTACATTCATTGACTACTTTTTCGTTGGTTTGGTGTTGATAAATCACGTGTTACTCATGAACACGAAGATATGTTATTCTATTCGCATTTGGTAAAATTATCTTAGGTTTCATATCATAGGAGATACATGTTGGTGCATTAACACGCCCTCGAACTCTAAGAACTCCCTTGTCGTTTAGATGTGAGCATTTGAAAATTTGGCTTGAGTGATCTACAGACCAGTTGAATTATTGTTCAATTTCTATGGGGTTGGATCGTCTGATTAATAACAAAAACATATTACATGCGCTATTTACGTTAATTTGGGCTCGAACTTACTTTGTCCATGTTGAACAAACTAACACGATGATAATTTATTCAAAATTCTTCGATAGGTTCGGCGTTTTCTATTTGAATTGTTGGCCATTCTATCGAAGAATTGTTTAGAAAAGTTGGACCTTGAATCCATCTTGAGTCGCTTTTACAATTCGGTGACTTTCTGGTTCATTTAGTGGCTTCATCTTCAACATTTTCCTTACCAGCTAGCCAGTGCCACTCGTTTTCTTGTGAATTTTCTTAGCATTCAGATCTTAACCACCCAATTATTGTTTTCAAATCTGTCCAATAGTGCTTTGACTCGAAACTGATGGAATGGGATTTGATAATTGATGAGCCTAAACGGACACCTAACTGCCATTAGTTCGAGTAGCGGAATAGAAAGTAGTTTATTTTTCGGGACTACACGAGTTTTTGATGCACCTAGTGCAGTTGTGATTCCATTTGATATTGTTGTGCGAATATAAGCCACCGCTGCATATGCATTTTCGCTCGTGTCGAAGAATATGTGCAGTTGGTACGTTGCTGGTCTTGTTCCTAGATCATAATAGCGAGGAATAGATAATTAATCAATATGTACTATTGAGTCATCCAGATTTTCCATTTGTCATTTATCTCATCAGTAATCGGTTCATCCCAATCAGCTCCGCTTCGCAAAACGTCTTGCAAGATTAATTTGGCGTAGATGAGTAGATTAGTGATGAGACCCAGAGAGTCAAAAACACTTAATCAGAATTCTTAAAATCTCCCTTTTATATTCCTAGGACTTTATCTCCAATAGTACCTTTATGCCGCAATTGCTCGTAGTCAATCAGGTGAGTTACTGATCCACCCTCTCATAAGAAATCCCGTGTGTTGATGAATATTTCTAACATGTAGCATCGTCTGAATTGCATCATTCATATTTGAAAAACTGTCCAACCAGTCATCGACATAGTGTCGTTGTTGGATGGCTTCGACTGCTCTTGGATATTTCGATTTAAATTGTTCTGCATTTTGATTTTCCATATATTGGGCAATTGATGGAGAGCACGTTGCTCCAAAAGTCATGACCCTCATGACGTATGTGTCTGTAACAGCATTTTTATTCACGGAATTTGAATAAAATACTTGGTAGCGACGCAAGCTCACCGGGCCTTTTCATCAATTTTGAGTTCAGTGAAATAGCATCGACTTTGGCTGCTGCGTCCCACACTAATCGCAGTTTATTTGGCTTATTTAACTTGTGTACTATATAAGCATTAATAGATACCAAGATTTACTCCTCATGACCGTCTCGTGCGGTTCTAATTTTCAGATGTATCCATTTTCCTTATAGCTCTGGATGAGGTGTTTAACCTTTAAACCTTATTCCGGATTTTTCTTAAGTTTAGGCATATCCATAAACATCTTACCAAGTGAGTTGAATTTTAACACTCCTTATTTTTAAAACTCGGCAATTTAACATCAAAACTATATACAGTTCCCAGTCTATAAACAATTAGACACTTTGGTCACAAAAAATCTTTTTGTTTCTATCTTTGTAATGTTTTTAAAACTTAAAGCACTATCAACGCCATTATAAATTTAAATCAAGGACATAAGACTATAGGTCCGTTACGTGGATCCATCTGTACTTGGTCAACTCCACTCCAGCCTATAGTAATGACACAAAGGACGGATCGGCTCATAAATTCTGCACTTCAACATGGAAGTCATAGTTGTGTTCATTCACACCTAACTTGCATTGAGATTCGAATCCGGTACCTTTCGCCCTAACTGCCGCAACTTTAATCACTGCGCCTTATATGATCCAAACACCTGTTGTTTGTTGTACATACATTGAAGCAATTATAATTTAAACAAGAGATCCTGATTCATTTAATGAAAAGTAAATTACACTTCACAACCCTCAAATGGAACACAAATATTTACACCTTAAATGGGATGTTAATGTCACTGAAAACGTAACATAAATACTTTGTTGGAATCTTTTGTAATTTTCTAACAAAACATTTAATTATTTATATGACAATGTGTACGATTCCGCAAAACCGTATAAAGCCGTATGACGAATTTCCGGAATATACGATTGATGATGGATAGTCAAACATCCCCACACATCATATACAAGAGTTTAACCACTTTTCATAACTGTACTTACTTGTACATACTATACCATTGCTACTTGACCTTATACTATACCCACGCACTATTTTAGACGAAAAAAAAATCGTGAATTAACTCTTAATATACTTACATCATACATCATTTTTGGTTCCATGAATTGACTTTTGTTCGTAAACGAGTACATACAACTAGTATATAAATACCAATCCCAAATCGAATAAATTTCCAAGTTTTATTGCCATTTACAAATTAAAAATGATTTCTTCAATTATCTTTCTAATCATTGCTGTCTTTGAATAACGCTAATGATTAATCAAATTAATGTTTTAGCGTGCGGTCGACCTTTCGATATTGTGCATGCTAAAAAAAATGATATAATATGTCGAACGGTTTGTATTATAGGTTGGGTATAGTAACGAACGTTGCTAAATGGCGGTATGTGGTGGTAAAATGACGAAAGGTGATTTTGAACTGCTTCACATCGGAATCGATTACTTGAACTATAGTAACCTCTAAGGTCACCAATTATAGATATGTTTACGATATACCGTGGCTGCTGCAATTATCGAGTAGTTTTCACTCTACTAAATAGCAAATATGCAAATTTATTTACGATTTTATGGACAATATACTGTCTTTCTTGTCTGCACACTTCATGGCATACAACAAATAGTTTAATGAATAATTCACGTAAATAGGAAAATGATATTTGTTTTATATTTTTTTAAGTTATGTTGTACACAAAGAATGGTATTGTGTAATATTTATGCATTTGATCAATGTTACAACTAAGAATGTTACACGAATGTACCAACCTATGTATAGCTATGTTTGAGGTATATTGAGGAGTAGACACGACAAAACATTCTCGTACTTGGATTTCCTTGCAAACCATTACCAAATGTGGGTGAATGTAAGGTCAAAAGACATATTCTTAGGTAAGCTCGAAGCTATCTTCAAAGAAAGCCTTAATCTCTGTCTGATTGTCTCTCGGTCTTATCGGCCATATCGAGAAATCTCTTGAAGGAAACACACAATGGAAACCTGTTGTGTACAAGTCAAATGTACTTACCAACGTCAATCTATCGATCGAGTACTTCCACGTTTATGCATGGATGGGCCACATATAGATTAAATGATCATGACAGCTCAACTCGGCGGATCTTCTGTCAAGAGATTTGTGAGTTGCCCGCAACTGTACGGAGGAATTTTGTCACCTTTCTCTAAAAATTGGTCTTTACTGTTCTGCTATTGATTGGAAAGTCAAATATTTAAGATGTTAGCGTATGCAGAAGATCTTCTTATTGCATACAATATACGAGTATGCGAAGTTGTCTGAAAATTGAACCCTAAAAAGCTATGGCAACACCAAACTACCAAAAAATGATAGCAAGACTGATGTCTTAAACTGAAAACATGTATGTACATGGAAATGAAGTGAACATTTTTTGAAGTAGCTATTGAACAACCACTATGGCTATCATAGCGAGATCAATTAGCAAAACTGAAAAGCCGACCCAATATTTTGTATAAGACCGCTGTCTTATTGCCAGTTTTGAACATAATGGCAAACTTTAAGTATATGATGAGACTTCTGCGAACCGGTTTCTTCTGTATGAGCGTTGTACTTATGAGAACAGTTTTACTAGACAAATAAATGGCAGCGAACATAGGCATACGGCTCAAATCAATTTTCCAGAGCATCTGCAGTACATAGGGGTAACGTTTGAATAGTTAGAAACGAACTCGACTGTTATATTCATTGAGTGACCAGCTTTTCTTAACAACCATGTAGGCTTTATTTTGAAATGTTTTGTGATCGAATATTCGGGAGATTACCTTACGGACAGTGATCGAAGTTGCACATCATATGTCTTTTCGCTGTCATTCGAGTAGGCTTGTAACTATAGATTCAAGTGTACTTGAAATCGCTGGAAATAATTCTACACATCAGGAATTCCTTAGTTGAGCTTAACCTGAAACGTATCCAATCCTGTGAGGGCTCAAGATTTGATTCTTTGCCCCAATCCACTGTTTATTTCCAGAGATCTTGGTACAAAATTTCGGCAAGCTAACACTGAACACAAAAATCCTAATCGCTCGAACAAACAGAGAGAACGATACTTGTCGTGCATTTTAAGAAATATTTCACGTTGCTGGTTTCAATTGAGCCAATAAGCCAATTGATAAGAAAAAGCCTGCCGCTTGCAAACTGACCATCAGGTCGTTTTCATAAACTACACCAAATGGAAACCGGGTTTCTCTATCGTTAGCTTAATGATGAAGCGCCTTAATAGTCAAATATATCTCAGGTGCGGTTCGATATGTAACGGTGGACAGACAAATAATTTATATAGACACATTTCGATTAATACGTCACATGCAAAGCTGAAAATTTCGTCAATCTCTTCAACTTTGATTTGGCAATATATCTTTTCGATATCGAAAATTAAGACACATTGGATCAATCCGAACCACAAAAGATCGAAGATTTCTTGTTGAATTCCTAGACTCAAAATGTCATTTAAAGACTCAGACGACATCGTTTTGAACAAGCAGTCAAAACGACCCAAAATTTGGTGCTGCGCTTACCATTTTCAATACACAATGATGTGGTCAAAAAATAATGATCAAAAGTTTTGACAACCCCTAAATGTTCTATCATTTTATTTTTGAAAATGAACTCCGAATGACCAGTTATGATCTCGTAATCATACGACCGAAAAGATCTATCGATTTTTCATAAAACATAAGAAAAGGCCTCACATTCTGGATTTTTCGAATTCATTCTAGATTATTTTGCTGTGATGAATCCAAATTTGATTTACTTGTGGCGGTGGAAGATTTTCACCGACTAGAATTTTTCAGGTAGCATAATAATCCTGATCGAATCGTTAAATCGATGTTTTGAGGATTAACATCTGCTGGAATTGAAAAGACCTTATACAACAAACTGGATGAGCGGTTGTTGAGAATCGTTATTCTTTGACAGACTATGCGGTGATAATTAAATTATTTACCTTACCCAAGCGAGACAAAAGTGTAGGTAAGGTTAAATGGCTGCTATAGCACACTTAGACCGGCTACGGTCCGTTGTGATACCACAGGATCTTACTTCCCCATTACCTCTATGAGAACCATTTCGAGCTACTTATGTAGCGGGATAAATTTCGCACCTTAGAGTTTTCGAGATCAGAGAGTCAGTCCATTAAGAACTTACCGATTAAGAACCCTTCTTCCTCCTCCTCGTTCATTAAAAGTTATTTGCTACTAGTCTTAGTCTCCTCGCATATTTTCCAAGTAGGCATAGTGTCCTGTGAGTACTCCCACGATCGTTTTTAGTTCACATCTTCGTAGGGCGATCAGTATCTTTGAGCGTTTCAGGTCCAACTTTGGCCAGACTTGCCTTGCTACACTACTTGAGAGGGTGTTCTTCCACCTTTCATTCACTGAATCTATCGCCTCTTTGATCGCCGAATGTAGCTTAATGGTTAAGAGAGTTTCTCATCACGCCGCGGTCTCGAGTTCGATTCCCGCCGTTGACCAAAAATTAACATGCACAATAAAAAACCGGACGACATAAAAAAGCGTTTGTATGTAAAAACATTCGTTGGGCTGACCACCTACAATGTGCACCAATCGTTAAAATGCTTCATAAGGTCTCATTTGAGACGCGGTAATGGCCGTTTACGTCCTCTAAGCCATAGATTATTTATTTTATTTATTGCCTCTTTGATAAGAACAGCCTTAAGTGCCTTAATGCTCTCCAACTTTGCCCTTTCCGGTAGCAGTTGGAGAGTTGTACCCTGCCTCACTAGTTTGTCCGCCCTGTAGTTCCTTATGACGTCCGAGAGACCAGGAACCCGGACTATCTGAATGTTGAAATGCTCACTCAATTCATTCAGAGACAAGTGGCAACCCAACGCCACTCTAGATGTCAGAGAAACAGAATCCAGTGACTTTATTGCTGCCTGACTGTCTACACAGATTGCAATATCAGTCGAGGATACCACATTATATCTCAACCAATTCAGGACCTCCTCAATCGTTATCACCTCCGCCTGGTACACGCTGCAGTGATCAGGGAGACGAACTGATGTGTTTACTTTTAATTAATCACAGAAGACTGCATTTCCTACTTTACCTTGTAGCTTGGAGCCATCTGTGAAGAACTCTAGTGCTTCCGTTTCTGCAACCGACCCGCTCCTCCAAGATTCTCTTGAGAGGCAGGTAGTTCGAAATCTTTTCTCAAGGCACTCTGTGTAGTCTGCGTAATGTAGTCTAGATTCGCCAGTTCCTTGTTTAGCGATCTAATTATGGTCAAGTGTCCTGTCTGAAAACATTTCCACCGAGATATGGCTGATAGTCGGGTTGCCGTAATCGCCGCCATCTGCTTACCATAAAGCAGACGGTTAGTATTTTTGACCAAAGGGTAAGGCGACTGAAACCTGAAAGTCGTTGAAGTCTTTTATGATTAAATTTTTTGGTTGCCTTTTATATTTCAGAATTTGACAAACCCTGCTGTTGCAATCTGTCAACAGACAGCTCTATCGTAAAGCTAGAAGTTTTTAAGGTTATACGTACTCAGAACGTTTTGACATACGATCGCTATTTGTGTTGTTTACAGTAAATTAAAAGATTCATCTGCCCCCAAGAATGGAATTAAATCGTGAACATTTTCGTGCGATTATTTTTTAGAACTTTCGACGTGGATTTACTCAGCAGCAGTGCATGAATGAACTTAATTCCACTTTTGGCGATGAAGCTTCATCAAGGACCAGCGTTTATCGATGGAATGGTGAATTCAATCGTGGTCGGAGTTCACTCCAAGACGAATTTTGTGAAGGTCATCCAAAATCAGTTGTTCCGAAAAACGTTGATGCTGTGTGCTAACTGATATTTCAAGATCATGTGACCTATCGTGAGATAGAGCCAACCATAGGCATTAGTGGGACCAGCAAACACTCAATATTGCAGGAGCATTTAACTGTCAAAGAAATTTGTTCGCGTTGGATCTCATACAATTTGTCGATCGCTCAAAAAAAGGCTCGTGTCGATTGGTCGAAAGAAATGCTCGAAAAATACGATCGAGGTGCTTCAAAACACGTCTATGACATCGTGACAGGTGATGAATCATGGATTTACGCGTATTAGTCCGAAAGTAAACAGCAGTCGACTGTATGGGTGTTTCAAGATGAGCAAAATCCAACAAAAGTTGTTCGCGCACGCAGCACTTCCAAGCAAATGGTCGCATGTTTTTTCGGAAAAACTGGACATGTCGTAACCGTACCACTAGAACAACGCAGAACAATCAATTCTGAGTGGTACACAACAATTTGTTTGCCAGTTGTCCTCCAAAAAATCAGGAAAACCAACCGCCGAAGACGGATCACTCTACACCACGACAATGCGAGCTCTCATACATCGGCTCAAACAACTGCATTTTTGAGCACCCAAAACATCGATTTAATGAGTCATCCGCCATATAGTCCTGACCTGTCACCAAATGACTTATTTTTATTCCCGCACGTAAAAAACAAACTGAGAGGTTAACGTTTTTCGACACCTGAAGAAGCGTTTGCTGCATTCAGAATACATGTTTTGGAGATACCTCATTCAGAGTGGAAAAAGTGCTTCGACAATTGGTTCAAACGCATGCAAACAAAAGTGTATAGATCTTCATGGGGAATATGAACATTTATTGAGATATGGAATATTTCGCTAGATAGTTTTATAAGGTGAATATATGTCAAACCAAGCATATAAGCAGGTGTTCATGGTATCTATTTGGTTTGTAGAAAATACAACAAACGAGACTCATTCCGTCATTATGGTAAACAATTTCACTTTAACCAAAACTTCAATAATTAAAAGTAGTATTGGTAGGCTCAAGCTGTCCTAGGCAAAGATCCCCCAAAAAATCACAGTCAAAAATTAACGTCAGGACAGTGTTGATCTAAAAAGACGATGTTATTTGTGAGAGGAGTTTTGTGTTGTCACGAATCGAAATTGCAATTCAAGATCTGGGTAGATAACTAACTATGTATCAATTGTGTCAAGCGGTACACAACAGAATTTAATTGAATATCAACAAATGCTGAACGTATAGGGTTGGGTTTTGAGGATATCTAGGCTATACACATCATTCATATAAGGATTGAACTGAAACTAGAGATACTATTCACTTGGAGTTGATTATGTTATTGAATTGTATTTTCGCCCTTACCCGGCTTGTTTGGAAGAAGCCTTGTATTATTTCCTTATTTGAAAATAGATCCTATTACGAACATGTATCCCAGCACATAAACTTATATGTATAATATGCTTTTGCGAACAATGATTCCGTTGGGTGGAGAAATAATCCGGACTACTAAGCCAGAATTCTATCGAAATCGATAATTCACTTCAGACAATACTGAACGATATATTTTTGGAACGATGATCATTTGAACTCGGTCTCATTCCAGTGGACTGAGCACCTGTTCCAGTTTTATTCATTCATCAAGTGGGTTCTTTTCTTATTCTTAAATACGATACTCAAGTTTATTACACTATACATGCAGTGACGCAGATGGTGTCGTTAAATTCTATACAAGCTGCAATTTCATTCACTTGGGCAACGATCATGTTTTTAATGCTTTATGTTGTTTCCGATACTATTCTATCACTAATGAAGTTTATTAACAAATAGTAAGTACTCTAAGAGACTGTTATGAAATTTGATATTGAATCGGGAAGCGGATTTCGCTATTATGAAAATCCGATATCGAAAAATCCGCTTAATGAAACTAAAGTGACAAAACGAAATTGGATTTTCCGAAAATCGATGTCAACAATCTCATAATAGGAAAATTCGCTACGGATCGGATTTTTCGATATCGGAAAAAGTCCGATATCGTGTTATTTCATTCAGTCTTGTTTTGTTTGGAGGATTGGTCGAACCAGCACAGTAATCGTTAATGGTACGCCACCTTTAACACACATGTGGTAGTCGAAGGAGACGATAGCTAACAACCTCGTTGATATATAACAACCTCGATCGAAACCAATGTAGCCAAATTCTTGATACTGTTAGGACCAGCTATGGCTTAAATAATTTTAGTATTGTGAACTTTCCATTTATCATCCATATTCGAATCTATTGTTTAGTGGCTGGCTTTTGAAGTCATGACGATATGTTGATAGATCACTCAACTGTGGGGCGCTCTATTCAAAATACAGACTCAAATATACTCTTACGATCATTTGAAATGCACGAATTGAGGATATATTTTCTGAATCCGTATATAGTCAAATCGATAAAACTATAACTAAAATAACACCGTGGGTGATCTTTTATCACAAGAAACCACAAATAACTAAAAATCGCGATCTGGATCCAAATCGCAGACTCGAAAAAACAAATCAAAACTAAACAACAACAAAGCATATAGCTAAACCGCCAAACTCAGCATGAATTATGATTATTATATTTATGTATTTCATAAACATATATTTTTGTTTATTTCAAAATGATTTCAATTTTCAAATCACAATCGTATACTGTATATGCACTATAGTTTGTAGATCGTTAGTGGTCCAGAAATTGGATGTATATAAGACGTGTAGAAGAAAATTGAAGACAATTGTTTTTTTTCGATTTTGGGATTCTGCAGCCCTTTCATATCATCACAATGCGAAACGGGTCGTGTCGAGACAATATATAACAAGAGTTTGTACCATTATGAGATTCAATTTCCAAATTTATGCACAACAACAATGTTTTCGTGTTTATTCGATTTTAATGTGTATTTATGGTCCACCAGATCGTGTATGTATATGCACGCGGTTACATTCAATTTAAGATCAAATAAATATTTTTTTGGTTTTTTGCTGGTTATATGGACGAGAAATATCTTGTGATTACAGACAATTAATTAAACCACACAACGCATTACAAAAAAAACGATTTTTCGGTTGCACGCATTTCATAATATATATTTTGGCAAGTGCAAGAATTCATGTAAGAATGTAATGAATCTTAAGATTATATTTTTGAAATATTTCGTTTTAAATTATTAACTTCTGGTTTTCAGATGTGTCCTTTGTCTGTGTATCGACATCGCATTTCGTACGTTTAAATAATACCGCGAAATATGTACGTGACATTTCCGGGTGTTTAATTTGATTCAACCTCCGTTGTATATATGCGTACATGAGACGCACAACTAATCGTAATTGACGTGCAAAATGCAAAACTTTTAATTAACCGAGATATGCAACTACAAAACTTTTAGCATACAAACTAACAAACTTTAGTCGATTTATCGTCGACATTTAGGCTTCTTCGTTATATACGTTTGAGTGAATGGTATGCAAAAGAAATTCGAAAGCTTCGTCTAAACATAATTTCACTCTTTAAATGTGAAAGTGTAAGTGGATTGAATTAAATGAAATGAAATAAGATTGTAAATTGGCCTAAATTCGAATGTAGTTCAAGTTCGAAATATAATATGTAAGCAACTACATTTTTATCCGATGACGTGTTTGAATATATGAATTCTTTCTGTATACATGCCTTTCTACACTGCCGAACAACTTTTTTTTTTTTTTTTTTTTTTTTTTTTTTTTACGGTTTTTACAGGCCATTATTGGCCCGTACCGTGTCAACAATCTGACTCCATCGGTTTCGATCACGAGCCAGCTCTTCAAACCGTTGTAGGCAGTTTGAAGATGCCAGATCGCTCTCTACGCCGTGGAGCCATCGTCGCCGACAGCGACCTCTTCGCCTACCGAAAGGCGGTTCTCCCTTAAAGGTTCGCTGTATCATTCGGTTCGGATCAGCACGCAGAACGTGTCCGAGCCAGCGTACTCGCTGTCCTTTAATTTCATGCACGATATCAGGAATTTGCATTAAATTCCTGATCTCGTGATTGAAAAGAACTCGGTAAGTGCCATCGACGTCGCGTTTTGGACCATATATCACACGCATGATTCTTCTCTCGAATGTTAGAAGCCATCTTTCGTACTCATCCGTCAAGGTCCAACTCTCACATCCATACATGACAACGGGTCTGATCAACACTCTGTACAGTTTCAGCTTATCCGTATTTGCAAGATATTTTGATTTCAGCAGTGGACGTAGAGGGTACAAAGCCCGATTGCCAGCGGCAAGGCGGACCTTGATATCCTCTCCCACACTATTATCGTGAGTGATGAGAGATCCAAGATACTTGAATCTCATCACTCCTTCAAACGTGTGGTTACCACTACTGAAATCAATTGCGTCTTGGTCTCTAAAACCCGAGATTAGATATTTGGTTTTTGACTCGTTGATTTTGAGACCAATAGAAGCTGAACACTGTTCCAGTGGATCAAGTATCTCTTTCACTCCGTTGCCATTTAATCCAATCACACAGATATCATCTGCATAAGCAAGAAGTTGATTGGATTGTCGGAATAAGATGTTGTCCTGAGGTGTTTCACTTTTACGAAGGATGTATTCCAACATGATATTAAAAAGTATCGGGGACAGCGCATCTCCTTGTCGAACACCGGAATTGATTGCAAAAGTTCTCGATAGCCTGTTCTCAACTTTGACACAGCATTGTGACTGCGTTACTGTCATTTTACACAGATGTACATATTTTTTCGGTATTCCTAAATATTCAAGCGCATACCATAATCTCTCTCGATTGATCGAGTCATAGGCTTGCTTGAAATCTAGGAATACCTGGTGTACATCGCGAGATGTTTCGTAGTACTTGGAAAGAATCATCCGCAGCGAAAAAACTTGATCAGTGACTGACCGATTTGGACGGAATCCTCCTTGGTAGTCACCGACAATTTCCTCCGCTAGAGGAGTAATTCTTCCCAAGATAATGTATGACAGTAACTTATATGCTGTGCAAAGGAGAGCTATACCGCGATAATTCTCACATTTCAAGCGATCACCCTTTTTGAAAATTGGGCATAACGCGGCCACTTTCCATTCTTCGGGCATAACTTCATTTCGCCATACCAATCGAACAAGGTCGAAAAGACAGTTCCACAAAGTTAGCCCTCCGAATATCAAGAGCTCTGAATTAATGCAATCAACTCCTGGTGAACGATTTTTCTTCAATTTCTGCATGGCCATTGTGAATTCCTCATAGGATGGATCCTCAATGAACATCTCCGCGGTCTGTATTTGAGGGTATTCAAACACAGCTTGTGATACATGTGGAACATTAAGTAAATCAGAGAAATGTTCACGCCATGTATCGAGTACCACATCGACGTTAACACAGAGGTTTCCATCCTGGTCCCGAATGGCAGTTGACCGAGATCTTAAGGTATGGTGCAATTCGGTGATTCCTTTAAAGAAACCACGCGAATTGTGCTCATTGCTGAGTTGTTGTACTCTTAAGACCTTAGCCTTCCACCATTCTCGCTTCTTCAGTCTACAAATGCGTTTAGCTGTCCTCCTAGCGAGAACTGCTTTGTTTTTCCTTGCGATTGTAAACCGAGTCTGCGCTTCATTATAGGCTATATTTCGTTGCTCAACAGCAAGACGACACTCCTCATCAAACCAATCATTTTTGGGCTTAGTTTTCACTATACCGAGAGTGTGCTGGGCAGCATCGACAACCGAGGTTTTCAATACTTCCCAGACACTGTTCACATCATCAGATTGGTAATTGGATTGTATAATGCTATTGCTGACAAGATCTTGATATTTTCGTTGCGTTTCTTCATTTATCAGACCTTCACAGGAGAATCGCGTTGTATATTCTCCTGTCCTCCCTGACTTGTACGAAAATTTCCATCGTAGCTTTGCAGCAACCATAAAATGGTCACTGCCTACGAATTTTGTTGACGACCGATACGATCTCACATCTTGGACAACCCGAGCCCGCCCTTTTGAAATCAACACATGGTCAATTTGGCTTCGGGATGTTTTACGTGGGTGTGTCCATGTTTCTAAGTGGATGTTTTTATGAGGAAAGAATGTACTTGCTACTTTGAGATCATGAGCGATCGCAAAGTACATCATTCTTTCCCCATTCTCGGTCGCAGTTTCGTGTCGGGAGTACGGACCTATGTTGTTACATAAGTCGGTCTGATTTCTGCCAGCTCTAGCATTAAAGTCACCAATCACCAATTTGACATCGTGCTCCGGTATAGAACCCATCAGATTATCTAGATTATTGTAAAATGAGTCTTTATCCTGGGATTGGCTTACATCAGTGGGCGCATGTATACAGACAATTGACAGGTTGGCTAATCTCATGTGCAAGCGAAGCTTACACATTCGATTATCGACTGCTTGAAAGTCCAAGACAGCCTTTTTTACCTGTGGCCCAATGAGAAATCCAACCCCAAGATTTCCGAGGTCATCTCCACTGTGTAGCAACGTATAACCTTGGGACACATGGTCTCCACTTTTAGGCCATCGAGTTTCTTGGAGAGCTACGAGTTCCAGCCGATACTCTTTCATGCATGTGATAAGGCCGTCCAACGCGCCAGGTTTTCTTAATGACTGCACGTTCCACGTGCCGATCTTCAATCTCGTGTCCGGGTACTTAAGCGGGGGTTCGTTTTTTTTGTTGTTTTGGCGGTATCCGATTTTTTTAGTTTTGTTGACATTTTTAACATTTTCACGGTTTTACGGATGCGGGTCGTCAGCCCAGCGATCCAACCAGATTTAGTCGCCTCCTACGACAAGCTCTGGATACTGTGGTGGTATTCTATGGGTCTCATGTTTCGTTCGTAATATTTACGAAACACGAATGCCCCCAACCACAGGCCGAACAACTTAATCAACGCAAACATTCAGCTCTCTACTCTCCATTTACGTGCGTCCCATAAATGCTTAATTCCATTCATGTCTAGACTGAGTGGTGGCCACTTCATCGTTTCAAATCAAACCTCATTCACGAAGTGCCAAATGAATCGAGCTGTGTGGCAGCAGGAATTATTTAATAATAACATTTTTTCCTATATATTCTAGGAAGAGCATTACATGATGCAATGAATATATTGATTAGCAGTTCGACCTTATCTACGGCCTCCACCGGGTACGAAAGATCTGTTTTCCCTTAAGACATATACCAGCCCACGAACGGCCGCCATACAAGGCCCTTTCAGCAAAACGTATTGCGACAATCAATGTTCTGCACACTGATAGACCCAGTTTCTGCTACTACTATCATGCGAGGACATAATCAGAACTCGTGAGTGATCTTCTGGATACTCTTGAGACAGCAGATTGGCTCATTTATCTAACGAGTGAATTCGCATTGACTACGTTCTATATGGCTTTGAGGACACGACGAATGAAACTGGTATATATTTGTTCAGGTCAACGTCTGATAAGTATCTATAAAGTGACAAATATCGGTCAACGTCGTTTAATACAGAAGATTGCAGCACGCGCCAATTGTTTTCACTGAAACCTTTAGCATGTGACTCCACCTTTCGACTAATTGATTGGATATCACATTGTACCTGGTACTTCGCCTTCAACTAAAACCTAGCAATGAAGGCAACTCTGAGAAAAGCTGAGATTGACATTGAGTTCTGGTTATCAGATACAATAAATTATGGCACACCAAAACGCGCAATCTACACGGAAAAAACTGGACAAGCTGGACAAATATATCAGGTATCATTACCGCCCTATCATTACGAACCTCTGTACCGATTTATCATTTCACAATATATCGCAGTTTTTGAATAATCTGTAGAAATTTGTCCTACATAATCTCATTGTTGTTGTTGCCTATATGTGATGCTTCTTTATCTGGTATTTTGCATTAATGCATATAGGAGTGGCTTATGATCCGTAAAAAAATAAAACTACAACCTTCTTACAAATACCTGAAGTACTTAATTCTTAAATCAGTTTATGACTACAAGTGTATCATACCCACGGCGGTATCCAGTGCACCTAACATAATAGACAAACGTGCTGACAAATTGTCAACGATATTGGATGAGCCAAAGTAGCTGCTCAGCAGAAATTTGGTTTGTAACCTTCGAACGCTTCTATCGACTCATTAGACCATGCCACAGGAGCTATGCTGTTACAACGGAAATCTCAAACGAAATTATTCAAAACCCCTTGATTAATGCAAATCCTGCTAAAAAGTTTCGATAAAAGTGTTTCACACCCAGGAATCGCTTAAATTGCATAAGCTTCAGATTCAAAAGTAATGGATGGCTCTCTTAGATCGTTTGACTCTCATCTATATAACAAAAATACAAGAAAATTGGTTAAGATCTAAAATACTTGAATGCGAGTCATTTTCAAGGCACCCAACGGTTTTATCAATTCTTTGTTGTATCCCCTAATAACGCCGCTAAAATGATTCCGTTTCAATGAATGGATTGGCTGTACTATCAGCAATTAACAGCTGGTTTATTTCCATTAATTCCAACATCGCATAACAGCTGCATAACAGTAATCGCTTTCATGATTGCCAGTTGCATTTTTAAAGTTAATGTACCCCCAAGCAAGCAAAATGCCTTGCTTAGTTATCCATTAAAATATAGATTTTTACACTATTTAAACCTTTGGTTAAACCACTTTTCGCACATATCTTTATCGCAGCCCATCAGTTATGAAAAGGCTATGGTCGGAAAAGTTTAATGAGCGTTGATTGTCTGGATTCCTGGCCACTCGGACGTCATGGGGAACTGCAGGAATGAACTGCATGAATGAACTAGCGAGGCATGGTACAACTCTTCAACTGCTACCGGAAAGGGCAAAATTGTTGATGCCCATTAAGGCACTCAAGGCGGTGCTTAACAAAGAGGCAATAGACTCAGCGAATGAAAGGTGGACGAACACCTTCTCATGTAGTGTAGCAAGGCAAGTCTGGCCAAAACTGGACTTGAAACGCTAAAAGACACTGATCTCCCTACGAAGACGTGAATTAAAAACGATCGTGGGAGTAATCACAGAACACTGCCTTCTTGGAAAACATGCGAGGAGGTTAGGACTAGTATAGCAAATGATTTTTGCAGAAGCTGTAAGAACGAGGAGGAGGAAGAAACGGTACTCCATCTTCTATGTTCATTTCTGTATTTGGCACACAAAAGACATGAATATTTGGGTAAGTTCTTAATGGATTGCCTCTCTGATCACAAAAACACTTGCATTTAAGTGTATTCGACCCCGTTATAAATGGTCAATGGACCTTCAATAGGAAAATGTTAAGAGTGTTATGTTGAATTCAGCTAGAAAGATACTTATAGTTTTTGTCACCAGAAACGAATTCGTTCAATAAATAATGTGGTTGACCTCAGTACAGTCACGATCGTCAGTAGCCTACAAAATAATACGAGGAGAGTAACAAAAGTTCGCTTATTAGGCGTCTAATAAATATTTAAAAAAAAACAAATTATTAGCAATTGTTTTATGAGACTTCTTTCAAGAATTCAGAACGATCGTTTAAAATGGAAACGAAGAAATGCCAAATAGCTGAGGATGCATAAGACGAAATTGAACCACCAACGCAAACAGAAATTCACTATTTGATTTTCTTCCGTGTTCGGCGTAAACTAAAGACACTACAAATATTTAATGAAAGGCTAATTAATTATGAAACGATTGCATCGTCTGTACAGACTATTTCCAAATGGTTCGAAGACTCCAGGCGGAAATTTTTTTGTAGAGGACGTTACGTGTGAAGCCCAAATTTGATAAAGATCCACGATTAAGACAAGAAGTTATTGATAAATTTACATTTTGATAAATTTTTCTTAACTTAATTTGAAAATGGCAAGTCTAGTAACTTTAGTAAAGTCGTTACTGGTGGCGAATCTTCGTTCTATAAGTAAAATCCGGAAACCAAACAGCAGTCCATGGTATGAAGCCCAACAAGAGCAAAGACACTCGTAAAAGCTAAGCAGTAAAAATTAGCAACAAAACAAAGTTATTCCCCTGGAAAAGAGTCAGTCGATAACTGCAAAATAGTACACCGAAGACTACTTGCCAAACGTTTTCTAAAATTTGTTGAAAAACTTGACAACTGCTTTGCGAGAAGTGGCCACTAAGCGATCTAGTCTTACTCTCCTTGTAAGTTGTCTCGAACTGATACAAAATATTAAACATACAAAGGTAGTTTCATTGAATTGGGTCTCAAAAACAAAACTTGTCATTAAGACCATTGTTCTGTATTGTTTTACGATCGATACAGATTTACGGCTTAGATCTATCCAAATACCCTATTATGTGTATTGAGGGTAACGAAAGTAAATATTTCTTATGTGCGGTGTTAAGTTATTAACAATGTAAATATGTACATTCAAAGCTCCAAATATGTACACCGACAAAAAAATATCCAAACCGACTTATCATATGATCAATCCAAATATTTGATCATTTATAATTTATTCTATTTACTTTTACTTTCAAAAAACTACTTTAAATAATATAATAGTACATATTATGATTTAATATAGTTAATAAGAAATAATAATTCCAATCAAACCATGAAATATGGTTGTGTGGTTTGAAAACTACTCTTCTCATTACCATTTCAATTTGAAGGTACTGACATAACTTTACTTTGTAGAGTAGCTCATCAAATTTCGGGTGATTGTTTGCTTCCACTTTGAATGTCTAACACGCGTATATAGAATGTCTTCCGGTATTCAAACACTAATCAATCAAATTATTTTTGATTGATTTCAAATCAATTTCGAATCAATTAATTAATTAAATATATAGTTATGTGAATACGTATGTAAATCTCAAAGTAAGTTACTTGTCACTGTTGTATAATAAACGGAAAAAGTTATGAACTACTAAATTGATTTATGGGTGAACATACACGCACACCCAAAGCTTTATTTCAACTTATGAATTTGATTGATTTCAAATTGTGGTTTAGAGTTTCTTAACCTTTCTCATGATACATATACTAAAAACGACAGTTTAGGGTAAACATGCATGGTAAATATGAATTGCCTCACACCGAAACACCGCTAAATAGTGACATTGTACAGAGAAAGTAGCCGTCTAGTTAATTCAACGTGTATATCGTCGGAAACAGACATCGTCTGACAACACGTTGTTTGGCGTTATCAATATGAGCTGGTCAAAGCGGTCAGAGAGAGTGTTGGCCAAAACGCAAAAGTGGTGTATTGTCGCCGCGCTCAGCATTTAAGCGTTAACTTTGCGGCACATTTTGAAGAATGATTTGCATTTGTTTAAAAATAAAGTGAAACATACATAAAGAATATTGCCGACCTTCTACGTCGCTTGAAATATACGGAACCAAATTTTGACGTTAATAAGCAAAACGAAAAATCTATAAAACATTAATTAATACAGGGTGGGATAAAAGTCCTGCTACCATTTTAATTGCGCGCTATCTTGGTTATGTGACGTTAAGATCAGTTTCGCTTTAACCACTGTGTTGTGTAGACGCCCCAATTATATAATGAATAAATATACGCCACAAGAATGAGCAGAAATAGTGACAATATTTATTGAAAATAATCGTTCTATTATTGCCACTTGGCAGAAATTGCGTCAAAAATATCCTAATCGTCCAGTGCTTCACAAAACCAAAATTTATGGTTTGCATGCGAATTTTCGACAGTACGGTACGACAGCACAAATACCTCGTTCTGAAAGACAACGGACGTTGTCCTTACCTCGTTACGCTGAAAATGTGGCTCTGGTGCGCGAAAGTGTTGCAGAGTCTCCAGAAACATCAATTCGAAGACGTGGTTCCCAGTTACACTGTCTGGTGAAATTGAAGATTTTTGGTCTTAATTCATAATGAGCGATGAAGCCCATTTTAATCTCAGTGGCCACGTCAATAAACAGAACAGTCGGTTTTGGGGAACACAAAATCCTTAATTAATTCATCAAACATCATTGCATCAACTTAAAACAACTGAATGGTATGGTATTCATGCTGGAAACCTCATTGGTCCCTATTTTTTTTAAAATGACCTAGGTGTTGAAGTTACTGTTACTACCGAACGGTACCAAGACATGATTCGAAATTTTCTTGTCCCTGAAATGGAAGAGCAAAGACTAGAGGACATGTGGTTTCAGCGAGATAAAGCTAAAGCACACACAGGTTCAACAATTCAATTATTGAATGAGGTTTTTCCACGAAGACTAATTTCGCGAAATGTTGAATTAGCATGGCCAGGTAGATCTCCGGATTTAACAGCACCAGACATTTTCTTATGGGTTTTTTTAAAATCAAAAATTTATGTGAATAAGCCTTAAACGATTCAACATCAAGGCAATATTTGTCACGAAATTGAAGAAATTCAGCCTATGGTGTTGCAGGATGTCATGAAGAATGCCTTAAAGAGCTGAAATTTGCATAATGAATCGGGGTCACCATTTAGCCGATATAATTTTCCAATTATAACGGAAAAAATGTTAAGACCAATTAAACTTTTCATGAAAACCAATTCTTCTTATGTATCTTTTCTTTGAACAAAGTTATAGGTAATCAAAAGCAGGAGTTTTGCCCACCCTGTACTTCGGTGTTTTGACCAAATTGTATTATACTACACTAAATACTATAACGATCAAAGTAAGTGGCTGCTCTTGCACACTTAGACTAATTGTTATTTCACTGACGGGAAAATATTTCAATATTTCGAGTGTTTCAAAGATTCGAGAAGGAGCATAACAGGCAACTACTCAATGTGCATATCTGTTTTGCATCGGCACTTGTCATTATCCAGCACTTGTAGGCTTCCATATCCAGTCTTTTAGTAGATTTTCCAAGGGGTAATAAACTGCTTATATTTCTATACTGTTCTCCTGTTTTATATTCGAATTATTTTTCTAGAGCGGCCCAAGTTTATGCTATGCCAAGCTTGTCTCTTTATAATTTATACGTGGAAGTGATTGTCCTCTTTTCATTCGTCATGACCACCGCTACCCCTTGATGTGTGAATAAAAGCACCGTAATAGGCTTTCTTACTTCAATTTTTTTTTAATTCCCTTGCAGACAACAGCTAAAGGGTTCAATCCTGCCTAACTAGTTCGTCCGCTCAGCAGAGCCTGAACAATGATGACCTGAGACCTGAAAACTACAAAGATGTTGAATTATTACTCCTACTATTTAAGAAATAAGTTGCAACCCAAACGCACCATTAACGCCAGTTAAGGTGGTTTCAATGACTTGGGTACACCCTGAATATGTTCACATAAAATGAAATATCGTCTGATGTACTCAAACTGCAGGGGTGACGAAATGCACAAAAATATTTACATTGAGTTTATATCAGAATTGTTTAGCCTACACTCTAAACCATCTTGTAGCTATCGAAACAAATGGCAAGATCTTGATTTCCAGTGGCGACCTGCCCCTCAAAAACTCCCTCAATGGGAACATATATTAAAACCATATTATAACATATATTGAAACACTAAATAGATATGGTTTAGACAAGATTCATTGCTTCCTCTTTAGCAAAAAGAGAAGGAGCATAACTTTAAAGAAACGTGTAAACATCATCCTTATCGTCCTCAATTCCCTTACTGTTGAAAAGCCCTACTTGCCTATTTCTGACATTATTCTCGTATTTGATATGGTGGGCGGACAAGCAAACTTAAAAGTGTATCCATGTTAATAAGTTTCAAATTTCGTTAATTAATTGAAAGTTACAGGTATTTTAACGTTAGATGTGGAATGCTGAATATATGGGGAATGCTGAATATATGCTGAATATGAATATAATTGTGAAAGGATTTACAGTGAAGACAACTGTAGTTCGCAAGTATCTATTGCTGTGTATTTTGCAATTTGAGCTCAATGGATTGCTAAAAGCTTGCTAAAGTGATAAAGACAAGTGGTAAAATTGGAGTGTTGCCCGATGACCATTAACGTGCCCATTATATTATAAAATAAACTAATATAGAATTGCTGAGATTGTATTCTATTTCTCAAGTGGCGCCAATCATTTTATGGGGTCGAAGTATACGCAGTTGAAATTATTTCATTAGTCTTCCTTTAACTTGCTATATCTTTTGACCGTAGCTTTCCAAATTTAGAAATTCCTTGGGAATTTTATAACGCACACATTTCAGTCGGGCAACTTTTAACATGGGTTTGAAAAGATTTCTCTACAAATGTCTACACCAACTGCTTTAAAGTAAATGAGCAGTAAGCTTTCTCGGGAAAGCATCAATTTTCCTTACCAAAATATTAAACTTCTCAGAGAGTCTAGAGATCAGAACTCCAGAATACACCGATTCCTATGGCTTATGAAACCATACTGAAATATAATTTAAAGCTTTATACTATAGTCAGTGTAAACTATGCCAAGTTATAGTTTATGTATAGATATACTGAAGCTGCCGTCAAAATATGCTTTTGAATTGCTCATAAAGCTTTCCTTAGAGGTGAAATACAATAATTTACTGGAAGTGAATTTTAAGTGTCCCATCCCCATATAGTGGTTCAGGTTTATCAAAGTACATTATATAATTCGAGCTTGAAACGATTTAAATCTATAGATGGATATGAAAGAATTTTTGATTGAAAGAATTTTTCAAAAACATTCGAATTCCAAATTTAATCGGATCTTGAATTGAGAACTTATTTTGACAACTAGCGCTCCATATACTACTCTTGTTGCTTTAAAGATCATTAGACTAGTACTTTATAACAGGTCAATAGGAAATTCGTTAACAGTCATGTCCCAAAAGGTGTACAGAATCCAAATTGAAGTTATGAAGATTTTCTTGTACATCAAATGATTTATGACAAACATCATTGGAAAAGGTGGATGATTTTGATTGAGGAAGATCACAAGATTATCCAATTGGTTGTAGAATATAATCAAAGTTAGACATTGAATCGGAAACGACCATAAGTTTTTTATTGCTCGGTTGTCAAATTTTCTTTTTTTAGAAAAAGTCCCGAAATATGAGGAACTTCCCAATAGTTTTTTAGCGGTTCAACATATTTGTTGAATAATATTTCAAACCGCTTCTTATTTATTAACGCAACTTTTTCATTAATTCCGAATTTCATTACGTCACATTCTATCGTATAATCGAGGTAAATATTATATTCACAGTGACAAGTGCACCATCTATATTCCTGTAGAATACTCTCGTTTCGATAGCATATTTAGTACAGTCAGTTGTTACTACTTTTGAATAGATATTTTGTTGTTCGTGTCCGGCATCTATTCAAAGTATAATGCACCACATTATTAATTTACATTATCATAATTAGCAACTGCATTATCTTATTTTGATGTTAGTATTTCTCGATCGTGGCGCGCGTGTCCTCCCTCTTGGTTGAGTGACGAGCTATAATATTTCGGCCATTACATTACATTTTCTTGGGTGACATCGACATGTGCGTGGAGAAATAAGTGTAAACCTAAATCATTATTTAATTAATACATTTATAAATATAAATAATAAAATATTAAAATAAAAATCATTTAAATTATAAAATATTAAATATAAAATAATAAATTAATATTATAAATAAAATATATTGTGTTGGTGTAATTTGTATTGTGTGTGTGTGTGTTTTAATATTGAGACGGTCTGTCCGGGGAGGACAGGGCGTACAGTTTCTTGTTCTGTGGGGTATATTATAATTCAAAGAACAGTGCCCAGTAATAATACAAAAAAAGATTTTCAAAGAGCTGAAATCGTTGATGGTTTATTGTTTCAATAATGATTTTACAATCCAGGTGGTGCAGTGGTTAAAGCTGTGGCATTTGGAGCGGGAGATACCGGGTTCAAATCTCAATAGGGGCAGGATGCAAAGGGGATTTTTCTTTCATCAAGAGATTACGATCTGTGGTGTGAATGAACACAACTATGCTGAAACCCTGCAGAATTCATGGGCCAACCCATCTTTCCTGCTGGCGCTATAGGGTGGAATGCAATGTGCAAATGGTTGGTTACGAAAATCGGACCTATAGCCGTACGTGCTCGAATAATGGCGTAAAAGTAACGACGTAAATAAGCGATCCGCGAAAGAGTGAGGAGTGCCTTGAGTCCCAAAACAGATTGTAAAAAAATAACAAAAAATTCATGAATTTATTCATGATTAATTCATGATTATGATAATGTAGCCGTAATTTTCCTGTTGCAGTTCGTTAAAGTGCCTGTCGATATTCCTCTTAAGAGGTAATTACGTAAGGAAAATTAAAGGAAAATGCAAACACCCGGGCTACGCTGTTGAGCCACATGTTTTGTTTGACAAATTACAAGGAAATATATTTGGCTCAATTTCTCTTAAAGTAGTTTCGAATTTTCTACTTAGACTAAAATAATCTATAGCTTAGAGGCCGTAAACGGCCCTTACCGCGTCTAAAATGAGACCTTACGAACCAATTTTAACGATTGGTGCACATTGTAAGTGGTCAGCCCAACGAATGTTTTTACACGCAAACGCGTTTTAATGTCATCCGGTTGCATTTTAATTTTTGGTCAACGACGGGAATCGAACTCGAGACCGCGGCGTGATAAGAAACACCTTTAACCATTACGCTACAACCGGCGACACTTAGGCCACGAGAGGCAAAAATAATTTTAATTTTTTCCTAGCTTGAGGACATCAAGGTTGGCCCCATATCTGAGATACTCAGGTTAGAATATTAAAGCTACACTAGCATAATAGAACTATACGTTGGCATTGTATCCGGCAGTAATTGGAATAATATTGTGAATATCTTGAGTAGGATGATAAAGCTCTGAATCTCATGAGAAACATATCACTGGAACCTCATCCCTAATACCCTGCTCGTTTACTTCAACAAAGACAGCTTTAAGATCGTTGCAGCAGATTTAATTCAAGACTCTATAAATCAAATTGTAATCCGTACCAAAAATTCAGACTCTACTCTTCTGACTTTATTTCAGGGAACCCACGGTTATATTAAGATTTTAATTTATTAACGTTAATTTGCAAGAGGGGAGGACGCCTTTGAATGGTAAAAACGTATTTTTAGTGGACATTTTTGAAACGAATTAATTAACGCAAAAAAAATATTACACCACAGTGCTTCTAACTGGGGTACATATGGCTCATACAAGCCAAGTTGTAGAATTAGACTTGTTGACCATAGATAATGCATCTGTCATCCTTAGTTCTACGGTTTGGTACTCCATTAACTTCAAAGTATTTTAAGGGTCCTGAATTTTTAGGTATCTGAATAGAATGCACTGCTATTCAGCTCCTTGTCAACAGGTACACGATGCTTGTATTTTTCATCCTGGTTGAACCTCAATTTCGTAATCGGAGCTAGTTTGAGAACTAAATCCTATCCTGATGTATTATTAGCACAGTACAGCTAACATTTTAACCCGACTATGTTCTTAAGGCTGATTTACCATTTAGGCAAGTGAATAAGTGCCTGATCACACAAGAATCTGGAACACTTAACTACCCACACATTGATGAAAGTGGTGAATGGTTTCCTTCTAATGAGGTTAATCATTGTTACACATTTACTAACGTTACATAATACGATTCCATATATTTAGTTCGCAGACACTAGTTTACCAACCACTGACTATCGCAGTACACCGAGAGTTATAAAGTGCATTATTATTTATTTCTTGACACTTTGTTGCTTTTCATTCAGGTTTTTTGAAAACCTATTATGATTATGCGTGTGGCAATCGTCCACGATACAAGTCAACATATGTGCACACACACAATCGATTCGGCCTAAATCATTTACATTAAAGTAATTTTTTATATTTAATTGTCACTTTCTCAAAAATTATTTACGCTTTTGAGTGCTCGAGGGGAGTTAGCGCATTTATAATAATAATTTCATATTTTACAATTACAAAATCTCGAAAAGCTTACTCATTCGCGTCTATACTATGTATATACGACCGTATATAAGTTTAACCTTCGGACAAAAAAAGATACAGTGCATTCTTTACGCACAGATCAGATTTTGTACGAAATATTTCTAAACATAAATTCTACGAATTTCCGTACAAATTTTTTATTAAAAATTCCATTTGACTCAGCCGGTGTACATAACTTAATTATCACCCCACTCTGTGCTTTCCATCCTATATACACAATGTCATCATTATAATTGAAACCACGGTTATACTTTCAAAATGTAAATCAAAACAAAACACAAAACATTTCGTACGCCACCTCATACACATTCATGAATATGTACGAAAGGTCATCGTACAAAGTCAAAATACAATCTTAAAGACGTCTATAGTAAATGTACCGCCTTGGAGGCGGTGTAATACTATGTGATGAGTTCGGGATTTTGGTGAAAAGGATTAAGCTTGCTTGTTTAAATTGAGTGCCATCTTCGTCGGTAGTTGCGAAATACTAATTCTACACCAAAATTGTTCGATTTTCCTGTTCACAAGCAAAACTTTTATTAATCCGGATTTCACGATTTTAGTGTTTGATAACTTTTTTTTTTTTATTTTATTTAGTTGTTCTGTACAAAATCTGAAACTTATTTTTTGTCTCACGAAAGTCTATCCAACCTTGTGAATATAACACTCATTAATAAGTCGATGAATATGTGTACAGAAAACCAAAGCGACAAGGAACTAGAAGGTTAAGGTGTTGCTTCATTTAGAGAATTTCGTATGTCGCGAGTGTCATCTGATGTAAATACAATTAACGACGCGATGAGTAAATCGTTGGTTTTTTACCTTGTACTCGTTATATTCGTGACGGTGTAAAATAATCCAAATTATTCGTCATCGCTACACATTCGACCGTCATGACGTTTGATGGTTAAGCTTTTTATATAGTAATATTTTGATGCATATGAGTGTGTAGTGTCCTCCCGAATTTCTTTGTAATCATGATGAGTTAAGTAGCAAACCACTTTGGTTATTTCGATATTTTTTTCCGGAAGCGAATTAACAAAGCGACACATCAACTTTGACACGTGTACTTTATAGAATATTTCAAGTACGAGTACTTCTATATTTAAAATAATTGTTTTGTAATTGTACAATTATGCTGCATTCATTAAATGATAATTGCTTTTTAAACAATATTTTACGAGTGTTCGGGATTTCTGAAAGTCATTCAAACAAATTGATGGCGTTTCAAATGCAAATTTTCATTTATAATGGGGGTGCGGTTGCGGTATTCAAGCTGTTTTGGGGTGGTCTTATACCCTATCACCTTTAATGGTAATTTGTGCATCCCATTCCTATGAGAATATGCAGCATATGTAACCTAACAAGTTGGGGTGAGATTGGGTCTACGTTCGCTAAGCCCCATTGTTTGGGCAAATTATGAGAGCACACAACTCATTTTTTTCGTTTTTGCAACAAACAGGCAGTAGATTCCTAATCATAAAGTCGGCTGAAGCAATATACGGTCGCGTTGGGATGTCATATCATACACATGATTTTTCAAATCAACATATCATCGTTCTCTGTGTATTTTCAGCTTAGTGCGATGTCCAGATATTTCTAAGGGAAATGATGTGACCATTTGTGTTATTATCTTAACCGTACGAAGTGGAAATTGCGAGAGCACTGACTAGTGCAATCAATTGATTGCATTCTAGTAAAGGCAAACGATATTCTTCTTAACCTCTTCGTGATGTTAATTGTAAATTGCTATCACAGGCATAGTCAATTATAAGCCTGTGATATATGTTGGACGTTAAGTAAATCAAAACCGCATAACACGGTTACGCCATTATGCGAGTTTCACGGCCCACTGTCAAAAATCTGACTACATTGGTATTGACCACAAACACTCTTCATACATCGTGACTTTCTTGTCCTGCTGAAAGATAGGTCTTCCTTAAAGTAGCAGCTTGCTGAACGTGACCGAGTCAAGAATTCGCATTAAATTTGCGACCACGTGATTGGAAAGAACACGGTATGTGCCATTAATATCGCGTGTTCGGCCAGATATCATACGAATGATTCTCTCCGAAATGTAAGAAGCCATTTCCTGTACAGTTCCATTAATTTTTAACCGCCTTATTTATATGAAAACGGATATGATCAAAACTATATATAATTTCACCCTATCTGCATTTACGATAAATTTGAAGGTAAAGTGGCCGCACTCAGAGAAAAACTTGGGTCAAAAGCACCAAAAAACTAGGCCAATTTAACCAAAAATTTAGTATTTTGCAACCAACCAAATGCCTTAGTAAAATAAATAAATAAATTCTTGGTTAAAATAATTTATAATTTTAAATAACCAAACTTGGGTTATTAAAATAAAACATTTAGTTACTTACTTTATTTTTTAAATATGAAAAATAAATTTTTTAAATATAAAAAAATATTGTTTGTAATAACCAAATAAAAAAGTTAAATTAACCAAAAAAAAAGTAAATTTCTCATACGACTTAGTTAGTTTTAACAAGTTTTATTATTTGATATAATCCCAAATTTAGCCAATATTTGAGATTATTTTGGTTGTACAGATCAATTACTTGTTTAAATTTACCAAAAATTTAGTGTATTTCCACTGGCTAAGGTAAATTCAACATAAGATTAAACAACACATAATGTTAAACTAATTCTTATAATAAAGATTCATTTTATTTAATAAAATAAATTATTATTAAATTCTTTTCATGTTTAGAAACACTTTACTTTCGAGTACCTACAGCTATTGTCAAGTGTACAGAAAATGTATACTTCCCATTTGGCGAAAATTAAAGAAACGACACCGATGAATTATCATCATCAATCCAGTGTTTTTAAACATTGACAACTTGTTGTATCCCATATTCGACATTAACCATCGTAACTAGACGAAACAATTGTGTGATAGAAGTTTTCACGATTGAAATGCATCGCCAATACGGGATCTGAATGGGCCGGAAGTATTTTTAAACTTTTACCCGTTCGTACATCCCATAGTCGTACCGACTCATCGATACTGCCCGTAACATTTAAAAGACATTTGCCAGAGCTTAATTTCTATATATTAGTGTTTTGACATCACTCGCCGATACACATAGTCGACTGCCACTCGCCCATGCAACATCGCTTATTCCCAATTTGTGTACTTCCCAAATTTTTATTGATTTATACTAATTTAAACTAAAAACTAAAACGTTGCTTACCTAAAAAATCCAGATACAACTCATAATTTTTATTAGATTTATTATAAAGGGTCCGCCATCTAAAGTTTTTTTTTCAACTAGTGCTTATTTCGTGAATGGTAACACTTACCTCATGTCTAATTTGATAGATAATTAGTTTTATCCTTCCGCTAAACGAATATGGTTGTATATACGCTTGAACAACGCTGGGAAATATTGCGACATTACTTTGAAAATCATGGTAATGATGCAGAATGTGTGCGAAAATTGCGTACGGATTTTGGAAGAAGAGAAGCACCGTCAGCTCTGTATGTTCGTTATCTTGTGAAAAAAGTGAAAGAAACTGGCATCCTCATCGATAAACCAAGGCGTGAAAAGCCAAAAACAGTGCGTACACCCGAGAATATTGATACTGTGGCAGAAAGTGTGCGTGATGCGCCATCAACATCAATTCACCGTCGTTCTCAACAATTAAACATTTCGGAGACATCATTGAGACGAATTTTGCATAAAGACCTTGGTATGACGCCATACAAAGTCCAATTGGTTCAGGAATTGAGGCCAACTGACCATCCAATGCGTTTTCGCTTCGCTGAGTGGGCCTGTGATCGATTTATAGAAGAGGCCAATTTTGCCAAAAAAATCATCTTTTCGGATGAAGCTCATTTTGATCTTGGCGGGTATGTAAACAAGCAAAATTGTCGCATTTGGGGCACGGAAAACCCGCACGCATACATTGAAAAGCCGGTACACCCAAAACGAGTCACTGTTTGGTGCGGATTTTGGTTCAGAGGCATAATTGGGCCATTTTTCTTCGAAAATGAGCAAGGAGTGGCCGTTACAGTCAATGGCGATCGTTATCGGGCCATGTTGAACGAATTTTTGTTCACAAAAATTGAAGAGGAGGATATTGGCAACATTTGGTTTCAACAGGACGGCGCTACGTGCCACACAGCTGAAGCTACACTCGATGTTTTGCGCCCTGTTTTTGAAGATCGCATTATCAGCCGCAGAGCTGATGTCGTTTGGCCACCTCGGAGCTGCGATTTGACACCGTTGGACTATTATTTGTGGGGTGCCCTCAAAGATAAGTGTTACGCCGACAAGCCAGAGACGATTGACGCTTTAAAGGACAATATTCGTGAAGCCATTGGTGAAATACAGCTGCAGACAATCGATAATGTGCTTAAAAATTGGACCGATCGTGTAGGCTACTGCATGGCCAGCTGAGGCAGCCATTTGAATGAAATTATTTTCCATTATTAACCGGAATGATTGTACTTTTAAATAAAAAAAGAAATTTGAGAAAATATTCAGTAGTTTTTTTTATAGCATTTTCAAAAAAAAAGGTTATTTGGCGGACCCTTTAATATTGGTTATTTATTTTTGAAGAATCGTCTAAAATTGGGAAGCACAAACGTGTTTTCTCTGAAGAAAAACAATACAATCTGACATGTAAAATTGCATTTCTAATAAAATTCCGTTTTCTAGTAACCAAGAATTTTAATGATTTGAACTAAATATTTGGTTAAAAAACAATTGTTGGTAAAAAATATACTTTTATTTTAATCGTGATTTATTTCACCAACATTTTTTTAAAATTTTTCTCACAATTAGTTATTGTTTAATCGATGTTATTAAAAACTTAGTTTACACTGCTAAATTGTTTGGTAAAAACTACTAACTAATGAAAAAACTTAACTTTGTTATTTTAAATATGTGTTAAGGTTGTTTAACTATTTGTTTTAGATAATTTAACCAAATTCATGTGCCAATATTTTGGTTAGCTAAATTTTGATCAATTATTGCTTTAACCAAGTAGCAAAATATTTAATTTTTATTTTAAAGTAGAGAATTGGTGAATATAACCAAAAACTTGTTTTAAAATAACCAAATTGTATTACTAAGATTTTGGTCATAATAATTTTTGTGAGTGCGTAGAGAATATTAAGCTCGATTGCCAGCAGTAGGGTGAATATTGATTCCTTTCTCTTATACCATTATTATGAGTATAAGAGTCACCTCTCAAAAGTGTGATTAGCACTATACTAAATTCAAATGAGTTTGGTCTATAAAAGTTCAATAGTTACAGGCCACAATAGCAAGACGAATAAATCAATATTTTTTCAACAGAATTCATTTTCTCAACTAGCTTGGAAAATGCTTTTCTAGACTTGAACCTAGAAACCTCTGTGACTTGTATGATAGTTACCTCCTAGTTTCTAATAGAAAAGTTATAGCCTTGCTTACAAGTATTTGGTTCGAATCGGAACGAAATCAGAACTTTTATCATCCGATCTGCCATTTTGAGAACGTCATGTTTGTTGTTTTTCTCAGCTATCCTGTTGTTTCAACTCTATTGCATTCTAGAATAGTTTTCCTGCCAATTTGAAGAGTAGTTTGCCTCCAAAAATCGAAAAGGCAATTTTTTTAGTTGATCCGAAGTTGACCATGAGTAATTTGAATTGTTATGTTCCTAGAAGCTGTTGACGAAATTGTTTGTGGCTTATCCAGATATTTAGTTAACATCTAATAAAATCTGGTTTATTTAATTGTTTTACAAGGCAGAGCTTATTACCAATATTTCAGAAGAGCTTATAGTTGATCATATATTTGAAACCTAAATTGAATACAATATTTACGTTAAAAAAATCAGAGCTGTTTCTAGATGGGTTCCATCTAATAGATATTTTATTGAAATGGATTTCTCGATGTTTGAACTGATTGAGTAATAGAATTCAATTGATAGTTACTTCAGCCTCTTTATGATTTTGAAGTGAAATGATTCAATGTTGTCACCTAAAAGTTAATTTTTGGGTTGCTGTGGTTTTTGTTAGCAATTGGGTTTGTTGGTTACACTTGAGGTGAATTTTGCTTTTTGTTTGTTAAGAAAGCCACTCAACCACAAATGTTACTCATGAAGATATGAAGATAAATTTGCTTGAACATACGATTCCCGAAATGGACGTGGCACCGATACATTATTGTTATGATAATAGCCGTGTTTCTTGACGCACAGTGATCCGGATCAGATCACATTTTCCATGCAAACCAAAGACACATTTTGATCCAAATTTCATTTTGGATCAAAATGTGTCTTTGGTTTGCTTGGAAAATGTGATCTGCTCCGGATCACTGTGCGTCAAGAAACACGGCTAATGTCACAACAATTTAAATGAAAGATTTTTAGTATTGCCATAGCAGAATGTCAAAGATTGGAAAACCCTTTAAAGTATAGGTGTTTGTTTATCTGTCTTTATCTTTGAAATCTGTTTTGGGTCATCTACGTCTTACTTTAAGCCATTGTACAGTACAATCGAAGGCGGTCGACTATAGGTCCACAGGGGGTCAACGATGTTTTCATTTACATCACCGATCGTGAACAAATGGTGAAAAATCTCTTTTGCATTCTGCCCCTACCAGGATTCGAATCCGGTACCTCCTGCGCCACATTTTGTCGGTATATTACTGTAGGTGTTGCCAGAATAGATAATTTATGTATATTAGGTTCATTCATAGAATTTTTACCATTTTATCAGTAAACTCTAGAGACTTAAGTCGGTTGACTTTAGATTTATAAAAACTGTGGCGAGGTATGGTTCTGCTAAGAATTCAAATTTGTATTGTTATTGAGAAACTTTTCCGGCACGAATATCTGAGACCATACAAGGCAATCGCAGTGTCTGATACAGACATCAAATGACATACATATATAACACGGGCATAAACACGGCTTATAACAAACAATTTTTTGCAACCTCAGCACATAAAGATGTCAAATACATCTAACGTGTTACAACTAAACAGAGCCGACAACAGATTATCTGTAATAAATTAATTCAGCTTAGCTTAAATAATCGATAAATCATTTTTGTGAGATACACAACCAGTTTGACATTCAATTTTTGGCCAAATGACACAATCCTCTTCGGCGGCATGTTCATAAATATCATCTCGACTCGTCGGATTTATACGCCAGATGAAAGAATTATGCATTCAAATTTTCGGATCAAATTAATTCTTTCTTGCCATCGAAATCCAATATTTGTACATCATTAGTCAAACCTCGCGAAGATGCCATCGTCTTGGTAATTTAAGAATCTCGGTTAAGATTCTATTAATTATTGTATATTTATTTAAGACTGCATGTGTTGTAATGCGAGAGGATTTTGTGTGTATTTTTGTTGTTGTCGTGTAAATTATGCAGATAATGTTAATAAATTATACGTTAATGATGAGATTTCTGGAAAAGTGTTGTTTTCGATTTGATCGTATAAAATGACTAACAATAAATTGGGTTTCATGAAGGTATGCAATTAAATGGAATGAGTAATAAAAATGTC
Organism: Tipula lateralis; assembly: GCA_963932295.1. NCBI lineage: Eukaryota > Metazoa > Arthropoda > Insecta > Diptera > Tipulidae > Tipula > Tipula lateralis. The sequence continues at coordinate 111,669,757 of OZ010738.1, forward strand.
ACTCAATACTTATTTATATATGAATATCTTATATATATTTGAAGAATTTCTTGGAAGATGGTCAATTTTTCGAGGTACTGTACGAATATAAATATTTTAACTAACATTTTTTTTTGTATATTTTCAGGTAATTGGATAACTGGATAATTCATAAATTAGCGCGCATGGTTTTTTTCTAATGTTCGTGAGTATAAATAAAACCAACCTAAGAAAGTATATTAGCATGCAAACCGTGTTCTTGTAAACGTAATGTAATAATTTTACTGGAAGCACGTATTAATATCCAAACATACGTTGAACTATAAAAATTTTCTAGAAAACTTTCAGGTGTTCTAGAATTGAGTGATATACTACACACGTTTATCATTATTTACGAAAGCCAGTTTTACTATTAACGATGTGGCAAAACTTTAGATACCTTACAGCCTTAATGCCTAGCAATGACTATACTTTACATACTAAATGACTTGCATTTGAAGGCAAGTACTAATTGAGACAAAGGGATAAATGATTGTTGAAACATTTATTGTTCTTAATTCATGATATCAACTATATATCTGTTAGCTTTTTTGGAATTTGTACAGCTATAACAATAGTCGCTTTCCAATCGACCAACCGATAGTTCCCACTGGTGAACCGCTAGTAATTCGATTCTTATCTTTGTTAAATAAACCATAGTAATTTTAGTAAAGACAAGAATTGAACTGCTAGTGTGTACTAGCGGTTGGTCGATTGGAAAGCAACTCCTGTTACGACTCTCCTCGGTACGTAGTCGGATTATTGACGACTTAGACACAGATTAAAATTCAATAGACCAGAGCATAGTCAAACTCTCGACTTATTTAGTTCACACAATAAATTGTAAATTGAGACCCTATCCACTTCACTGGTTAAACCGATACGGCGATGCTCGTAAAGTTTTTCACAAATGTCCGATAGTACTTGCATAATCCCATGAAATTTTATGGCTTGGGACATTTCTTGCAATCAGTCAGTCCGTTTCGTCATACCCGTTGTCTAAGTAGGCGATAATTCCGTTCTCTGTGGCGTTATGGCTCAAATACTTTTTTGAATTCTTTGCAGCACTTCGTCCAAGTTGCATAGTTATTCCTTGAACGTACGACCCAGTATAATGATGTGTTCACGCGTGCTTATAAGTCTCTCAACGGTTGCTAGGCATGACCTGAATGGCATTACAATCATCAGAATGGATTGTCACTTGCCAGTACCCTCACCCAATTTACTGTACAATTTAGCCCCTGAAAACGCTAGTGTGTCACTGATTTGTGGTTATGGACAGTTCCTCTTCAGCTTTGACAGAACTTTACTGAAGTTCTCATCTTATAGAAACTTTTCGATCAGTCTGCAAATTATTGGCATCGGTATCTAGAATGAATAGTTTTCCCTCTCTCGGTGTCATTTATACAGGAGCCTCGTAAAGCCCCTCCTTTAGCTGTTGTTATTGCTTAGCAATGATGTCGGAAAAAGCAGTACTTGCAGGATTGATTGCATCTGATTCGTTGGTGCAGTTGGTGTAACTTGTCTTTTTTCGGTTGGCTCTAACTCTAAATATGAGCTGCACACGTTCGAGTTAGAAAATATTATATAAGCCTAACAATCAATGGAGTATGATCACTACAGCATAAATCGCAGTAACATTCTAGATACGGAATATGGTTGTGTTAAACGCTAAATAGTAAATATAGGAATACGATTGTCAATTACGAAATAGTACCTTAAAATGTTATTAGGTGTGTTACGCCATATCAACATTATATTAAATCAGAAAGGCATATTCTATTAAAAACCGATTGGAAGCAAGGATTCAAGAGATGGAATGAAACCAAAAATATGGATGCATCAGAATGGTAAAGATAGACGGCGACCATATTGAATTGACTCTGATGAAATAAGTCGGATATGGGTACTACACAAACATGGACGAAGAATAACTGAAGATAAAACTGAAAATCATCAAATCATCTTAAAAAATATACCTTAAAATGAGAAAACACCTTAAAATGAGTAAACCATAACAAAACGGAGATGAAAATAAAACGAAGCGCCAGAACACAGTGTTTTGAAGAATATATCTGTGAAAAATGCTAAGCTATCTCATGAGGCATATACGATTGACATCTAGGACCAATGTCAGAATTGAGATGTCAGTTAAGTCATCGGTATCTTCAGTTTGACCAGTTTTTATATGCTGGAGTGAGAAATACAATTACAAAGCGATGTAGAAAATAGACAAATGTATAAAAAAGACATAACAACTGAAACATCACCTAGAAGAACAAATAATAGACCTTAAAGCCATTAATAAAAAGTAAAAGAGTTTTATCCTAAATGAGGGAATTTTGTGGAACGGACTATGGTACATAGACCAAGATTACTTCATCTTTCTTTTCAGACAAAACAACTCCTCGTACCAATTTGGAATGCGACATAATTATTCAGCAATTGATCGAGTACAAAGGATCAAAATGATGTTGTGTCGTTCACTGAAAAAAATAATTGTTCAAACTGACCAAAATTACATTCACATTGAAAATTTCCTTATCAATATACAACCGACAAAGATTCCTATCAATGAGATTTACGAATTTATAACTAGCTAAAAAGTTCAACAATATATTATCAATAAGAAAAGTGAATTTATCGATTGGAATATTTTATATTTGGTTTTAATAGATTTCTTATTTAATTATTCTGTTAAATTAACTTCATATGTTTCAGAATATGTACATAAGTATGTTTTAACAATTTATGAATTTAATTTAACTGCTTAAAAATATATTATTATAAAATAAAAAGGTTTCTTAATTTGGAACATTTTTCCGGGAAGGGAACAATTCATTTTGAACTTCCTCTATGTAATCATATTTGCCATTTTCACAAATTTCTCATTTCTTATCGATCTAGATTGATGTTCACTTTGATAACAAACTGATCAGTTAGACCATTTAAAAAAAACTGATAAATTTATCATATAGAATACATTTTTATCATACTGATAAAATATTGTTAAGAATAATGTTCATTAAGAATAATAAAGTTATATTTTTGATGAAAAATATAAATGAAGGTATAACTGTTATATTTTAATTCGAAATGAAAATAAAGTATCAGAATGAAATAATTTTTTCAAAATAACAATAAAAATACTGACAAATATTTTTGTCACTAAAATTTGTCATATTGATTGGTATATTTGGTTCAGTGTTGGCATTCTGGATATGTATATACCGCTAGCAATAAAACTTTGTATCTAATATATGAAGTGTTGACTTGGATCTTGCCGGATGAATATTAGATAGCTTCTGACATTCAAAAGTAGCATCATGCATGCATTACATGACTCAAAACGAAACGATCATGACGATGAGTGTCAGTTTTCATCATAAATTTATTGATTATTCTTGATATTGTGTATTGAATAAAATTACAGCAAGTATCCTGGCTCAGTCACAGTGTATATGCTTATCTGGACTAAATGATGCTTCAGATGCGTTCGAAAAAAAAATCTAGCGATGGTTTTGATTGGTCTATTTACTTTTGGTTACAATTTCATAGTGGGTCTTAGCTAGGTACAAACATACTGTCAATGTTGGAAATTTTTTTTTTTGTAAATATTAACAATTGTAGTTAATAGTTGTTTTTATGTTAAATAAGTCATTACAATCCAATACTACTAAGGAAGTGTTATCTACATGAAGTATTCAGTGATTTGTTGATAATTTATGTGAATTGACTTTCTACAATTATCGGTGATTGAGCTGTCAAATTTTCAACGACCTATCCGTGACACTATTTGGAGATTGTCCACATTTATCGGTGACACTATTTGGAAACTGTTCATAAAAATCGAGCGGTGTCAATGTTTGGAGACGGTTCATGTACATTCTATCGTTATTTGTAATGTCGAACTGTGGCAAATGTGTTAAATTAATGAGAATATCTACTTCTTCTATAACTTGCAATGAATTTTGTGATTTGGTTTTTCATCATGACTGTGCAGCGGTTGATCGTGCAACTGCAAATATTTTATTGAAAAATGAAAATACGTTATGGATGTGTAATGATTGCATGATTCTGTTGGCGAGTACTACTAAAAGAGCAGGAGTATCGGTGCAAAACATTATTGCGGATAAATTTTAGTATTTGGAGCACGAGATTTCTTCTAATCGCAAGTTTATAGAGAATTTATGTAAGAGCATTGACCAACAAATTAACTTTCATATAAAGTTTCAGCCTTTTAGTTTTCATTTCATTTTTAAACTAAAATCAATTACAAACTACTCATGCCAACCTTAAACAACATAATTCTAATCCAATTTCAAATCTAATTCGAATTCTAAGGAGTTTGCTATTTTATATTTTGATACTAAATCTTTTGACGGTTACCATTCAATAAGCGAACAGTTTCTAGTTAATTGTTTGGTAATTAGCAATGAATTAACTGTAGAAGTTTTTAGTGAGTTTCTGTTGTCAGTTTTTATATTATTTCGGAAAATATTCGTTCCACGGCTGCACTACTATGAGGCAAACTCAATAAACCGCCTATTATGGAGTTATCTACAAATTTTTGATGCCGCAGATTTCGAAACTCTTCTTCGGTCTCTTCAAAATTTTCATTGATATGCGGAAAAATTTTAAGTAACGGTATTATAGTTTCACCCAATTTTTAAGGATCCAAATTTTGTAATTGAAGTAATATTTTATCTTTAAATTCAACACTCATCAAAATTTGGGTGCATATTTTGACATAAAACTTCTTACATCGCTTTTTTATTTTTAATATCGATTCTTCAGGTAACACATTTTTAACTAGCTCATTTTCAGCTTTTGGTCCTAAATATATTAATTCATCTGGGACATAAATGTCATTTGCAAACTCTAACTGATTTCAATTAGATTCGTCTATAAATGCTAACAAAATTGTGTAAGATTGTCAATAAATATGTTTTTATAGAGGGAAGCTATAAAGTTTTGGAGTCTCACTTTGAAATTCTTTATTCAAAATATTTGTCATTTTAAGAATATATGATAAAAAAAGAAAATATATAAAATTAATGTCATTTAAGTTTTCAGATATTTGGGAAGCCAAATTGGAATCGGTCTGGAACTTATTTAATAAAAAAATGTTGTAGAGGCTGCCATTGCTCTAAAATTCGATTCACTACTCTTTCAAGTGACAACCATCTAGTGTTTGATACTTTTAGGATTTTATGAAATGGAATATTAAATTATTCTTGAAATAAACGAAATTCATTTTACCTTTTAGAACTATGTGCGAAAAAGAGGTATATGTTTCTCGCTAATCTTTCGCATTCTCGTGGCAGTTGTTTTGCTGCTGCTGAGGGACATAAATGAAGGGAGTGGCATGTACATCCCAAAGAGTACAAATATGGATTAATTTGTTTAAGCAACGCTTAAGCAATTAATTATTGGTATTTTATGAATATCAAAAAAATTTGTGATCTCTTTACATACCGACTTTGTGTCACTATTTTCTAATTCTAAAAGGGACAAAAAAACTATCAAATTGTTTTATTTTGATTAAAATCAAAATATCTGGCTGCTAAGGTCAAGCAGTTTTTGCTACTACAATCTGTGGTTTCATCAACTATAATTGAGAAATGTTGTGATTTTAATATTTGTACAATGTTCTTTGTACCCTCAATAAAGTACAAATCGTTTCACTCCCTTTAGTTCTACCAAACTTAATATGTTGAATAATTTTGGAATTTTCATCTAAAGACTTGACTAGTTCTACAATTTCATCAAATTAACGAAAATGGTAAATTGTTACGAACAATAAACATTAGAATTTTAAGTTCGGCAGTTTTGATATTTTGCACACTTTTTCCCAATTCAACAATTTTTTTTGTTTCATCGATTTTTTGTTGATTTTTTAGAGAGTTGCATACAGTTAGATGATTTTTCGAATCACCATGTCTTTTTAGATTTTGAAAATGGTTAGGTAAAGATTTTTGACAAGCTACATAAAGCTCGTCCTATCTTTTCAATGAGCCAAGGAAATTCAAGATTCCATTTTAATTGAAATTTTCTAGTTTTGTTATGGTTTTCCTCAAACTCAGGCTTTGATGGAGATTGCCTTTCGTCTGTGTTAGAAAGCGTTTCTTAACATGAGATGCTGCTGCTTGAGCATGATTTTTGGTTGCTGCAAAATATATAAAATCAAGTTAAAAAATGTTGCTCAAATTTTAATTTATTTTTCTTTTTAATATGAATCGTAATACCTACCTATCATTTAATGTTGCACATTCGGTGTCAATTTCATTATGTCCTTGCGTTATTATAGATTTGGTTGTGCAATCTGCATAATCCAGCGAGGAACTGAAGACGTCTACCAGTTTTTTGTTAATATTAAAGGAAAATTTGTATCTATGGGTTCAGGCTCACTCGACGAATCAATATTATCAACTGAACACGATAATCTAATTAAAATTAATTTAATGAAAATAATATGTCTAGAAGTTAACTAGTATTATATACTTATAGTTATTATAATAACCATTTATTTACACTTTAGTTTTTCTGAAGATGAATGTAAATCTTGTGGTGGCCGTGTTTTGAAGAAACTAAAATTCAAAATATGGTATATTCAAAATATTGTATATGAAATAACATATTTCACGTTAAATAACTTATTACAAATATTGTATACTTACTCAAGAATTGTTTTTGGTTTATTATTTTCCATTTTCCAAATATTTTTTTGTTTTTGGCTTCAGTTTGAAAAATCACGTTGACATTTAAATTGGTAATGCAAAATTGAGGTTATCATTTCTTCCTGTTAGCAGTTTTGATCGAAAACCCAAGAAACATGCACTTTCGTATTTTGTCCACTAGTAGTTTTTATCGAAAACCCACTAAATATACATATACAGATTATTAAACTGAAATACGTACGATATAGAAGCAGAAAATTGAAATTATATTAAATTCATGTAAAAATTTAAAATGAACTATTATGATGGTTCAATTTGATGTTGACGAGCTCTACTGGGCTCCCGGGCTCCCAAAATATTATACAGCTTCATTTTGGAGCCAAAGCTTCACTTTCGACAGCGCTGAGAACAAGGTCTTTATTGATTCCAGATTTTCATCGTTCCAATTACTCAGTACACGAATCAATTAATTTTATGACTGTGAATTTTAACAGTTACTGTGATATTTACGGTTTCGGAATGATTCAAGAAAAAAAATTTTAAAATTTCTATAGGTATAGTAACTTTGTGTATGCTTTTAATGAGATTTCTATAATTTTATGTAACTCAGGTATAAATAAGTTTGAAATTTTATGCAATCCTCCTGTGATTGACCTTAGGTTTATGGTGTAATTATTTATAGATGTAATGTAATTTATTGTAAATAATCATTAAGGACTATTGTCCTGTGATATTATAATTAATTAAATAAATAAATTTGTTTTTTAATCGATGTAAACTGGATATTTGAATGTGTACGTTGTGTGTACATAAGCATACATTTTTGATCGTAATTATTTTTAACATGTTTGCTTAAAAACTCTAATTTAAAATTACATTATTTGACGCATTATCTTTTATCAAATCTAATTGTTATTATGGAACTTTCAGTAAAAAAATTTTTTTAACTAGTTGAAATAATTAATTTCAACTGTATACTTGAATGTCAAAATAATTTTTGTTTTAGATAACAATTATTAACGTAAAAATCACCTTAATCATCTTTGGCTCGGGTGAAGGCAAAAACAATTCCATTCCAACTAATAACGTAGACGATAAAACTAACAGAATTTGCAAATATACATTTATCCATATAAATTGTTAATGGCCAAAACGATTGTTGACAACTTTTACAAATTTGGTCTACAAATTTCATACTTGGTCTGCATATTCTCAAAATAATCGTGAAAAATAACCTTAACTTTTTTGCCAAAGCTATAGACTGATCTTTCGAATTTTGTTGTAACGACAAATATTTACACTTCACATTTTTGAAAAGATTGAATTTTGACCGTCAGAAAGTTTTAAACATTTTGAACTAGATGGCACTGCGAACATTGTTGCCTTCGTTTTTTACATGTAAAATCAATACCATAGAATATAATTTTTATACCGGGGAATATATTTGGTCATAGAATCACGGAGGTCTATTCTATGCATTAAATCGACTGTGAATATTTGATGCAGTATACTCTTCGCAAAGTATTGATATGTATGTTGTAATGCTTCAGTACGTGTAAACGTAAGTATGAAATAAATGTTGCATGTATACACAGCTACTGTATAATTTGTGCAATACCTTTTTGGACAAACAATTTAATCCTCAATTTTCTTTTTTTTTTCTACTTTATAGGATTACAAGAAGTTGGACGATGTGAGTTTATATGTACACCCATTCGGGTTCGTTAATATATGTAGCTTGTAATGTTGTTTGTGTATGATGAACATATAGTTTTAGCTGCATTCAAAAACTAATAAGTACTAAGAAATCCATAAAGGTATAATAATTTGATCTCCATTCTTCAATCCCACAATTTCCTTTATTCGTATGTATAAAAGATTCACAAAGCAATTCAAAATAAAACAAAATAACTAAAAGTCTGCGCAACTGTTAAAATGATGAACAATTCTGCTCATCCTCAGTAGTCTTAATTTGTTTTGTTTTATGGCATACACAACCATACCTCTAAGTATATAAAATTAGCCCTATATAAATCATCGATTCAAATCGACAAGACAATCGACACACATACCGAATCTTTTTGGCAAGCCAAAACAATCTAATTAAGTTCTTAAAACAAATTACCACTGACAATCACGTATGGTGTTTGTTATATGCATAAAACAAAGATCTCGATATAAAATTGGCCAAAAACCTAACAAAAAAATTACAGCATTGCTGCTCGTATTGACTTAGATAAATCGGTTTTGTGTTTATAAGAATTAGATAACATAAAAAAAATTAAAAGCTTCTTAAGAATTTATATATGTAAGAAATACAAATTTAATCGATTTGTCAAAATTCACAACGGGTAATCTTCTGTCTTGGTTGCTGTACCCATATCCACACACACACACACACACAGACACACGAGACTAAAACATGAATTTAGATTTATATAATTATGTGTAGAACATATACATATACCTCCACTTATTGAGGTGGATGCGCGAATCGAGCGCGATTTAAAGGATAAAATTTCACAAGACACATGAAACAAATTAGCACAGCAGTATCAAAACTATTTATATAACGTCCATCTGGAATCCATTCTTTAGAAATCCATATAATTGAATTACAGCATGAAACAAGCGTACATTTATTACCTACCATTTCGATACGATGGATATATGTTTTGAAAGAGTTTAATTTAGGTAGCGCATATATATAGGGGCACAAAGGGCAACCACGTTTGGAATCATCGTGTCTATATACCGCTTCGATTATGAAATTTTTGGGTTTTGAATATAAATTACATGATGATTGGTAATTTATCCAACTTACAACGCATGCGTAAATAATGAGAATTTAAAAATATTTGGAAATTTGGTCGATTACAAATGTGATGATATTAAATGCGCGGGCAATTCATGTAGTAATTAATTATGTTTGGATGCTGTGGAGAATGTATCATTCTTTAATACATTGGTAACCCTTCAATTGTGTTAAACGAAATTGGGAAAATATGTGGGTTGGAAAATTCATTATTCTTTCATTTTTTGAAAATACCTTTTTAATAGGTTTGAAAGTGTTTCTCAGTTGGATCACCTGTTTTGACCTCTTCTTCGTTCCTGACAAAAACGTTTAGGTTGTGAAAATATGTAAAATAAAGATCATAACTTGTATTCATTCATAAGTATATATAGTTTTAATAAGACATTGGTGGCACACAATGTAGCATGATCGAGTTAGATCATATAAATCTTGCTTGGACCAGCAAAGATGATGCATATACAATAACTGTTTTAACTGTTATTTAAGCTGTTATTTTCAACAGTTTTAATTTGCCGTGCAAAGGAGAACAAAATTTTCTCTTGGCGTATCACTTTGCCAACTATAGATTCCTTTTCAAATTAATCAAATATCGAAGAAATCATAAGTATTGGACATTCAACGCTTATAAAATTGATCTAATTTTCCGCGCCAGTTGTTGATACATTGGTCAACTTATCTTTTATATTAGTATTATAAATGGCATAGGGCAATGTAATGACAATATGCCTCCAAGCAGATTGCAAATATAAGGAACAATACAGCAAAACAAATTATTTTGTGAATTATGGACAACAATCTTCTATCACCCCATATTTATTAAAACTTAACTGTTCTTTTATAAGAGTGATTTATGACACTCTGACCAAATGAACTAGTTCTTTCCAATTTCGAATTTCGATCACATGACTATACGTTGTGATAAACCAAGAGAGCGTGTCATATTGAGTAAAGCCATTTAGTGGTACTTATGTCGGAAACTATAATAAATATTTTAAATGGTCACGTTCCAGAACTGTTATAGGCACGACATATACATAATATTTATCAAGGTGGTTCCGTGCAACAGGATTGTTATAGATAATCAAAAGTAAATATATGACAAAGAAATTAAACCGAGGAGATTCACATCACCGGATTGATAAATACTTTTTCAAATGTCAGGCTAGGTTTAACAGGTACATTTTACTGATCTTACAGTATACTTCAGTTTAAGAGATAGAGATGTTATACTTTCTATTATATGCAATAATGTTGAAAATATAGATACTGACCCATTGGTATATTGGTTAAAGCTTAATCAATTCAATATCAATAAAAGCGAACTTCGAAAGTAGCTCAACACCTTATATCATTTTATCTGATAAAATTAATTGATTTGTAAACAAAGTGTTTCACAAGAAACCAATGCAAATTCTATAAAAACATTAAAATTTATTTGGTGATAAAATAGAAAACGCAGTTATTAATGAATCCATTTTCTCTATGTTAAACCAACCCACACAGAGCTATGATTCTCATAACCTTTTCCAAAAAAAAATAAAACCGATAAATTTATAATACAGCGAGCTATTCAAAGTACCGTAAGATGTTATATCGTTTAATAACCATTCGGGTACCATAAGATGATCTATCACTCTCGTGGCAGAAAAAATAACATGTTAATTATTCGGCAGTCTCGGGTTCAATTCCCGGTGGTGATCATAATTTCCGATTGGGTGATTTAATGTGTAAGAATCTGTGTGCATGTGGATCCTAGTTGCATTGAGTTCTATATAATAATTTCTGCTTTTTTTAATTTCATATAATACCTCGAATGTAACCATAATTGTGGTTTATTTTCATGATGCTTTATATCGGATGATAGACGTCATCTCCGATACTTATTCGTCAAGAAATCCATCGATAATCATCAAATTAACCGTGGCATTGCAACTTGATCGGTTGACTACTCGATTTGATTGGAATTTGGTAACTCTCCATCATTACAGCCATTACTACAGTAGTAATTGTTGTCACAAAAGAAGAGGACAGCTTTTATTTGCCATTCAAACGAGTACTAAAGCATCACTAGGACATAATATGACTTTAGGGCATAAATTCGTATAAGGTTAAGAAAGAAGAATCTGTTTTTAAAGATTTGGTAATGTCAGTGCAGTACTATCCGTCATCTTTCAGTTTTCGTAGAAAATTAACCTGAATTATATAAAGCTGTCTCAGTGAGATTGAAAAGAACAGGTTTGAATCTCAATTGAGGAATTAATTCATAGTTAATTCAGGAATTAATTAATTTCAACGTGTGATTGTTTATTTGGATAAACATATTTATGATCGTTTGCTGCTGTATATTATGCATGAGCCAAACCATCTTTCATGTCAGTAATATGAAATGGTATATAACAATTTAATTTCTATGGTAGATGTCGCCCTGACAAAATTTTGAAAACGTCATATATTTTGAATGTCGTCATTGAAAAAGGGTTTGATTAAAATATCATTCCATCTCATCAGACACTCTGCTACTATGGGCTTAATATTTGTACTGCGTGATTTTTTTAAATTGTAATAGTGAATCATGTTGCCACAGAACAAACCTATGGGATGTATAAAGAAATTATTATAAATGAGTTTAAACGTTGGTTAATATACATATTTTATTCAACAAACATTTTATCACTGTGGGTTTGATTATGTTTTATCATAAACATTTTAGGTTACGTTACTTTTATAACGTGAATTTTTTCAGATTTCTGTTTGAAGAATCTTTTCAGTTTAAAAAACTTTAATTATTATAATGATTCCGAAACCTGGCAAAGGTAAAACAAAAGTTAACTCATATCGCGTAATTTTCTCAAAGCTGTTCGAATTCTATTACAAAAAACGAGAAAAAAATGATTCCGGAACATCAATTTGGATTTAGAAAGAGTTCGCAGAGTCGTATCAGTAATCAGAAACTCACTTGAACAAAAAAAATACTGCTCTGCAGCTATAACCCAAGCTTTCGATACGGTATGGCATAATGGACTACTACATAAAATGAGCGTACAATTACCGACAAGTTTCTGTAAAATTATTGAAAATTATTTGCTCAATCGAAAATTTTTGGTGAAATGTAATACCACATCCAATTATTTATATGATATTCCTGCAGGAGTAAAGGCAGTGTACTGGGACCACTGTTGTACTTGATCTATACAGCAGACCTACCAACATCAAATTTCGTGAAAGTCTCTAAATACAAGAATGATACTGCAATTCTACCTATGAAAACCCCGGGATAGCAACAAGAATTCTACAAGAGACAAAATCGGAAAATGCCTGAGCAAATGAAGAATTAAGGCGAATGGGCGTAAATTTTCGCATATAACATTCACACTCTGTAAACTGATCTGTTCGACTGCCAGGCTAAATAAAATCACTTTCCCACAACATGAAAATGTTAAATATCTTGGACTATATTTAGATAGTGGTAAAAAAAATTGAAGCTAGACGTCAATAAATCATATAAAAATGCGTCAAAATAAATTGCTTAATTGGAAAGTTAGTTCTAGACTAAGATTTTGTTGTACAAAAAAATACTTAAGTTCATCTGGAAATATGGTATTCAACTAAGCCAGCCAACTAATCATGCCAAGATATAAGCGGTTAAAAATGGGGACACTCTGTATCTAAGTATAAGGTAATTAAGAGATTATAGAGTGCACGTTAATATTAAGAACTAACTTAGGCTGTCTTATCAAATGAACTCTTTCGAGCTTTTAAAATTTGTTTACATCGTGTTAGTTTCCTTGTAGGAAAGATTGAAGAATAAATGCCATAGGCAGTAAAAAAATAAAACTTATTTAAGAAAACCAGTTCTTTCTAACTTAGATCACGTGACGTTACGTAGTGATAAACAAAGAGGGTATGTCATATTGCCTGCTTGAAGAAATTGTTAAAGTAAATATATAATTAAGAAATCAAACCAAAGTAATAGATATGTTCATTCTTATGGCCAATTGATATATATATACTTTTTTAAATGTCAGGTAAGGTTTAAAAGGTGCATTTACTCATCTTGCAGTATATTTTAGTTTAAGAGATAGCAGATTTTATACTTTCTATTATATGCAATAAATTTAAAAATATATATGCCTAATGGCATATCGGTTAAAGCTTAATCAAATCAATGTCAATAAAAGCGAACTTCGAAAGTAGCTCAACACCTTATATCATTTTATCTGATAACATTAATCGGTTTGTAAACGAAGTGTTTCACAAATAACCAATGCAAATTCTATAAAAACATCATAATTTATTTAAAGTATTTATGGTGATAAAATAGAAAACACATTAGTAAATGAAACCATTTCCTCTTCTTCAATAGCAATCCTCAAATATGTTAAAACATCCCACACAGAGCTATGATTCTCATAACCTTTTCGAAAAAAATGTATCAATAAATTTATAATACAGCGCGCTAATCAATGTAAAATTTTCTCACAAGCAACATAAAGTTAAAAGTCTACTATAAATACCACTAATCGTTAGCCTCATATAATTTTCCTACGAACTTCCTTCACAAGAATAAAATTACCTTGCAGCTCATCATCATCATCGTATCGTAAAAAATTTAAATCGTCAGGAAATACTTAAATAAAATCACCATCTCAAATCAGTATGTTTATATGACCTTACAACAAACTATTTATTGACAGTTTAAGAAAAGATTTTACTCTTTTGTAAGTACATACCATATATACTTATATACATACACTAACATTTTCAAAAATTCACAAAATCAATAATTACTTTTCGATTTAGCAACAATATCAGAATTCAGGGTCGAACACTCTTCGCACGATCCAATTATAAAAATTGGTATTTTGTGTTTAAAATTCCCGCACTATACCATATATAATATGATCAATATCAAGTGTGACGCCATAAATCAAAATCCGCCTTACGAATTAGTATGTTATACGCGGGTGTCAAAAATATATAAAATGTATGTATAATGTGTGTCAAGATCAAAAGATCATCAGAGACATTATATTTTTATTACTAGTTTTTTTTATTTTTAATAAAATCAATTCATAAAATTACAAACAAACGAAAGTGAAAAGAACTTCCCGTCATCTTTGTTAATTGAAGGTCAATACACCAGTAAAAGAAGCAAAGCTATATTATTATTATTAACTGTAATGTATGACGTCAAAATTTCTCCTTATAAATTCTCTTCTATTCATTTAAACGATACATACACATATAAATAATTGAGCTTTGACGGAGGTTTGCATCGACTTAAAGAAGAATCATTTAAGTTAAGCGCGAGATACAAAAGAGATACGAAAAATTGAGTCATGTATACCGTCTCATTCCAACTTGAAACGTCATGAAAAAAACTAAAACTTTTTTTTTGTGTGTTGTTGTGTTTCTCTGCTCGTTCTCTTTTGAGAAGCCCACTTACGCAAAAGTCGTTTTGTTTAATATTTTCTTTGATTTTGTTTTTAATAAAAGTTTATTATATTTCGTTTTCTTTTTCATTTTCTTATATACTACATTTATTATTTTATTAGTATATACGGTCGCAATGGTAGGAATGAACGACCTCCTCCTACTTGTTTAAAGTTAGTTCGCTCGCGAAAGTTGTTGAGTGCACACCAAAACGTATTTTCTTCTGATTTTTTTTTTAATTAATTTGTTTGTGAGAAAATAAATTATAAATTTAATCAACCAAAAATAATTTTTGTTTTTAAAATTAGAAAGGAAGGAAAACTTTTGTGTGTCGATTTTCAACCCGTGTCGTGACCAATCATATTTATCGGATATAGTGAGAAAAGTGAATTTTGTTTTTGTAACAGTGCAACAATTATTTTATCGATTTATCTTGGATACATAATACATATTCAAATTAGAAAGGATTACCAATGATCGTATAACAACAACAAGAAAAAATTAAAGTTTCCATATAGTGTGACATTTTCTGAAGTGAATGCAATAATTAAAAATATAAAAGAAAATTATTTTAAAGTGAATATTTTAAGGTGATTTCTTTGAATGAATAAATATATTAATTAAATGTGTGATTGAGGACAGTTCCAGAAATTTTTTGCCATTCTATATTTTGGATTATTTCTCGGCGTGTGCAAGAAAAAAATTTTGAAATTTTTTTCTTTCAAAAAACAAAATTTTATATCTTTTAATTTTTGAGGTGAGCTTTAAAATAAAATAACGTTATTATTGTAGTTTTCAATGTTTTATGTTGGATAGGAGAAAACGCGGTCAACTTTTTCTTAATATATTTTTTTTTGTTATTTATTTATTTCTTAATTTCAAACAATCGATTAGTATTAGTTTAAAAAAAAACGATATTTTTTTAATTACTTTGCGATTTATTTTTATTTTTTTGGTGATCAACGCAAAACTTGTATAACCAGAAATTATGC
Organism: Tipula lateralis; assembly: GCA_963932295.1. Taxonomy (NCBI): domain Eukaryota; kingdom Metazoa; phylum Arthropoda; class Insecta; order Diptera; family Tipulidae; genus Tipula; species Tipula lateralis. The sequence continues at coordinate 111,685,695 of OZ010738.1, forward strand.
AAACAATTTCGATTTTTATTGTTTGTTGTTTTTGGTCCCGCGAAATTAAACTTTTTTTTATATATTAAAAATGTATGTGAATTCTACCTCGGTACCCCTTTCACTTTTAATTTTTTTTGTCATTGTTTTTAATATAAGAAAAGTATTTTTTCCTCTATTCTTAACTCTATAATATTAATTATGCGATCTCCAGTAACTATATATTACCAACGATCATATGATCATTAATTTAGTAACGAATGTAGATGATACATATCCTCCTACATATAGTCACCTATAATATATAGTTAGACTTATTAAATTACATTCTCTAATCAAAATTAGATTTAATTAAATAAAACGAAAAAAATGCATCATAAAGTTCGATAATAACAATTATATGGTCCCTAAATTTAAAACAATCATTTTTTTGTAAGAAGAAAGTTTAATTTAAATTTAAAATAAAATTGATTTATCCATTATATCTATCGGACCATAAATATTTTGGTAAGGTTTTGTGATAATTTCTCCCAAACAATGAAAGTAATTACTTTCTATGGTTTGATTTTTCGTTAGCATAATCTTTAATTACAAGAAATTTAACTATGAAAATAAGAGTTTTCTGTTTAACTTAATAAATATTTATCTAATTATAATATACTAGTCAATCTAATAGGGAAATTATAACAATAAATCATGATTATATATATATATATATATATATATATATATATATATATATATATATATATATATATATATATATATATATATATATATATTAGTGGCCAGTTGCAGCTTAATGGTTAAGAAAGCTTAACATAACGCCGCGGACTCGAATTTGATTCTCGCCGTTGACCAAAAATTAAAATGCTCCAAATAACATAAAAAGCGATTGTATGTAAGAAGCATTCGTTGTTGTTTCGACCACAATGATGTTTAAGCCAGATATATATATATATATATATATATATATATATATATATATATATATATATATATATATATATATATATATATATATATATATTTATATATATATATATATATATATATATATATATATATATATATATATATATATATATATATATATATATATATATATACATATATATATATATATATATATATATATATATATATATATATATATTTATATATATATATATATATATATATATATATATATATATATATATATATATATATATATATATATATATATATATATATATATATATATATATTTATATATATAAACTATTTTGAAATATACTATTGTTATTTAGTGTCTATTTATATTCTTAATAATAATCCTTGAATACAATTTTATTTAGTTTAAACAATGAGAAATGTCTGTTATATATTTTATAGTTACCACTTATAGAAATGTACATATAATATATTAAATATATTTATATTAAATAAAAGTAATAATCTTTGATGATAAATGAGGATTAAATTTTATAATATGACATATAAAACACGTTCGCACATGATAAATCACATAACGCTACTAACTAGAATAAATTAAAACACATTTATCGCTAAAATTGAATTCGCATTTTTAATGCGTTCCTCGTTTTATGTATTAATCAATATGATTTGTGATACCCTAGTTTGCATTTGAAACCGGAAACGTACTCACAAAAAATTTAAAAACAAAATCCCGTTAAAGCTTGGTTTGTTATTTTGTTTCACTGTTTGCAAATCGTCGTATCGATTGTTTTATTTTTACTTTTTCAACGCTCACTAGATATCCCTATCGGTGATATAATTTACAATACATAGCTTGGAAATGATTAAAATAATACTTTAACTAACCACAAGTGATGTAACTATAACAATTACTTATGATATAATTATATAGTCATAAGAAAATTGGTGTAATGTATGCAATGCGCAATTAAATCGTAGCGCGTAGGAAAAATGATGAGTTTGAGACTATATCGCACGAATTACGCATACAAGATGGCATATAAAATCCTTGAACTAAATTTGCATACTTCGAGTGTATTACATATATAATTTCCAACAGTAAAAAAGTATTTATTTAAATTTAATTAACATTTTGTATAAAAAAAAACCGTATTACTAATAACATAAGTAGGTGTATATATATGGTAAAACCATATTAAGAATATTTTTAATGACTTTAGAATTATATTTTTAAGAATAACAACCTACCCGCAAAAAGAATTGGTTACATTCAACAAACAAACAAATAAAAGTTCAATAAACGATCAAAATCTGAAATAAGATCGCAGTGATCGTATATACAATAAATCATGATACATATTTATTTATGATTACGTCACCGTTTGTCTGCACATAGTACAATCTATATGTGTGAGGGAGCGCATCACATATTTTGGTTTTTTATTAAAATACTTCAGAACGACTGTACACAAAATGTACAAAAAAAAAAATAAACGTAAGATTATATTTAGCTGACAAATGGGATGGACAAGACATATAGGTATTTTTATTTTATAATTCTTCTGTCTTTGTCTTAAGTGTGACATGAATGATAATTTGAATTTCTTGATTAAATTGTTGAACTTTACACACAATATTAGTAGAAATGCGAACTTGATTTATTTATTTATTTTGTGATATCATTTACCAAAAATTCAATGATCAAATTTGCATATACGATCACTCAATATTTGTACATAGAATGCAGTAAATAGTCAATATGTATATTCAAGGCTTATCTCACGATAACAATATGATGATGTGCCAAATTACATATAAACTTATGTTCGACGTTGGTGCTATTGCTCGGCGTTGCTTTGCCACGAAAAGATGAGTTGAGAGTTTATGTGCGTGATCTCACTTACGTATAAAATTATATTTATTTATAAATTTTTGTCGCGTTAGTTTTTAAATTATGTTTTTTTTATTTGTATTCTTGATTTCCGGTGAATTTTATTGAAATAACGGATTGAATAATGTGTACATAAATAATAAAATGAATTTATTGGAAAAATTGTGTACATGAGGTACACAAAATCGTATAAGGAATCAATGAACTTAAAAATATTTGTATTCCTTTATCTTTCGAATGCTTGTCATAATATACAAAGATTTCGAATCATATTATACATTGCAACGAAAATTCAACAAACACCTGTATATAAGTGTCTTTGATTATAAGAGGAGCGATTTTCTTTTCCCTCTCGTGCTTAAAGCGATCAAAATCACCTTGAATTAATTTTTAATGTCTGCCGACCTCGGTAATATAAACAAACATTAATTATAAAATCCCTTTAAAACATAAATATTAATGTTTGTATTTTTTATGTATATACATATAAATTTATAACAATAGAACTATTATAAGACCTCTTTGACCATTGAGACGTTAAAATAATTGCAAATTAGATGGGTTTGATATAATATCTATTATATAGATACATAAACCGTTTGCGATTTGGCCTAAATTTAATATACATTTCGAAATACTATAGAATTGTTAATTGTTTTGTTAAAAGTCAATTGGAAGAATAATAATATTATAATTTATTACCAATCTTATTGTTTTTAATAATTGTGTCATATTTTTTGTTTTAAATTTATATTAACTGTGTATTGTATTTTTTATTTATTTATATTTTTAGTTTGGGCCCGATCGAAACATTTCCACGTGAAATGGTATCACGTCGTAAAATATTATCTCGTTCGCGAGACGATTTAAATTTGGAACAAGCTTATCAACAACAAGAGGACGAAGAAGATATCTGGTATCAAAAGGATAAATTATACAAGGTAAGACAATGTCATTGAACTTTTGTACATAAACATAATAATAAGACACGTATAAAAATATTGATCACTTAACTAAGATAATGTCAAATTTATAATATAACAACATAATAACTAAGTTACGTGATCTTAGAAAAAAACAAAATTTTCTTCTTTGGTTCATTTAAAATTCGGATCCCGTCGATTGTAATATTCGCATAAATCTGGATTTTTTTCTATATAGTCATGATTTTTATTATTATAAAAATATTTGTCCTATAATTTATTCAATGTGTATGGATATAAATAATTTCTATTGCCATTTGTATTCGTCTAAAGGTTGGATTCATGTGGTGACAGTATACATATCGTACATTATCTAAATAGTTTCCAAGGGTCGATAATCTTTACCACGTATTAAATACCTGTTGTAGTCTCTTAAATCTGAAACTAATGTCAAATTTGTAAATATATTTTAATACTTTAACTGGAGAGGTTTTAGCTAAATTATTATTATGACATTAAACTAAGCTAAAGTTATGTTGATTCAACTAAATCTATTTGGATTTAAAATAATTTCAAATGAAACAAACTTAGTAAAAAACGGGTTTAAAATTATACAATAAGTGAACAAATATTTGGGGTCACCACCTAATACCACGTGGTAATATTTGAAAATCAACACGTGATTGTCATACACCATCACGTGGAAAGAAGTGATACCCTAAAAAGATTTTATGGTTTACTATTTACCAAAGTTAATTAAACTTATTAAGTTCTATGGGGGTCACCACTGTAAAATTAAATCTATTAAAATCAATTTTAGCAAATAAAACAAAATTATCACTATTTCGGGGTCACCAGTCTTACACTACATATTGTAATACAGTTTGATAGTATTACAATGTACCCGAACAGTTTAGGAAACAAATTTAATTATAATTTGTTACATACTAACTGTTAACCTGTTTATTTAGTTAACTAGGTTAATATGTGACTATAAATAGATGAATAAAATAACGTGCCAACCATTTTGTGTTAGCAAAACAAATTTAAAATCCCTACATTCATTGGGGGTCACCAATTTATGATTAATCTGTTAACTAAATAAACTATGTTAGAACTAACAAAGGTTTAGAATTGGACACTTCGCTGCTAATTAATTATTTGATATCATTTTAAAACAGAATCGTGACGTATTTCCTAAATTTAATACGCATCACGTTTTAGTCGACAATTACATCCTACTTATGTGATAATTTCAATGAAATATTGTCATTATTGTGTTGAATTTAATTCTAATTACATAAAATGTCTAATACACCACATTCAGACAAATTTCTATACATGTGACATAAGAGGTGTCATCGTCCCCTACTTAAAATAAATTAAAATTATAATAACGCCTTAAATGTGAATCAAAGTATTTTGTATTTATAATAAACAGTACCGTTAAGAATTAAAGTAATATAACCGTGTACCGACCAAAAATCATCACTTAGTTTTCATATTATATACATACGTTCTTGGAATATGAAAAAATGCAAAAGAAATTTAATTTAATTTATAATCGAGTCACATATGGAATCTAATTTTTTGTTTGTTATTTTTTGTAATTTTATAAACATGTGTGTGCTCGTTAACGGTTTTTTTAAAATATAGAAAACAAAAGAATGGTTGATAAATTAGCCAGTGATGGCGCACTTGTTTACAATAAATATTTGGGTCAGCCATTTTGAAAAAAAAACCAATTCATTCAAGATAAACAGAATTAAATTCAACACCGATAAGTGAAAGTTAAGAAGATGTGCGAGCATCATCGTGGTATGAAAATAATTGAACATCTTTTAACCATAATAAGTGAACGGTTTTTATTTTACTCTCGTTTTTAATTATTAATAATATTTATTAATCAAAAGACATTGTTTTGAGCGAAAAAAAATATTTTTTTGCGTATTTAACCGATTAGAAATCGTCTTAGTGGATCAATATCAGTCTTGAAAAGTTCCGAAATTACCGACAAGTACGTACATTAGTTCAATTATTTACGTTAACATACAATAATAAAATAACTATTATTATAATAATAAATGAAACTAGAAGTAGTAGTAGTAAAGTATGAAGACGAAAAAACATAAAAAGATGAAAAACCCGTTGAACGGTTTAGTTACCTATTTCTTCTTTATAATAAAAGAGTATAAATTTTAATTTTACTTTGCTGTTAAAGTCTTCATTTTTTTTTGTAGTTTGATAGTTTATGTTTTCTCTTAGGTAATATTATTATTGTTTATTTCTTAATTCTAAAGTTAACTTGTTTTACCTATCACTTTCCATTCTATATAGAGGTATACGTTTGCATTAAGAGAAACATACACTCATCTCTATCTGGTCTTGCGCGTTTCTTTTACAATCAAAACCGTTATAATATATATAAAGATTTTTGCACGATACGTCTAAAATTATCATTTGATGATGGTGCAATAAAAACAATGCGGAAAGATATTAACTAAAAATATATTAATTAATTGAATATTTATTTGTCATGCGAAATTGATTTGTCTAGGTTGAAGATCTGTACAATTGATCGTATAGTGTTGCGAGAAATGATGTTCGTGATCATAATTAGTAGGTAATATCGCGCGTTACAATCGTAAACTTTATGGGTGATATAACCGATCTGTTGTTAATTTTTTTAATCAATAAAAATTATTTCAATTACTGTAAAAATTATGATATAAGTATGATCAACACAGTTTGGTTATCAATTAATCCATTGATATAAATTTTACCCAGTATTTACGTCGTATACTGTATGACGTAATAAAGGGCAAGAAAGTACTATTACAATATTTAAAAGATCAAATAGGTCTGATCCAAAACAATCCTGAAGAATGTAGTCGCAGAGAATCTTACTAGCCATGATCATAAAGTGAAGTAGATTATTTATAAAGTGACGTAAAGATAAAGATTAGTCCATAAATTTGTATACAAGAAGTCTGATCCCAATAAAAGTAGTGAGTGTAGAACCTTAGTACCTATTAGAATACCTATTAGTAGGCGAAGAATTTGCAAACTATTTGCCTACTAATAGACAAGAAATGTGAAATAGTGTGCAACTCGAATATTTTCCCATTACACAAGATTTTCCATTTTAATTAAATCAAACAATAAATAAAGTGAGCTTAAATGCAACTTTCACCACAAATTGTTACTTTTCTTTTTAATTTGGTTTTATTTTTGTTTTGTATTTGATGAAATAGTGTCTACCGCATTGATAATAGGCAAGATATAAAAACCAATTATAGTGTATTGTAAAGAGCCAGGTGTCAGATCATAATTCACAAATGTTGCGCAATCAAATGTCTTAATCATTCGAACGAGCTTTTATTTGTTTGTTTTATAAACTATTTTAAATACTTAAATATAGTTCAAAATATATAATATACGCCTATATTCAAGTACGTCGAGTTAGGTTGCAAAATTTTTTTTATTATCTAACCGAAAACTATAACACTTAGATATATTATGTTTGTTACACTACTGTATGTATAGTATAACAATTTTTTTTTCTCAATATTGAAATCTTATACAGCGGAACGTTATTTATAAGAAACTGTATATTATACACAACAAGAAAACGAGTGTAACAAGTAAAAGTGTGCACTTATATAAAATAATTGTAACTTTATATATTTACAAGGACGTTTACAATTATAATAATTGGTATATATATAGTGTATATGTGTATAACGTTTTTAATGTCATATGGTATGTCTGGGGATACTGTATATCGTGTTCGTTGTGTGTAGCCAAAAGACTAACCCACTTTGTGTTTGTTGTGTACCATATACATATATATCTACAGAAAATTTCCCACAGAACAGCAAAAACTAAATTGGCAAACTACCACCTTGCATCGTAATTTTTGCGAGCCTCTAATATAAAAAATATATAAAATTCCAAATGGATTTTATGCGTTAGGAATAAGTAACGAACAGAATTATTAAAATTTTGTACACAAGATGGTTAAATTATAAACACAAAACAGGTGGAAAATTTCAATGTCTGAGATATGAAAGCGTTTCTCTTTCCGAAAACAAAAAAAAATTATAATTTTGCAATTAGCTATGTATTAAACCAGTAACAATACGCAGACATATAGTTATGTGTGTACACCAAAAAAAAACTGTAGTAGTAAAGTAGTTTTTACCACTACACTTATTTGTTCAGTGTCTTACTTAAGACACACAATTTTCTGGTTTTTCAATGTTTTGCGCAAAAAAATGAAAGTTGTTTCAGCATATATAGTAGTGTACGTGCTTAATATGTATATGTATTTTATAAAACACACATACACATATATATTCAGTTTAGTTTACGAATACTTGACGACACAGGTTTAATCCTTATATATAAAAAAATATATAGTTCCGGTTTGCATATAGTTTCGTATATAAGACGTATTACCAAAATAAGATTTTCGATGTGGTGAACAAGAACACAATATACTAAAAAATAATTTTGAATTAATTAAGATGTAAAATTGTGCAAAAATTCTAAGCTCACGAACTTTATATTCTATTTATATTATAATTTACCAAGGTGTGTTATTCGATATCTCAGCGAAAACTAATCGCATGTTTACACCTTAACTATAATTTTAATTCAATTGTTGTATATCAAACTCATTTGAATATTATGTATATATGTACAATTGCTTAACATATATACATATATAACTGTACATTCGATTATAGCACTGACATAAGACGTAGATTTTGTCTATAAGATTCTTGAAGGCCATTGCAAAATCGAAAACTATTTTGTTTGTTGATTGAAAATTTTTTAAATTAATTAATTTATTTGGATTTTTAATGGATTATCGCGCGATATATAACTGGATATATATACCGTCTGAATTCTATATGGATAAAGTTCATGGTTTATTGTTTGCTGTCGAGATGTATGTATAGTTTGAACAGTTTAGTGCATATTGAAAGTATCAAAATTGTTTATTGATTTTACATTGGCGTGATGCTAAATTAATTTTTGTTAGTGCGACCAATGGCAAATTGAGGTTCTTAAATAACCTTATAAATCAAATGACTGAAAATTGATGTGGTGAATTAGTTAGATCTTGAAAAAATAGTTTAAAATTATCTATATCTCTGTTATTATTCATAACTGTGGGGACGACACAAACCCTGAGTGGTGTCATATTCCGGGCTCATGCATAATAATGAGTTTTATTAATGGTCTTGCCCCAAGCTTTAGTTTTTGTAGCAAATACAGAAATTCTTGATTCACAAAAAAAGATGAAAATTTTTGCGAAAATATCACAAAGGAGCACCATATCAACGGTAGTTGGTAAGTCGATATAGAAAAAACATGTCATAAGGAAAAGCTGAACATGCAGTATAGAAAAAGGTAATAGGTACTGTGGTTTAAAGGTCGACACTCTGAACACACAGTATAAGTTGATTTACACCGCCAAATATGTTTGGGGGTTCATAAAAATTGAACACCTTCACAGACATTAAATGATGAAATACATTGACAAAGTTAAAACGTATTATGATTTTAAGTAAGATTTATGCCTCCGACAGTGTGAAAACATCGAGCTATGCCGTATGCTGGATATTCGTAGATTTTTATTTATTAGGAAAAATACAAATGCTGCATTTACTTACATTTCCTACCAGACAGACAGTTCACTTTGCATCATCATCTGAATGTGTTTTCATCTTCTGAGCTATAACATATTATGATGTTGATAAGCGATCTTCAGCTACAATAACTAAGTGGCTCTCGGACAGAAGTGAAACCCTAAAAGAGGTCAGAAACCGGGTCTAAAGTAGAATAAGTCAATACACAATTGATCATTCCATAATTGCAATGTCTATATCGATATACTATATACACTGGGATGATGTAATGCAATGTCTAAATTAAGAAAGATCTCGATTCTTTAATACATTTAAGTGTTATAAAAAATTAGAATCCTCTTCTTATGTGATCAGTATAGGATTACAATTTCTTAATATATAATCACTGTATTATGTATCTTAAGAGACAGGTTATTTTTAAAACTATATTTCCGCTAAACAAGTTGTTCCACAAACTAGTTTATTCACGAACGAACAACGTGCTAAAAAATAATTTTGTTGAACCACATCTGCCTTTTTTACATACATGGCTTTTATATATTTATGTATGTACATAAAATGCCAATCAAAATTCAATATATTAAATTTATAATCTCTCTCCCTGTCGTCTATAATGTCTATAATGTCTTTAACCATACCATATTATGTGTATGTATATAATAAGCATCCCATAAAAATAATAATCTAAACAATCAACAAAATGCTTCTTCTAAATATATATTAAAATGATCATCAAATCAAATACGAGTTGTTCAAAAAAAAAATTAAAAATTCAACCTTCAAAAATAAGTTTCTTCTTATATCTATCTACCCAACAACACAAGAAAATGTCAAACATGTATATTACACAAATATTTAAATTTTATTTAAATAAAAAATCATATTGACGAGAGTCAAAAGCTAATACTGTAATTACATAACCCTATCGACCAACTAATTATTTCATAAATTTTCTTATAATCATGATGCACACACGCATCATCAAGAGAAATAATTTTCTTTATACGAGTATGCACATATCTAGACTTTAATCCGGTTCCCAAGATCTTGTATGACGTCATTTGTTTGTGTTAATAATAAAAATGTCACCGTTTAAATGTCAAACGTCACATAGCTTTTCTATATATCAATATAGTTTTGTGTAAGTGTTGCTATGCGTACACATTAGCAGTTCATTGGGAGAACAAAAGACTTAAAACGACGAACCCGACGAAATTAAAGAATTTCCGTTCCAATTAGTTACACCGCGCGCTACGCTAATCAAGCTACTTGATTCATGTGTAATTAATTCATTCATTTGATTATAAATTATGTACATATTTTTTTTTATTGTCTAGCATGTACATCTTCCCTGAATTTTACGCAACGACTGCATCATTAAGAAGCAACATATATGTAGTCAGACACTAAACACCTTTCTTTTTATACGATACATAAATATGTATATTTATAAGAAAAATACGTTTGTGTTGTTGTAATTTTATTTAAGTTGAGTTTGTATTACACCTCAAGTCGAAACAATGTGCAAAAAGCAACACAAGACTTTTACTTTTACATATATCCAATTGTATATAGTAGATTAGAAAATTAGAAATTTTCGCTTTTGTACTCGTATCTAATGGATATTTTGAGAAACCATGAAGTAAAACTGAAATAAAGTTCTGTTATGTACCAGCTTGAGAAATAGTATATTAAATATAAATAGATCAATATATGTACGTAAGTATATTATATATAACGATCACCCTTCATTTAGCCTTCACATTCTACTTTTCTTTAAGTTTTATAGTTATAGTTGTAGATACTCGTACAAACAACTATAACAACAACAAATCAATAATAAAATAATTTCGTTTTCATTTATAGAATGAATAGTTGTAATTTATACAAGAAACTGTGTATTTATAAAAGATCGTGATCATCTTATATTTGATGATGTACTCCGTTATATATGTGTATATATAAGCTCGTATACAGTTTAAACTACGATCGCGATATCTTTGATTAATTCCTAATTAATTTATTGGTTTTTAATTATGGATCGTCTTACAAAAAATGCAGCTACATTGAAGACGATACATAATAATATATATATTATATTGAGATCAAGGTGGATTTATGTCGCCAAAGTGATCTCGTTTTTTTTTTATTCTTGCTTCTAACCATATAATAAGGTTAGCTGCTTTGATAAGTGATGTATTTGTTTACATGCGATTACCAATTCGAGATTGAATTGGCGCATGCTCGTTTAATTTATCAGATTAGTCAAAATACACGGGAGGTATCGGGTTCGAATCTCGATAGGAGAAGGATCCAAATTGGATTTTTCACCATCTGAGTACGATCGTAGTTGTGAATAAGCACATCTAAGACCTTCTGTTGGAATGCCGAATTCATGGGTCAACCAATCTTTCATGTCAGTACTAAAAACTGGTATGGAGATATGGAGATATGCAATGTGTAGATGATTCAATTTAAATTGGACCTATAGCCGTACATCCTCGATTTAGCTACACAGATGGCGTGTAAATTACACGATGAAATGAACGCATTGAATATTATTTACATTCTATATGTAAAAAACGAAAAATATGATTATATGTAAAAAAAAAACAAACGCGCCATCTTTTATTAAATCTTATTGTTACTATAGCACCATCTGTTAAAAAATTGTCCTACTATTTTACGAATATAATTTGTGAAATAATTAACTGTGTACAATTCTTCGACTACATACTGAATGCCACAATTATTTTTGATTTAGATTAAAATTATTAACAGGTAAATTTCGTTTAAAATCATCTTAACTGGCTTAGCAAATACTGATTTGGCAAATACTTATTTATCTATGTTAATTAATAATCAGCAAAGCGAACGTTGGTAAATTTTTGACATTTTAAAACAGATGGCATTGTGAATAGTGTTGTCTTCGTTTTTTAAAAGTAATTTACGTTTTATGTAATTTACGCTGTTTTTATGAATAATTTACATAAAATATGTAGATACATTTTTACGTGTAAAATCCTTATAGTGTTTGGCTATAAAATGGCGTAAAGTAGAACAAGCGGACCGTGAAAGAGCTGGGAGAGCCTTGAGCCTCAAAACAGATTGGAAAGATGGAAACAGATATACAGATAGTCAAAATTATAAGATTTATAGTGTTAGATGCTAGTGTTAGATGCTTAGTTTAGACTTTTATTTAAATTTGACGTGCTACCTGAACGATATTATTTTAAGGTTTTTGATAAGACGTGTAGCTATCAACTCCAAATCATTGTAGCAGCTCACGACATTTTAAACTTGCCTAATTCGTGGTGACTATATGGGATAAACAGGTGTTGCACAAAACATGTAATAAATCATATTTGGATTATTCACCGATAATCCACCAATAATCTTGGTATATAAATCTTACATGGGCTTCATTTAATTAATTTCATCACATCATAACCTCTAAACCACATTTACACTTACACTTTTCGTTTTAGCTAACTATTTAATAAACAAATCGTGTTGCCTGTTAAATTTTACGCTGGTAACGACAATGTTTCGACAGCGTTCGTTTTGCCAGGAATGACGTTGACAAAAGTAATCTTTATCAGAGCTTGATAAGTAAGTGTTGTGTTGAATGAAATTAGATAGAACAATAGGATGAATATAGGGACGACCTGGTATTTTAATAATGATTGGTTCCTCAAATGTCCTAAAATATCAGTACTGAAATTTGTGTTGTCTAAAATCTGAGATAACTTTGATTTTGAGATTATGGAAGATTAATATTATTCTAGATGTTCTATTGATCTACTAAAATATTATTAGTCTGCTCCATTGCTTCTTAACATGGCAATGTATTCAAAGTTGAATAGATTACTCGTGTAAAAAGTTGAGTTTCAAAGGTTTTAAACTTGGTTGATTTCTGGTTAATAACAGATAGGTTTCTAGAAAAAAATATAAATTGCAGCTTATTCAAATTACTCTTTCTAATAGTTATTTATTCAGTATCTCAGTACAAGCTGAAAGGTAAGAAAGTGTCTTATGTCATGCCTAATAAGACAATATCACTTCTATCTGATATTTTTCTCATTTATCAACCAAAATAGCACATCTCGGTTGATAAACCGTCAATCAAGACCATCCTCTGATAAGACTACAATTTCTACATTAGTACTGCAATTGTGCTCGCGAAATTGTTAATAAAAATAATCGAAGGCTTATGCGTCGAATATAATAAACGTAATGTAGACTGTGCTTAATTTCATAACCTAGTCGAAAACAAATTGTTTTATGTAATCAAAAGTGGTTTCACTGACAGTAATCTGTGTAGAAAAAAGCCAAGGTTAAGTAAAAAGCACGTTGGGGGTTAAAAAATGAAAACTTCGAAAGGAAATATTTAAAATAAAATTAAAGCTCATAGCCTTGATGTAAGAAGTAATTTGCCCGATATCTTTTTCAGCGTTATATTTCTATACATTTTCAAATACTTTTGTTTTCGGTTGTTTGATTTACTTTATTCTGCATTATCGACCGTTTAATATTTTCATCTGACCACTTTCAGATTTTTTGAATTTTCACAAAGATTAGTGCTAGTCTGGACCACTAGAAACATGTAGAGAAAATATTAATTTGCTGAAAATATTAGTTAAAATTTGCATGGTAAGTCTTGAAGTTGGTGAAGTTGGCCTAACATTATATCCCAAAACTTAAAATGGATTTTAATCGCTGGCAAAACAATATTAATAATTTTTTATTATTATTTTTAAAATTGGTTGGAATCTTAAGATGTTCCGCATTTACTTTCACTAGTGGGCTCACAGTCCCAAACAGGATTCTATCAGACAAGCCATTTAAATTAATGCGATGAGTAGGTCTTGAAAGCGAAGTTCTTGCAGATCTACAATATCCAAAACCAGTCCCTTAAAACTGCCCCTAATTAAAAGGTCTATTCCAGCTGAAAGCACCTCTTGGTAACTTGAACTGAGACCGAAAGTAAGCTATAGCTCAAGTTCAATAATTTTAAAATTGATTATCTAGATTCGATGCCCTTGCTATGGTGCTATGGTTAATACCATAAATATCACAAGCAGTAAAGACAGTACCAAAAGAAGTACATACTACCAAAAGCCAAAAATAAACCGAGAGGGAATTCTTTATAATAAATTAATAGTGCAGATTTACAAGACCTAGCTACTCTGTATATATATGCTTTGAATATACTAGGTGATTTTTTACTGAGATGAAACCAATGCTGAACTTTAGCTATAAAAATCTAAGCAAGTCGATCAGATTTAAAAGAAGATGTAGTGCATTACGTCTACATTTGTTATTTTAGGGTAAATTTTTATTTTAACCTCCCAACAGCTGCAAGGCTATAGATTTCCTAACAGAACTTATGCCTCATGTACCTAAACCTTGAACGTAACTGTTTCTTGTGTAGTTTGCGACACTCCCAAAAAGTTCTTTCAGTACACTTGCTGCCTCGAGCGTAATGAAGTTCTTTTTAAGTACCTGGTAGTTTCTCTCAAATTTCACTCATTTTTATTTAAATGAGTGCATTGATGTCCATGTGATCAAACTGATAATATCAGCTGATGGTGGTGGCTCACTGGATTATTAGTTAAGTTGACAATTTAATAGACAATTTGCTTGGAATACACAGGCTTCTTAAAACTGAATGGTCTCTCAGAATTGATGTTTAGCGTAGAAACTGCACCCTACACAAGATGAAATTCTCTTTATTAAAAATCTGTTTGCGTAACAGTTCAGAGGTTCTTGAGTTAAAATGAGTTAATCTATATTATTTCAATCATGGCTGCCCCATATTAGACATCAGCCCGAGATAATCTGAAATGCGCAGATCGTCTCCAGCATGAACTGTAACTCAAGTCTAACCAGTAATGAGTTCGAATGTGTTTAGGTCAACCGATTGGCGCTCAGTCCACAGGATAATAGGACGATCATCCACAAAATGTTGGCAAACATTCCACATGTAAAATACGTCATTTAGATACGAAATCATACTTCCTGATTATTTGACTAAGAAAATGAGTTTAGTGCTGCCATAAATCTTTTTGAACACCTGTGTTTCGCGTCGCATCGTTTAAATACCCCTGATTGGTGTGTACATAATCAAGATTCCATAAATTTGATAAGAAAATGATAAATTAAGTTAGACCATATAAAATCACAAGACAATTTAATAATAATTCGATAATTACAATTTGTACGGCTCGGCGAAATTTACATCGCTGGCAGGTTAATATCACACGTATTTTGTTATAATATTTACAATAAATTTTACATAAAAACCATTATTTTAATTTATTTATATTCTGTTAAACTTTAGAGGATATTTTGTTTATAATATTTATTATTATTATTTTTATAATAACAAAAACAAAAAAGAATACCAAAATTTATAACATTGGTTAATGGCACTCCTCGCGACTTCTTCTTAAATAAATTAATAATTCTTTCCTTATTTGTAAGACCAGATATTTGTACTTACATACCTACGGTTGGTCATCGACATTTTACTTTCAATGGCTTTCGAGTGTGTGTGTGTGTGTATCTGTATACACGCCTGTTAGTGTTAATTATTGTCAAAAAGATGATGAAAATGGTTTTTATTTTTGAACCCTGCGCATGAAATGCTCAAAATGTATGTCATCATAGATTAGTCGATCATAATTTATTCCATATCATTGCTGTAATATGATGATAATGTTGCCATAAAATATTTAAAGGTTGAATGATGCTATTTACATAACATACGTGTATATATGTACATATGTGTATATATAAAATCTCTAAACCAACAAATCAATAAAATAAATAAGAAAGATTCGTGCAAAACGAGTTTTTGGTATTTCTAACGAAAATTCGCACCAACAAGTTAATTCAATGATGTCCCAAAATGTTATGCAAACGATTGGTACTTTTATATCGCCGCGTACTAATCAAATTAAGATTTTGTATCACATACATATGTAGTGATGGTGAAAGTGAAAATCATTTATTACATTACAAACCAGTTTCGTCACATATATTTAGTGCACTAGTTTGATTTGACGTGGGCGTCAGCACGACATGTATCGCGAAATAGACTTATGTGAACTATGCACATATGATATGTAGTATGTACATCCTCCAACATAAATAAAATATATATTCGCGGTAATATACACACACAGCACAAAGAAATTGTTCATTGCAATTGAGATGATAAATCATCGAATTTTATTATATTTATATGTACTAAGATCGTTCGTGATTAAGATTTTTACGCGCAATTTGTTATTTTGGAGGGCATATACCTAAAATAAAAATTTCGCATTATGTACATATGTTATATACGAATGCCGCGCGTTAAATTAAAAGTCACTCAAATGTATAAAATTTATTCGTTTATTGAACTTATATATATGTACAAATGTATTGATTGTAAGACATGTGCGATCAACGCGGAAGGCAGGTCAGGTTGAACAGCATACCAAAAAAGCAAACTCACTTTTACATCACCACATGATATATGTATGTTATTCCCTTTTCGTTCTACATCATTGATCACTAATTGTGGGTATGCACCACCATCCAGTCAAAGACACTTTCATATACCGTTATTTTCACTTTTGTTGGTAGGCGAACTGGTGCTGTGTGCATTTTCTCACTTTCCATGCATAATTGTATAAAAAACGAAATAAATTTATTTTTAATCCAAATTTAGTATTCTTCCTGATCTTAAATTCTTATATATGTTTCGAAAATTATCTTACGTTTTGAGATATTAATGGGCTTAAATCACGTAATGTACAAAAAAAATCGGTTTTGGGATGTAAATCATTATTATGTGTTTTAAAGAGTTTTGGGTTTCCGCATTATTTAAAAGGTGTTTTAGGGGCTGCGAACCAATTTCATAATTTATTAAGAAAATGTTTATCTCTCTTCCCTAAGTTATGCGATTTCAATGATGTCTTGAATAAAACATCAGTTGCATGCCATTTGCTTCTCAGAGGTTATCATTCCATCGGATCTGTAAAGCACATAGTTCTTCGAACGAAACATTAACCTTATCCTTACAAAGCGTTAAACATAATTTGTTCCCTTGTTCTAGTAGATGTTATTCTTAAGTCACCTAACCTAACCTACCTAGCTTTACTACATTGTTCCTTTAATCGTATCTTTCGAAGAATCCGGATCCAACAAGATTTGTTTTACACATAGTCTTAACATAGAACTTTAAGTTACGGAGTTCAATAGCTCACTGCCATTTTACTTAGCTCGTAGTACAACCCTTTGAGATCTCCCAGGTGGCGCAATGGTAAAAAGCTGGCAGTTGAAGCGGAAAGTACCGGGTTCGAATCCCGATCTGGGGTTAGTGCAAAAAGGGATTTTTCACCGTCGATCGTTTGGGCGGTCTGATCGGTGATGTGAATGAACACATCTGAATCCCATGTCGAGTTTAGAATCCATCGTCCATGTCAGTACTATATAGGCTGAGCTATGCAATGCCACAGATGATTCTACGAAAATCGAACCTATAGCCGTACATAAAGTGGTATCACAACAGACCATCGTCGGTGTGCGGTAGAAGCCACCCAAAAAAAAAATAACCTTTTGAACTACCTTGCTCTTTAAAAATTTGGTAGCAAAGTAAGCCAAAATTCAAGAATAAGTTCACGTTACTCTTTTGTTATTTCAAAATAATTATAGAATCTGACACTTTGGTAACAACTTGCCAACAACCAAAAATTTAAGTCCACTTTACTAATCTGCAATAACTGACATCGTAATCACAAAAGATACACAAGAAACGTCCAGAAATTATCGAGCAAACCTGAGTAATTGGTTTTTGGATAATTAAAAAAACTACACAAATTAGTTATTATGACAACCGCTGGTAATTATAGCAAATCTGACGTCTATATGTTACCCTGTGATGTATAAACAGATCTGACGAAGACATCATTGCAAACCTCGTGATGTAATGAATCAGTTTTGATTTCATGTCTCGCTCGAACATATCGATTCGATTGATACACTGACCATAAAAGTCATGAATTGGCCAAAACATACTCTCATCCTACATAAAGGTTATACAAATTTTATGGTCCTGGTATGAGACGGCTAAAAATGTAATTAGTTTTCTGTCAGCAGCAGAACCGAACCTAGACTCATTTGAATGTACAACAAAACACTAACATATCAAGTCGCGATGGTTTCGGTTTGCCTTCGATGAATTGTTCAAAGTCGTTCTCCAACCAAAAAATTAATTAATCCTAAATGTCACAACCTGAATAGATACGGCTTTGAATCACTCTAGTTCACTATCAAATCAATCCAGTAAAGTATATGTTCTACACAACTTTCTCCATAATTTTTCTAAACTATTTACTCATATGTTTACGTTTATTTTGTATAATTTCAGGTAAGATAACCGTGAAAAGAAAATGAAAAATTAACCATGATTTGGAAAACTTTCTTTTTCCATCACATGCATCAAAGACACAATGTGCATGTACAACATTGAGTAAGCATTTTAATTTATATAATTAGATATCTTAATTTTAATTAACTATGAATGGTCAAGGTGGTACATTCAGGAACCATGACTTGTTTAGATAACCAAACCATTAATCATATTCTAATCAAAGTTCATCGACCTTTGTAACAAAAATACAATTTTGTTTCGTTACTTAATTAATGATCGCCTTTGTTGCGCGAAGTAATTACACATTTTGCATGGAGCCGCTTGCATCTCGGGTGATCTCATCACGATCGCATACAAAAACCAATTGCATTTTTGGTAATAAACGTTAGAACCAAAACTAAGAAAAGGAAAAACTAAAGAAAGAGAATCAACAAAAAATTTGTAATATAATTGAAGGTTTAGCCGGTTACTTACATACATGTACGTGTATGTACATATGATATATACGACCAAGATACATGATGAAGCAAATTATACAGTTTCTTACAATTTTATCATCTTCAATATAATTTAAATTCAATAATTTCTTTTTTTTTTGTTTTGCTCTCGTTTGAATCATTTTAATTGAACAAAGAAATTGATCGCGGATTTTTGTGCAGAGAATTCGACTAACTTCCGCTGAATTTTGTGCATTGCATATAGATACGATAAACACCTGCTGGGCTGTACATATATAATTTGGGGAGGTTCAATGGTCCAAATTTGAAATAAATTATTCGAGATAATGTTATGTAATGAACGAGAGAAAAGGGGCGATAACATCGTGAGAATTAAGTTGTAATTTTTAGACGTTTGGATAAGATTAGATATCATGTTTTGAGGTAGTGGAGACAATTTAACATTTTAATTCCATAGTTCCCAATTCACACAATTAGCACTGTATTTGTTATAAATTCCACTCAAGGTTTTAGGATTCTACCCAGCCTGTTCAGAGTGAATGAAACTCCACTCTTTTGTAGTCAGAAAATTCATTATGGTTGCCTTAAAGTACTGGGGAGTTAGGTTGCGTGGCTGCTACAGTACACTTACACTCGCGATGATCCGTTGTGATACCTCAGGTTCCAGTTTGAGCTACTTATGTATGTAGCGTGATAAGTCTCCCACTTTACAATTTTCGAGATCAGAGAAGCAGTCCATTCCCAACTGACCCAAAGGGCAGGTGCAAAGCAGGTAAACTACCGTCTCTTCCTCCTCCTCGTCCATACAGCTTCTGCAAAAGTCATTTGGTTCTAGTCCTAGCCTCCTCGCATGTTCTCCAATTAGTCAGTGTGCTGTGAGTACCCCCACGATCGTTTTTAGATCACGTCTTCGTAAGGAGATCAGTGTCTTTGAGCGTTTCAAATCCAGCTGTGGCCAGACTTGCCTTAATACCCTGCATGAGAGGGTGTTCGTCCACCTTTCATTCGCTGAGGCTACGGCCTCCTTGTTTAGCACCGTCTTGAGTGCCTTAATGAGCTTCACTAATTTTTCTCTTTCCGGTAGCAGTTGCAGAGTTGTACCATGCCAAGATCTTGATATTTTGGTGAACTTTTTACAAGCTTTCAACTATATGTTTGACCGTTAGGTTTAAATCTGGTGCCAAATCTTAAAAGATTAATTGCTTAAAAGCCAAATCTTAAAATAATTTTTTGAGCATTTTCAAGTTGACTGATTCGCTAATTGCGAAAATTTTTATCAGAACGTTCAATACGTCTGCAAAAAGCTCGTCTGTTACAATATAACCTGGAACACTATTATTTATGATAACAGCACATTTTCTAAATCGTTAAAGTGTATCAAAGATGTCTGCGCACATCTGAGTTCATTATACCTTAGAATAGCGTTTGATGAATAATTCTTCAAAGCGCGGCAAAACTATTAGACCGATCATGAAAAAAGTGAAGGCAAAGATCTGAGTACACCATAGTTGTAAGTAGCATATCATGAATATGTGTGCTTAATGATACTGTTGCTGAAAGTGGAGCTGAACATTTTGATTTTGTAAAATTTTGTTATACATGATAAAGGTGCACGCAATGTTTAATGGCCAATAGTAGGCACTCGTAGAGATTTGATGAATATATTGTACCAAAAGTTTTGATTTTAAAAATCTTTGATTCTAAAAAGATTGGTAAGATATAGCAAATATTAAGAAATGAGGTGTGTTGCTCTGAATGATCTAGTAGAATAATCTTTCTTGAATATTTGTGTGAATTATATGGCACTCATATCTGCGCGGTCATCTATACCTGCGTTATTGGTTATCAACCTTTGCTTACAAATTTCTTGTAGTGCAGTTGTATAAAGTCAAACATCTCAGCTCCTGGTGATCTTGATCGAAAATATTATCATTTGACTTTCAGTTGAATCAGAATATAGTTGGGCCTGGTAACCTTGTATCAGATAAGGTGTTTCAATATTCAAATTACTGAGCAAGCACTACTGCTCAGGACTAACTGGAACCGATGTTCAGTGAATAACTTCAATACGAGTATCTCTTAATGTTTGGGTTTTATGATTTATTTAACTAATGATCGCGATCTCATTTTTACCAAGGTGGATTATAATATTTATATATAGATCATGATTCATGACACATCAAAACCTTTGGCGCCATTACCAAATACCACACCCAAACAATTTGCACAGTTTATATTCTACCAAAATTTGTGTTCCACCTCATTAATTCTACCAACGATTTGTCTGCTCGAGATCGTAATCTACCTAAACCGTACATAACTCATCTGTAAAAATAGAAAATTTGTGCTCTATAGAGTTCTGTGTTTGTATTACTTCACGGGGATCATTATATAATACCTTTATAACAAAAAGCACGAAAAAGGTTATCGCGATAGCAGAAACGAAATTAAATGACATAACAGAGGACAAATTTGACATCTTCAATCGCGATAATCTATACTGTGTCTATATATACCGTTTATACGAGTAATGAATTACACAGTACTTCCTGGTTTATGTTCGTTTTATGATTAGATTAGCATTGCTTCTTTAACGCGACATAAAACAGATAGACATTTTTAACAGCTTCGCACTAAAACCTTGACGGAATAGTAAACAAGCCAAGATGTTAAATTAATTGAAATTCCGTTTTGTAGATTTGTAGCTCGAGCTGATCGCATACAATTGAAAAGGGTAATAAAGGGCATTTTAATTGGTTGATTGTTTTATAGAAACACGCGGCGTTCCACCTCACACGAAGGGTGAGAAAACTGATTTCATGTACATTAATATACGTGGTGAACCTTTTGAAGGTTAGTAATAGACCTTTACAATTTATGTACGAGTATGTATCTCAAATTTATGTTGATTATAAAATAATTTAAATTCATAAAAGGTTTGCGGAACACGAAAATTATATAAAAATAAAAATATTAAGAAAATTGCATGTTACACAAGACAAACATGATCAAGTAGTGATCATAATAATTATTGTTACATCTTTGTTTTATGGAAATCTCGCAAAATTATGATCATGTATAGTAAGTACATACATAACGTATAAGGACGAGTCGGAATGAAAATTATGGTTTATGTATACGAACATGTACATACACAGAATATATACGCGAATTATATTATTATTGTAACAAGATAATTTTGTTAACATCAAAATTTGACATATTCAGCGATCGATCGATGATTAATCGAAAATCGCGCGGTAGTTTCCTGTCTCGCGCGTATATATACATAAATAAATAAAATTAAATTTCCGTTTGTATAGTGTCTGCATATACAGTGCGGTGTATCTGCCCCCGACGATTTCGACACAAAACCACTGTTTAGTCATAATATACCATTGCGGCTTCCTACATTTTTGTTAATTTTTAATTAGTTTTATTATTGTTTGTTAACGCTCTTAACTAATTTACAAACAATTGAAATACATTTTTTTTCTTCTAATGAATAAGATGGAAAATATGTTAGAAAAATATTTTGTTGTTGCAAAGAAGTTGTGTATGTTAAAATTGTAATTTGATTGCTTGCAAGGTTTTATCTTGTGTGTGTACTCATAAGATAAAAATGTTTATTTAACTAACAACACGCCGATTGTAATCAACTATATGGTTTTGAATAATGTTTATTGACACTTGGATTTGTTTGGTAAACTCAAAATGGGGTTGCCATATTGTATGTACAAGAAAACAACTTTTCTGTACTGTGAGTTAGTGTCTTAATACGTATTATGATTTGACAGCATCTTACAGTCGGTTAAATATCTTTACCGTCTAGTACTTTATACTTTTGAATGGTCAAAGATGTATTGTTAGAGTTGGACCGAAACGTACAGGTTATAAATCTTATTAACAGAGGTCTCAATCATATTAATTGTTTTGGTTCTACAAGTATCATCTAATTGTATTTTTTTCACTGGGACTCCGAAAAACGTAGATTTTATATATTCGATAAACAAATCTACAATGCTCCTCATACCTCTTGTGGAAGACATTTAGTCATTGTAAGTATTTGATAGTGGTAATTTATTATATTTACAGAACCACACAAATTTAATCTTATCATTTGCATATAAACTCCTCAAATGCAATTTCCCTACATATAATTTTGAATATTTATAAATTATTAAATAACGCGTTTTTTTGGTTTAATTTTACTGTAGACGAATATCGAAGCATAAAAAAAAATTAGACTTAGCAATCGAAATGTATCATGTTTGAACAAGAAAAAACAAAAGAAATTCCAGTGCAATATTAACAAATGAGAAATTCAAGCCTGTTAGTATATCGTAGGCGTGTGATTGAAATAGTTAACGTTTGGTTTATTTTCATCGAGTTGTGTAATTAGTGACATTATTAATTGGTATTTTATAAAATGTTGATAAAAATGAGGAAAGGAAAAACACTAACAACCAAACAAATACATAGGTAACATTTAAACCTACAAGGATAAGGCTGACCACGAAGATAAATGAACAGTTTTTGGAATGAATTGTGATAAAAGCGAAAAGCGTAATCAACGGCCACAAAAATTGATTCGGAACATGATCTGTCAGTTGGTGCCTACCGCAATCTAAAATTTGCATTAAAGCAACCATGTTAAATTGGTCAAAAGGTTATTAAAACCGTGCGTTTTAGCGGAAGCACATAAAATCAGCAGTTTAATTTAGACGAACCAGATGGATTCAACAATTACTGGTTTGATTTAAGATCGGATAAGAAAGTATCAATGAAAATTCCTTTGTGTGAAATTTTGACTGGAATGAAGCTGAAATATTACATAGAGCTGTTGGTTGAAATAATTTTGGTGAAAATCAACCAACCTCGAACTATATGCTCCAGCAGTATAATGCATTCAAAAATCGAAGGTAACAATCGCACTGTTGGGTGTATAAATTACACGATGTAATTTACACGGTTTTTCATATGTAAAAAACGTCTAATTTACATAAGGTTTTTTTTTACATTATTACATATAGAATATGATAAAAACGTAAAATATTATTTTATGAAAAAAAAACATGACGCGACATCTTTTATTAAATCTAATTGTAACTAAAGTACCATCTGTTAAAAAATCTTCGAACTATTTTACGAATCGAATTTGTGAAATAATTAACTGTGTTATTAACTGTGTTTTTTAATTTAGATTAAAGTTAATAATAGGTCAATTTCGTTAAAAATCATCTTAACTGGCTCGGGTGAAGGTAAAATTTTTGAAATAATTAGAAAAAATGTAGGCTATACTCACTATTAATTACATAATTGAGGGTATTTGAAGATAATCCGCAGATCTTTTATCAAAAATTAGAAGCCCACTTCGCCGTCAAGTTCCATCTTGTGTACGGATTTAAAAATCCGTTAGTTCTAATCAATCAGTGCTGTGGAACTACCACCACAAGTTATAATTCACACCAGTTACATTTTCTTAAATATGCCGATAGTCCCAGTTAGTCCCTGTAACTTTTAGTTTCATTTGGATTTTATCGATATATTGAATATGTTCTTCTTAAAACAGACACTCACAGATTGGCCTATTTAAGCTTGAATCAAACGTAAGCTCAATTAAAGATTTTAGCGTCGTTTTTTAAATATACTTTCTCAAGAGGCACTTATCATTTTATATCATAATTATTTTATATTTAACGTAATTATATTTTGCTGTGGTGTTATAAAGAAATGATCCTTATTTATAGTGTAAAAAAAGACTTCTAGACTTTTTGACGTAACATTTTCAAACTTAAATTGGCATATCTAAGCCAAGTTTGGCATATCCAAGTTACTGTGGTTGATTTCAAAATGTTTTGTTAACATTTCTAGTCCATAACACTAACTGATACAAAATATCAACTCCACGACCATTACAAAGCTTCTAAATTCAAGCCGCGTAAACTGTAGAATTACAAGCGAAAGGCCAAACAATTTAAAATTAAACCAAACCTCGTTTCTCCATTTATTGTTAGTTGATATTTGTTGTTGAAATGTGATCAGAGTACTTAAAACTTTTGGA
This sequence comes from Tipula lateralis, assembly GCA_963932295.1. Lineage (NCBI taxonomy): Eukaryota > Metazoa > Arthropoda > Insecta > Diptera > Tipulidae > Tipula > Tipula lateralis. The sequence goes on from OZ010738.1 coordinate 111,711,039, forward strand.
TTCTTGAGATTTTGGAAGGTGTGCTTATGGTTCTGACCGAACCCTTTTTGTATATTATTAGATTTCAAATTTATTGGCTCAACTACACAGTCTTACATAAATAAGTTTCAACTCTGTACATCTCTGGAATAGATTCACCAGTTGGACGTTTCTTATATAGGTTTGTCAACTACAGCTGCCTGTCGTTTACATGTTAAGTTAAATCGCTTTGATTTGGTTATACATAAACTACTTTAGAAATCCGACTCTGTATACGCGATATCACTATCGTTATAATTTATATACCGACCCACCTACAAAATGACCACCAATATATCACCCATATTGACACATTTAATAATATTTTCGTATTTCGTTCGAAAAAAATTTATTAACATCGACATAATGTACATTTTTATGTATCGATATTGTATACCAACCGCTGGTCGAGAAACACGCGGCGCGTTCAAATCAGACGAGCATCTTTATTATATAATTTATTGTGTCACAATGATCGCATCGCGATACCATCCATACACATACCTAATCTAGATGTTTGGGAAGTATAAATGAATAGTAAATAGTTCATTGTCACAAACCGAATAAGTATGATCGCGAGTGTAGTATAACATATACTTCCTTGATCAATAAATAACGCAGCGATTTGTAATAAATTTGCGATCATTATAATGTATAAACATGCTCATCGTTGATGAGGAATAAATTGATTGATCCTCCAACAACATGCGAACTGTTATGTAAATCTTAATCTTTTGTGGATGTAATAAAAATGTCAACATTTGCATTATAAATTCATCATACATACGCATATGTATGTATAGATATAAAATTGATTCATCCGTCTTACCATTCGGTTGACCAACACACAAATCATTGTTTTTGTCTTTGTGTTGGTTAATAAATCGCGAATTCCACATTAAAACAAAAACATTTTTTGTCTTATCGTGACATGATTTTATGATTACAATTGATGTGATCTTATTTTAATTTCCTGCTTCAATTAAATAATTTTTTTGCGATTTTTATGTTCGATTTATCATTTTATTGAAAAATCGAGAAGCTCATTGAACCGACACATGATATTCTCTTATCGCGAACATCGTCTTATTGTTGTGTTTTGGACCAAATGTATGTATACTGTGTAACAGTATGTTTGTTGTATACATATATGAGCAAAGTTGATTAATTTGATTTTATTATTAACAAAACTTAAAACTAAATTAAATTATTTGAAAGAAACTAAAATAGATTGACCTACTTTCGCTGCTATATACTATGTTTTCTGTATATATTCGTCTAACCAAATTGTATTAAAAATGAGTTAGCTAAACTCAACTTAACAAAAATTTCACACAATTGTTATTTCTTAAGCCAATCGTATCTATATATACGCATGTATATAGTTAAGACACACATACATTGTTTAAGATTTCATTTTTCATATAGAGTTGCACGACAATATATCACACATCAAACCGAATGTGTATATCTATCTATAAGTTATGATCTTTCTTAATTCTACAAATTACTTAGAAATTTGGTTTTACTTAAACATTTCTTCGTTTTATACTTGATTTTATTTAATGATCGTTAATTTGTAACACAGTAAAAAAAAAATTCTCAAAAATGTAAAAGAAGAATAGACATAAATAATAAGAAAACGAACGTAATTCATCATAAGCGCTTTTGAGATAATTTACAACAATAACCAAAACGAAATTTGCTTGAGATGAGATTTCGCTGTCATAAAAATATGATGTGAAAATTTCGAGGATGTGGAGCAATCACGAAATTATCGCGTGCAATTTAGAGTACGACCTTGCATTTTATATATCAAAACAAAAAAAAAACAATATATTTCTCGAATCGACCAAACGACATTGTACCTGTTCAACACAACTATATGTATAATCATATGATCGCTGCGTGGTGATTATATATTATAAAAACTAGTCGGCTAGTGTAGCAACTATATATATATTATTCAAAAAACTGGATAATCAAACTTAATTGAATTCGAACATGTTAAACAACCAAAATATATTGTGATAACCTTCGCGCTCTAAAAACTAATTTTGGAATCCGGTTATGCACTTATCATTGCATTTTCGACCTTACATATATGTACATAACATACAAACCCGGAACAATATTTGATATAGTTTTTACTAATTAACATGGGTATTGAATAATAAATTTTGTGATCATTTGACAACAGGAATGTAGTAATTCTTAAAACGATATGATCAGCGAACTACAAAAAAACTGAACTCATAAAGTTCCCTGTAAGTTTAAATATACTACGATATAATTATCTAGATTTAGGGGCAAATCTTGTTTGGTTGTGTTGTTCAAAATTTTTAAAAAGCAATGCTACTGCTAATAAGAAACTGTTTCGGTGTAAATAATCGGTATGCTGCAATCTGCTGTAAATTACCACGTTGATCAATATTTGCTATCAGTCTATACTGCAAGACGAAAAAAATCAAAGAAAAGTCGCTTGTCGCCAATCTGCTGTCTCAAGAGTATCCAAAAGATTTCAGAAAACTGAAATCTGAGAATGATGATCGATTTTACGTCTTAAGTTGAATACGAACTTATCATCTCACAGACGTCGATATACAGCAGGAGATAAGTCAAGTTTTCAAATATATCTGTTAGTCAATGGACAGTAAATAGACGTCCGAGGACAACCAACCTCACTTCAAGACAATCCGGTAGAGGCCCAAAATTGACAGTTAATACTCGAACACATCAATTGGAGCATCGAGCAATGAAGGACTGTTCTATTTACTGACGAGTGCAGAATATGTCAGTAATATGTGTAGTAATAAAAGGGGAGAACGCGTCTACTGATTTAAAAAAGAGCGCTTTTCTCAGTACTTTTTGTTGAGCACTGCCAAGTCTCATCACACCATCGAGGACAAATTCTCGGATCATTTAGTAACATCATTTAGTAAAGGTCATATATTGATGCATGAAAATGCCCTGTGAGGGAAATGAGCCTAAAGCTCAAACGTGTAGTTCATGGACGAGTTTAATTTAAATTTTCTAATATCGTGCATTAAATCAAACAACAATAAAAATAATATATACATCTATAACAATACATTAAATATTGTCTAAATTCAGGCGCATAAAATGAATGAAAGTAATTGTTGCATAAATATAGGGGCATTGTACAGTATAGTAAGAAAAATATGGTTTTAATTGCTGTTTGAATCGAGATGGTTTAATAGTGCTTAACTAATGGTGTCTTGGGTAATGTCAATTTTATTTATGTAAACATGACGTTTAGTTCCATAAAAATGTCTAGTTTTACGCGCTACACAGTTTGACTATCAACTACGTAAAGTTGAACTTCAAGAAACTGACATTGCAAAAAGTTTTTCAATCGAAATTTCACCACTTTATAGTTTGAAGTTGTATAGGTATGTGACATTGTATAATAAAATATACAGTGTAAAGTGCTAGAATGAAAAGTGGATTTTCAATCGTTCCGCCCTCTTTTATTTTGAAAAAGTGCATTTAGTTGTTATTCACAACCAATTTCCAACTTTCATCTAGATTTGTGACCTGGAAATGTTCTAATTTATCGTTAATTAACTATCGTATTTTCGGGCAAAATATGTTAAGTGTTAGAGCTATTCTTTTTGGAATCATTTTAATTACGTTATGCTTCTCTAATATTTTCAATCAATTACTACTCAGGTCAGTATATATTAGGGTTGTACCATCAATGTGTATAAAATAGATTACTTAACAGAGATTACGGAGTTTATAGTTTATAATATATTTTATATTGAAACTGCACATTTGAAATGCAATTTTCGTACCATTAGTCTCCTCTAGTTTAGTTAGAAACAAATGCATCCACAAATGCAGGTAGTTCAAACAATTAAATAATATATGCCGAAACGGCCCCCATACCGTATTAACTGAGACCTTACGAACTATTAAAATATATATTGGCGCACTTTATAGTTGATCAATTAAACGAATGCTTTTACACACAATCACTTTTTATGTCATCTGGAGTTGTTAATTTTTTGTTAATCGCCAGAATCGAACTCAACCATAAGCTCGAACAGTGACAGTTGGCAAATAATTAGTAAACGTATTCTTCTTTACTTCATCCAGAAATGCATTATTATGTAATGGAATTCAGCTGGAATGGTCTCGACAGCACTCTGGTGTATTCCAAATAGTTACTATCAACTGAACATAGAAAAAATTTCTCGAATCTTGAAAATAAAATCTCCAATCAGATAGTGTTTACCACGAATAAGTAACGTCACTCCGGAGCTAACTCACACCCCAAATGATGACCAAAATTTTTCCATTCCATTAAGTATTTTCAAACAACAATGCTGTTATTGACAGTGATTTTTTAATCGGTAGTACATGAAGAAGGTGATCTAAGTTAATTCTGAGTTATGCTGAGTTTCGTTTTTTACTATCTAGCGTGAGTGACTGTTATTGTTTTAATGCTGTTAAAGTTAGCCGAAAGTTTCCAGCCGAAAAAATAACAAAATCGATAATGCAGATAGTGTCTTTGCTATTCCAGCCGAAAGTTAAAAATGTTGTATTTTTTTGATTGATTCCCAACCAAAAATTTTTCTCAACCATTTTCCAGCCAAAATGCTTCGAAAAATTACCAAACTAACGGAAAAACACTTATATAAATAATCATATGTAATATTGAATAAATTCAAAAATCTTTATAAAATCAACCTTTAAAGTGTTATGGCTGGATATAAATTTATTTTAAGCGGTTTGCCAATGGCTATCACTGAAAAAAAATTTGGCTCAAGTTTCATGTGGGGAGTCCGGGAATATTCGATATACCTACTTCGTCATAACACTCTAAAGGTTGATTTTATAGAGATTTTAGAAGTTGGCACTACGGGTTCAATGAATCGAATTTTCCGGGACTCTCCACATGAAATTTGACCCAAAATTTTTTCCAGTGATAGCCCTTGAAAAACCGCTTAAAATAAACTTCTATCCAGCCATAACACTTTAAAGGTTGATTCTATAGAGGTATATGAATTTAAACATTATTGCATATGAGTATTTTAATTAGTTTTAATATAAGTGTTTTTCCGTTAGTTTGATAATTTTTCGTAGCATCAAATTTTTTTGGGCTGAAAAATGTCGGAGAAAAATTTTCGATTAGAAATCAATCAAAAAAATATACAATTTATAACTTTCGGCTGGAATAGCAAAGACACAATCTGCATTATCGATTTTTTTATTTTTTCGGCTGGAAACTTTCGGCTAACTTTAACAGCATATTGTTTTAATGACAGTTTACTTTTGTATTAGTCATGGTAGGAATTGTTGAGGTATTTTGTGTGCCGTTTGTGTTCAAATATATATATATATATTTATATATACATATATATATATATATATATATATATATATATATATATATATATATATATATATATATATATATATATATATATATATATATATATATATATATATATATATATATATAGATATATATATATATATATATATATATATATATATATATATATATATATATATATATATATATATATATATATATATATATATATATATATATATATATATATATATATATATATATATATACATATATATATATATATATATATATACATATATATATATATATATATATATATATATTTATATATATATATATATATATATATATATATATATATATATATATATATATATATATATATATATATATATATATATATATTTAATAGAAAAATTTCGCCGTGGTTTTTTTTTGATGAAACGTTGACAGGTTTCATGTCATATATTTATAATAATAACATCTCCCCAATTTTCGACGGGATGAAAGGATCTTGCACTTTGTAATAGAATATACGTATCAAATGTCAGTCGTTCCAAAAAAAATTTGACACGTATAACTGATTTCTGCAATAATTTTTCAGTAGCTCATTGGTTTTTGGCCCAAAATTGATTATATTTTCTACTTTATATGAAGATGGACTTTATGCTACATTGATTTTCTATTAATATGTTATTTCCATTCAGTTGTCAGTCAATCGAACCCAGTGCTGAATTTGTTTTTTTTTTAAATTTAAAATTGCCAATTGGTATGAAGTTTCCAGAGGTGCCAAGGCTAGTTACTGAACTAAAACGAAGTATACAAATTTTATACGACACTAAAACGAGCTTTTTAAAAAGTGTGTTCCGGTTTTAGCTTTAAAATTGTTTTAAGAAGTTTTATCATTTATTAGCTAATTGTCATTATCATTGGATGAGCCATCCAATGTCTAGTGGAGTAAAAAATCTTTTATTTAATGTTTAAGAGATAAAATACGATTCCTGTTCGATAACAATATACCAGCTAGTGAAATCAAAAAGGTTAAGCTTAACTGACTTTAATATAGGTTAATTCTGCAGAATCACTTTGAAAGGGTAAATTAGGGTATGGTGGCTATCCGTAAGAAAAATGTTATTTCACTTAAAGCTCGTCATCAAACGGTAGTCCTTACCAATATCTTGTCAATCTTAAAACTTTATTTAAACTCAAGAAATTATCTTGTCCATAATAATCTTAGTCGCCTTCTAAAAGAGGGTGTGCAGACTGAATTCTCCAAGGTAGCAAATTTGGCCAAATAGGCCCATTTCCAGTTTGTATATATTACTTACAGTACGTTCCATGTACTGAAGATGACTTAATGTATGAGATGCTGTTTTTTTCGATCGAGATCATAATGTTGTTGCACCTTACACAATACTAGATCACATCTAAAATTAAAGATATCTTAATCAAAACGAACTATATATATATTATATAGTTATGTGTGTGTATGCACACGATTTCTGAAAATCTCAACACATCTGATTAAAATATAAATTATAATTGAAACTGAAGTACCACATATCTACATTAAATAATGATAAGTTAGATTTTATATACTAACCATCAATACTGGTAAAACAATAATCATCATCAATCATAATTTATGTATATATTGTATTCGTATGTACATATGTATGTATATATACGAGATATGTAAAAAGGATATTTTCTCAGACGATCGAATATGTAGATTAAAGTAATTTTTTGTTATCTAATTTTCAACAAAATGATTAAAATTAAATTATTATTTATCTCTGACTGTGTATGTGTGTGTGTACATCTATATCTATCCAGTTGATTTGATTTTAATCTTATTTAATCTTAAATTCATTTTTTATAGTTTCTTAATACGCGATCAAGATAAAATCTTTATTCTATATCGTCGTCGTCTTGTGTTTCGTCTTTTTTTATTTTATTAAATATGTTAACGCTTAACCATAATATAAGAACCGATTGGTGGTACACAGCGCGCAGATAGTTAAGAAAGATATATCGTCTTATATATATAGAGTCGTTGTTTTTTTTTGTTAATCAACAACCTTCTTTAATGATCAATAATTGAATGACATTCTCTATTTGTTTTTCTATGTTTTTATGAGTACGTACAGATATCTAAGAAACCACACCTTAACTTATTCAATCTTTTCCAACTTCTTCGTCTTCGTTTTCTTCGTTTTGTACAATGTTGTGTTATAGCTTCTTCGATGTCTATTATTTTCTACTTTGTCGACTTAATAATGATGATAACAAAACTGATGCTCAAGATGATTGAAAAAGACAATCAATTTCTTTAATAATCGAGAATATGTAAGTTATTGTACTTTTATTGTTGTTATTGTGCTCAAATTGATAAATTATAGTTATTATGCCGAGGAGTCTTCTTATCAGCCGGGGTAAAGATACACACACGAAGATCGCAAAAATCAATTAATTTAAATTTTTTTTGTTAAGATTTATTAAACTCAAACGAATAAGACAAGAAGTACCCAAACAACAAAACAAAAAAAATGATAAATTGGTAATTGTTGTTTATGTCTTATAATATATAAACCAATACAAATGCGATGATTAATGGTCAGTTTGGCAATTTTTAAGGGTTGGCTTGATTTATACGCGACGAAATTCTTATAATCAGTTACATATACGTCAAATTAAAGTTAAGATTTGCATTATTTTTTATTGCTAATCTTAAATAAACACAGGGTGATTAAACGGTTTGTGCGAGAGAACAAAGAAAGACAAATTACAGCTTCGTATTGTACAAACTAAAAAGTTAACTTTAGGTTTTTTTTTCTTCTCGAATACTTAAATAAAAGAATTAGACCATAACATAAAATAACAACAACCACAACAACAATAATAATAATAGTTGGAAATATATATTCAATTGTAACGAGAGAAATAAATCAAATTGAACAACAATATATAAGAAAAGTGAAAGGGATTTTTAATTTATAAAATAATAAAAAAATTGTTACATTGCATCTTACTTATATACACATCTATTGATTAGAAAACCACCTACACTATATTCAGAAACAAATCGCGTGCCAATTATATAATTATACTCGATTAAATCCAAAGTCACGTAATTTATAAATTTGATTTGCGCGATCGTGTCGACAAACAGTGTAATGTAGCGCGATCGATCCGACAGTGCATAGATGATGACGATGATTGGCAAAATTATCTTTTATCAAACTAATTATGTTCGCTACATTCGTTTATTTAATTATTCACTATATTATTTTATTGTTATCGATGATCACCCCCCGATCGATCGCAACACATATAGAGTGTTGCGATCGATCGTTTGATGTTGGTTATATAGTTAGACGGTTTAACTACCGTATCTAATCAATATATTACCCGTTTATATAAAAAAATCCGAATTTATCGGAACGTGATCAACGATCGGCCGATCGACAATGAGTTGAGTGATTTTTATTGCACCACTATCCTGCACGATCTGTCATCGTGTAGTATATTTTTTGGCATATAGTTAATTTAAACTCTTAATTTTTTATACCAGTTTAATCTAATCGCATGATCATTTGCGATCGATGTTTTTTTTTATTTAATCTATCGTTTGATTACTATAACGAATCTTAAAATTTAAGACGATAATCGAATCAATTTACTGTCCAAATATTTATTTGTCAATCAAGATTAACGATCGATTATCGAGAAATTTATTCATCGATCAATCGATCGTGCGTGTTTAGGGAACATTATAGAGCACTTTTCCACGTTTTGAGAGAAATAATATTTATTTATGAAATGATTGATTGGTAGACCAGGAAAATAATTGTGCCGGTTGATTAATGGTTATATTAAGATTTTAATCTACGATCATCAACACGATCGACGATTAAATCTTGGGTATGAAATTGGTTATCTCTATATATTTTTGAGCACATAAGTTGACTTACAATTTTTGATTTGGATACCATCTGATAAGTCTTGCATTAAAGACCGTGTTGAGCTGAACGATCGCCAATTTTAATAAAGGGATTTAGTTATAACTCCACTTGGATCATGCTATTTTTTTGGCTGCTTCTAATACATTGGGTTTATTTATTTTGACAACTTGATGTAGTCAGTACCAACCAACACGTCATTCTTTATATTAATAACCATACTTAACAGCACCGAAGCAGCGGTTTTGTTTTTTGACTAATGTCTTCTGCTGAATGACACTTAATAAGTTCCCAGTGATAACAAAAAAAAAAGATAATTTAAGCTCCTCTTGAAAGAGACTGCTACAAGAAAGTTCTCAGAATTTATAAGTGCGAATTCATCACAGAAGAGGTTTTTCTGTGATAAAATACAAGCATAGCCTGAGTCTGCGAGAAATAGCTTATGCTCTTCCCGAGCTAGCTCAAACAAGCGGATAGAACTTTAACTTAAACTTATGGAGAATCTCTAGCACTTCTACTAGAGATTCCTTTTAAGATTCATTCCGTTCTTGCTCCATAAAACAACCTTGACTTATCCACTTTAAAAAAAATTTATTGAACCATCACAAACTAAGCGAAGTACATAAGTCTTATTTGGGATAGCAAACTATAAGCTCGAAACTTAATATATAAGAAATGATAAAGAAAAGTTCTATATATTACTTTATAAGCACCATTGTAAAACGATGTAGATTTGACTTCCATGTTAAACACTTGCTCTATATTCCTCTACTCACTGGCTTATATTTCCCTAAAACTTCATTATTTGGCACATAGGAGTACATCTGTTCAACTTTTGGAGATATTATTTACAAATTAACCATGGCAGCAAGCACATCCATTAAGCTCAAATTCGTATCTTCCTGAAAACCAAGAATAATAAAATGAGACACTATTCTGTCCTGTGCAATACAGATATCCTCGATGTACCAAACTGCGCCATCGCGTTACCATCAATAGAATTAAAATTTCGGACTCAGATTTGCTCCAAGGAAAACAATTGGTTGAGTGAAATAGTTTACTCTCTTTTCGTATTCATTTTAAGCTGGATTAACGATAATGGTTACCCAAACTTTTCTTTCATATATAAACGAGATAAGACGGGAATGTCAAAGTAACGTCTTGGAAAGTTTAGATAGAAGTTAGAGATGTTAAAATGTTCTGCTATTTTCACCTGGTTCTAAATATATTGGAAATAAGTTGAAATCCCTTTCATCACCTCGGAAGTTAATCTTTCTTATTGTTCAGGATACCGTAAGTGAGATTAGTGATATCATGCGTACTATACGATCATATGTCTTATTTTGGGCAATCAATACATCATATAAAATTCTAAGAATGTACTTCTTTATTCAGCACAAATTAACATTCTTTAGATATGAGTGAGGAACTATACATTTATTAGCAAAGTGACCTTTAAAATTTAATCAAGAAAAACTAAATATTATCAATTACCGTATCACCTTTGAATGCAACAAAAGCAACTTGTTAAGATTTTAAGAATAACACTTATTTGGGTAGCCACTAATCAATATAAACGAATCGTTTGTTAAATTTTTTTTATTTTGACTAGAACCTCTTGCATCCAAATCTATCGATGTTTCGACCAAAGGTCAAGTATATTATAATTGAAAAAATTTGGACATAATAATATTGGCTAAGCTACACATTCAGGTATATATACAATCTTGCACAAACGATTAATTCAGCTTTCAAAATTTTCAGCGGTCGAATAAGTCCAAATATATTATTAAACGCGACTGCACGAATTTCGATTTTCCAATTAATTAACGACAATTTCCTGTATCAACGAGTGTATCGTGTAAATAGCGTGCGATCGATTCGATATCACCTGCTGTGCAGTATATATAGTATATATGTAAATGTGTAATTAGGTATTTACAGACATTTCCTATATCATTACCTAATCGTAAAATAGTTTCGGGTTACAAGGGCACTATACCGATGTATAAATAGATAATTTCATTTCATTATGGTTGATTGATTTGATGTAAAACAAAAACTCGACTCGATTTCGATATCTCGTGCTCTAATTACAAATTTAGAGAGATTGCAATAAATTTATATTAGAAATACAAATTTCTCAAAAAAGGTCAAATGAAATTAAAATTTTCATTAACTAGCCATCCATTACAAAAAAAAATATTGGTAGCGGACTCCTATTGGGGCGGAACCAATAAACAATATCGTGATGAAAGCACGCGCCGATCGGAATGTTTGTGAAACAAACTATTTAAATTTTTTTTTTGTAATTTCCAGGAACACATACAAGAAGTACTAGACAAATGGACACAGATCGATGATGAAATTTGGGCCAAAGTTATTGTTTTCGAAAGAAATCGACGTGTTGCAAAAGCTTATGCCCGTGCACCGGTACTAACAATAAATGGATCCGATGACAGTTTCGACGGTATGAGGTAAGTCGAATATTTATTTGTTAAATTTCCGTAAATTGCGTCACTTTTTCACATATAAAAAATTTCAGTAGGTATATATACAGTTATGGTATTAAGAGCTTTCTTTTATCGTACTCGACCACTTGCCCAAAGTAAAACAAAAATAAACTAATTAAAATTATGTCATATATTTATATAAACATATATAGTTAAGATAACACTTTCACTTGCGGAGTCTGCGATACGCATAAATTTTAATATATTTTGTGAGATTTTTCTTACATATATATATAGTGTAGACGAGTATGTATAATAAACCGCGAACACCACCAAAAATTCGTTATAATTAAATTAATACTCTTGTCGGCCGATATATTATAATAAAACGATCGGTGATTATATAGTTTGAGACCCTATTATTATGGGGCAAATCAATTTGGCACAAATTGAATACATTAAGAGCACATATGGAGAAGATCGTGAGATATATACGCGATCGATTAATTTTGCAATTTAAAATCAATTTAGCGTATATCAAAAGAATCCCATTTACACCCAAGACGATCCAGATTTTGATTTTATTTTCGATTTACATCTTCCCAAAAACCATAAAAGGCTCGTTAAATTTATTATTCCATTGTACAAACGTACATTCAAAACAATATAACCTATACATAAGATGCTGCGAGAGAACTGGTTGAAAGTGAAAGAAGTAGAAACGAGCAGCAGCATATAATAAATGGATACACAGTGTTTTTTTTTGATGTAATGATTGTTAAATTATATAAATTAGACTATGTATTATGTTCTGCAATATGTTGAACAACAAAACAATATCAAGATAAGCACAAAACAGTCTAAATTGATTTTTAGGCACTTAAATATAACGCCTTTTGTTCGTACATACTCGTAGATATATGCATATGGTATGCATGCATAATTTCAATGGAACATAAAGTCTAATTTGTGCAAGTGATTTTTATGCAAAAACAAAATTATTTTATTTTATGTTAATTGGATAGTAACATGATCAAAATGTGTTTTTTATTATTATTTCGAATAATAAATTTTATTGCTTGTCCTTAATAACTATGTAAACGTTGTTTGTAAACGTAAATTTATTGATAACTTTAAGATACTTTGTTACATCGTAAAAGTACAAGATAAATAAAATTTTTATCTTGTTTTTGTATATTTTATGTTGTAACCACGCGAATAGTTATTGTTTATAATTTATATTATTGGTGGTAACTGTATGCTGCTATAATATGTATAATTATTGACGGTTATAATATATATATGGTTTAATAGTTTTTATGAACATCTCATTTTATTTCAATCGCACGTTCTACATTAATATACCTTATAACTATACCTACCTGTAAACTCTATACATATTATAACTATAACACTTTATACCTTATACCTTATACCTTATCCCTTATACCTTATTCCTTATACCTTATTCCTTATACCTTATACCTTATACCTTATACCTTATACCTTATACCTTATACCTTATACCTTATACCTTATACCTTATACCTTATACCTTATACCTTATACCTTATACCTTATACCTTATACCTTATACCTTATACCTTATACCTTATACCTTATACCTTATACCTTATACCTTATACCTTATACCTTATACCTTATACCTTATACCTTATACCTTATACCTTATACCTTATACCTTATACCTTATACCTTATACCTTATACCTTATACCTTATACCTTATACCTTATACCTTATACCTTATACCTTATACCTTATACCTTATACCTTATACCTTATACCTTATACCTTATACCTTATACCTTATACCTTATACCTTATACCTTATACCTTATACCTTATACCTTATACCTTATACCTTATACCTTATACCTTATACCTTATACCTTATACCTTATACCTTATACCTTATACCTTATACCTTATACCTTATACCTTATACCTTATACCTTATACCTTATACCTTATACCTTATACCTTATACCTTATACCTTATACCTTATACCTTATACCTTATACCTTATACCTTATACCTTATACCTTATACCTTATACCTTATACCTTATACCTTATACCTTATACCTTATACCTTATACCTTATACCTTATACCTTATACCTTATACCTTATACCTTATACCTTATACCTTATACCTTATACCTTATACCTTATACCTTATACCTTATACCTTATACCTTATACCTTATACCTTATACCTTATACCTTATACCTTATACCTTATACCTTATACCTTATACCTTATACCTTATACCTTATACCTTATACCTTATACCTTATACCTTATACCTTATACCTTATACCTTATACTTTATACCTAATACCTTATACCTTAAGCTAATGTTAATAAGCTAATGTTTCAATTAACGAAACTTAAACTATGTAATAGTTGAAGAACTGTATATTATACCAGAAAATACATGGATTTGAACGGCCGTCATTTTCTCCGTTTGATTTTCAGCGACCAAGCCACGTGTTTATTTTTAACTTCTTTTCGGCATAGAAAATACATTTAGCATCATTTTTGCATATCTCATTTATATATTATCTTTATCATATCTTCGGCAGAGTTTTAATCTATTATTTTTAGCTTTACAGTTTACGGCGCGATGATTGAAGCCAAGAAACCCATCCGATTTTTACTTTTCCCATTTCGATCAATTTTTAAGCCACGCTATTTGAAACACTTCCGCTTTGCTTTGATTTAACAATGCATTCCCAATTACTTCTTCAAATTGTACCTTCAGTGCAATTTTCATTTCTTGGGAAGTGGTATTCTCATAAATATCCTTAAACACCAACAACGCTTCCAAGGTCAACATTTTAATAACTGCATTATCTTCATATTGCTGTTTCTAGCTGAACTTGAAATGTTGAGGTTTAAGTAACAGCTCTGTTACTTTTTAACTAAAACAACAGGTCACCTTTTAAAGTTTGACGAATATATAAAATATTCTTTCTAAATAGTATTCAGTGCTAGGTCTAACTTGACTTTGCGAATCAGATCGGCGAATGATCACTCTTGTTTATTAATAACGCATCTGGACGAAGTCGCTTTCTTTGTCTTCAGTTTGGTTTTAACCTATGGAGATTTTTTTCGAATATTTGGCTTGAACTCGAACTACTTTTGTCAACCAGTGGTGCAGTAGTGCTTTTTTCCAGGATTACCTTTACTAGTATCTGGTGTTGAACGTATTCTCTTATCCATTCCTACAGATTCGTTCTTCGTTTTTTTCCATTTGATCTCTGGTTACTTGCTTCCACGCAATTTTTTTAGTGACGCTTGACCCTTCTGAGACCTAACTCGTAGGATTTTGTCCAAAGCTTGAAAATGGCTAACCAGCTCTTTCAGCTCACCATAGATGTTGTTTAGTCGGTTTTATTAATTCCGAGAGCTCTCTGATTTGATCTTCCAGACTTGTGAGTAACGCCTCCTTGGTCTTATTGGTCTCTCTCAATTTGATGCATATTTTTTTCAGAACAAATAATCAGAAATTTAAATTGCCAAATTTTCGGATAATATGAAGAAGTTTATTACTTTGACAAGAACGTTGATGTAAGTTCCTCCTCAAAATATACTGGAGTCTTAAGATTTCCAACTAAAAGTTCTGTTCAACTTATAGTATCCTACCATAACCCTTTACCCTTTTACCAATAATGACAATGTCTTCATAAATCGTCATAATAACACGAAGTTTCGATCTACTCATATTTCACTGTAGCCAATCATTGAAACAAATCTTTAAACTTCACAACATATTTATCATAGACGAAACGTATCATTTGTCATAATATTTATCCTTCAATCAGACGTAGAACAAAATAATTATGACATTAGACATTACTTATCCGGAAACAATATTAGATTACAAAATAGTAAATATATTTATTCTTTTCATCTCATATAGAATTATCTCATACTTAATGTCATCAATCAATGTTAAGAAATAAAGAATAAAATAAATTCTTATGAATCATTCGTCGTCGCACACGCGGTAATCTCTTGTAGGTGGAATCGATTAGACATATTATTACATTTCGTATAGAGATATAAACGAGTAGAGGTGCGCATAATAAAGCTTCTTCAATCGTGGATGACATTTAAACACGTCTTAAATGCATCCTATGTATTGCACAAGAACAATTTTAATCGCAGTTCAATATATTTTGTGAGAATACGTGTAGGATTACTGTGCTTGGTTATATACTGTGCTAGGTTACATATTTCGTTCTTATCTTCAACCAATTATAAAGTTTTGTTTTTGTTTTTAATTCTTAAGCCACGAATTCACGATTTGTGGATATATCGTGTACATGTATACGTATAACCACCCGCACTATATATACGAGATGCATAAGGGTAATTAGATATTGTCTATCGATACAATGATGATTGTATATATGCGCGCACCATCCTACAAGTAAATTGACATCACCGTGCGCCGCGCGCTTTTCTTCTTATTCAATTTTTACTTTTTGGTTTTGTATATAACCGCGAATTGTAAATAATTGTAAATTATTATTAATAATAGAATTTAATTCATAAATGGTAATTTTCTATATACAGATCCAAAATGAGGAGGAATACTTATGTAAATTTATTGAAAGTGATTTTTACCGACAAATTGAGATTTTCTTTATATAGATGCGCGCCGGTCCGTAATCATCCGTGTATATATACGTTTATATATAATCTGATTATATTCTATATAATTACAAGATATAAAAAATGTCATCATGAAACTATTGTTAATCAGTTTTTGTCACGATTTTAATTTAAGACTATTTTAGGAATGTTGAGCTCAAATTTCCCAAAACATGGTAGTTTTTTGTTTCCACACTTATTTCATCTCTGTGTGTGCAAAAAATCTGCACAATAATTGTGCAACTTATATATTGTATATACACAGTTTGGTTTTGTTTAAATGTTAAAAGTGAGTTGCACAAAGATTTTGAGAAATAGATTGTTGTAATAATTTAAGTGGTAACACTTAAAATGGTGTATACTATGTAGATGTAAGTTGAAGATGCGACCTAGCCATTGTTTAGATATTTGTACGCGAACATCTTTTAAATATATGCAAACGTAATTTGTATATGTACATTATACCGTTGAAAACCACCACAATTTACCTGAGAATTATTTACCATCGCCCATATGGAGTACAAGCTAAATCCATTTTAAATTTGTAATGTAAAACGAAAAACAAAAAACTATCGCGAGCTGAGTGGAAAAAAATCGTTGCACAGCAGTTATTTACAATAAATTTTCGCGATAGATATACTTTGTATATAGATTTACATACTTGAAAACAGTGTAAATGTAAATACACGTTCGTATAAGGTCGTATCAAAGGTTTCCATTAAGATTCCATACAAGTATCTTCTTGTGTACCTCTAATTCGATTAGGCAGGCTTTATAGCCACACACAAATCTTAATGTTATGGTTATTCTTGCTTTACTATTTCAACAAGGTCAACAACATTTTTACTTATGTGACAGTAAAAATGACGCACTTTCTACGACCATAAAGTGGTGTATCCGGATCAATTTAAGAAAACGCGTGCGGAAAACTATTTATGACATATACACGTGCGGTGGCTCAACATAATAATTAGAACCTTGTGATGTCGATGTTGTATATATACATAAAGTTAAATAGTTTAGAAAGTAATTGATGATAAATCGACGTTAATCGAACACCTTGAATTTTAAACTAAACGAATCCATTTCAATTTACACCTACAAAATTGTTATGACATTGAGTGCGAGCATTTATGCATTTGATTTATACGGAAGAAATTTACATATATAAGCTAAATGAATGCTGTATGTTGAGACCAAAATTAATTTTAAACATGTACTGGAATGCTAATGAAGTGATTTGAATCCTGTGAAGAACTATGATCTTGGTTTGAACTTTTTTTCTTAGTTTATGTTAAGACTAATCGTGAGATATCAGCTATGGTCAAAAGTTTACCAATTTTATATAATCTACTGTATAATACACCATCATTGTTTAACATTTAAATTCAACATTTAAAGTTGGAAACCATTCTTATAGATTAAAAAACATTACTTAATACAAAAGAGTGTCTTTGTACTTGAATTTTGGAACATGATCTTGGATGTAGGTTCTCTCTAAATGGAAGATCATGTTCTAAAATTTAAGTCCACGAGAGTGTATTAGATATTTATTTGGACTGGTAGTGAAAACCAACATAGATCCCACAAAAATATCTAATGTAAGCTGTCTTTATAACGAAAGTGCTTCTGTCATAGCAAGGTAGTTATCTTTCCGTTTTGGGTATCAAATAATCAAATAGGTAGATTTTTTCATCCACCATATACTCGTATTCTCCAGAATAAGCCTCCCAAGCTTAAAAACTTTTGAGACTTTACATGGCCACAATCGATTTCGTGCATCAAACGACCAATACGAAATATGGTTTGAAAAAATTATCTGGGAAAACTTAATAAACTTGTAATATTATTAAATAGGTCCCACAACCGCACAAACCAATATAAAGACAAAATAAAAATCACACATCTAGGAGTGGGCTCTATTTTATTAGGTGGCAACTAGATCGATAACCCAAAAAATACAATTTCATTTAAGTTCCACATAGTTTCGAGCTTATGTCCCACAACGATCAATTAAGACCCACACTTATCAATTTAAACCGTAATACTGTTCAAAATATGTTCTTAGGAATTTTATATTCCATACAAAAGGTTATGAAAGACTGTTAAAATATTCATACAATTCACCTTTTAAAAACCAATTTTTTTTCGTTCGTAGTCAAGGTCGTGTGGGAAGGCTGAACCTCCTCCGGTATATATTTATACACATATATGTATAACATTTACTCTTATTTTATTTTTTTTTTGTTTTATTTAATGGATGAGACGTTAAATATATTATGTATTTACATGTCACAAAACGTAATTAACAACAAATGAATGATCTTAATATTCAAGATCATCTTTATAATATTTGCTTATAAAATTTTCATGATCGTGTGTATGGATCGTGCACGGAAATGCAATTTCTTATCGCGGCGGATGATAAATTAATTTAGACGACCAGATAGCCTTGTATCGTTTTGATCGTGATCTTAATTTTGATTTTGGCTTTTGTTATCTTGACGATCACCTTGGTAATTTCATATAAATAAACGAAAATAAATCGATCATCGATCAATTTATGAAAATTTATATATCTTTGGTACTCGTATAATAGAGATAATCCTTTCGTAATTTGGATCATTAATCTTAATTTATAAATAACTTAAAAATAAAATTTAAAAAAAAAACAAAAGAAAATCAGAAAATATTTAAGACAATAGGTAATTTAGAATTTTCAAGATTTTTACTTTTTTTGTACCACATACATACCATATACACACATACAATATATATGTTGTGTTGTAATTTTAAAAATGTTTTTTAATTAATTAAAATTAGGCCAATATTTTCAAGGAGCTTATTATTGAACCATAAACAACGATTTGTTGTGTAGATTTTTCCTCTTAACGGCCTTGAGTTTATATGGTTTGTTGTACATATTCGCGATGGTTATATGTTTTAATTGTATTTTGCGCGGGGCAATAAAACAATTTAATTACATTTGCATTTGATTCAAATTTCTTCTTGTTCCTATTTTAAGATCAGTATAGATCATAGTTGAACAAAAAACGATCGACATAATAATAATATATTGTACGATCATCATATAAGTTCATGATCGTGCAAACGATATACATGTTATGCAATTCACGTTTTTGATCTCGGTGTGTGTAGTAATTTTTTGTTGTTGCAATAACAACTATATTGCATTGCCGCTTAAAGGAGGTTTTGATGTGATCTGTTCGAATAAATATATCATCAATTACATGATCACTTTTGGCTAAATTCTATTCATGTTATATAGACTATTACTTTGGCTTCACAATTTTCAAATCTGCACGCGACAAGGTCGACAACTTTTATATACAATTTTTTTTCATACGAGAACACTTTTTAAATACGCGAGATAACGCGATAAATTCCAATTTCTTTGTCTTATGGGTGTAGCCGATACAGATTGAATATAATATTGTACAACGAAATAGTTTTGTCACTATTGGACAACGCCTTATAAAAAATATATAATGGTCGGGCAACGCGCGATCAAGATTAGATTACTTATGTCCGTCAAGACTAAAAAAAAATAGTTGGTTTTGTTATTAAGATAAATGCCGGAAATAAATAGATTATTAATATACTTAGCACTCGACTTGATTAATTTCGACATATTTAGAGTAATTTTAGGGTTTAACCTATTGACTCAGAGTTATGTATTTGAATCAAAAATATTTCCTAGTTTATACCACGAGCTACTCTATATACGTACACATATATAATTGGTTAGATGTTTGAGCACTCGAAATAGTGATTAAGCATAAAATTGCTCTTATGAACAATACCCAATCAAAAGAATAAAAATTAATGAATATATAAATCAAACCTATATAGAGATACAGACGCCGTCTGATAATTTTTATTTATATATATCTGATTGGGATCCCAAAAATCTAATCTAAAAATATAATTCTGTCATAATTCGGGAATTTCACTGTATCCCATGTCATACTTCAACTATATACAATATATACTCAATACGTATCATGCTATAAGCTATAAAGCTTTAAAAATTATGTCTTAATATTTATTTTAAGTTTATTATTGCTAATAAAAAGTGAAATCATCGAAATTAATAACTTTCGGATGCTTTATTCATGCAGGTTTGATTGATTGATTGATTGATTACTATATGAGTTATGTTTTAATTTTGTTTTGATTAACTTCTATATATACATCACACGGTATAATGTTAGGTTAATTTAGCATTTATTACATATTTGCAAACCCCACTTTGGGCGCCAAAATATTGTTTTCTAATTCCTATGTGCAGTTGTCTAATTTTTTTAATTTTATTGTATTTGGTGACGTCAATAGATAGTATTTAGTGATTAAAATGTTTTGGGGTTGAAAAAGACTACTAGGTTTAGTCATAAAGTGAATAATTAAGTCATCCCCATGTTGGGCGCCAACTAATTTTTCTGTTTTTATGAAAAGTATATTGAATATGCTATTAACTTTGTTAGAGATGTTAGATGCACTCATCAGTTTACATTTAGTTCTATTGCCAGATGGGAACAAATACGGCAACATGACTGTAGCAATTTTAATATCTAACTTATATAATATGGACATATAAGAGATATCATATGGTTTTGATTCGAAGACATATTAGGAATATCTGATAGATCTCCCTCTTGGGGTACGAATGAGGGAGAGGTATCAGAAACGAGTTTTTTTCGAACCAAATATTTTTAATGTTGCCAAAAAGTAGTTCATGCCTACCCAGACGAATTCTCAACTTAGCTTCAACAGTTTCAGGTTTAGTATACAAACACACTTGGAAACGAAATCTATTTAGGCTGACTTTACATAAAATATTTTTCAGTGTACATCGTAATCTTCTGGATTTTTGCTAAAAGTATATGTAGCACTGTATTGCAGTTGTGTTTCTGATCTTCATCTTATTACTCTGCTGATGCTATGCGTATATCTCTTCCTCATAAGTTGTTATTTGTATTCCCATATGTGGTCTGGTCTACCATAGTTGTCGGTACGTGTTCCTAGATCTTCACTACATTAATTAAAAAATTTAACCTGACTTCACTCAAGGCCTTACTTCACGCAGTCATTATTGCTTGAACTGCCCCAAAGCCCCACTTTGGGCGCCAATATCGTACTCCATCCATTTTTCTAAATACGCAGCATCTGGATTAAGTATTATACGTATGAGTTATATAAAGCATAAATATTTAACAGTGACTATATAGTACCCATGGTCACCATTCGAAACCAGTAAAATATTTAGTTAAGAGTTCATTTCAAATCCTTTACACTCATTATATACATATTGCAGTCATTTCATCCAGACTGCAAATTCCAAATTCATGAAAATAATAAAACTCCAAAATTGTTAGTTTGCCGTCTGGTCCGTACAAAATTTATCGTTTTATTGCATTATAAACATGATCATTATATACATTTGGGCAGCATAAAAATACAAATGACGATCGACGTCTTAAAGTCTGTAATCTTATTTATATATTATTTCAACTAAAATATATATATTATAGAGACCTGTTTTTCATTTGTTTTCGTATATATAATTCGCGATTTATTCATTAAAGGATAATTGAATAATTTTAACCGATCATTGACATACATACATTGTTTACCAATATGCCCTTGAAAATAATTTGCATTATGTGCGCGCATATAAGCATAATATTATTTATTATATGTATGTTTTCACAAAAGCTATAACTCGTGGGTGCATATTATATGCAAAGAAATATTTTTGAGAAAAGTGAAATCTTAAGTTATATATTGTTATACGCAGTGTTTAGCTAATCCGCTGAAATCTTGAGAAAATCTACGATCATATATTGTTTGTATACAAGAATTAAGTGCCGGTATAATGCAACTGTTATTAATATCGTTTTAATATGCTGTACGATTATGATGATATAATTAAGAGATTTTGGAGTTTCTTAATTTCCTTTCAAAGTGAAACATTATGTTGTATATTATGCCCATTGCCCATTAGACACTTGATTAATTGTTTTGTTTGAAATGTAGCGACACAAAATAAATTAATAAATGATGATGAATAGACCTTGAATTATAAGAAGACGTTTTGTTCTTGAATTAAGTTGTGATTGGAAGATGATCGTTTACATTGCAAAACAATATTTGGGCGCCCAACATGGGGCGCGATAAATTTTAATTCTAAATAAAGCCATTATTACTGTAACGATCTCTTGATATACAATATATCCAATTTAATATTGATAATAATTTTGTATTCACAGTATGTGATCAAATTATAAATATATTATGGTTGATGATGACGTTCGTATTATAGTCATAGAGAAGGAAACTATTTTCCACTTGCTATGTGCTCGTAGTTTTTGATTAAATTTATGATTTTATAATTTTTTATGAGAAAAGCGACGGGATACCACGCGTCCATATCTATCTAGACTATGACATGAGATAAGAATCAACGAACTTTATCATTTGATTGTTCGTTTATTGGATTACAAGAACAGTATTTCTTAACCTTTGTCATATACAGAAAGTGTAAAAGCAAAATTGTACACTGTTTAGGGAGTAAAGAATGTTCTTAAGACAAAAGTGTTAGTTTTAAAATCTGGAATTTATACTTTCTTGAATTGAGTTTAGGTTCAAAATATTATCTCTATCGTCATCTCAGAAGACACTAAGTGCTGGGGCCGCTTGATCCAGTACAGAAATGCTACAAAACCAGCTTAACTACCTTGAAATTGACAGCAACTTTAACTATACGGATATCGAAGTTAGACCAAAAGCTTACATAGGCGAAAGCCCAACAGAATTAAAACCACACGTTTGATGTAAAATCTCAAGTTTGATATAAATAACAGGATGACAGTAATTTTAGAATCTGGAACTTGGTGGATTTCATGATAATCTAAAAACTCCGATCGCATACAGAAACTTTTATCTGCTCTAATTTAACAGAAAATACTCTAAGTCATGATATAACAAATATCTAAGTAGTTGTGCTTTCTATATTTTAGGCTACCATCGTTAATCGATAGGATATCGTTTAGTTACCTTCCTCCTTTCCTAGTAAAAAAAAGTATTTCTCAATATCAAACCAGCTTTTCTCTGGTCTTTCAAAAATTTAACATTTTCCGTCTTTGAAATTAGGTTATACTTCATGAGACCGGTAATTTGAGCATCTTGATAATTTCAGCAGCAGGTTTTCTATATCTGTTCCTCACAAGAACCCTTTAAATATTTTTCTGCTCTCGTGAATTCGATCAAATTAGAGTCTCACTGCTTGGAAGAAATCGAGTTAATACTCGTCAGTCCAATCGTTTTGTTTATGAACTCCGCTGCTAGCCAAATAAGCATACTATACTTAACAATTACAAATTCAGAAATGACGTAACTTAGACATTTAAAAATTATAAGGTGAGACCAAAATATAACAAAAAGGGTCAAATTTGCTAAGCCATATATATATACATAAACCAAATACCTCCCCCGACAACCCAGAGCTATTTAAAGTTATTCTATTTTCAAGGTAAACTCTGCACGCTTTTACAAAAAGTTTTATATAAAATCTTGTATATCACTTTCAATTTCTTAATATATCATGTTGAATTTGAATGGATCGTACAGTCTTGCTAACCCACAGCAGCACACATCCAGGTTACATACACATAATTCCCATGAATAATTTCGAAAACAATAAACCAAAAAATCCTAAAGTAAATTATAACTAAACATTGTATTCCGAGTATATATCTACTTGACAAGATAACCGAACATACACATATATACATAGACATACATAAGACAAGACGATAAAATGTTAAAATTTTCTTTTTAAATTCTTAACAGTCACGATTTTTGATATTTCTTTTGATGTCAAAAATTTGCGCATTTTTGTTTTTACCTATACCCAAGGATTTTATCTATATCTCGAGTTTTATCACGTTTCAGATTAGCGAATTATAATAGCATTGATCTATTTACTGTACCATATATAATTGCACACTGCCATCTATATGTAAAATTAATATTCATAAAATACACGATCGTTCCTCCGGGGTGGGATGCGATCACTGGAAATTTATAAAATTGTTTGATTTATTCAAAACGATCGCGATCGCCAGCTGTATGTATATTATATGTGATTGATGATCGCGATGATATGATTGATCGCGATCGAAGCTACCTTGAGAAATTGGATACGCGATAAGGCGGTGGATGATTTATCAAGATCATATCGTTTCGGTTTATTTAAATAATTTTTTTAATTAAACGCAAGTATTTTATTATGTCCTCAAATTAATTACAACATTCGTCGTACATATTTCATAATATTTTGGTAAACAATTTCAATTAAATCTCACGAATATTGTAAACAGCATATACGATCGCAAAACTATTTTTTTTAACTACATTTTGGAGGGGTGGGCAATAATAAACATAATAATGTGATGATGATGATCATACATTGTATATATGTCTGTATGATGTATATTTGGTGTATATAGTTTGTTCATCGGATTTATTTTTGTGTGAAGATGTCATGAAAAAAAAATTTCACAGATCGCACACACACACACAGATAAAATATGTGTTCGCGCGCTGATTATCTAACCAAAGTGAATTTCAAGAATTTCAATTGTTTAATTTTGTTTTTAATTTATTACAGAATTGGCTTATGCGGTTTTGATAATCCAATGCGAGATCAAAAAACAGATGAAGTTAAACGTCACGTTGGACAGGTAAGAAAACAATTATATATTTTTATTTTAATGTAATTTAAGCGCGACGTCTTGTAATTTAGGTGTAGTTCAGTGTATGTACACGTCGGGCTATATAATTAAATATCAAATGATTGAATTAATTTATGATATCCGTAACAGTTTTATAGTTTTAAATTAGTTTTTAAGTGTTGATTTGAATTAAGAAATTTATGCAAATGAGGTTTATCGTGCGGTACCATAACTTGTTTGAATTGTGCGAGTTTTGTAAGACATTTTGCTATACATATATGAGATTTATTGAACCACGTTGATTATATAGCGCGCATAAAATTATCATCATGAGATCGGTGAATGGTCGCTTGTGTTGTTGTTGATATATGGTGTGCGCGCGGAGGACGTTTTTATTGAAATGTGTGCATAATTTGAAAATTGGCTTAAAATTCCCACATTTTTTTTTCATTTTTATATTTTCAGTCTATTAAATTATTATTATATAAAATGGTGCGATCTATAGCTAATTCGATAGTATTATGTAACATTGAAACTTTTTGAGGTATAGGTCAATCACTTTCAAAGTGATAAACGTTAGTCAACGATTTTTGCCGACTGTTTGTAAATTATCCGTTCCACTCTACATAGCTGAGTTGAGAGGCGATAGATCTTTAGATAGTGGTCAACAAACATACAAATCTAGATATAATAATTGACTTGGAAGACATTTTTAAGATTATAGGCCTAGAGTTAGAACTATTGCAAAACATGATTTTCTTAGTATAAATCTGTGACATTCACGTCCAAATACGAACACATTGTTTTCAGAAATGCAATGCTATTTCGCATAAATTTTTATAGGAGTTCCAACAGTGACTCCCATTTGATTACTGAGCACAAGATGTACAAAACTAGTGACCTCGATACCTCTGTTTAGCCACAAATCAGATGGCTCTTCTTTGGAAATTTTCAGTACAATTTTCCTAACTAACATTATCATAACCTTACAGAGTAGAATCAGATTTCGTCGAATTATTAATTTTCCTCGAGTTATCATATAATTCCCCTAAACATGGGCAAAACTGGATTCTCTCCAAGCAACTAGGGCTATAACAAAAATTATAATCTGGCTCAAAACTCACTTTCGGATGGTAATGTTGTGAGGTTGTCATCTACACATAAAATCAGTAATCATGACCATATGATGATCACGATTCCTGCGAGTACTCTAATTCTCCTAATCTAATATATATAATTGGTCACCCCGATGGACATGTCAGGCCACACATACACATCATACCTTCTGATCCCAACTTGTCGGGTTTCCAGTAACTAGTGCCCAATACTACCGTAAGTTTACACAGTCGAATTGCGTGACTATATCCATGGTGCAAGTGCGCGTTTTCCACGCAAGTTTAGACTTTCAATGAGATTCAACAGCTTACAGTACTAAACATTAACATTTTCCCCAATAGCTGAAGGTGATATTTTGGTTCACCGCATTGAATGACATTACGCACCTCTACAAAATAACCATGTAGTGTTGGATAAATGATGGTTCGGTCAATGAGTTGATGGTTCGGGCAATAAATCTCTCGTTATAATTTAACACAACATGATCCTATAAATCCTTGGAATCGAAATTATATGGTTGAAGTTCATTATTAATTCGTGTCGGTTTAAAATGTTGTATGTTGCAAGACCACACGATTTTCATGATCAATATACTAGACCTCTCTATTTCAAAACTGGTTTATTGAAAATCTAAACTGCCTCTCTTCTTTCCAATAAACAATTTTATGGCAAATAGATTTGTTTGATACGAAACTTCTATCAAGGAAAATACTGCTTAGTATAGTGTAGCATGAGGGTATTGGCATCCCTGTCAGCGCCCTCACATTTTTGAATTGTGCTAATGAGTTTCATTATCTTGAGATCACTTGTTCCAGTGATCAAAATAGTTTTCCACTATCGACATTGAATATCTTTTGGTGATCTTGCGATGGAGGCTGCAAAATGTTCGGCAATAACATATTTTAACCAAACAATAGGCTTCGATAGAGTTATTATAATAAAGATGCATCACATATTTCAAATGTGATTATATAACACATATAAGATCGTGACTATAGTCCATGAAATCATTTCCATGAGAAATATGTCTTTCGAAATAAAAACACATCTCAATAACAATGCTAATTCATCGACTAATCAAAACAGCTTTTCACTTTCATTCAAAATACGTAGTATGCACGATATTTGGACCAATTAGATCTATAATTCAACAATTTATTAGATCATCAAAAAAAACACGAACGAAGATGAACACACATACAACATATACATATATTCAGTCCAATTATAGCATCTCTATCCTTTCGAAACACCGTAACAAGACAATAAAAATAAATCTCATTATCCACCCACGACATCTCAGAATAGAGGATCCGCGATCGCGCAATATATACAAAAAGAAAATAACGACAATTTGGTCATTTCGATGCAATTTATAAGGTATATAAGTGATACATTGCTTTGTGTCTATATATATGTATATAAGTAGATATTATAGACAACAACAAATACTATATAAAGTTACACGATCTCTTGATCATTTTTAGCTTTTTTGAAATATCAATTGATGTCCTTGAGATTTATTTTATTTCACACAATTTAATTTAAATTTTCTTTTTTATTTTAAAATGTCTTTAAAAATTATACTCGCGCAGTGGTTAAATATATATAGGTATCCACAGATACATATAACTTGACCATCATCATGATCATTATACTATTAGTGGATACGATCATGATCATCATCATCATCATATTCATAATTTTTTTTTGTATTATTTTTGATAATCATAATTCAGGGATAGGAAAACACAAATAACTTTTAAACAATGATGATAAATATCGTTGACCGTCATACCGTGCTTATCTCGCTCTCGTCTTATTTATAGAAATTAATTAATTTTATGCCAAAAGATGTTTTTGATGGTTGGTTGTTGTTGTTGCTAAGAATATAATATTCAAATTAACAAAATAAGCTTTTTTTGAATATAAAACTTGTTTAAGTTATATAGGATGGTGATAGGTACGAACATCTCTCTACTATAGATAGACAGGTTTTCTAATCCGAGGAGACAACAATACATACATATAGATGCGAAAGCCTCCCAAGTAGTTCTTCAAGTCAAAGTTCTGTAAGATCAAAACATAAATTTATGTCGCGCGGTATATATCTACACAAATTTTTTAGGGGTTTGGCATTTTGTGGCAATTAAATTTGTCTCAATCCTTGGAAAAGAAATAAAAAAAAATTTCGTTAAGTATTTTTATTGGTTACTGTTTGTGTTTGATGTCCGAGACCCCTATTACTCTATAATGATGTGTTTTTTTTACGTATAGAATATTTGTTTATATGTGGTACTGGGAAGCGGAATTTTAAATTATTTTGGGATGAAAATCAAATGGGATTTGAGTCTTTGTTTAAAATTCTATTGATTTATATATTAGAAATCGAAATGGTCTGTTTATTGCAATAAAGACATGTTTCGGATGCGTCTTATAACGTTTATCAGCCTCATGAAAAGCCAGTAAGTTTTGTGTCAGTCAAATGTATTTAAATTCGGTCATTAAAGTACATGAGATTCTTAATATGTCTTATATAATGAAGAAAATCTTAGATATGAACCGAAACTCGAAAGCTGTAACAAATGGGGACAGACAATTCTGGCAGAGCATCCAAAAAGAGGTTTAAGCTCACCGTTTAAGTTCACGAGTAACAAAATTATATTATAGCAATAGTGAAAATAATGAATATATAGTACTGAAAAATACCAAGACGACTATAATGGCCATCCAATTCATCTTGGTCCTTTTCAACAACTATATGTACATAATCTTGAAAAGAAACCTAATTATTAGTGAGTATTATTCCAAATTATTTGACAGTTTCAATCACGTTTTTAGCTTTGGCTATAAGTAAAAATATTTTCGACTAGATATGGCATATACATTTCCATATATCACTGGCCTGCCAACCTGCCATGGGCACGAATTGTTTACTTTTTTAAATGAGATTTATAGTCTCATTTGACTAAATGAGGTAAGCTTTAAAACTTCCAGTTTCCTCAGAATAAGAAATTTGCCAACAAGTTTAATGAAGCAAATGTTTACTCTGAAATGTTAGAGAAATTCTACCAAAAAATATTAAACATCAAGGACTCATCATAAAACCCTCGCATGTTCATTATAGCCATGATATTCTTAATTGTCGACCATTATCGGTCCGCGACAGGATTTCAAAGATCCGCATAATGTTATTAATTTTCGGAATAATAGTCAGCACCCGAGACTGGTCCTTTTGAAGTGACAACGTGAATAACCGATAAATAACTCAGTAGGAGTTGTTGTCATTATCGAATATATGACTCGTGTATTGTATATGAAGATGTCAGCTTTATGCGTTTGGGTTTATAATCAGAATAAATATAAGTTGACTTTTTAAAATTAGAAACACGTTTCTTATTTACCATACATTTTTTTACCATTGCGTCGAAAAGTGGGAAAAGGTAGAAGAATTGGCAATTAAATAACATTAAATTACCAGACCATTATTGATCTCAAGAACTAATGAAAATAATATACATTTCACAACGAACCACAACGAGATGAAAAGCGTTTTCCAATGGAACCTTATTTAAAAATAGAGCTGTTTGCTTCTTAATCTTCTCTTGTTCAATAGTTCGCAATATTTTAAAGGTAATTGTTGTGATCCAGTTGTTGGTTAATTGTTATATTAATTACATACTACTCGAGATGAGAAATCATCTAATATTTCATCTTTTCTATTAGGACGTTATAGTTGATTCTCAACTTAGGATAGATTAGGTTCGGTTAAATTAGGTTAGGTTAGATTAGGATAGGTTAGGTAAGTTTAGGTTAGGTTGGAATGGCTGTCTTGAAGGAAAGTTTGCATGTGACAAAATCTGTCCTTGTTCTTATCTATCTGTCCGCATTCTTATCTATACCCCACTTATCTGCCGTCAGCTAAGTAAAGTCAACTTGCTGGATATGTATCGATTCAGTTTTGACCAGATTTCTCTAGTTAGTACACATTAGTTTTTATTAACCGATTCACAGATATCCAAACTCCTTCTTAAATTAAGATTTTATATGAGGCGACACAGTTTGACAAGAGACGACATGTTGTGTCCTAAAAAGCAAGTATATGTCCGCCATTTTATTGTCCGCCACACTGAAGTATCCTAGCACACATGAACAGAACTGACATGTCGATAATAGATAATTCTGGGTTACTTTCGATTTAAAACTGTGCGATTGAAACGTGTTATTAGAAACTTGACTGTCGCCAAGAAATGAAAGTATTCCTGGCGGATATTAAATTATACTTCAACCAGTTAAATTAAAAAATAGGTCTGCTGCCAATGTCTATTAGAAACCCCAACCCTTCTATTCTGTTTTTGAACCACCTGTAAAACGAATCAGATAATCTCATCTTTCATGGCTGTGTCATTTAACCAGTACTTTCTAGGCTATTGCAGTCAAAAATTTCCTCCCAAATAATGATGAAAATATACATGCGTAGGTTCACTTAAGTTGCAAAGATATTTATCGAACACTGCAATAGCAATTTCTTTTGCATAAATGGACACATTACAGAGAATATAGAAGTCACAAAACTCCATCTTATATTGTTAACTAACAAATCTACTTACGGAAGAAAAACCTAAGTGGATTGTCACGATCCTACCTCTAGGCATTTGATCTATTAAGCTCCCAAGTCACTGTTCCACTATCAGTCAGGTAAGTGCCCGAAATATATCTTCAGGTTTTACGCCGTATAAGTATACCCTCGCTTTATCCAGTAAGGTTTCCATTGAATATTTGTTTTATTTAAGAGATTTTGCAATAGGACCGCGGATAAAAGAGTGGAGAGCTGCTTTCGTACCATTACTCGCACGCAAAACTACTCGGCTTGATCGAGTCTTTGCTTTGACCTTTCATTATTCCAAAAAAGTTAGAAGAAAAGACTATAACCTTAGAGTTATAACATCATTAGAATTACATTGCTTATTTCTGTCTGCTTTCAGACTGAAAATGGGCTTTATTTAAGATAACTCAGAATGGACGGACTAAAAGGTTGTACCTTACGTAGCCTAGCTGTGTCGAGCGCTTTCCCAATTTTACAACAGACGAGTTTGCTAGTTTCCGTCTTGGAATTATTTAATTCGTGCCAATACGTTTTTAGGATTAACTTATATAAGCAAATACAGCATCTTTTCTTCTTCTTGCTGTTTTGAAGATTTTCCTGCATTTATGTCGAGCATTTAAAAGTTCTTTAATTTAGAATTCGATATTTTGTTTTCTGAGTATTGTATTGATATATGTGAATTTGAAACCGGTTCTGGAAGGATATTGCCCAGAATAGTTATACAAGTGTACCAGTTGGACTTGTGTTCCTCATATCCCTAACAATTTAACTTCTAGGTTTTTTAACCAATTCCCATTGGAGAGCTATTAGTGATCCATAAAAAAATCGTTGTCGACCACTTTCCAGTTCATTCCGCAACCTCTTATAACATTTGAGACAAGTGAAAAATCATAAAGTGTTAAAACCACAGAAGAGAGTCTGTTTCGTGAAAACATTAGTTCTGTTGCTTCATGTCATATTATTAGGTAGCTCGTGACTTCAAGATTTATGGGCTGGTCTTGGTTGAATTGCAAATATTTTTCCAAAACGAAATTTGTCAGCATATAGTACTACAATATCAGTCATGAATTTTTTATGGTAAGCTTTTGAGCTTATCGTCAGTAGAACGATTATTCTATCGCTTATAAATTCGTCACCATCGTTAATTGTATTTTGAAAAATAATTTGTTTTGCAGATATTCAATAACCATCGCATTAATTTCGTAAATGCGACAAAATATGTTTTGACTCGCCTCTATATAAATACAGGTAGTATACACTTTTCAGGGTCAATCGTATATGAATGATAGTGTACCACCCATCAGCACAATAATTTTGCAAATGTGATTTTAATAGCTAGCATACGCAATTTTGCAATTTTTAAAAGTGTTTTTTGTTATCTAATATGGGCATTCCATGTATATATGTACCTATAAACGATATCCAAGTCGTAAACGTTTTCATGTGTAATTGAACAAAACATGAAGGAGGAATTAATGATTTTCGTTGTTATTTTTCAACAGTCCATGAACCTGTGGTATGTCTTATTCGAGTGTGTGTGTATCATTCAATATCGAATCGAAAAACTAAATAATTATTTAAATCGTCCAGCGTAAGTATATAAATACTTACGTTGCTTTTAACAAGACAGAACAAAACAATACAAATAATGTAATCAAATCAAATAATAAACAAAAAAAAACTTTATAATGTCAAGCGAGTTGGTTTAGTATATTGTTTGTGCATGACTTTGTCTAATTAAAATAATAACAAAACAAAAAAAAATTATAAAACAAAAAATAACAAGATAGACGATTAAGATGCGTGG
Organism: Tipula lateralis; assembly: GCA_963932295.1. Lineage (NCBI taxonomy): Eukaryota > Metazoa > Arthropoda > Insecta > Diptera > Tipulidae > Tipula > Tipula lateralis. The sequence continues at coordinate 111,743,792 of OZ010738.1, forward strand.
ATATTATAATCCTAGATGCACGCGGTTCAAATAGGATTTGTTGTCATGTCTTGTCTCAATTTTGTTAACAATATACGTGCTATGCACCACATTATGTGGAATGCAAAAATGCAATTAAAATTACGTTGGCCTGTCTGTTCAGCATGTCATCCATATGTACATATATACTTATGTATTTAAATTTATTTATAACAACATGATCTCATATATAACCAAGTCTTATTTACTCGACACTGTATATACTATGTACATACATACATTTACAATGTGAATTACATGGACGACAAAACATCACATTGATTGATCGTTTATAATTTAGGACTCGGCTTGCCGACTGACTGTACACAAGGTTTTTTAGGTTTACCAAACAACAATACACCTTGTCAATTTTTGACATAAAGTTACCATAACTAAATTTGTGTTTTGTACAGACCATAATACACCTATAAAAAAATATATATATATATGTATAAGAATACAATGGGGTAAACCAACCAATCCGACGAATTTTATTAGTTTTTTGTTTTTGTTCATAAGATTACAAAATTTCATTGAGAATTTCTTTTATGTTTCGAGGACATTTTATTTCCGATTTTTTACCACTTCCTTTAAGACTACATATATGTTTGTGTAATACATCCAATGTGATGTTATTGAACTCGAGCGATTTTAACCAAACAAAAAAATTTTTTTATTTCCAGGGTGTTAAAATAAAAATGGACGATGCTGGCAATATACTAATAAGACGATATTCCAAATCGAATGTATTCATAAAAAGTACGGCAAGTGCGCCGAACGAGGAGACCGCAATCGGTAGCGATATACTAAAATTACCAAATCAAGGATTAGAAAGTGAAAAAATTGTTAAACTTTTCGATATGAAAAAATTCCAATCGAACGTGAATCGCGAATTGAGACGAGCATACCCGGATCGAAGGCGGCTCGAAACCCAATGCCTATCACTAATATCGTTTGTTAAAACGGAAAATGATATATTAGATTGTCCGGTGTGGGTTTTAATAATTAATGTTGTCGCAATGGATATGTTAAAAAGTAAATTACCTCCAGGTAAGTCTCGTTTAAAGTTCATTCACATATATTTTTTTTTTATAAACGAGTGTCTATATACTTGACAGGTGATCTCTTTGTATTGTTGTACACATACATACTAAATATATATAAGAAATCGTGATGCATCTCTATTTATATATTATTTATATATTTCTTAATTATATAATTAAATATTTTGAATTTTCTGGCTTTGAGCGCTGCACATTTATCATCATCGTCCGAGATGAAATATGAGATGAGAATGGATCATTTCCGTTAGATAAACATAAAACATAAATTTTTTTGTTGTATTACTATAGTGATTGATCTAATTTGGCATAATTTATGGTAAATGATGAACCAATTGTAATAAATTATGCTTTATAAATCAATTGAGATTCAACGTAATGTTTTGAAATTGGTTTGAATGAAAAACGATCTGAGAGAAAATTTGTAATTTATTTACGCGGATCGGTACGAATGGTGTTTGCAACATTCTTTATGTCGAATATTTGTGCAAAATAAATGTTCAGAATACAATGATATTCAAACTCGAATCAAATGTGGTTCAAATTTATTTAGACATAATCAAACTTCGTTGAAACTTGATTTTGACTACGTAAACTGTTCGTAGCAAATTATATTAAAAATTATTTTTAAACACCTCACATAACGTTGAAACGTTTCAAAACAACAGTAATCAAATTTAGGTCAAACTACACAACATGTGGTTTGCAAATATTCTCAAACTCAGTTTTAATTAATCGTGTATAAGGGTAAATCAAACTCCGACTCTTTCAAGTAATATTCAATCTATTCAATCAAATTTTGAAAAAGAAAGTTATTCAAATATAAATCTTAAAAACAAAAATCTTAAAGATCATAATGGTCTATCCTACCTCTCCGGTGATGATATGATGATCTTAATTGACGGAATATGCTACAATCTAGTTGGCGCCGGGTTTTACATACAAAATCCTGAGGTCGAATTATCTATCTCCCTTGGGAATAATTTTTAAAGCAATTCACTTTCCAAAGGAGATGAATTAGATAGATCGTCGTATCTGCATCATTTCTGCTCTAAAGGCGGTTGCTTCTAATACTGTTTCATCGATAAAATCTGATTTTGAGACGATAATTGCTTTAAATTGACAAGGCAGTCTGAATAAAGTTAAACTTCACTTGATACCCAGTTACATATCTTGAACTTCTTACTGTCGCATTTAGTGTACGTAACACAAGAGAGTTCTTTAGGCTTCTTACTCTCACAAATTTTCTCTCACAAATGTTTAAATCATTTTGATTATCATACAATTGAGAGGAGAGGGGAGGGAAGTTTTTTGTAAATATTCAAAATTATTTTACAATTCTCTCAATATTTTTTAAGTCAAACTCTAATATTTTTATTCTGTTCAAAATCGGCCGATCTTTGAATGGCAGAACATTGCTTAAGAAGCCCTCAAAACTAGTTCTTATTGACTGTTTTTATTATTTATCTACTCAGAGACAACTTATGTAATATTCTCTCAAAGAAATCAATGTCTATGCTTCTTCTATCAGTTATTTCAATGACATGTTGAGATTTGACACATTTTACTTTTTCTCGTCTTTTCTGTTCTCTTACTCAAATAATCCTCAGTGTGTTGAAACATTACACTTTTTCTCGTCTTTTCTGCCCTTTTTTTTCTCTCGTTCTCTCTCTATCTATCTATCTCACACACAGAGAGGTTGCAGGCATTTTATTGGTAAATATTCTTCGAGAGAGTCTATTTACAATTATACTTTCCTCTCCTTAATCTAAGAGGACTATTTTCAATTCTCTTCTTCTTTTTGCATCAGAAGTAACTATATATAGTCGTATAAGCATCTAAAGCATTATTTCACGCATCTATATACTTTTGCATTTAATGAAGTGTCTTAAATTCTTAATGAAAGAATTGATCACTATTTTCGACTTCTGAATAAGAGAGAAAGAGATTATTTATATTATTATAAGATGACTTTATCCTGGATATAAATCATGGACATTATAAATTAATATTTGGCAAGAAATTTAGGCATGAAATTTCCCAAAAATTGAACCTAAACTGAACGTTTGCTTTTGCAAAATGGTAATTCGATAAGCTCACTCACGACGTTGAGGATTGACAATAATAACTTTTAACGAAAGATCGATTGTTGTGTTGTTCATGACAAGAGATTTCGATGGAAACAAATTTTCTTTTAATTTTGTGCTTATTTAATCATGAAAATGTTGGACATATTTTCTGGAGAGTAAAATGGATTCGAAATAACCACACTTGTTCTCAAACAATATTATCTGCAGTAGTTAAGGCAGCATAAATTTGCATTCACTTAATTTGTAATTCAATAGGCATCTACGATAGGATATCATATATATTATGATCCGGTTTTCAAGTCTTGAAAACAATTAATAATTTACGAAGCTGCTTATGACAATCTGCCAACTTTTTGGTTAAAGTTTACTATTCAAAATACATAATGAATGTGAACCCATCTTTATCTTACTATTTGAGTGCATAACGCAATTATATCAGTAATATTAGGCAAGTTACCAAGTGTACCACAAATATCAATTACCATTTAGGACTTACACTACACCGGTTATTGGAAACACCAATTCGAAATTATAATCCATATTCAGAGTGAGTTATAAGATCGCTAATTGGAAAACGAAAGATTATGATCAAGTATATCGAATGAAGCATACAAAAAGTACATCATGAAACAATGAAAAGAAATGCAACAATGAAAGCACTTCACTAAGGAAAAAAATCGAAGATTAAGATGGAGATGCGTCTTACTATCTCGAACTGCGACTTAACTCGACTATTGGTATACAAATTAACGAATCAATCAAAATTTCATCGAAGATGTTGAAAAATTGCTATACTTTGGTTTAATTTCCATTAAGCAACGTCTAAATCAACGAAGAAACGCATTCAATTACGAATGTTGAATGTTTACGCAAAGTCAGTACTTTTATATATGATTGCAAAATGTTGAATTTCACAGAGAAGATTACAAGAACATATTTTTCATTTAATTTCGATTACGGCACAATGTTTAATTGGATCGACAAAAATGCATAACTAATTAGTAATAACTATATGTGTGTTATGATGTTCTCGAACGTTGCAATACAATTCGATTCATATGGTTGATTGAATCGGATCAAAAATTTCTATTTTTTTAACAAAACTATCATTGGACAATGTGTATTTATTATTGCTATTAGAGTTACAGTAGAAGTGTCTATAGCTATTGCAACGGGTTCTGCCCGTGTTGTTGAAATAATCGCTATCTCAATAATCGCTATCTTGTCACGCTTACCTGAACGCAGCTTGAATTGTTTGCTACAGTTTGAATTGTTGAATCCAATTTTTTACGTGGAACTATAACCAATGCACATATAAGCTTCGGTAACCCAAAAAGTGGAATGGGTTAGTCTTAGTAATCTTACACTTCCGCTTGAGAACGAAAGTGCAGCGTCCAAATTTTACTTGAAAAATCGTGCATTAGGCGCTACAACGTGTACAAGAGTCCCAATAAACGAAGTAAACATGGAAATGACATTGATTTAACATAATAGACAAGTTTTAGATATGATAAAATACATTGATCAACCCCATTTAAGGTGTTTATTCGAACTTTATTATTCTTACTGATTGTATTTATTCATTAAACGTTCCACTGCACCTATATGGAGTATAACCGTCTCACTGCGCCTACACTATGTTATCGTACTTGATCAACGCATTAATTATAACCGTAGCACTTTGTTTAGAAGTTTTGTATAATTTTATCCTTAGTGTTCTTTGAATAGTCGCAAATCTCGATTACTTAAGTCCATATACAGGGCACAACACCTGCGATGGTTCAATAACAATTTGGAGTTTACTTCAACATCATTTTCCTGAATTTTCTTTTTTGTTTATTAATATGCTTTTTCTATCTAAGCCCATAAGTATGTATATAGTTAGCAGTTTTCACCAATAAAATCAGCTGCCATAACCCGTTACCCGGTATTAACTAAAGGTTCCAAAAGTTTTTAAATTCATAAAATTTGTTCATTTTATGGATTTCGTTACGTTTAATCCGATCCGCTAAGTCTTAGCCCATTTACTTATTTTATCAAAAGCTCGTGTAGCTAAGTTTAAATTTCTCGATATGCCTCCCAACTACTCGAATTTCAGTATCGCCAGGAAGTGAAGGAATAGAAAATACCTCATATGCCTCTAGTAAAAAACAGATAAAATAGCAGATCCAATGGACACTACATTAGAGGACTCTCGGTGAAATAAACTTAAGCTCAAAGTATGCTTCATCGTATTAACTCAAAGTGTTTGAGTTATTTTAATCTGTGTTCAATCAAATTCCTGCACTACATAAAAAGACTCCAGCAACATCCCTATCTGAATACTTGTCTTTGAAGTCAAACTAAGTTTTGGTAAAAAACTTCGTTGCTCTAAAATTAGTCGTATAATTAGTAGAATTACGAATAGTTTGAATAGTTATAGATCTCTGCCTGTAGTGCCATCTATGAAGAAACGGTTTGAATTAATCACCCATTAAGTTTTGGCTTGAGTTTTGTCAAACCACTACAATATCATATAAATATAAAGAAGTGAGATTGGTCGATTTCTGAATGATTGCTATATCTACTACTGTCCACTACTTGGGTACATATTTGAATAATTGAAAAGTATCTTCGAAGTGTACAGTCAATATACCAGTTTTTTGCACTTCTAGCTCATTTTCTTTCGTTTGTATTAATTGGGCGAATTTTCTCTTTGAATTGTTTTATTTTCTTTACTGCTTCCATAGCGAGTAATTCGATTTCTTAGTTTTAGTTCAGATACCAAAAAGTGCTTTTATTTCGAGTGTGGCTTACGTCACTTGTTTTATGTCAGAAAATTACTGTAATGTTTAATAATTACGAAATAGGTCGCTTTACGATTGAACAACATTCAGTAGGAATGGGATGACTACAAAGCAAATCCCAAATGAGGACAACATTAAGTTTTAACCGAACTGCGCAACCTGCCATCTAGCGTTCGGTTTTTGTGACACTGTATTCAGGGAAAGAATAATTAGTCGTAACTCCATTGTATTTTGTTCTGTGGGTGCGGGTAAAAAAGTGTTACGTTAACCATGCAGAAGCAATCCAAGACTTGAAAGTTCAAAGCGAATTGGCCATTGATGAGATAAAAGCCTATATACCAAACAAAGGTTCTGTAACATTTGGTACTATATTGACAGAATAGGTACTGTTAATCCAGCCGTAGAAGTAATTTGAATGAAATGATGTTCCATACATAATGGCAATGTACAGTGTCTAGCCATAGCAATATAACCACGCGTTTTTGCGAATTTTTAAAATAATGGGCTAAAAAATGTCCAAGCTTTTAAGCTGAGTTCATACTTGGATTTCTTCGTTCATCTTTTCATTCATTCGTTCGGTAATTTTGTTTTGACGATTCATACTTTGCTTAAATTTCAGAACGATTCTCGAAACGATTTTGTCAGTAACTAAAATTAATCCCCTTGGCACGCACGTACACATTATATGTATTTTGTTTCCGAACAACATGGCTTATATTTGCTTCTTTTTCATTTTGGTGTCATGTTGTTTCTTTTACTCAATGTTCGTTCAGACAAAAAGTTGAAGTTAAACTATCTCTTGCGATAAAATGTAGGAACAAAAAATTTTCATTTTGAAGCACTACGATTGGCTGAAAATTTTTCTTAAATGAATGAATGTACGAAGAAATTGAAGTATGAATTCAGCTTAAATCCAATATCTTTAATAAGGAAGCTTTGAAATAATACAGCAAAATAAACTGTTTAATTTTTTAAATAAAAACAACAAATATTTGAGTGTCTTTGTTGTATAACCACTTTTAATTCAATAAATCTAATTCAATAAAAAAATTAATAAAACAAAAATGTTCGTCAAAAATGGTAATAAGATATAACCGACTTCTAACCAACAAATTGATAATTTCGGGTGATATTTCCTCCCAGGTATGTTAAATAGCCAATTTTAATTCTTCTACATTGTTGAATTGGCGGTTACCTTTGTACATTTTTCTAACCAATATTCTCCAAAGATTTTTGATTAGACTTTGCTCGGTTGAGAAACCGGGTCAATCTAATAATGGTATGTAGTATGTTTCAAACCATGATTTTGTACTACGACTCGTATGTACTTAATTATTATCTTGCTGGAGAATCCAGTTTTTATCTTGGTTTATGTACAACGCTCCTCGTTTTGTTGAAAGTGAACGCTAAGGTAAAAGTTCCCACTGAACAGAAAGCCCTTCATACCATTAAACTACCACCACCAAAATTCTACTCTTTTCTGATATCCTTCCAGTCGTACGGAAAGCAGTTCGGACCATTAAGGTCACATTTTTTTAAAATAACATAGTTATCATAAAAACGAAACAATTATTTTCTTAATTACTTTAGCTTCTTTGTACCGTGGCAATAACTTAGGTGTTGATATCGGTTTACTGTGTTTCAGATGTCCAGCAACTTTCAAATATCGACTGATTGTGCTTCGAAAAACTTTAATTTAATATCGATTTTCAGTCGCTTCTTTAATCAACCCACTGGTCTCGCTTCAACTCATTTTTTTTGGTTTTCGATTATTTTGTCCCGTAATTAACCGGATCTCTTATAAAAAATGGCTTATTTTTGCCTGTTTCGTCTTAACAAAAAACCTTCTACGGAAAGTTTGCCCTTTTAAAAATACATATTTCCCACGTGGCATTATTTTACGAAGCAAGGCTAACTAGTACTAAAAAATTTATAATTTATAAAACTGAGCGAAAAATAAACAGAAGACTGCTATGGGTATAAATAGTTTCAAATATTTCTAATATTGGTTGCTTTTGTTATATTGTAATAATTTTTTTTTATTTTGTTGTATTATATCCTTAATCAATAATAATCTATGGCTTAAAGGGCCCTTACCAACTGAGATCTTACGAACCAGTTTTAACGATTGATTTGCCCAATGAATGTTGTTACACACAATCGCTTTTTATGTCATCCGGTGCATGTTAGTTTTTACATGCTACAACCAGCAACCATAATCATGATTTTGTATTAAAAGTTTGAAAATTTTTTAACCCAATATTTTAGAAATTCGAAAAAACGAATGGTTATATATAGTTATGCTACACACTGTATAATCTTTTGGAATATGTGTCTTATCATATATTGCAAACAGTAGATGGGCCACTCTTTATATAATTATTACACGAAGGCAAACAGTGAGTCGAAAAACAAAACAGATTGAAAGCAAAAGGTAATAGCGTCCGATGGTCCAATTCGGTCCAACCTGTATTTCATCACTTTATACATGTACGACAGTTAAAGTAAACTATTTTTGGTATCCATATATCTCCAAAAATCACTTTTATAATGTTTAAATCGTGATTTGTGCATGATTGTGTCTTAAAATATTCAACAACAACAATAAAAAAAACATTTCCAAATCAAACAACACAAAATATGTTCTTGAAATGTTACGTAAAATTTCTTACACAGGCAACACAACAACAACAAGAAATAAAACCCCGTCAATTAGAGTCGTTGGTTATTTATATAAAAACGCGAGCATTGAAAATCTTAAGTAGGTGGACTCCATCTACAAATATGTATATGATACATAAAATGGAGAGACTCAATACTGTAATTAAATTAATTAAATTATTGTGTTATAGCTTCGTATTGTTGTTGTATTTGATTTACATCAAACACATAAAATTGAATGATAATCGGAAATACAATTATATGTTGGCTTATGTATTCGATTCGAATTATAAATGATATTTTAATTTTATGTTATCTGTGTCACAATTTAACGGAAAACCGATTTCGTAATGTTGCGATCGAGCTTTTTGGAGTACATAGTTGTTATGTGTATGTAGCTCGCGCGCTCTATAATTTTGTATCGCGCATATAGATTGTATTCTAATGCCCTTCAAAATTTGAATAAATTGTCGATTTGTAGTTTTGTGTATTTTTTTTTGTTAAAACTATGTGCCATTGAAGAATTGTTGAGGAGATTGTCTATTTTCGTTCGTTTCTCGTATATATACACACATAAGATACGGTATTGAGACTAAATTAAGGGCGAACGAAACTGAACAAACAGAAAATATATGTGTGTTATATCGCGCGACAAGATAATTTTATTTGACTTCTAACGAACACAGCTCAAAGATCAAAGATTAAAATAACAAACTATTAATACACTCGTACATACATTTCGAACAATAACTATAAGCTCCTTGATACCATCTTTTACCTATTTCATTGTTTTGTGTGTCTTATGATGTTACATAACGGATTTCATTAGTGTTTCACAAATCACTTTTATCATTTTTTCATATAATAACCGTCTTGTACATAATATACAAGAACTATATATTGTTCTATGCCATAAATCATTTGAGCCAAATCGCAGCACAGAATCTAAACGAATGTAATGTCTAGGAAGTTCATGTAATATAACAGCGCGATACAGTGTGACACGTGCAGAGGACGAGTGTTGATCGTACGCGCTCAATTTACTATTTTGCAAACATAGGTTATCGTTCGTTTAGTCCAATCAAACCCCTGTTGTAGATAATCGGGTATTCGCTATATATCTATATGCATCGTGATACAAGATTATATATATAAAATCTTTATTTCAATGTTTCGAGAATATACACTTATGAATAGAAATAAGGAAGAAACGAATGTCTAGAATTTATGGCTTTCATATATTAAATGGTTTCGATTGTCACAAGCAACGAAACACGAATTTACAATAATTCTTAATACGAGTACTTTCCTATCTAAGTATATTCATCTTCAGGTCTTGTTTGTTAAAACACAACATCTGCTTATATATAGATTTAAGAGATTATGCGCTGTTAAGACTTTCATTTTTGTACTTTCTTAATAGCAAAGCAATTATAAACGAATCTAACACAAATTAAAATTAGAAATAATTTCGTTTTTTGTGAGAAAATGAAATTAAATTACATCGGGTTATGCCAGCGTTTCTTAACAACGGTTATTCTCAACTTCTAATTGTTTTGTCACTATTATAGTTTCTAAATCTCCTTACACCTCTTAATAATACTTAAACTTGTAAAGAAGTTTGCCATGTGTTTTGGGGATGACCTTATATTCTGCACTTCCAAATGAGGATGTAAGGATACCCAGTAATCACAGCCAATATGTAACAGTCGTTCTTTGAACCTCGTCTCAGTTGAGAGCTTTCGAACCATTTAATACGTGTTGCTAAATTATGTACTGCGTGGTACTGTATATCGTAGCAGCGGTAAACTATCATTTTTACTTTACCGATTTGGTTTCAGCATTATGAACATGTTAGGGAATGTAAACCCGAAAAGAGTTTTGAAACGCGGTATTTCGACTTTAAAGAAATCAGATCTGTGATCCAAGTTTAAGCAGTATCTTAAATTTAATATTTCAAATAATTCGAAATTTCGTCTTGTCACTCATATACGTTTCTCTACCTCTGTCTGAATTCATTGTTAAACTATTTTGGTACCACCAATTTTCCGTAAGAGAGGGTATCGTTCAAAAATCTATTATTCAAGCCGTAAAATATAAAACAGTTAATCCATGTTCAAAGACGATTTTTGTAAGTTTCCCGCGTATATCTCGGCCACAAACCCTATATTGATGCTTTGGGCTACATAAGATTTTTACATCTCCATGAAGCAATACATTCAGCTTTCCACTTTCCATTTGATTAGTTTAACGAATAATCTAAACCAACAAATACACTTTCTAGGCTATGACAACAATTTCTGGTCAAACAACAATATTGTGTCAGCTTTAACCTCAGTCAGTCTCAGTTTGTGCTACAGTAACTTATGAACTTGAGCTTGATATCAAGACATGATTGTTTCGGGGATCAATGTGTCAATTCACGTCATGAATTTGGATAGTTAGATGTCGATTACCTGCCATCTATATGATTATTTTATTATAACTTTACAAATACTTTTACTTAAGTCGATATAGAATGGATTCGGACAGGCTCTTCGTCTAAGATATGGCGTTTACCTTTTGAAGTTACTGGGGTAAGAATTTAAATATTGTATTCGTTATAATCAAGAGCGTAATTACGATAACTTAACAATTTTTAAGGCACACTTAAATCGTACATTGAGCTGTGGATAGATTTCGTACCATGTACTTTCCAATTGATGCAATAATTCCAACACACCGTAAGAATGTGCGCAATGAAGATAATATTACATTAGTCAAGTAAAATTTAGACAAAGAAGAGTTGACAAGCAGGCATTGGTGTTCCGTCCATCCACTGTACGTGACACTGTATTTGAGCCATACAATATCCAGATTGTGATATTATTGCTTTATGAACATAACATTCAGATTATCTCACAGATATTATAGAATCTAATAATTTTTATAATCTTCTTCAATACAGTACAGCTACAGTGCTTTGGTTTCAAAATCAACGAGTCCAAACCCAGATTTTTGATCTCTTGGTTTCTAGCTCAAGACGTAATTGATTTCAGTAGGGGTACCCACACGTTTGAAGGAGTGACAGCTACAATGTTATGTCCATTATGGACCCCATCAATTTAACAAATTCTAGAAATTTGTACTCAATGATGTCAACATGTTTTGTTGCTTTGAGTGGTCCCCAAATTTTTACCTCTTCGAAAAAAATGTATTTCTTTGGAAATAATGATGTTTATGTAACAATTATTTCTTTCCGATTCTGGCCGTTATACAAAAGACATACGAAGCGGACGTTGTTTAGTATCATTGATAAACTTCTTGACTTGTCTGGAAATTTCAAAAGAAACTTCCCAACGGTTAAAGTTGGTATGTACACCATTAATTTTTCATATCCATTATATGCACCTTTGCTACGATACCTATATGAATGAAGTCTCTAATCATCAATCTGACATCGTATATGTTAGACCTCATAGACCTATCCAAATTATTAAGAAATGAGTTGTTGCCTCAGGGTACACTGATCTGCTTGACAGTCTTACAGGCCCAATTAGACTGCCGAACTGAGAGTACTTTGGACCAGTTCAAGTATATGCGACTTTTTAACTTCGATTGACTTATCGATGATGTGCTGCAAATACGAAGTGTTACTAGTAGGATTACGACTTATTCCATATATAAGCTTTTGAATATCTTTGCTCTTTTGAAAAACCCTAAGTCTATTATATTGAGCCATGGTACTTGTAGCAATTTAAAAATTATCAAAATATATTTGACAGGAGTTAGAAGTTGAACTGATTTAACACAGTTAGAATTACTGTTCGAACCCCATCAAACATTTTTCTGTTTAAACTAGCAACTGGCTTACATATTCTAATTAATAATGGCTTCTGATCCATACTCTATCTTACCTTGTATTATCTTTTATCACGTATTGCTCCAGCAAGTTTCGACCAGTCAATTTTAACAAGGTTCGGCGTCGATAGATAAGCTTAAGTCGATTCTGTTTCAGTATGATATAAGCCAAAAGCAGGTTAGGCTTATGTCTTCCAAGTAAAATAACTATTTTGGTTGATTAGATATATATAACTGACGACTAGGATACACACATATTTCCACAGAATCAAATGCAGATCAAACAAACTAAGAAGTAGTTCCAGAATGTAAATGCTACTGTATAGCTGATACGAACTTCAGTCAATTGAGTCAAACTTATGTTTTCAGTATATTTGCGGTTAATTTCACCCCTATTACCGTAGTTAATCTTACACATAATGTATCTTAAGATGATCAGTTCATTAAATTAGTCAAAATTATATCAAATTAAGCAAACCATACCTCTTAATTAGCCGAATCTTAAATAATTCATAATTTTTATTAAGATGACCAAATTTCGAGTTCCGACATATAAAAGAATCTGTGGGAACCGCAATGAATTCACATTAGGTAATCAAAATATTTGTTGAACCAATTTGTGTATATTTCGGTAATTATTATAATGAAATCATCATTGGATTTATAAATTCTTGAGATAGGGTTTCTGAATCTCATGATTACATCATACTTTTTAAGTTTTGTCATGGGCGCACTTGACGTCATCAAGTATCTGCTTTTTATCAATAAATAAATTGTAAAGGGTTAATGCAATTGTTTAACGTGGTCTTAAGAAGAAATCATCATTCATAAAACAGTTTTTGATCTTGAACCTTATCACATTTCAGTTTATAGGAAAAAAAGCTCATATCATGATAAAAGCACAAAACTGGATGTTGGTTTTATCGAGAGCTAGTTATGTATCAAAAATGCTATATAACACGGTACTTGTTGGACCCGTTCTTTTGTGTCGTCTTTTTATCAGCCTTGTCACTACGATCTTTTTATCACTTACATATGATTACGTTATATATATATATATATATATATATATATATATATATATATATATATATATATATATATAGGCCTAGAATCTCGGTGTTATGTAGTTTTGTCTCTTTATATATACATATATATATATATATATATATATATATATATATATATATATATATATATATATATATATATATATATATATATATATATATCTTGGAGTTATATTGCTATGCTTAATCCGTTAAACTGGTCCTTAAAACGAGAACTCCACTATTGGAAAAAGGCAGCCTTTTGCACTGTTCATCATTAACGGTAACCCCGGTGGTAAACTGCGGGTCTCCGCACACTTAGATCTAACTACTGATCAAAAATTAGTTCCGTTGTCCAAAAATAGAATACGTCTTTGATGACACAGTGGTTAAATAGCCAATGAATTCTAAGTGAACCGCATTCATTAATGAAATGTATGAGTTATCGGTCCATTAACCAATAGGTTGTACTTTAAATAGATTTGTAAAGGCCGAACAATCCAATCCGATTTTCAAAAATGAATAAATTATTTCTCGACTTAAGATCATTGTTCCATGCAATGGGAATATACTGTTCCTTTATCTGGTGATCCAGTATTTTCCAGAGTTTTATGTTATTTCATAATTGGTGGCTTCGTTACATTGCAGTTAACTGGAATTATATTTAGATGGCATATATCGTAAGATGCGTAGTTGATTTCCCAAGTCGCACTCGTAAAAGCCCATCCTTGTCTAGGAATTAATAAATCGATCAGCGTGAACATTTTTTGATTGCAAATTTCTGCATCAGCGGTCTTCTATTTTGAATGAGTTTGAATAATCCTCGCCTAATATTTGGTTCCTTTGAACCTCATCCACCTTACCATAAACAATTGAAGGGATTTCTACTAAATAAATGACTTTCTTTCTTGGAAGATCTCTAATATCGCATGAGTACGGTTCGTAGATCGTATTATTATTATTTGTTGTACTAATCTGACTGGTTCAGGTACTGAGTGTGCTCCTAATAAATAATCATCTACATGGATTTAGTAGTTTGATAAAGCACTCCAGTAGCCTCTGGTGGCGCTGAGAAAATGTCATAGTAAAGTGCTTGTGTAAAGTGCGCCTAAATATGAGTTATAATCGACTATCCACATCTTTGTGAAGATCTGCAGACTAACATTAAACAAAGATTGCGATCTATAGTTTCGGTAATTTTGTGGTCACATACCTTTTATGCCCCATATGATGCAAATAGTTAGAGGTCGTGCGCCATAAGAAAATTATGTAACATAAAAATATCTTAGAAATGGCTTTGGTGTATGAAGTTATGGTGCATATACATAACATGTAATCGATAAGCTCGATAAACAATCATTCATTTGCACAAGACGTAATTTAACCTTTAATGCCAAATATATAAAGTGAAATGCACGAGCTCAAATTTATAATGCATCTCCCTGCGCATTTCAATGTCATTATCAAATATACCATATTTTTATTAACGGTTTCGATGACAAGTATAAATTAGATCTCATCAATAACGTCTATATATACCATGTACCTATATATGTACACAAGAAATGCAATCAGAAAATTAATAATCTCAATTTTTCCCTCCAAAAAAAAAAGATTGATTAATGGCTTCATTAAAAATATCTAACAGAATATTATTTCAATTTTCGTCTTAAAGAGAACATGTCATTAAATAAAGACGATGGTTTATTACAAGAACAACAACAAAAAATTAAATAAACGAAAAACCGAAATTAAATTCAATTTGAACACACGCAAGTTATGGTTAAGAAATTAATTTTACGTTAACCACAACTTAAGGCGCAGTGAGATGGTTTATATATTATATGAAAATCTCTTATATACATATATGCGAGTACCATGGATAATTTGGGTGGGCTTATGTTAGTGTTTTTGTCATGTTCACATTGTATTTCCCAAAGTACGAGTTTATACAAACGATCTTTTCAATTACATTGAACTAAGACCTTAATCTTATATTTATCTACCATGCCATATGCATACTCAAATCCAAACGATATATATGTTGTTTCTTGACGATAAGACGTTTAACACGGCTCTGTAAGGATAAACATAGAACGGTACTCATATGTAAATTTTTATTTATCTAAACTACTCAACTGTAACGAAAACGTGTACTTATGTAGTTTTCGTCTATTATCAGGATTTGTGATTGTTATCTAATATAAATATTGTAGAAACCATATAGCTATATAGTTACCGTCTTACCGAACAATCGAACTATTTTAATATATAAAACTACTTTAGTTCTTATATTATACCTCTTGTGTTGTCACGATTTCCTCAGCATGTAAGAAAATTGATAGATTTTATTTTAATGGTTAATGTTTTGTTTTCATAAAAGAAATGTTTTTTTTTGGGTTTTATGATTCGTTAACAACACAACACAACAACAACAACAACAAAACGTCATTAAGTTTTTATTTGAGCGAGGAATCTTATAACGGATTTTATGTACAGTACATAAATACAATTTGATTATGTGGTTGGGGTTTAATACGATTTTATGGCTTCTATTCAAGTAGCATATACATAGTTCATGGTATCGAGCATAATCTATTTAATTGCCGATTAAGAAATTCCAAATATTTGGAAAGATTGGTTGGTTTCCGATTGTTTGAAATATGTGAGCTCAACAAACTGTTAATGAGACTCAAGACTAAACGCTATTGATATAGACTGTTGTGGTATCTTGGAATCTGAAATTTATATTTTGTGTTCGTTATCGTTGTAGTCCATCAACTGAACTATTAAGTTTGATACCAGATGGATCAAAACCAACTGAGGTCAATCCATATAAAGGTGGGCTAAAAAAGAGATCGTTCACCGTGTAGTTCCGATCGTATTAATTTGGCAATAAAGTAAACCGTGAACTTAAGAACGTATTAGGCCTCCACAAACGATTCAAACACAAGTGTTAAAGGTTGACATAATTATTTGCAAGGTTAACTAATCCGTATAAAAAAAATGAGATCTCTTTTACCTTAATCATATACATGTAGTGTTAATCAGTTGCAAATTGGATTAGTCCATGCCAGTCTAGGGTACAAATCTATGAGCCATTAAAACATATTGGTGCGTGCACATTCTAGGTGATCTTAAAGTTTACGGCTATTTTTTACATTCAATATGTAAAAAATGGTTTTATGTAAAAACCTGCCATCTCTTATCAAATCTAATTGTAACTCAAGCACCATCTGTTAAAAAATCTTTTTACTATAACTGTGTACAATTTTTGCGACTTTCTATGTGTTGGTGGTTATGGATAAGGATATTGATGCTGAGATAACTGTGAACGTGAACATCATGAGAGTATGAGAGTTACATAACTCCGATGTGGCAATGATTGACGTTGACTCTTGTTTTTGAAGTATTTGGCAGGCATATATAATCTATGTATATTCTGTGTTGTTCTTGTTATATGCTGGTTTTGCTATGTAGTGATGTCTTGTTGGTTGTGAGTCTTTGTTGTAACAGTACTAGCGAATTACAGATAGTTTGAATCGAAACTGTGAATGCCACAAATGTTACAATAATTTTTATTTCAGATTCGAATTATTAACAGGTTAATTTGGTTAAAAATCAGCTTAACTGGCTCGAGTTAAGGTCAAAAGCTCCATTTCCAACTAATAACGTGGACCTGAAAACTGATTGATTTCGTTAATGACCAAACCGAACATCGGTAGATTTTTCACATTTTAAAACAAATGTTGTCTTCGTTTTTTACATGTAAAATCCCAACTGCGACAATCTTTAGTACTGACATGAAAATGAGTAAATCCCTGAGCTATAAAAGTATTTGTAGCTGTGTATTCATGAATGATGAAAAACTGCTTTTGCATCCAGCCCCCATAAACTGTATACACAATGGTCTCCTATAAAGTTTATGATAAGTTAACTTGTCTTCAATCAAGGTACCACCTTCCTCCTTTTCCACATAAGGGATGCCTTTTAATAAACAGATCGTACACTCAGAAAAAAACACCAAAAACCTAGGCCAATTTAACCAAAATTTTAGTATTTTTCAACCAACCAAATGCCTTAGTAAAATAAATAACTAAAATCTTGATTAAAATAATTTTTCATTTCAAATAACCAAACTTTGGTTATTAACATAAAACATTTAGTTACTTTAACCAAAAGTGTTTGATTATTTTTAAATATAAATCATAATTGTTGTTAATAACCAAATAAACAAGTTAAATTAACCAAAAAAAAGTTAAATTAACCAAAACAAAGTAAATTTCTTGACTTACGGCTTAGTCAGTTTTAACACTTTATTATTTGATATAATCCCAAATTTAGTCAATATTTGAGATTATTTTGGTTGTACAGATCAATTAATTGTTTAAATTTACCAAAAATTGAGTATATTTTAACATTTGCCTAGGGTAAATTCAACATCAGATTAAACAACAAATAATGTTGGACTCGGCGAAACTGCCCGTATAAAACCAAATAAATCCAAATACAAGCGTAATTTTTTTTTTTATATAATTAGTAATTAATTTTTGGAGTATCGTCCAAAATTGATAAGCACGAACGTGTTTTCACTCAAGAAAAACAACACAATCTGACATGTAAAATTCCATTTCTAATTAAATCCCATTTTCTAGTAAATAAGAATTTTTATGATTTAAACTAAATAGTTGGTCAAAACAAACCATTGTTAGTAAAAAACATATTGTTACTTTAATCAAGGTTTATTTTACCGAAATTGTTTTAAAAATGTCCTGACAAATAATTATTGTTTGGTCAATGTTACTAAAAACTTAGTTTACACTGCTAAATTGTTTGGTCAAAACTACTTATTAAAGGAAAAACTTAACATTGTTATTTTAAACATATTTTTAGGTTGTTTAACTAATTTTTTTAGATAATCTAACCAACTTTACGTACCAATATTTTAGTAAGCTAAATTCTGATCAATTAGTGCTTTAACCAAGTAGCAAATTTTTTAAATTACATTATAGAATTGGTGAATATAACCAAAAAAACTAAATAAATTGAATTACTAAAACTTTGGTCATAATATTTTTTCTGAGTGTATACTGCTAGAATGTATACTCACTCCAAATGGTATCAATTGTTCTTGAATCGTCAGTTTGTGCCAATGCCAATTTTCCCACTTGTCTGTTCTTGTTATTTTATGTAAAACGGCGCACATATTATAGTCGTTTAAACTGACTTACATACAGTACCTTATAGTGGAAGTATAGCTTTTAAGTTTTCATTAAAGTTGTCCCTACTGGGCCTGTATTTTAATCGATGTATTTCAATCCTTTATTTAACAACCATAATATTTTCTCTAAATAATATCGTTTGGCAACAATTTGTCCTAGCTGCATACAGATTGTGTTGAATTCACCTACTGGTTCATAAACGTATGTTTATAGTCGGATAGAAACTATATAGAACATCATAATCCGTCAAAAGTTTAATTTTTCGAGAATTTTTTTCATTCGTGGCAGACGTGAAAGTGATCAAACACAGGAGTATTGCAACCGAGAACAAATTTCCCATTCCGTTAAATTGTGCTTTTGGAATCGTAATGCTTAAGATATGTTTCTTCATTAAAATTATATCATCACATCTATGATCGATTCTTCTATTGCAAAATTTCATTCGCCAACCTTTATTCGGGATGAATAAAGGTAATTCAGTTTCAGAAAACATAAAGAAATAAAATAACCAAATTTTTTGACCGAGTTAGCAAAACAGAACCTGATGTAGAATCACCTGTAGAATTCAATTCAATTATTTTCACTGGGATTCCCATTACAAAAAAGTTATGCTTCATTATACGTTTCTACGTCGTTAATACATCTTTCTTTGGGTTAATCTATATATGCTAGGTAACTGATTTGAAATGTCTATTATAAAAATTAAATTCTGTCAAGGATACGATAGTTACAAGTATTTTTATTGTTTGTTCCGTGTTGCGGGACATACTTCGTCAGATGTTACATTCTCTGTTTGTCCAGAAATCGATTCTACTTTTATTTATGGTGTTAATACGCTTGGTGTGTCGTCTTTTTATCAGCCTTGTCACTACGATCTTTTTATCACTTACATTTGATTACGTTATATTTATATATATATATATATATATATATATATATATATATATATATATATATATATATATATATATATATATATATATATATAGGCCTAGAATCTCGATGTTATGTAGTTTTGTCTCTTTATATATATATATATATATATATATATATATATATATATATATATATCTTGGAGTTATATATTGCTATGCTTAATCCGTTAAACTGGTCCTTAAAACGAGAACTCCACTATTGGAAAAAGGCAGCCTATTCCAGTGTTTGAAACCACTCTAAAGTCGATATTTTTCAAAGAAAGATTCCGAATTATTGTTCTAAACACCAATTTCATATAAATACATAAAACTATGTCAAACTCCCATTAAGGTTAAAACATTTAACTCATAAAATTTAAAAAATCAGGTTCGTCGCTTGTTCACAAAGTTTTCTTAATTCAAGTCTTTTGATTGATAAAATATACGAATACACGTTAAATCGATGCAGATAAAATCATAATGCACTTAGAACGATCTATTCAGTACAGATCGATGCGGTGACAAGGTATAAATAGAATGCTGAGTCACACATCTATATGCATTCGAATACAAATCTTATCTACCAATTCTAATCAATTGTTAACATATTAACTCTTGTGTTCTCTCTATATATCTACATAATGTATAACAGCATTAATCAATTACTTCAATTTCTCTATGTACATTCATTTCAATTGACTTTGGAATACTACATATAGTGATTCAAATTAAAAAGTTAAGAATAACTTATATATAGAATTTTGTTTAATGTACGAACTGTAGAGAATAAACACAAAATTGTCTTTAAGATTTTTATCAAATTGCCGCGCTACTTGAAGAGCATAAAGGCATAAAGAAAATTAAACGTTTATTGAATTCCAATTTTAAAAATGAATCGGAATTTATTTCTTATTAAATTCTCGATTCAAATCTATTTATTTGTGTACAATAAACTATATATACGTAAAGGTACGAGTAATAACGATTTGTAACCGCGCTTTTATCATGCAGCATAAATACGATGATTGATATGAGAAAATGTATTTTCCATTTCGTTAATTTTTTTTTTGTTTTTTTTTGCATGAGCTCCGTTCAAACATAATGCTGGTATATGTATGCTGATCAAATATTTTCTTATGCAAAACATAACTGTTCACACATGAATAGAGCGCGCGACCAACCAATCAATATATTAAGAAACTTACCACACGGTATATAACTTTCACTTACATAATGTATAAAGAGAAATTTTATAAATGGTTTATTTATATATGTTGTTATATATACATGTACGTCTTATCTCTGTACCGAGTGCAAACCATATATACAACATACATAAAACAATAATATCTTATATATTGGCCAATTCACACGTTAAACTAACGATAATTGTATTTAAATATGATGAATTGCGATCATCTCCATACGGCTACCACATTCGATTGATCCATCACACAAGACGATCCATTGTCTTCGTTCACATGGGCAAAAAAAACACATTTAATGGTCATAAATTATTACGTCGCGTTTTTGACATTTACATTATATATCGCGGAGCGCGACACAACGATGATATTATATATGATGATATAAAAACATGAAGTTCATCGAAAGGTCGAACCGACAAAATTTAATAACGCATCCTATACACACACACACCATCTACATATATACTTTCACTTTATAATCAAATTATTTATGGTGTATTTACAACAACGACAACGATCGGCTAATGACTGACATATGTTACGTAAAATATACAAAAATATGTTATCAAACTTGACGATTTTCAAAACATGACGTATCGAAAGATCAAATAGTTATTCGCGCAGCCGCGCACAATAACATAAGATGATAACAACAAAAATTACAATAATCAGCCAATAATTATGCTGATCACTTTTACTTTAATGGACATATTATCTTATTGTGGTGGTGTTTTGTTTTTGGAAAAGAAATGTTTGCGCATTTTGAATATAAACGATCGATTGATCGATGAGCTGAGCGCAATTTTCCGCGCGATGCGTTATTATATAATCGTATAAAATGATCGTGCATATTGTTTAGAAAGGGGAAGAGTAAATTTGTTGTGTTCCTTCTTTCGAATGCCATCACAATGTATATATTATGTAACATTTGATCTTTAATATTTGATCGATTTGAATAACGATATTTTGTATATATGGTGTTGCGTCACTTGGATGCATTCATGGTTGTTTTAATCGGAAAATATTTTTTTTGGGTGCAATGAGCTCATATATTCTATAATTTGATGATTACCTTTGATCGGTATAGTTTCAGTATAGTAAAAGAAGATCTAGTTGAACTGTAGAAGAGGAGTAGATTCATTGTGTTTCAAAAATTTTTAACGATTCAAATGAACATGTTTGTTTGCAGGTACGTTATCAGAACTACTTCTTATTATAGTAGTTATATAACAAGGAGTATAACATGCCTATAAAATACTCATGTTGTCCGCCGTATTCCATTATGAGATTTATAGTTCATCTCATTGAATTGGGCACCAAAGTCTTACCGACTCGACGTCCATGAATAGTCTGAAAAGCTTTCATTCTCATTTTAAACAAGGCTTTCATTAGTGTGATCCTTTCAAAAAACATATTCGAGTCTAGTTGCTGTAACATGTTCATTGATTCCTTTACAGAAAGTTCTCTACGTAGCTCTTGTAGGATCCTTGTACTCCGTTAGACCTTCCTTTTAGTCAACTCACTTCTCGGTACGTTTTGCTTTTTTTGAAACATTTCAATGTTATCATCCTTCTAAATATCTCTATTTCATCATGCAACCCTTTCAATACCCTTCATTGTGGAGAATATGCAGATAATTGAAAATAGAATCTAGTTCTCTAAGTGATTCGAGTATGGATATGATTTAGTACTTGCCACACGAAGATCCTTGTGATCATTATTAAGCCTCTACATATTATCGCATAGAATTAGAACTCTATTCACCCGTGACATTCTGTGTAGTCTCTGTTACATAATTTTATAATTAACTGTTCGTTCTGGTAAGGCTTTTTAAACCGTCAGGATTTACTATTAGTATTAATTATAGCTTCCATGATCCAGAATGTTGCGTTCAACGTGATCGTAATGGTTTTTCTAAATAGTTTGACTTTAGTATATCATTTTTAAAAATTCGTTGATTTGGGTGCTTCGATTTTTTGATACTGCATTTTTATAACCTCTGGATTAAAACTGATATGCATGTCATCAGATATTTAAGTCTCACCAGTTACTAATCAGCTTATTGGAGGACAAGTTAGTAGTAGATATAAAACCTCTTCACTTATGGCATTAACAAAGGTTACAGTCTACTCCTTCTGAAAGAGATACTCACAAGTGTTTAAATTTGCAGAAGTGACTCTTCCGAAAAGTAGCCAGACTATTATTACTCCGCATTTTTTTCTCACACCTACCTGGGGCAGCTAAATACTTAGGGATGAAGTCGTAAAAAAACAGTTAGTCTGCGAGTTCACTTGTATAATAGCTTTGTTGGGGCTACTATACTAAGGTTTTCGTAACGCCTTGTAACCGACTTCATCAAACTGGGGCAAAAAATAGTCCGTAATCGTTCCATAGAACGCGTTTAAGTTTTAATTTCGAAACAGGGCAGATGGTCAATTATGACCAAATTACACACCGAACAGTCATTTTTTGAAGATCCCACGTCGAGGCAATCGGTGAACACACGATACGAATTATGATCAATTAGGTTAATCTCTTGTATCTCTTAGATCTTGTATGTCTGTCAACTCAATTCCTTGTGCATAATTCGCCAACAAACTGGTCCTTGGAATGTTTATTTAAAATAATTGACACATTGTTGATCGTTTAGGATAACTTCTGCCACTTTGCATCACAACATCGATATTATATGGTGATCGAACAAATTTTGGCCTTCCAAGCTTTCGTGCATCTCACAAAACCCGTAGGCTCGAATTCACGCACAAAACGACTGATGGTTGTTTCATTTGAGCAGTTATACTGACCAAACCATTCACAAAGAGCTCTTGAATATTTTATATTTTGATGAAAGATATTGATGGAGCAGATTTCGATATTGATGAAAATTTTTTTTATGGGAAAGTGCACAATCATGAGTTCATCTACGTGAATCAAAATATGTCGATCAATATATATCGGCCTCTAGGAATCATTAATTACATCATTATACCGTTGTGCAAATTATGCCATTGATCTGGGTTCAACTCAAACGGTTTTTATATATAAGCCACCTACATTAAACTAGTAAATAATAATGACATCCCTCTGGAGAACGAGTAATGGGTCTCAACACAGGTTACTCGTTCAATGTTGGTCTTATAAATGGCATCGTTTGTTAGAATCGTTTCACTGAAAATCTGTTACGCTCTGTTTTAATAAGGAGAGGAGTATGAACCAATTCAACCAATTTAGTCACTTTGTCCACATGCAAGTATTTTCAATGAAGATTAGCCAAACAATTGATAAATATTGGTACTAAAGCCATAACCATAAATAGTGTGATCCCACATAGATGTATGGGTTAAAAAAGCTATAAAATCTCAAAAATTGCGAGGTGACAACGATTGCTAAAGTTTTATTTTGTTTATGGCAAACAGATATTAAAATTTATACGGGTATTGGGAAAATAATTTCCCACCACAAATATTTTGTAAAAGGTACAGCTCTTATATTACGACGAAGTTAGCGATATAGACAAACTGTCATTCATTTTTTTACATGTCGACATCTCGACATATCGAAATCTCACGTGAACCAACATAATTACGCGGTGGCAGATACCATTGCAGAGAGTTAGGTAATTCAAATACTGTAATGACAATGCTACAAGTCTTTCTTTATAGAGTTTTGAGGTTTTTTGGAAATGTCAGTGTATGTTGCTGTTTGTTAGGTCTGGCGTGGCCTGATATTGGTTATCATCAAACGATAATTTTACTTCGCCAAACCACTCTGCAAACTATTTTCATTAGGTGGTCGATGAAGTCAAATCAATCGGCTCTTATAAGGTGGATAAGCAGATTCCCGTGAAATTTCATTTTAAACAAACCAATATATAAACCCTAATCATGTGATGTCGTCGTATACGCGATCACCATAACTCTTGAATCACCTTTAAATATATATATTTGAATAATCTACAAATTCCAACCAACAAATGAAATCAGCGTTTTTGCAAAAAATTCTTAGTATATCCCATTCATACGAAACGCGTCGCGCGGCCAATCATCAACACAAGACAAAAACACAAAAAATATGCAATCATTCATCTATATTTAGCGGACCCCTAAATATATTTTTGTTTTGCACACCTAAAGCCAAACTAAACACAAAAAAAAACATTAAGACGCGAGACACTATAAATATATTTAAGATAATTAATCCAACGAAAATTTAATCTTTTTAATGACTTTGGTTCCGTGAGAAAACGGTTATACACCAAACGATCATCAAAATTGAAAGTGAACACATAATGGTGTATATGTAACAATAGAGGAATCACGATGAAGATGATTCATTGCTTGGAATACATAATTTTTGTTGAGACTTAACATAAGTATATGTATATGTTGTATGTAGACACTCGTATTCAAAGAATGTGCATCATGATGTTAAATTTTTTTGTTTTTTGGGACTTTTACGATTTACCATAAATCAATTTTTTTTGTTCTCATTTTTTGCAGTCCAACGTCCAGTCGACATTAAAAATCGTCCACGTATACCAATACCCGACGAGGATCCATACAGTGTTGCGGGTAATGGTGGCGGTAGTTCGGGCAGTTCGGGATTCGGAACAAGCGGCGGAATTAGTAATGGTACAGTAAATGGTAATGGACATGTGGCCGCAACACGCGAACAACTACTTATTCAAACACAACAATTGGCACAGCGACGAAGTGAAAAACCACCTAAATTACCACCAAGAGATAACGTTTATCCTCATGATATACCCAAGGTAGTAAAGGTTAGAAGAAAATAATATATAACAAAAGACAAGAAAAGATTTCTTATTTTTCTTAAGTTAGATGACTGAAATAATCTTCACAAAAACTCGCAATACATAAAAAAAACTTCATTTTGACATTTTGACTTAACACTTTTAGTGAATAAGACAAAAAAAAATTAAGATAAAAACAAGATTTCTTGACTTAACCAAAAAAATATGAAATTGGATTTTGTACATTTGATTTTAATTTTGGACTTTTATTTTGTTTATTTTCATTTAATGATCTCGCCCAGCCTGACTACGATGATATTGAAGATGAAACCAGAGTCAAAGCATTTGCACGAGGAAAATCAGATAAAGGAAAGGATAATAAGAAATATGGTAAGTTTTGTTGTTATAAATTTTTATTTTATTGTTATTACCCAATTATAACATGCGAAAGGGTTGGCAAACAACCAGACCTTGTCTTTTTATTATTAACCCATAAATACCAGCACACCAATATACCTTCAATTAGGGACGGAATATCGGCTGGTCTCATTTATAATTATTTATTGTGAGATTGGAAGAACCTGCTGTATGGGTATATTTTATCAAGTTAGCAGGCTTGACAACACAGCTTAACTCTCCAGTCTGCAAAAAGTGAATGGAGTTACCGCTCGCACTAGCTTGTCCACTATATATGAAAGCAAAACCGTGATTCAAAGTCAAAATACGAACCAATTTTAACGATTGGTGTACATTAACCATTAAGCTACAACCGAATACCGATATATATATATATATATATATATATATATATATATATATATATATATATATATATATATATATATATATATATATATATATTTGTGTGTGTGTTACTTAAATACATCTATATCTCTTTCAAATTTCATTTGGGCTTTATGCTTTATCATTCCATAGACACTCATCTCAATTAGTGGTTTAGCCATTAAAGTTAGTGTCTGTATAATTCGTTCAAACTTGGATTACAGATTCTTCAATCAAAAATATCTCAAAACAACATCTTAGTCCGACAATTCAATTAACTTATGCAGTTCATATCTGTGTGATTGTGAAAGAGACTTGATTTCGCTAGAACAGTATTCAGCTTCCATCGGTCGCCTTAAACTCAACGAGTCTAAAACCAAATATCTGATCTCTGGTTTTAGAGAACAACACGAAATTAAGAGGTTCAACTAAGGAAAGCAAGTTATATAACGCCATGTCACTCGGGTTCGTCCACTTCTAAGTCCACTTCTGAGATCGGAATATCGTAGAAAAGTATATAAAGTTTTAATCAGATCCGTTGTCTTGTATGGATGTGACAGTTGAACTTTGACGGATGAGAGTGATATATATGCGGGTGAAATATAGTCAAAAACGCGATGTATGACACATACCGAAGTCTTTTCAATTACGAGGTCAGCAATATAATGCGAATTCCTATTACCATCTAAGGAATATTTCAATTTCCATTTAGTTGATATTTCACCTTCGAGTTTACCGCATTTAAAATTTTATCTCCTAATGTATTAGCTGTGCACCCAAATTGGGGCCTCGCATAAAGTAGGAATCCGTTGTGGCTAAAAAATGCAATATGGCCAATGTGAACTGCGTGATATTGAGGTAAATGATTTAGAGTGGTGTTTTGAAGACAGCAGTCGTGTGACAATGAACCATGTATTGATGGGATAGCATCGGCGTGTTTGGTTTTATGAACGTTTTCGTTGCCATAGGATCGACTAATGTTCAGCACAAACGCATATTTCCTATAGAAAAAATAAAAAGATGGCGATTATGAGGCCGAGTGCCGAACGTGTCTAGCTATTTAAAATATTATTTAGCGACAAAACGACTGTCCATTCCCATATAATCAACCATAAGCAGATTATTAGCAATCCAATAAATAATTATAGGTGAGCTATCGTTATCAAATTACCGTCAACCGTACAACGTGTGGTATATTGCGTGTTTATCTCCACAACTGGAAATCGTTTCATTTAAACTAGGATCGCATTCCCAATCAGAAAACTCCAATAATTGTCAATAATGAATCAATTTTTGGCTGATAAAATTAAAGCCTTTTAATATATTAGTGATTGAGCAATGATATAGCAGTCTCCAACTCAATTATTGACATTGATCAAAAATTAACACGCACCAAATGGTATGAAAAGGCAAATTGATTAGACTAACTGTCTAAAATAATCAGCGATTACAGAGATACTATTAGAGCCGTTCACGCCTCTAACCCAGAAATAATTGTACATACATAAATTAAAACATAGACTCCTGATTGTAACGTAACAGACTAAAACCTATTCTGAGCTTAGACTTTTAAGCAAATTAGACTGATTTTTATTCTGTGACTGCGTGCATCATTTTTTCAGTCCATACAGCTGCAGTAGACTATTTATCGACTGTAATGTTAGACACTTTTATTACTTAGCCCTCTAACAAGAGAACACATTTTAAAAGTCGCTTAGTTTTGTGATTCATCCTAATATATTCTCCGCAACCTGAATTTGATCGAATAATACCATAGACACATATCTGGTTTCGTAACTACAGTTTCGAGTTAATTATGATTTCGTTGTTAATGTGTCACTGCAAACCATGGTTTGCAACTTGGTTTCGGAATGAGGTATTTTTTCTCATCCCATGGCATTTTAGTGACGACAGCGCCAATTTATACAGTTACTGAATAGCGAAAACTATAAATATGGGTTGTCTGTATTTGTTAATTTTTTTTATAAAAATTGAAGTTTTCAAAAAAAATAAATTAATACAGAATTGGATAAATTAACGGAAAATAAAAATAAAAATACGAAAATTTGGGTGGAGGGCGAAACAAAAATATTTTTAAACCAGACAGTTAACGTAAGAATTATGATAAACTGTCAAATGAGAACTGTAGTGTGTCATGTATTCTCATTTCGAAAATCATAGTTTCATAATTATGGTTACGAAACTAGATATGTGTCTATGGTATAACCTTCCATTCGAATGAAAATGACGTTCATCAGTCTACGGTGATGAGTCCAGTTTTCACGTCCGAAAGTAGAAAACTTTATATATTCGACAACGTATTTATATTGACCCGAGACGAAATTATGGTGTTCAGTTTTATTAATTTGCTATGGAAATGTCCTAGATGATGTTAATATTTTACAATCTAAGTTATTTAGCGTTTCAAACCAGTGGTTTCAAATTATCAATGATATCATTTTCTTTCCGCCTAAGAACTATACTTAACTTTGTGCTTAAGCAACGTGTTCTCAAATGTTTTCCCTTCTACAACATGGAAATAGTGGAACACGTAGTGTTTCCGCTTGTACATTTCATTAAACGGAATCGGAACGTGGGAAGACAGAAGAATCTCGATAGCGAAAATGTGCTATAAGGAAAGGTACACTAATAACAGTAGTTACTCACAAGGATTAAATACAACATCGGAGATATTTCGTAAGATCCAAGCTTCAAAAGTATTGATTTGCTTGTGTTAAGCTCAATAACACCTACTAGAGCACCTAAACAGTAAATTACTCCAAGTATAATGACGTTATCGCGGTACTTGGAAAATTTACTGAAAAACAAGATTTCAGCCAAATATAAATTGAAACACCTTCGTGAAACAAATAGAGTAGGAGCTAACGCAGTTTTATAAGCTTGTGAGCAGCTGGTGAGGTCATTACTCTTTGTTTTAAAACAATATTTGAAGATTGAATAGTGCAGCTATTATTTTAGTGCAGAAACGGAAACGAAGTATAATTGATCTTGATTGTTGTTATAACATCTTTTAGACTCTCAGGTGCTCTAATCAATCAATGAATTCCATCATTTCAAAGCAGGTATGATGATTTCAATGTTTAAATACAATTATATGTGAAAATAAAAACATACTCGAGATACTTGTAGCGAGTTATTCAACATCAGTTTAATGTTTATGGGCATTAAAATGTCAGATTCTGTCTACCATAGGGTTTATGTGCACTATGTTCCTTCTTTAATGATAGAACGAATGTGTTCAGATAATTCCCTGAAAATGAAATGAAAAAATTAAAGAAAACGTCAATAATGCTATAGATCAATGGCTCCGATTACAGGGACATCAATATGTACAACAAAATAATGTACTGCTCAATGTAACTGTCCGGTTATGTCGAAAAAAAATTATCGACAATTTTAAGGATTCATGAAATGTTGAATTTGCCAGAGGTTGTATGTACTTTACCAAACCAAGAAGCAAACAAACGATCAGCATATATAGAATGCCAATGATGCTACACAATTGAGAAAGGAAAAATTCGAACTACTCCTAGTGTATCAAGTATCTCTTTTGACTCCGTTGCCACTTCATCCAATTACACATAAATCATTTATAAATGCAAAAAGTGGATTGGATTGTCGGAATAAGAGTTTTTTACGGTGTTTAACTTTTACGGCAGATATTTTCATGTCACTAGCAGCAATTGTAAAAGTTATTCATTGTGAGATGTTCCATACTACTTGAAAAGAATCATGCGTAGCAAAAAAAAACAGTGTAAACCCATTCTTGTTAGTCACCGATAATTTATCGATGACTACAAGATAATGTACTACAAGCATAGTTACGTTTCGCCATACCAATCGAACAAAGTCGAAAAAGTTACTCT
Source organism: Tipula lateralis (assembly GCA_963932295.1). Classification (NCBI taxonomy): domain Eukaryota; kingdom Metazoa; phylum Arthropoda; class Insecta; order Diptera; family Tipulidae; genus Tipula; species Tipula lateralis. Next base: position 111,774,064 of record OZ010738.1, read on the forward strand.
TCCGAGTATCAAGAGCTTTGAATTAATACAATCGCTACTCTCAGGTTGAGAATTAATACTCTCGGATTGTGTCACATATGGGAGATAAAGTAGATCAGACAAATGTTGACCCCAAGTATCGAGTAGCGTATCGATGTTACAACAGAGGCTTCCATTCTGGTCCCGAATAACAGTTTATCGAGATCTTAAGATATAGTTTCCATCCGGTGATCCTTTATAATAACCAACCAATCATTTTTAGGCTTAGTTTTCACTATACCGAGAGTGTGCTGGGTGGCATCAATAATCGAGGCTTTCATTGCTTCCCAGACAGTGTTTTCTTCTTCAGACCGGTAATTAGATCGTAAAAAGAAAATCGGGTTGTATGTGCTTCCTTACTTTTACGAAAACTTCCATCGTAGCTTTGCAATGACCATATAATGGTCACAAGCGCCTACGTATTTTGTTGAAGTCCGATACGAATTACAGATATCACTTGCATATCGACAAGATGATAAAATCATATCTTGCTAGTATACCTAAGTACGTACTTATACCATATATATGTTCTTAACATTCATATAGATAATATTCTTGAATACATGCATAAATTGTTACCAATCAAAATTCAATTGAAGTAATAAATATTTCACAATCCCCTCACGGCAATAAGGTAGGAAAAACAAAAACAATTTTTTTGAAAAGGGAAATCTATAAATTTTTCACAATATTCATATATTAAATATTATTATAAATAGCAACAAAAAACAAATATGAATAATAGATGAAGTATGTAGAAAAAATATTATTTACTTAACATCAATGATGATGATATGTTAAGATTGCAGCATCTTATATAAAAAAAAAATCTCAAATAATTTATTGTTATAAAAAAATTGTATTCCAATATAATATAATGTACAGGAAAAAGTGAAATAATACCTTTCGTTCGGTTGTTGTTGCTGTATTTAATCTTAATCAAACAGGTCTGGAATATGGTATAATAAGACTTTGTTATTTTCATTTTCATTTACATTACATTTTTACCTTCATTATTTACGTACAAATGGAAAGTGATAGTGTATGCCTGTGAATGTACGTACACATTAGCTTTTTGCACAAACGAAATTAAAAGTGAATTAAAATTGTATAAAATTTAAATTAATTAATTACATTTTTTATTTATAAATAAATAAGATGATACGGTAAAACGAACAGATTAAGACAGTTGTATTTTGAATACATTGTCTCCCATACATAAAAAGTGAACTGTTTTGACGTATATACGAGTATATAAGTACAAGTAGATCACTAATCTCGAGGTATTTGTCCGAATACTAATTTAGCTACGATCGATGTTGTATTCCAGCACTGTGTGTGCCACCAGGAATTGCTGTTGTTAAATATAAAGGGTTTTCTAATAAGAGGTTTCATTTTGAGAAATCAATGCATGTTTATTTCATTGTAAAGAGGAAGGTATGCCATTAATATTTGAAAACGATATCAGCCAAATGGTGGCGGCTACGCTTGCAGCATCATATCTTTTTCATGATATGTTCCATGCCCAATATTGAGGATGGCGAAGCCTTTTCAACAATCATTTTTGGATTTTCTGAGCCCCAAATAACAATTCTGCTTATTTACGTCGCCCCCGAGATGAAAATGGGCCTCACGACTAAACATGTTTTTTCGATGAAAATCCGGATCATTTTGATGCATTTGAATAACCCAATCAGCGAAGATATGACCTTTATGGCGATCGATCAGCTTGAGTTCTTGTGTTCTTTGAATGTGTCTTTCTGGAATGTCTAATTCGAAAGATCGACGAGGAATCGACAAACCTGGGTTTTCTCCAACACTTAGAGTTTTGATTCTTTACATCACTAACTTGTCCCAACAGCTCAAATTTTTCCACCAGTTTTTAGTAATGGCGTAATTTTTACTTGTCAAATGTCAAAACATGACAACTTCAAAATGTATATAACTGCCCAAATAGTAGGCTATTCAAAATGAAACCTCTTATTGGAAAACACTTTCTATAAAAAAGATCAACCACTTAACGATTCACCATATATCATCTAATGTAAAATACTAAATTTAAATTCTCTTATCGTTGTGTTAGTGTTTTCCTTATATTCAGTTTACTTGTTACGTTCGTTCAATTGTTTGTCTTATGGTGTAACTGCTACAAGTATATAGGCATGCAGATATGTTCGTATTTTATTTGTTTAGTTTTGTTTGTGTTGTTAACAAAAACTACTGTGTAGACTACTGTATGTACTTTAATACAATGATGGGATAGTTTCACATGAATTAGAGTGAGAATTTACGATTTCTAATGTACCGCGCAGATTGGGTTATTGTCCACGATATATCTACGATACGGGCAAACAAACACAATCGTCTCTAAACGAAACCAGTGAAAATTGTTGAAGCCGCTATTGGACCGATGAAATTATCGGTGACTACCAATGATTGGCTACGGATGATTCTTTCCAAATATGATAATATGTCTTGTGATGTACACCAGGTATTCTTGGATTTCAAGCAAGCCTATAACTCTTTTTTTTTTTTATTACTATATGCAATCTGTTTTGGGGCTCAACTCTTTCGCGACTCGCTTATTTACGTCCTTACCTTACGCTTTGCAGCCAAATCGAGGACGTACGGCTATATGTCCGTTTTACCTAACCATCTATAAGTTGCATAGCTCCATGCCAGCCTATAGTACTGACATGGAAGATGGGTCGGCCCATGGATTCTGCACACCAACAGGGGGTCATAGTTGTGTTCATTCACACCACCGATCGTAATCAAGTGGTGAAAGATCCCTTTTGCATCCTGCCCCTATCGGGATTCAAACCCGGTACCTTCCGCTCCAACTGCCGCAGCTTTAACCAATGAGTGACCTGGGCGGTAAGCCTATAACTCGATTAATGGAGCGAGACTAGGAATACCAAACAAATACGAACATCTGTGTAGAATGACAAAATCGCAGCCATAATGTTGTGCCAAAGTTGAAGAACAGGCTAACGAGAATTTTTGCAATTACTTTTGGTTTTCGACAAGGAGATGAGCTGTCCCTGATTCTCAGGACAATATCTTATTCCGACAAACGAATCAACTTTTCGCATATGCGGATGCACTGAAACAGTTTTCAGCTTCCTTTGGGCTCAAAATCAACGAGTTCAAAACCAAATATCTGATCTCTGGTTTTCGAGACCAAGGCGCAACTGATTTCAGTAGTGTTAACTACACGTTTGAAGAAGTGACGAGATTCCAGTATCTTGGAGCTCTCCTTACTCACGATAATGGTGGGGAAGAGAATATCAAAATTCACCTTGCCGCTCTACGCCCACTTCTGAAATCAAATTATCTTGCAAATGCGGTTAACCTGTACAAAGTGTTGATCAGACCCTTTGTCATGTGAGAGTTAGACCTTGACGGTTGAGTACGTAAGATGGTATCCTAATATCATACATGAAATCAATGGACAGAGAGTAAGCTGGCTCGGTCATGTTCTACATGCTGATCCAAATCAAATGATCTTTAAAATAAGAACCTTCTTTTGGTACGCTAAGAGGTTGGTGTCGACGACGGTGGCTCCTTGGCGTAGAGAACGATCTGGCATCTTCTAATTGTTTACATCATAGTGTTGCTCGTAATCGAAACCGATTAAGTCAGATTGTTGACATGATACGGGCAAACAGTTAAAAAAAGGTGAAACCACTCATAACATAGTTGAATAGGGTGGTACATTTGACAACAGTATTTTTTAGTCAGAAATTGGGTTTATAATCCCTACCAATGTTAGGCCATATTGTCCGGTGGTGACAGACAAATTACAAATATTCCTTTAATTTGGTGAATGCTGTGATATGCAAACAGTAAACAATAACCAGCTCCACCATTGTTGTTGAATTGACACTGAACTCATTTCATCTAGCACAACCGTCTGAGAGCAATTTGAAATGACGTAAATTTAAACACAAAATGGTACTGTGGACACCTTAAATCATGTAGGCATCCTTGTATAATTCTTAGTGATGAAAACATCAAAGATATACTTGAATGTGTTGTAACGAACCTCGATACTTTATCTGTGATGACATCAATTGAAATTAATGAAATAAGGTTTAAACACCTCCAAACTGTTTTCCGTTAGCTCTTCTGAAGACAGACAACTCTAATTGAATCATTTTATCGTATGTTATTCATAGTTCGTCATATTATAATTAATTACTATACCAGCTCGAAGTCTGGTCCTAGAAATAACTAAAACAAGTGCGATCGTAGAAATAAGATTGATTATCCCTAAATAAAGTACCTTGAATTGCCTAGTCCTCATGTTGAAAATATCTGCTGCATTTCTATTTCCTTTAGCTCTAATTTTGGAACATAGGACGTTTACTAAACTGGGCCATCTGACTCTATTAAGATGTATTATTTACAGCTCTCCTCGTGTTTTACCGAGTTCGTCTTCTTCGACTAGGACCGTTCTCTTTCCAGGCATTGATGGGCTTACAATTTTCCACTTTCCTTGTGAATTCCATTCGAATGATATTCGTCCTATATCATTTGGAGTCATTATCAGTATGTTACCGATCCATCTCCACTTGTGCTCTCTGGTTTCAGTTTCAATGTTTATCTCTTTGCCGTAGAAGCTCTTTATTTTTGCTCTTATCTGGCCTGAAGCATTTTATCCTTCTACAGTACACCCGAGGATGTATACGAATTTCCCAACCTCTTCCATTAATGTATTATTGAATATTGATGGTGATTGGCTATTATTCTTGTTTAATCTCATGATTTTGGTTTTAATGGTGTTAATTTTAAGACCTACTTTCTATGCGTGGCTTATGTACTTTCTGGTGTAACAGCGTACTCGAGATCATTGAGTCATGTTAGTACTTCCCATTGACTTCCATTTGGTGATGTGTCGAGTTTGTGCATGATGCTATCAAGCGTTATTAGGAATAGTATAGCGATCGTAATAGGCAGTCTTGCCTACTACTTACGAGTTGAAAAATTTGTCACTTTTATTGAGTCGAATGCACGTTCGAAATCTATGAAGAGTAGGTACAGTGGAGACATGCATTTGTTTGTTAATGATCTGAACAGCTCATTCCTTTTAAAGCCACCTTGTTCCATTTTTAGTAGTTGGTTATGATTGATGGCGATATTCTCTCAAGGATTATTATCGATAGTAGTTTTATGGTACTGTTGAGAACTGAGATACCTCTTCAGTTTTTGCATTCTCTTATGTCAATTTTCTTGGTGAACGTGGCTAAACTCTCTTTCTGCCGGATTATCTTCAACTAATTCAAATGAAAATGTGCCTCGTCACTCATTTTGATTTTTTCATGAAAATCGGGGTTGTCATGGACGAACATCCTATTGGCATATGTACGGCTGCGTAAATGGTTTTGTGGAAGAAGTTCTTGTGTCAACTAAATCTTAAATGGAAACAAATGCAAATCCTTGTGCAAAATTGAGGTCAAACTTGTTCTTTGAAGGCTAAGTTCTTGAGCACGGCGTCGAAAATTAGTTACAATCTGAAAGTTAGTAATCCAGTTTGCTTGTGCAATTGTCCTCAATTGATTTGTTGAGCAGCTGGATTAGAGCGGCATATTTAGGTTATAATTTGGCTTTCATTTTTTTACAAATTCGACTTTGCACAAAATGTAACTCAGTCGAACTTCCGGGTTTGTTAAGATTCTGACATCTACGACATCTTCACAATAATATTTTATCAGTGGTTTGTCTTCAAATCTTAATGATCAACAACTCATACATTTTACCCATTTTTCTAGGTTCATCATTCCACTCGTATTATCACTCGTATTAGCACATAATATCGAGCTTCCGTGAGTAATTTTTGGTGTGTGTGTGTGAGTGTGTGTGTGCTTTTGTGTCGTTTAAGCTTTATTGTTGTGTTGCTTTATCACCTGTATCGCATAAAATTAACTTCACACGACATCCACATCATCTTCCTTATAGCGTTTATGACAATGATTTTTAACACCCTTTTGGCATGCTACTATACACATACTTTATCGTACGACGTCGACCTTTAAAAGAAACACTTCCGGAACTATGTATATATAATGAATCCACTTCCAATTCCATCGTATCGTAACTTATTCCAACCATATATCTATATACATGACATTTTTACTTATTTCTTACCTGCTAATTACGAATCATTCAAGTATTTCAACTTTTTTGTTTTCGGTTTTGGATTTCGTTTTGTGAATGCGGCGAGATAGTGAAAGTTGTGTTTCGTTATATTTGTTGCTGTAAGTCGATTTATCCGAAAAAGCATAGCAAAAGCATAATTTTTTTTCTACACTTCACTTCCCATATCATAACAACGTTTTGCTATGTATAATACGAGCATATCGAAATACAAAAAAAAAACATGAATTTCATGAATTAAAAATATTTTTCAGAATTCATTAAGTATGTATGTGCATACACTTTATATAAGGTGTGGAAAGCAGCGCGCGCATATTTGATGATGATGATAAAACAGCGCAGCACTCCTTGCTAATACATTTTATTAGAATATTATTTGACATTTTAAACGTCGATTGTGTTATTGTTGCTGTATAGATGTATGTACCTATAAAATTCTAATAAGTCGATTGCGCAAATTTTATTGAGTTAATTTGTTGTTGTTCGCGATCGTTTAAATGTTATTAATGTTGTTGCGGGACCAAAATCTATTGCAAAACGAGTTAAAGTTGTTTATAACTTTTTTTTTGCTTGCTCCATCGATAGTTTAATTCATAAAGGTGACATTCATATAGTTGTAGTGTTATGCTGTTGCGATCGAGTACAGTGAAAGAAGTATACATATATGCGAGGCTAAGTGGTCGTATAAAATAGAAATTTTGTTCAAATTATGTAATTTAACAGCTGGTAGAACGCTCATTCCACAGATAGTGGCACCAAAGGAAACTGGACGTCTAGATAGCTGAAATATACGGTGACGGTTTCTATTTATGTTTTTTTTGCCTTACTCTAAATGGGAGTTTGCAACGTTTTTGCTCATTAGGACGGTATTGATATTTTCACATACATACTCGTACATATACACATATTCATGACCACCAAAATATGTCAGCTTAACTAATTAAAGTGTATATTGGGACACATAGGGTTAATATCCATTCATCAGCCTAAGAATTTCTGGACTTTCTGGCCATAAAGTTTGCTGCAAATTCTAACCACCTTAAAAAAATTTAAGAAGGCGACACCCGAATGACAGAGCAAGCACCCTTCTTTCTCTTCCATGAGAGCGACCAACCACCTTAGTCTGAAACACTCCATGGACTTCATAATTATATGACCTCGGTTAACTTCTTGCTGAGATTATAGCACAATAAATCAGCCGTGATGTTACCCACCAATTGCTCACAAAAATTATTCGACATCTTGGCTAAACAATAATCAATTTTGTTTCAACGATTACTATTCCAGCGAGCTGCGGTATTTTTAGATCTGTCGGGAAAATCGCTAATATCGATCTGGTATAAAAAAAGCAGGAAGTTAAACTCTGCAATCTATTAGCCCATTGTACTTATCTCAATTATTTCGAATGAATGAATTCAACAGTCTAAACTCTGACCGTCAACATGGATTTTGTTAAGAAACGCGTGTTTGTTTTGCAGTTTTGTCTCTCACCAATGGAACAGTTTCATTAATCAGTCAGATGAAACCCAAATGTTGACACTCTTTATCTCTAGAGATTTTGTAAGTTGGAAGCCATTGGTTTACACAGTTCGATAGTAACTTTGATATAGGATTTCGTTTTGTTGCAGAATCATGGTAGATGGTGCGATGCTCCTCCTCATTTATTAAATGCTATAATGTTCTACAAGGATCCGTCTTTTTATAATCTTGTGTTATGAACTCACAATCCAATACATTACTATACTGATGTCAAAATAATTCCTCGTCATAGCGAAACAATGCACTCGCGGAAAGAGCTGATATAAAGCTCGAATCGAGAACGATTTCATCATTGTTTTCAAGACAACGCATCTGAGTCAATCGAAATACTTATGGCTTATTAATACCTAACACATCTCATGGGTCAATCGAAGAAACAAAGCAACGGTGGGAGCTGGGGTTTCTACGACAATGCGAATCTTATTTCATCGCATCGGAGATCTTAAATATTTATAGAGCACCAGCGTGTCGATTGATAAGTGATTCCAATACCTTCCCTACCCTCGATACCTTTTCGTACCAACAGAAAATGAGTGCTCGATGTGTTTTATACTTTATTATAAACTGCTGGTGCTGCTCGGTTTATCTGAAGCTATATGCGAATATTAAGACGATCAGTTTTATTGAACCTCTGATTAGTTCATTTTCTTATGGCACGCGCTAGCTGCATGTGTGCGAGCATTTTTCGTAAGTGCATATTATGAGTTATCCTATAACTAAGCATGTTAGTCCTTTTTTAACACTGTGTGTGTTCGTGTCGGACCGTCACTTTAAGCAAATTTGTTGGTCAATATTGTCCCCTGTCATTAGACAGAATTTTGAGCAACTTTTAATTTTATAAGCCAATTCATGTATTTTTTTTTATTATCTCTAATCTGGTTTAGGGCTCAAGGCACTCCGTGCCGTTTTACGTCCTTACTTTTACGCCATTACAGCCAATTCGAGGACGTACGGCTATAGGTCCGATTTTTCTAACCATCTGCACATTGCATAGCTCCATGGCAGCCTATAGTGCTGGCATGGAAGATGGGTTGGCCCATGAGTTCTGTACTCCAACAGTTGACATAGTTGTTTTCATTCACACCATAGATCGTAATCTCATGGTGATAAGTTCCTTTTGCATCCTGCTCCTATCGGGATTCGAATCCGGTACCTCCCGCTCCAACTGCCGCAGTTTTAACCATTGTGCCACGGTCCGATTCATGTATGGACTATTCATTTGATCGTATACATGTCCAAAAAGGTGCATCATATAATCGATAAGTAAACAATATTGTTGGTAAATAAATTAAATCCAAATCTAGTTCAATGAGCTATAACCCTTCTCCGTATATCGAGTCATGGTCCGAACGATCATCTGCTGATTTTTACATTAAAGTATGTCAAACGAATTTATTTTGTCCAGATTCGTTAAACCAATCAAACCTTCTCCAGGTCAAAATTTTTTTAATAGCTATAGGTCAACCATCTGAACTTGTGCCGTATCGAGCTGGAAACTTCGCAAAATGTATACTCCGTCACTTCAAACAAAAGTGTGATTGCTTCGTTTCTGGGAAGTAATTATCGATCTTTAGTTCATCTAGAAACTTGGTTGCCTATATGATCTCATAAACTTTATTGGATTGTGTTTCAACAAGTGATGTTAATATTTTAAGAATACGTTCGTCTGAGATATTTATACCATCCAGTTTGCGTTTATTTAAGCTCATATAGCATGTTGGTTTCGACCTTAAGCACATGGAAGACAAAGATAACATTTTTGCTCACGAATTCTCTCAATTTATATCTGAGGCTAATTAAATACAAGGCCATAAAGATCAGTTGTATAGCAAATTAAGGAAAACATTTCAATCTCATTACTCAGCCCTGCAGTTTACTAGCTAATTTCATTCATTGTAAACCAACACATTGTACAATTCTTCTAGCTCGTGTCTTTTAGAGTTAGACCATAATTCCTCTTCTCTTCGAGAACCTAAATAGTCAACTAATGGTCTATACGAGGAGTGGTGCAATACTGTTTCCTCCTAGTTCTCATCTTCGTAGCTATGACAGTACTCATATGAGTAAACCCCTAATCTAATCAACTCAAATGTGTGCTGAAAGTGATTACAATCTACAAAATCTACCTAGTATCTCCTGGCATCTTAATAGCTCTTCTGGTTGGTACAATCCACCTTCACTATTTTATAAATGAGGGATAATTGAGCTACTCTCGACCTAAGGAATTATGACTGTCTGATGCAACGTGCCAAGAGGTGGTTTCAATATGGTAAAATAGACTATTATCCAACCAAAGTATTAACCTTAGTTGTTATTAAAAAGAAAAAAATTTCGCATACCATCAAAGTTATAAATCATAAAATGCGCATGACATTTAAGATAATTATAACCTACTTTGACATGCGCACTGACCATTCACACGCTGCATAGTAAAGTCAACATTAATTATTTATTTTTTTTAATTTAATTTTATTTTTTTTTGTTAACTACATCTATGACAGTAAATTAATCAAAATATGATTACGAAAGTTGCGCATGTATTGTAAACGGTTTTCCAATAAGAGGTTTCATTTTGATAATTTGGTCAGAAAAATTTTCTCGCTAAATTACGATTGTTTCACAATCACGCCGACAGCCCAAAAACCGCAGCAATCTGTGACACGTTGAGGATGGAGAGGCTTTTCAACAATTTGATGTGGACCCCAATCAGCGAAGATACGACGTTTACGGCGATTGACTGCAATGAGTCGTATGTGGAATGTCTAATTCCATGTCTAATCGACGAGGAATCGAGAAATCTAGATTTTCTTCAACCCTACGGGCTACAGCAGCAATATTCTCAGTTTTTCTTAAGCGATTCATTCGGTTTCGTTTCTTCACATCATTAACTTGACCCAACAGACCAAATTTTTCCACCAGTGTCACTACTGTCGGCCGAGAAGGTGCTTCGGTGACTTCACGTTGTTGAAGATTTTACTTGTCATATGTCAAAAGATGACATCTGCCTAAATAGCAGGCTATTCAAAATGAAACCTCTTATTTCAAACCCCTTTACATACACATACAGTCGTACAAAAACTCCGAAGAGCAAGTGTTAAAAAACCAATATTTAAATTCGTTTCTTTTCGTTGTTAAATTGTCAAGAAATGCAAATTTTGTAATTTTTTGTTGTTTTGTATTTTCAAGATTACGAAATCGCATAATGATTTTTAAAGTGTTTTATGTCGAATTTGATTATAATGATCGCAACAACAACAATAACAGCAACAGCAGCAGCGACATGATCGTAAACTTTTTTTTTTTTGATGTGTGATGCAATTATGCGCGCGCGGTTTTTGTCTCATATTGATTAATGCTGTGTGTTAACAAGTGTTTTGATATTTTTCAACGAACTATACAAATTATACAGGATGTTAGTTTTAATTTTATGCAGATGGGAAAAACTGTCAAATTCAATTTTCAAGGTATTTTGGTTTGTGTATACCTTATGTAACAACAGCACGATGGTGCTTTAAAATTTGGTTTTGTGCGCGTGAAGAATTTAATTAATACAAAAGGCATTACAAACCATGTGTGCATGTTTATTGAGTGCAGTCGCTTCTAGAATTTAAAAATGTCTATTGTCGAATGAAAAATCGTTTTTTTATAGCATTTTTAACGACTTACTTAACACAATAGAGGCGAAAAGATAATAGCATTTTTTTTTGGTTTTATTGTATTTGAAACTTTCTTTTTATTGTCAATCAAATCAAATTATAATAAAAATAAATTTCTTTTCTTTTATATTTCAGACGATCCGTACTATTGTGGTTTAAGAGCTCGTGTTCCAAATTTTGTTCAAAAATCAAAAACCTCAAGTAAAGACACAAAAACCGATACTGTAGCATCGAAACGTATGTCTGTATCCCATTTGCAGCATCCAGCCTCGTTTCCATCGTTACAACAGTTACACCAACAACAAGTGCATCCTCACCAACAGCTAATGGCGGCACATCAACATCACCAGCAGCAAATGATGTGGCACGCCCGAAGTTTCGAAAGTGGAATAGGTATTTATAACAGTCACTTGCATTATTTGCTCGAACAACAATTTCCACCATACTATTGTGGTTCGAATGTATATGGTGTAAATAGTCGTAGTAATAGTAAGCATGATGTAGCTAATATTGGTGGTGGTGGTGGTGCCATGATCGACGACAATGTATACGAGCGAACATTCGAAGAGTGGACCGACGACGAACATTTAACGCTTGAAAATAAATTGAAACGTAAACATGCATCTTCATCTAATTTGGTTATGGTCGATGTTGAAAATCATAAAAATATTTCAACACACAAATTAAATCATTCGAATTCATTTAGTTGTTTGTCGGCGACGTCGTCCGCTGTCCCAACCCATCATCCATCCTCATATTATTTTCCTCCAACCGCAGCGCCGCCTACTATTCCGACGCATCAACTACCCATACCTGCACCCTCTTGTTCCGTTATATATTGTCCCCCTGGTGCACCACCACCTGGTTACGGCATGCTTGCACCACCCACAACAAAGTGGCACAGTGAAAATAATTTATTCTATCAGAAAAATGTTCATCGCAACTACGAAGAAATAAGCTCCGAAGAATTTTCGGCCGACTCTATAGATCGTGATCTCACTAAAAATCGTTTTCAAAATCCGATATTCACGAATTTCCTACGCAACCGTTTCAACGTCACAAACCTATCGATGCGCGACCTAACATCGAAAACCAGTAGTAAACAATCGATTTACACATACAACAATAGCGCTCACAGCGAGGACAGTATAAACTATCAACAGGATTGCAACGATAATATTTACGTAAAAAAAAATAGTTCGATTCCGCCACGAAAAACGTCGTTCACAACGATCCGCAAACCGACCGATTTTACATTGCCAACATCGAAAAAATCCGTTTCGAGCGACAGTTTTTTCCTCGAAACAGTAACCGCAAGCGATGTTGAACTACCCGAAACGGAAAGTAAAAAATTTCGTTCCGATAAAAATAAAATCGATCAAATCTATTACGAGAATGCCAAATCGAAAATCGACGAACATCTCGACAATCTGGTTAAGCTCGAGGGCGAAAACACGAGCACAATAGCGAACAAGGTGGCCACAAACGATACCGACACAATAGCGTCACGATCGAGTCTGCCAAAGATATCGATCAAAAATCGAATTATTGAATACGAAACGGCTATATCGGCACCAAAACCGGCGAACGAAAATTTCGAAAAAATCAATCCAAAGCTGTCGGTCAATTTCGTTAAGCCGGCGAAAACCAAAACGACAACAATGCAAAAATTTGATGAGGCACGACGTAAATTTAAAAGTTCGTTTTCGCTCAAGAAATCGGACAAGAAGGACGTTGTGTCATGAACACTGTGCCGCTTTGATTTGTGCGTGCGTGCCTGGGTCACCTGTATATTAGCATAATTTTAAGACATAACTCTATATGTGTATAAATACTGTCTTACTTACTGTACATAAACGGAGGACATATGAGACACAACACTTAAATTTTATTTTATTTAGGTATTTTGTATATATTCGTGTGAAAAAAAGCAAAATTTGAAATTATCTAGGCAATTCTAGTCAAATTACGATTATGCGCTTGTCTAATCTAACATATAACAGTATTGTGTATTGGTAGAAAAATCGATTTAGAATCATAAAAATAATATCATATATAAATACATTACCTTTAAGGTGTTCCAGTCATCCAAAGGCCGGTATACCCAATCCAATACGTAGCTGTTAAGGCGAAAGTCCCAATCTATAGGTACAGTATATTTATGTGATCATTTTATATCGACGATGTACATAAATAAATAGGAACGAGACGAACACAACTCGAAGATAGTGTGTAATATGTAGTCGAAATATATTCCCACGTTACTAGTCGCGAATAATTCAAAAATGGTGGAAAAACTACTTTTAGACAGTACATATCCTCCCCATATCCGAGAACGGAGTAATGTACTGTTTTATTACTCTAAAATCCGGCGTCTTTATGATCTTTGCGAATAATTAGGTTGTGTTAAGTCATGCTGATCGGCCCGAAGACCAGGCATAAATACTATTTTACTCAGGTCAAAACCCAAGTCTATTTATACACGTAAGGTCACGTGCTGAACAAATACTCATTACGTGGGAAAATCCTACAAGTCTCCTAGCTTGCTTACCAAAGATAGCGCCACAGTCCAGTAATGGCTTATTTTAACTCCACTTATTTTCTTCTCGTCAAATCTGCGTGAACAAAAATGTACTTTGTAGTGAGTTTATTTACTTGACCTGTAACATTGAAATGCCCTGACCATATAAGGTGACCAACCTAGTTGTTATGTTGTTGGATACTGACGTCAGAATCTAACAGTTGTGAGTTCACACATTACAAACTGATTGGTGTAATTGGTTAACTCCTACGTTTGGTTTTCTTCTCCTAGAACTAGAAGGACCACAGTTTACTGTAACAGGTTTCCTTTAAAAAATCGTTCTCAGCGATATAAAAAAGTCATACATGTTTAGCAAGCCTCTCTGTTAATTGACCTGAAAAATACTTGTTCATACATAAATCTTATTGAAATAACAACTCTAACGGGCTCAAAAATAAAGGTTGTTTTCATTAGAAGGATAATGATGCCCTAAATCACGAAATTTTATATATTCACTACACATTTAAAATCAGTGATCGTCTGTCACGGAATTATAAAGTGTGGTGACACTTGAGACACTTTTTTCTGTTTTAACTACCGAATAAAGGCTTAGCCAATAATCATTTGAGTAAAGGAACCTTTACTCTTTCAAATGCCGTACTAAGGCACATTTAGCTAATTGAGAAATTTCTTCCCACTGCAGAATATGTATTACCATAAGCCCTGTTCACTATAAAGTTGTAGTTGTGTTCATAATTCATCTAGTCAGATGAAGTAAATTCTCTTTTTTTATCATGACACTCTATCACTTTCTTGAAATAATATTGCCAGCAATACTGCTTCCCTCTTTGCTTTTTAATATTTCCATAGTAACCTGAATAGAGGTTTACATTATTCCATTATCCCCTTTTGTAACTCTTTAACTTTTTTGTCACTCTCACCATTTTATAATTTCACATTTTAATTTCTCTTTTACTTTTCACTTGTTAGCCTTTTCCTAGAAATGTTTGCTACTTTGCTGTAGTATTGAAATGGTAGGAACGGGTTTGTCAGACAGTAACATTTATCTACAGATTATAACTTAGTTCAGATTTCATGAACAGGCGCCACATCTATGTCGGTACTATAAGTAGAAATATGCAGTGATGCACTGCACTAACGTCTACGAAACCCACGAAATAGTGTGGCTTCTAGAGATTGTTACGATACGTTTAATGGTGATCATTAGAATAAGAATACCCATGGTAGTCTATATACTTATTACTTTCATACCCGTATGAACTCGTTCTTGTTCTTCATATACAAACCCGCCTTCCATTACGACCACATTCTGAAATACAATTTAATTACCAAATAGGTTATATTTCCATCGTACTATTAAACAGATTTCATAATGCCGATTACTCCGATTTATACGAAAATATGGTATTGGGCTGTCAGGTTCTCACTTGTTGAGTTTATTCGTACTCTGTAGTGTTATCTCTTTCTTCATCACGTCGTTATTTTCTCAAGCTGAAAACGACTATCACTATCGTTTGTGGCGTCGACAGCTACTACAATGTATTCCGTCCTATACCTAATCGACCATTGACTAACGTGTGATTCACTGCATTGGCTGAACACAATAAAAGTAAGTGATTACTTCTTAGGTTAGGTTAGGTTTCTAGACTTTAGATTTCAACAATTAGTTAATGTTAGGTTAAGCTGATCGTCTTAAATACTTGTAAATACTATTTTACTCATTCATTTTATTGAGGTCCGTGTCGTATCTTTCCAGATATACGATATTTCTCCAGTTTCTTAAGCAAGGCTATGAGATATGCAGACCAAATGCACTATAGTTACGTTCTCCTCAATTTCCCTTATGTAAGAAAATAGCAAGTCTTCTCGCCAGCTTACAAAAGAGATTACGTCACTGTCCAGTAATGGTTTATCAAGTTCAGCTTTGATCAGTTCTCTCTAGTGATTAGGTCGAATAAACCATTTAACGTACCATTTAACTATAATTTATTTTAACTTTTATTAGACTCTTCCTATCAATTCTGCTTGGGCAAAATAAGATGTATATTCTCCAGTCCTGATAACATGTTTAATGAAGTAAACAAAAATCTTGTTAAATGATAGAAATACTTCATGGCTACCTTTTTAAGATATTGTTTGGTAGTCACACCAGTGACCTGGATTTTACTTCCGACAGTTTGGATCTATATCTGGTTGTCGAGCTTATATGGTTATTATTCCCCTTTTATATGTGCCATATTATTGGATACTGACTTCAGGAGCTGAAAGTTAATTTATCCAGAAGCATAGCTTGATCACAAATTATTTAGTTTATTTGGTGTATACTCCTCCAAACATTTGGCTTATTTACGGATCACAGTTTACTGTAACAGTTTTCCTCTAAAAATCAGTTCTAAGCATTATAAAAAAAACTCAACCCGTTAAGTGAGTCTTTCTTTTAACTGCTTTTCCACAGGCTCCAAAATAAAGGATAATGATGCCTTTTTTCACGATAACAATTTTTTTAAATGCCCTACTTAGGCACATTTAGCTCATTGAGACATCCCTTCCTCTCGCAGAATATGTATTACACCATCTCCCTGTTCATCATATAGGAAGTTATAATTGTTTTCATAATTCATCTAAATTGTCATCCTGCCCATGTTTCAATTCGAACCCATTAGTGAAATGATAGTGCCAGGGCCAGCAATCCTGCTTTCCTCTGCTCTGCATTTTGATATTTCCATAGTAACCTGAATAGAGGTTTTCTGATATTTTTATTATTCCCTTTTGTATCTTTTTAACTTTTTTGTCACTCTCACCATTTTATAATTTCACATTTTAACTTCACTTTTAATTTTCACTTGTAAGCCTTGTCCTAGAAATGTTTGCTGTAGTATTGAAATGGTAGGAACGGATTTAATCTCAATTAAAAGTTTAACTTTAATATAGCTCCTCTTATTACACAGATTAGACAGTAACATTTATCTCCAGATTATAACTTAGTCCAGCTTTCATGAACAGTCGCCATTTCTATGACAGTACCGCGGTAATGCACTTAATTCTGATGGTTGAAAAACTGATATCTGTTTTTTAACCATCAGAAAAATTCTGCTACATAACTATTCTAGAATCACCATCGGAACTAGTGCAGGTGTATACTTTCCTACCAGTATCAACCCTCTCTAGTTCCTTATATACACATCCGCCTACCATTACGATTACTGTCTGAAATAATAATTAACTACCAAATTCTTTCATCGTACCATTAACAAATTTCATAATGTTGTCCGGTAAGTTGAGCTCACCGGACTCGCCAACACTAATCTTCAAAACTGTCTTAATTTATGTTTAATACGTTCAAGACGTCTGTAGTGTTATCTCTTTCTTCACCACGTCCTTATTTTCTCAAGCTTAAAACGACTGTCACTATCGTTTGTGGCGTCCAGAGCTACTTCAATGTATTGCGTCCTATACTTAATCGACCAGTGACTCACGCTGTATTGATTGAACTGTATTGACTTAACACTTTAAAACTTTAAGATTTTTCGCTTTTCTGTCATCAAATGCCAGAAAAAGGTAAATCTCTATATACAGGTTTACAGCGTTGCACGATCTAACCGGTTTTACAGCGTTGCATGATCTCAAAATTCACCTGACTGTGCTATCTGAAAGAAAAGTGACATAAGTTACAAAAATACCTGCCAGTCAGATTTCATCACCATAGTTATAGCTGATTAAAATGCAATTGCACAACCCCCAGACCTTATCATAACGCCTGTCTTCATTAACTGAATAATATCAAATCGCTGGGATTAACCTGATCCAGCAAAACTATACCCAAAATGTGCCACTTTCCTGGCGATTTCAATCATATTCCTTTCCAATTCCCTCCCATTTAACTACTCCATTTAAATACTCAAACATCGAAGTGAATGATATTTATTTTGCTTTTTTTCATCCAACTGTGTAAATCATAGTGTAAATATTATATGTAAATACATTTACCTTTTTATTTAGTTACCATCTATTTCATTTCGTACATGCAATGAAATTGGACATCAACGAAACCAAATACGTAGATAATATCGTCGATCGAACAAACAAAAAACCAAGTCGAATCGATGCGAGTCGACTAAACACTCACACACACATATACGTCACAATTTATTTATAAAATAAAACACACAGTCTTCTTACATAATTTATTTTCATTTAATTTAATTTATTAAATAATTTCGTGTTAACACAATATGTATAATTAACAATAATTTTCTATTTACCCTCAACTCTTCTACTATCGGACGCCACTTGAATTGACGACGACTTTGTCTTACAAATACATTTGAGTTACCGTTTTATTACTTTATGTACTACTACTACTACTACTATTGTTGTTGTTTTTTATTTGTGTTAATTAAAATATTATGTAGTGTGTATTGATGGCACATTTATTTTAAATTTAATTTAACAAAAAAAAAAATTATAAAACGAACAAAAAATATCGTTGGCGTCTTAATTCCAGATTCTGAATTGGTTGAATCACCTTATAATCAATTATATGGACGTGTTCCATTACCAACAAGAGGTTACATACCACCTCCAAGGACCATGTACATCGGGGAATGGGATTGAGGATTTTTAATTTTTTATTTTACAAATTATTAATTTAATTTTATCATTTTCATTATTATTTTAATTATTTTTTTATTTTTACAGAAAATTTTTATTTTAATTTTTATTTCCTTTGCTAACACTTAAACTGCCCAAAATACATTATTTTATTTATATCGATGGATAAAAAAATAATTAAAATAATATTATTTTTTATTATTTTGTAAATAGTTTTTAAAAATATATTAAAAACAAATTAAGTCACAAAAATTAATTTAAAAATTATTTTTTTACTAATTTTTTTTATATTTACAATAAATAAATATTTATTTATAATATAAAAAATATTTAAAAAAATAATTATTACATAAATTTTAACTGTATATACGTTATATAAATTTATTGGATTTTTTTATTATTTTATTATAATTATGTATAAATTAAAAATATTATAAATATAAATGAAACCTTATATACCGGACATTAAAATACTCATTATTAAAAATTATTCAAAATTATTTTTATTGTAAATATTATTATTGGAAATATGCATACATTATATATTATTATTATAATTATTACTCATACAATAAATATTTAATAATTAAATATAACGAAATGAAAATCGATTGATCATAAAAATATAAAAAAGTTATTTTTATATATAATTTAAGCAATTTTCATTTCCAGCCTAGAATAAATAAATATATTTTAGAATATAATATATAATATATTTACTAAAATTTATATAATTTTTATTTTATTAAAATAAACGAAAAGCAGAATAAACATGAATTAAAAATTATAATATTTTTAATTTCTTTTTTGGTTTTTTATATTAAGAAATTAAAATTATAAAACGAAACAAAACACAATATTTATTTGTTTTAATAAAATAAAAATTATTTAAAACAATATAGTATAATTTATAATAATTAATAACGAAAATAGCATATAAAAGCAAAATATAAAAATTGTCACGATTTATTATTTTTATATAGTTAATTAAATATTATTTTTAAATATTAATTAAAAGAGAAAAAATTGAAAATTAAAAAAAAACAGCAAAGTTATGATCAAATAGTATGATAAATTTAATTATATATTTCTTTTTGTCTAATTTTAATTTTATTTTATCATTTCATGGATAATTATTATAATTATTATTTTTAATTAATACAAAGCATGGTGTTTGGGATTTTATTAAAAAAAATAAATGATTTAAATATATAATATACCTTTATTTGTAAAAAACAATGTTTTTAATTATAAATAGTGTTACGATTTTCCCTAGCCGAGATTCCAACCAAACTAAGATTCCGAATAAAATTGCTGTGCTTATGCTCATCAAAGTTTCCCAATTTTAACTTGTCACGGTTTAAATTCAAACTAATTATCTACGCTTTCCGTCCGCGTATTTATACTCAATTCGCCTGCTTCGCAGTTGGGATTTTATTTGTAAAAAACGCTTTATACAGTTTTTATGTAAATTGTGTAAAAAAAAGTGTAGGTAAAAGGTATTTTATATGTAAACAACGAAGACAACACCATTCGCAGTGCCATCTGTTTTAAAATGTCAAAAATCGAGTGACGTTCTCTTTATTCAATAACATGGATATATTCGTATTTGCAAAATCAATTAGTTTTCAAATTCACGTTATTCATGCCGATGATACAACTCGCCGGATTTACTGCGGCAGGAGTTCAATCGATCCGCATTCGATTCTCAACTAATTTTTTTTGCATTATAGAAACCGCCCGAAACCTGTACTACCGATTCGCAATGTAACTGCAATTTCACTATCTGTCAATGTGCATCTTCACATTATGGTAAGTTTTATCCGGTAACTACTTTGTTTTACCCCTTTTACCTATAAAATTTGTTTTTTTTTGCGGATTCATTTTGCAACCAAAATTTTTAATTTTGTTTTTTAACTTTAAGTTTGATTTCCGTTATGAAAAATATACTGACAAAATAGTCAAAGTAGGATAAAATTATAATTTTTCTTAAAGTGCGAGAGAAATAAAAAACATTTCCAGTATAAAAAATTTATTCAGTACTGAAGAAAATTACTGAGAAAATTATTATAGCAGTAATGACTAAATATAGCTACAAGAGAAGTATTTTTATTCAGTACTGATAAAATATTTTATAGGAAAAATGTATTATGAAGCATTTTATAGAAGTTATTTTATGGTCGATTGGTAATTTTAACATTTCGTTTTGTGTCATTCATCTTAATTCATTGTGAAAATAATTTAAATAATGAATAATCATGTTAAGTTTATTTTTTTTAAATTTATTGTTGTAGATTCAAAGTGTTTTTTGTCTTTTTTAAAAAACAAAAAAAATTTGAAATTTATTGGTTATGTTATAAGCATCTGTCAAAATTTATTCACTGTAAAAAAAATAAAAAACGATCTCTGTCATTCTAATGGTATTTTTGATTTTTTTCTCGCTTTGACTTTTTCAGTAAAAAATACTGACAAAATTTTTTTCATAATGGAAATCCGACTTTACCTTGTGTTGGTAATTAAAAAAATTATAAAAGTTACCGGGTACAAATAAAATGTGTGTGGACGTGAAGGTTGTAAAAAAAAGTTACGGAAAGAAAAGTTACCTAAGTGTAAAGATGCTCTATGAATTTAATATTGAACTGTAGAAAAGCGGTGAGAAATGTGCATGAAAATATATTTTATTTGTATATTTTTTATTAACACCCAGTACTTAATCCACTAGGGAACAGTGTTCAACTTCCGTTGGTCTAAAAATCAATGAGTCCAAAACCAAATATCTGATCTCTGGTTTTAGAGACCAAGACGCAAATGATTTCGGTAGTGGTAACCGCACGTTTGAAGAAATAATGAGTTTCAAGTATCTTGGATCTCTCATTTTTCACTATAATAGTGTGGGAGAGGATATTAAGTTTCGCCTTGCCGCTGGAAATCGGGCTTTATGTCGTCTACGTCCACTACTGAAATTGTATATTATGTGTGAATTTTATGTGTGGATGTGAGAGTGGATCCTTTACGGATGAGTACGAGAGATGCCTTCTAACATTCGAAAGAAGAATCATGCGTCTTCCCTAGTTCGTTTCAATTACGATAGCACGATTAATAACGATAACAAACAGAAAGTGCATTATGTCTCAATTAACGTATTAGGTAATAGAAACACTGGGATTCAACATTCTAAAGACAGAAGCTAGTTACATCCTTCGAACAAGAATACTTAAATGATAAATTTAGGAGGCTATAGAACCAAATTAGTCTTTAAATAATCCGCTTACTACAAAATCTGTTTGAAGGAGCTGTTGAGAGGGAAGCTGGACAAGGTACAGCAGTTCTAGAAAAAATAATAATTTGATGATATTGGCTACAGTGTAAATCTACCTTATAAAGTGGAAACCCCAATTTTAGATGGCTTGAAATATTCAAGTTAACTCTAAATAAGTTTATTTATAATTAAGTTGAGGCTCAAAAAACTGATTTTGAAGAGCTGAAAAGCTATTTCCCAAAGGTAGTAAAATCGTCTTACGAACCTGAGACCTTACGAACCATTTTAACGAGTGGTGCGTGCACATTGTAGGTGCTAAGTCTAAAGAATGTTTCTACACACAGTCTCTTTTTTACGGCATCTGGACACTTTCAATATATAGTCGAAAAAAAGTGTACACAGTTAATTATTTCACCAATTCTATTTGTGAGATAGTAACAAGAATTTAAAACAGATGGTGCTTTAGTTACTATTAGATTTAATAAGAGATGGCGCGTCAGATGTTTACATTAAATCAATTTTTACACATATAATGTAAAAAAATAACTTTATGTAAATTACACGTTTTTCCATGTAAAAACCCCTGTAAATTACATCGTGTAATTTACACGCCCAACTATGGCCTGTTTCTATTCTTGGGTGCAAAAAAATCGCACATTGATCAATTTTTGACAAAAGTTCAAAAAAATCCAATATTTTTACCAAACCGATTTTTGGGGGTAAACATCTGATATACCTGATGTACACGTTTTTGTGAATTTGTCAGCATGAAAATCAGAGGTAAAAATCGAATTAAAACTAAAAAAAACAGATTTATTAATAAAAAGTTTTCCCTCTCCTGGCCCGAAAGGCAGGTCCAATCGATGCTGATTTCACCAAGGTTAGGTAAGGTTGTTGTGGCTGCTATCGCAGACTTAGACCGGCGATCGATCCGTGGTGATACCACTTTGTACGGCTCTATAGGTTCGAGTTTTTTCGTAGTACCATCTGCGCATTGCATAGCTCCATGTCAGCCTATAGTACTGACATGGAAGATAGGTCGGCCCATGGATTCTAAACACGACAGGGGATCCAGATATATATTCATTTTTCACACCGATCGCACCACCCAAACGATCAAAGGTGAAAACCCCATTTGAATTTTGTCCCGAATCGGGATTCGAACCTGGTACCTCCCGCTCCAGCTGCCGCAGCTTTAACCACTGCGCCACCTGGGGGATTTCACCAAAGTTTTCACAAAATCTTGAGGTATCGCCTCCCATTCCTCTACGATCACCTGTTGCAGCTTGCAGCTTCTGGAGACTCACTGGAGCAACATCTCTGGTTCAAACCCTTCTTTTCACTCGTCCTTCAAATTTTCGATGGGATTGAAGTCCGGGTTTTGAGCTGACCACTCCATAACAGGCACATTCGCCTCTTGGTATACAACGCCAGCCGTATACGGTCTCGCAATATCCTGCACGAACAGAAAATGTTCACCAATAAACCTGGCAAAAAGTACCCTCGAGTACTTTCCTCGATGTACTGTTAAGAACTCATTCCTCTTGATCGACAGCGAGTATTGGCTCGGATAATGAATACAAGATCTGTCTTCGCCTCTAGTGATATGCATCCCCAGAACATGCACAATCCACCGCCATACGAGACACATTCTTCAATACAACCTTGAGTATATCGCTCTCCTTGTGTTCTGTTTACTCTTCCACGTCCATCGATGCCATTAAAAAATACATCCTGTACTCGTCAGAGAACAGGACTCTTCTTCTTTCTTGTTCTGTCCATTTCAAATGCTATCGAGCGAGCTCACGACGGGCTTGTCGGTTGGCTGCGGTCAATTTCGGCCGTTTGCTGGGCTGTGTGCATTCAGATTAAATTTTGCACCCAAGTGTAGGTTATCGTTCATAATTTTCTTTTGTTTTGTAAGACAAAGGGCATACAATGGTTTATATTAACGAGATGTTACTTGAATGTAGTAATTCGTTTGGTAGGTTTCGATATGATGATGACGTCATTGAATGACTGTTTGATCGAAAGGAAAAAATTACGGTCTGCTACAACAAATTACAAAAACCATAAATCATAAAGCAGCATCATGCGTTACATTGATGACCCGGTGGTCCTATTTAGGGCACATTCATATTACACGTCAATACATCCTGACACAACTTCCCAATATTTCATTCTACCTCTTGCCTAGCCTTACACGGCAAAAATTACTTCTCACAAAATTGACTGCCTTCTCTCTAAATGTGATTATAGTCCGTTTCGCGCTCTCAAGGCTCAGACAATTGGGCACACACAAATACAGAATGCAGTCAGGTTCGTTTACATGCCGCAACAAGCCTAATCACTAAGCGGGCAACATCAAGGCAACCCAACGCATTACGGAATAGATAATAATCATAAAAACACAGAAGAGGAAATTCACTTGTGATGGAGTAATGATGGCATTCGGAAAGCATCCAAATGTTGAATTACGAAATTCAACTATCATCTTTCGAGATAAGCTTTTATAATTCGCTAACACTGTCGTGACCCAATTGAACATATACAGAGTGGGTAAAAGTCTCGCTACCATTTTAATTGCGCGCCATCTTGTTTATGTGACGTTTAGCTCAGTTTCGCTTTACCATTGTGTTATGTAGACGCCCCAATTTTATAATCAATAAATATACGCCACAAGAATGTGCAGAAATAGTGAAAATATTTATTGAAAATAATCGTTCCATATTGGCACATCGGAAATTGAGTCAAAAATATCCTAATCGTTCAGTGCCTCACAAAACCACAATTTATAGTTTACATGCGGATTTTCGACAGTACGATACGACAGCAAACAGACCTCGTTCTGGAAGACAACGGTCGTCTCGTTTTATTAATGCTTTCACAAGCATAATTTCTAGAGTTTACTGTTCTCTTTCACTGGCTTCTACAAGCCATAACCTTTGTGTCTCAGGACCTCAATCTAATTTATCCGAAACTACTGCTTCTGAGTGTGGTGGCAGCTTAGTTCGATGGCCCAAAATAAGTTTCCTGACAATTGTCTCTGCTCTATTCAATTGCAATGGAAACTCACTCAACACTACCATAACATAATGTATCTATTCCCACATCTAATACGAATTGATTCTTCTTCATGAAGTCCATACTTTAAATCAATGTATCAACAATATCCGCCACTAAAAGTTCAGGACGGAAGTCCTTGTTACCAATTCGTATGATCACTTTTCCTTTTCTGCACTTTTGCCAGTTACTGTTTGCAACTTGAATCTTCCAATTGGATAAATCTCATTAGCTCAGGTTTTTTAAGTCAGCCCGCACCATCGTCCGCGTTGCTCCTGTAACTCCTGCAATGTTATCACACAAGATCGGCCATCGATTTCTCGACTTAAAGTCAAACTATCTTCACCACCTGCCAATCGGGAAACAGTGATGAATATCATGGAACATTTAGTTGTGGCAGTTAGTTTTTGCTCCTTAAAATCTTCAGATCTTGAAGATTAATCTAATCTTCTGATCGTCGATTTTACCATTTGAACCACGGTACATAAGCAGTGGTGTTCTTACACGCTTCCGTCTGGTTTCCTAGTAATCACTTGAAATAAGACTTCATTTGTTGTAGGCCCAACATCTGATTCTACTGTTGCTATCCTGGCTCATGTAGCTTATCTTGCTGTTGCAACTTTTCTAACACCATGGTTCATTATTTTGTTCAATTATTTTCTTTCTTTTCCGCTTAGCATTTCAGTTTTCAAATTATCGTGTCCGGTCATTTTTCAAACTATCAAAAGCATTTCGGGTTTTCAAATTTTCGTGTCAGATTAGCAATTAGCATTTTGGTTTATGAAGTATTTTTCTAGTATAGGTTTTCGTTTAGTCCAGATTAATCATTGTAGAAATTTTCTTTTGTTTATTATTTACCAGGAATACTGCGTGCATGTTGCTTTTCATTTGAACATGTTTAATTATTCTACCATCTCAGAGATGTCACCCGCGACCGTCACAATAGAATTAAAGAGTACCAGCGATGTCTAACCTATGGTTTGCACTTGGCAAATATTTGCAAAAGGGAATTCTAATTATATCACCTAAAATAAGCCGTAGGAGTGGGATTTTTGAATCGGATCTTTGTATGAAGGGACTTAGTCCCTACATATACATTGCAAGTGCCCGTTTAGAAAAACAGTCGTTAAGCTGGCTTCTTAAAGTGTCCTTTATTTGTAACGATCATTTTGTTTCCACCCGAGGCACTTAGTAATGTTTTCATCTTTAGAATCAAATAGTTTTGTATAGCATCGGTTAGTTCTTAACACTTTTATTTGTAATATGCTTTACTTTCAGTTATTGTTGTCTAACTACGCTCCGGATTATACGATACAGCCGTTAACCCATTTTCTCAATCGTTGCAGTGCATCGTTGTCTACCACTATTATGTTTTTTATGCTGCCAGTCGCGTCCAATCGTTTAATAGTATGATGTTCAATTCTCCAACTATACAAAGTGAAGTGCGTTTATAAGAATGAGTATACTTAAGTTTACAACGCATCGGATACTACCAGTAAGCTCAGAGTGGTTTTGGACGATTCGGCTTAGGCCAATACCGTCTACTTACCGGGTATCGTGAACATTGAACAACAATGTTGGCAAATATCTTCGCACCATAAAGGTTTTCTCCATATAGCAATAGACAGTATGATAAGTTTTCTAAAGCAACCAAACGAATCATAGACTATATGTTATCCTTTCAAGGAATGGTCTTTGAATCGTCCATCAATATGAAAAGTTTTAGAAGTTATAGGCCCTACGATGGAATCATTGGGGTTTAGATACGTTAGTACCAACCATCGTGCAAATTAAGATACTGTTTTTAAGTGAGCTGAAGTACCATTAGCAACTTAAACGCATTGAGCTATACAATTTAAAAGATATAAGATATACAATTGACAACCAACAAGATGTGTGGATGAAACTTTGTGAATTTGGTATGGCGTTAAAGGAAAAATTTCCACAAAGACTAGTAAAATTGTAACACAACGTTTAGGATTGTGAGCTGCATTTGATTGTGAAACATCTCATGAAGCACTGAGGCATTAGAGATAATCATAGTAAAAAGGTATGCCTGGTCTTACTCCAAAGTAGTTCTAGATTGGAGTTCGTCATACCAATCACGCTGCGCATTATTAAAACCAAATCGTTATTGGTTGTATCTGCTGAGAAAGATGAGTTTATTCTGTACACACACACCTTAGCAATTAAAATGGTTTAAACTTAATGTTTGAGCTGATATACCTGGAAATCAAGAAAGTAGCTTAGATTTATAAATTAATGTAACATTAAGTCTGGAATCAGTTAAAATATTTTCATTCGCTAAATTCATCCAATCGGAAATCTGTAGCATACAATTAGAGAACATTTAGGCGAGTTAATTTGTTCTAGTAGAATTCTTTCAAAAGTTTTGTATAGCATACATTTAGGAGATATCACATGCAATGACGGTTGGTGGCACAAGAAATGGAAACAATTATTAAATTAAATTTTTATTTTAGAATGGTTTGTAGCATAATTTAAATAATAGTTTGTAACACCAAATCAAATTTTATTTAGAATAATAAAATTTCGCCAACTTTGAAATTGACGATGGAGTTTTCTCGCCTTCATCTAGTTTACGTTTTGCTGCGGCACTCTTGCTCGTCGACGGTGTTTGCGAATCTGATTCGGAATCGCCATTCGACACTTTCGATAATTTTTTCATTTCTCTAAATCGTTGTGTCCCAATTTTCGTTAACTCGGTTAACGATGAATTTGGAAATTCTATTTCTAAATCACTCCTATGCAATTGAAACCATTCGCCGCACGTTAGCTTCATATCGTTTGTATTTGTTTTGTTGTTGTCATTTTCGAAATTTTCCATCGAGCCGAATAAGTCTTGGCTAAGTATATTAGTTTCTTCGGGCGGGGTTTCTACGGGTTTGGGAGTGGTTGGTGTTTTGTTTGTTGGTAAACCGAGTCCGATTACTTTATCCGTTAAATGACTTAATAGATTTGCCGACTTACTATTGGCCAATGGTTTAAGGGGCTTCAAAACATTTTTTCTTTTGCCATGGCTTTCAGATATTGGTTTCAATTTAATCGTTGGTGTGTCATTTTTACGTGGTAGTTTTGTAATTACGGGACTACAAAATGGAGATTCTGGTTCAACAACCGGTGTCATTTGATCGTTAGATGAAACAGTATCTTGTTCGGCCGCGTCTTGCTCAAGTGCAGGTAACAGATCACTCAATTTTTCGGCTAAATGCATTCGGCCCAATTTACTTGCGTACTTCATCGCAAGCGGAATCAGTTGTGGTGATGCTAGCATTTCTATTAATTCTCGGGCTCGACCCTCCATTTCTGATCGGCACGATAGCGCAAATAGTTTAATAGCCGATTCTTTAATATTTTTCTCCGAATTATCGACATCGAATGTACTCCATCTCACTAGTGACTCTTCGAGAGTGGATTTCTCATCATCCAGATCACAGAACGTTAGCTGCAGTGGTAATTCATTGATAATTGGTCTCGGATGTGTTAATGGAAAGCAAGATCCCCGACACAATATAGCACGTAATGTTTGTGTTGCTTCGGATACCTCAACAATGAAGAAATTATCGGATGCTCCTTTCACATGAAGCTGTGTGTCACAAATAGGATACCATAAATTAGATTTACTACTGTACATTCGTAGCATACCCATTGAGTCGTAAGAAACCGGCGATCCACGATCTGAGAATCCAATCCACGTTAATTTCGTATTTGGTGGTGTAAGTGGTAACTTAAAATCTCGTGATCGTAAAGTTAAACCAACCGCTTGGATAAGCATTACATTTATAAATTGCTCTTCTGTAGCTGGAGCTGCATGGTACGCCACCAAAATTTTATCTTCGTGACCAGCCAATGCAACTACTGGTCCTGGAATCGAAATTACTTCGCGCTGTGTCCCCATAACACCAAAGATTCGTAAAAATTGGGCATCTGTGACCAAAGCAACTAATTTACTCGTTGCAGTTATAGCTAATACTGATTCACAATTTGGCATATCCACGCTCCACTCACGACTACTACCCTTACTGAAAACGATGCATGTCAATTTACTGGGCGACTCTCCCGAAAGTGCAACGACGGTAGAACTCAAACTGGCGATCGTATGATCTCGAATATTATCCAGAATTAGTTCGTTGTTTATGCTGACGTCATGGAATTCAACATGAATTGTACTTTTGTAATCGGATTTATGTAAACGAATGAGGCCAATATGGTTCCAACACATATAACGATTATCTAAATAGTCTGGCGTAGAACTAGGCTGGAAAGCTGGTTGCATTGGATAAGTTTTTTGCGGGGCAACCATATCAGACATTCTACTATCGGCTCGAGCGTTTTTCTCACTTAGGACAGTTAGCTTATCGTCATCATCCTCGGGATTTCTGTCCTTTGATTTATCGAACGCATTTAACTTTAGTGTATCGTTCTTCAATTTTTCCAATGAAACACAGTTTTCATTCTCTTCGTCTTCCTTGTTAGTGGAATTCTCATCGAATTGAACTGAAATAAAAGAATTGAGAAATGGGGACGAACAATCGATAACATGATCTACTTACAATCGTATCCATATAAATCATCTGGATCTCCATTATTTACAACCAAATCAGTATTTTTCTTGGAGTTTTCTTTCCCTGCACTAGTAATATCCCAATCAACGAAACCCAGCTGCCCCTTATTATCACAATAGATCAGCTCTCCATTACTTTCTGGATTCCAAGACAGACAAGTGATACCATCGATTTCTAACCCCTTTGTATCACCTTTAATTGTCGTCTTTTTTCCTATATCCCAAATCGAAATCTCTCCAGAGCAGGTACCAGCTGCCAAATATTTACCGCATCCAGAGAACTCGCATGTCGTATACTTGGACGAAATGTTCTCGTCCTTAAGCACAAAAGCTTGAGCGAATGTAGACGTATCAAGAACAATAATTTCCTTATTTAGCGGATAGGCGAGAAATGTACCATTTACTGGTTCAAACGTTGGCGTTCCATATGATACAGCTTTATTGAATGATTTAACTTTATCTAGGCCAGTTATTGTTTTGATCACTTCCTTTCGATTCAAATCCCATATTTTGATAGTTCCATCGCCCGAACTAGATGCCAACATATTGTCGGGACTGATATCTATACGCAAAATAATCCCCTCATGGCCTAGTAATTCGTGCGTTTCATTTAAATTATCCATCAGTTTCAATTTAATTTCCATATTTTCCGAACCAGCGGCCATATACGTTTGATTCACTTTGATCGTTGTGACCGCCCCGGTGAAATTAAATTCAGTCCCATCGCGAGAACAATCCGGAAAGGTATACGCCTGTACCGTATTCAAATCAGTCGAAACCAAAAACCGTTCATCATATTGTACAACACACATAGCACATTCACCAACACATTGAGTAAATGGATCGTCGTCCTCGACACTGGCCCATATGCGGACGTCACCATCACTGCCACACGTAAAAAATTTACTAGAAAAACAATTAACGAGGTTAAAAAATTTACAAACACTTGTCCCAAATAATGCATTTGTTGAACCTTCCATCTGCAGCATAGGCACAGTGGGTATAACCGGGTGTGTGACCATAACGCACCGGTGCCCGTTGAAAAGCCATGATTATTATCTATACGACAAATTAAACGATATAACTACACTTTAAAACAAACCAATTGTATAAAATTAATAATTTATAGCATTAAACGTAAAATAAAACACGGGATCATCAAAAAATGAGTTTTCGCTGATTTGACACTTAAAAAGTTTTTCCCTCCAAATGCAAAATATAAACACATAAACATAATGCAACTGGTACAACTACTCCGACATAGATGGCATTAATATTATGTTCATTAAATTTTCATACATTATTTGAATATATTTAAATCCACTTATACTTAGATGTTTATTTGTTTAATTATGAGTCAGTAAGTAACCGCGGATCATTTCATAAAGTCTAACTAAAGGATCATAATCGATTTGGCACGATTGAGATCAAAATAACAAATAAAAAAAATCAACGTTTAAGTTTTGCTATTTGAACATAGAAGGCTAGAAGTAAGTAAAATGTTCTGTTATATGAATTCACTAGTACTTTTTTTTAAATTATTTTGTATATTGTTGAAACATTTATTATGAAGAGTGTCTTTGCTACAATAAAAGATTGATTAGTTGTAGGTTTCATCGATAGGTGGGTATAAATCGTTGAAAAGCAAAGAAACAGAATTGAATCCAATTCTAAATAGTTTTAGAGAGGATAGATTAACATCCATTAAAATGAGTTACAATTGTTTTAAGTCATTAAACCCCATTTCAGAAGTAAGATAGATATTTAATCTAATGTTGTTAACTCCAAAAGAAATGATAATGCCAGCAATATTAAAACCTGACATAGCGAAATAGAAATATGTCAGTAGGTGGAATGTACTCGCCAAAATTAACTCATTTATTTTGAAAGAAGTGGAATTTAGAGTATCTATCTAAAAACGAAACCTCATAATGATTAATAGACCAACATAACACGATAGAACAAGCATAAGTTCTAATAAAAGATTAACTACTTGCTCCAACAAGAAGGAAACTTGTTCCAAAAATGTTTAACTACATAGTGGTTCACATGAACTTGTAAGAGTTGTTTCAGTACAACAAGATGATATGTGTTTGATAAGTAATATCACTAAACTATATAGACTACCGATATCTAGTGGATCAGAGGATGCAGCAAACAAAAAAAATCGCTTTCACAAGATAATCCAGCAATAGAAACAACACGTGAAAGGCCAGTAATACCAGAAACACAACAACCACAGTAAAAGCAAGCTCTACAATAAGTGTGTTCACTGGAAAACAGGGATGTCGGTGTGATGTCGAAAATGCCAAACCGACATCGGTGTTAATCCAAACAACATTTTCAGCCATTGAACCATGAAAAAAAACAAAACTTATGTGGTGGACATCAAGTCATTATAATGTTGTCACAATTTTTTGTTTTAGTGAACGACAACTTGTCGATAAAAGTAACTTTGTGTTGCGCAGTGAACGCATCGAATGAACTAAACAGAGTTGACCCTTAGTTATGGTACCATCTAATATGTAAAAGCGACATATGACTACCAAGAATCATTCTGGAATAATACAGTGCATCTACGTTGAAGAAATTTACACATGTCTAGCATCATTTTGCTTTGGACAATAAAGACGACTTAATTGATGTTATATTCAAAATCTAAACTTGCACATGCCTAAATTTTATAAAAATACCTTTTCCATTTGGGAGACAAATAATGTTAGTGTCAGAACATTCAGTAAAAGCAACATTTTCATCGTGATGAAGTGATCACGAACGAACAACGTTTTCAAATAATACAAACGGTGATTGCTATTCATGCAAGTTATTCAAGCGCGTGCCAGTGAGATAACTGGTTGGTCGAAGTGATGAAAATATTGCTGGCGTTTCAGTTCAAGTGTTCGTCGCAAACGAACCAATAAAGTCGATTCTACGGTGTTCTCAATGATTGGGCATCACTCAGACTACACTTTGGTAAATTTTCCGAAAGAATCTTGACTTGCACCCTTAAAAGGTCCAGTTAACAAATGAACTTGGTGGTGTCTTTGGACCGTTTTTGGTTGATGAAAATAGCTGTCACGTTACAATCAATGAAGATTGCTACAGAGACATGTTGCAACGGTATTTCATTGGTCAATTACATGAGTTAAACATGATTGATATGTATAGTTTCAACAAGACGGTGAGACATGCCATACAGCGGGTCTAATAATCAACTTAGCGGAGAGATAGCGGTCGTTTCTGTTGAAATGATTGACCATCGAAAATTGGTTTAAACGAAAAACTGGTCCTTATTTAAAACCCTTTAGGAATCGATTGTTTTTTTTTGTTCAATGTTTACATACCGGCATACTTCAAAAGCAGCATTACCAGATATAGAACGTGATGTCGAAGATGATATATACTTGAAAATCCAACTCAAAGATAACACTATGTTAACCACTACCGTACAACTATAATGGCTAAATCTGACACCAGCTATGAAAACACCGATTAAAAATGATCAACATTATTGATTAGTACAGTATCAAGTCTTTATATTTATTATGTGATTGAGAAACGACAGGTGGAATGCTTCTTGCGTCTCAGTTCTTGTGTTATGTCAAGAAGTTATATGGCTTCACTGTTGGTATGTTGCAGTAATCTTCTTTCTAGCTTTTTTTTTTTTTTTATATTAAGCTTTAATTGGGTGCAGGGCGGACTTTTAGACAGTCCTAGCTCCTTGTAACTGTCAGAGCTCCTGCACCCAACGCGCGGTCCTTCAAGTAAAGGTTGATAGCTGCCTTAAACTTGTGCATTCTATAATCCAACGGAAACTGAAAACCGGATAACGAATTCCACTTCCTGGATGTTCGATGAATGAATTCGCGCTTTGTACCTTCAGTTCGAGGTTTCGGCAGCTTCACCCTAAACCTATGCGCATTGACCGTTCCTCGTGTTACCCGTCCTGGCGTAACTAATGGTGGTATTTTCTCCTTTAATTCTGCAGAACATTTACCATTTATTAATCTATAGAACACGCATAGTTCTGCAACATCTCTGCGGTGCTTTAGGCTGTCTAGATCTTTCGTAAGTCTGGAGTTTCGTATTATTCGTATGGCACGCCGCTGAACTCTATCCAGCAACTGGAGAGCAGTGCCATATGCTCCACCCCAAACTTGACAGCAATATTCTATACACGGTCTAATAAAGGTTTTATATATCTGGAGAACCTGATGCGATTTAAAAAACCGTCTGCATCTATTGAGAAACCCGAGTTTACGTGAAGCTGATTTGGCTAATGCGATAATGTGTTCATTCCATTTTAAATTGTTGGTAATCTGAACACCAAGCAGACGAATTGAGTCACAGCTCACGAGAACGTGTCCTTTTACCATAAAAGGGTATTCGTTGTGACTTCTTTTACGTGAAAATGTGCATATTTGTGTTTTTTCTCATTAAATTTAACCTGATTTTCAACTCCCCACTCAAATATTGTACTCAAATTGGAATTAAGCGAAGTGACAACTTCCAGCCGTTTACCGTTTAACTCTTAAGGAGTAGGTTCGACGTCGAATGAAATAGAAGAGTGCAATGTTGGATCATCGGCAAAACTGTGGATAGGGTTCACAGTGCTATCCAACAAGTCATTAATGTATAACAAAAACAAAGTTGGTGACAAAACTGATCCCTGAGGGACTCCGGCATTTGGGGAGTGTGTCGTTGATGATCTCCCATTTAGCACAACGTTGATATTTCGGTCTTTGAGAAAGCTTTTTATCCACTTGATGGTCATCGAATCTAAGCCGTATGCCACAAGTTTACAAATGAGATTCTCATGCCAAACCTTGTCAAAAGCCTTGGATATATCCAAAGCGATTGCAAAGGCTTCTCCATGGTGCTCAAGGGCGAGATTCCATTTGTTTGTAACATACGTCAAAAGATCGGTTGTGGAGCGGCTTTCACGGAAGCCATATTGTTTATCTGAAATTATTTTATTAATCTCAAGATAATTCACCAGTTGTTGGTTAATGCATTTCTCAAAAACTTTAGCCACGGCTGACACAATTGATATTGGCCGGTAGTTTGAAGGGTCAGTTTTATCACAACCACGTTCTGGTATTTACCTTGCTTATAAGAAAGGAGAAAAATTTTAGTTAATATTGGAGCCAAGTCACTGGCAAACTCCTTCAATATTCGAACAGGAATTCCGTCAGGTCCAATGGCCTTATTTATGTCCATTGTCTTCAGGTTCCTGAAGACAATTTCCTCCGAGATGTTGACAGGATCCATTTTGGTACCACAATACGGAATTGACGGAGGTGTAACTCCATCGGGGACAACTAAGGTCGAGTTCGAAGTGAAGACGTTTGCCAGTAAGTCGGCCTGCAAATATGGATCCACCACCAAAGCACCGTCTGCACATTTCATTGCTGAAATAGATGTTTTAGAAATATTGGCAACCGATGCGACCATCTGGTAAAAGTTGCGATCGGAGATTTTCAACTCGGAAGCCTTAGCGGCTTTCTTGTTGTCAGCTCTTTTCGCTTCCTTCGCACAAATTTTTTTACAGATGTTACGTGTGGCACTTATAGACGTTGCGCTTATATTTCTTGTGAGCAGATTTATTTTGTCTGGCGGCTTTGGCGGCTTCTTTTGAAAAAATTTTAAAATTAGGATTAGGATTGGAAAAGGATGATAGGATATATTTACTCATTCCATGTAGAACGGTTTCGGTGAAATTGGAAACAGCGTCGTCTATTTGATTGTTATAAAAACAATGGCTCTCCCACGGGAAATGTTGAAAAAATGACCGTAACCCATCATTGTCAGCCTCGTTAAAATGCCATAGACGCCTTGGCTGCTGTCTAAATTCTGGTGATGTTGCGACAGAAATTTTTACTGTTATCAGGTTGTGGTCAGAATTTCCAATTCCAGCCTCGACACGCGCTGGAATGCGGAATTGTTGTAAGACAAAGATCCAGAATATGACTGCTTGTAGAATTTTGACATTCAAATGTGGAATCACTAACAATCTGCGTAAGGTCATGCGAAACAGCAATCCACTCCGTCTGACGCCCGGCACAGTTCGTATTTTGGTGATTATGGTGGGCATTAAAGTCACCAACCATAATTAATTCGCAGTAGGGATGTTGATTGCGAATGTCATCACATTTGTCTGACAAAACTTCGAAGAAATTCATGGTTTCTGAATCCGTTTGGTTGGGGGATCTATATAAACTAATTAAAAAAAGGATTTTATTAGGAAGGGATATTTTAAGTACAATATTGTACTTTATTGCAACTCGAATGCTTGTTCGAACTGGTAGCGCTTGAAGTAGAATTCGTTCTCGTAGATGTTATGAGATACTTT
Organism: Tipula lateralis; assembly: GCA_963932295.1. Classification (NCBI taxonomy): domain Eukaryota; kingdom Metazoa; phylum Arthropoda; class Insecta; order Diptera; family Tipulidae; genus Tipula; species Tipula lateralis. Next base: position 111,809,848 of record OZ010738.1, read on the forward strand.
TGTTTCCGTTAGCACTAATATGTCGGGCCTGTGTGATTCGAGATGTTGATGTGCGCAATTTTTATTAGTCACGAGTCCACGGACATTGGCAAAATGGAAGGTAAGGCTATCAATATTATCTTTACGAGGATTATGCCTCTCCCCGCGATCCGAAGAGGCATAAGTTTGATGGAAAGCATTCGTTATTGCACATAGAAATTTCTTTTGGCAAAGTTGAATAATTAAGCGATTAGATTATGTTTAGAACAGCCCCTGAGTTGGATACCATACGTCCATCAATTGGTTTAATTATCGATTCATATAGAACAGAAGTTTACAGTACGTACAGGCTTAGCTTAGTATGTCTTCCTATTAGCCAGTACATTTCGCGTTGTTTGATTTTCATTCGCTCTACCTTATGTTTAAAGTGGTATTTCCATTTCAATCTTGAATCAAGGTGCAATTCAAGATATGTAATTTGAAGATTTATAACCCATTTAGAAATCTATGTAGTTTGCAATTTTTGTGCTGCAACATGTACTGATTTTATAGTTCGTTAAGCTTTATTTTCAAATTCCTCCATTGGCTCATTTTATTGAGTTCTTGTTGTAAGTATTCATCTGCTAGATTCTGTGACTCGCTTGATGCCAATACAGCTGTATATCATTAGCAAAAGTTCCGATAACGGTTGTGTCCGTTGTCGGTATATAGGAAGTGTAAAGTAGATATAGGACAGTATATTTATTCTTTTCACATGCTTGTTCTATCTTTGCAGTCACGAGATGACCTTGCTCAATCGTCAATAGTTTATTTCTAAATCCAAACTGGAAGGTATAATGATCATTGGCTTAAATCATTTCAATAACAACTTGGTAACAATGAATTGAAATAATTAGCCTGTATTTTACAATTTGCTCGGCTGGTTTGTTTGGTTTTTTTATCATGATTATTTGTACAACCTTCAGCTCCTTAAACAACCTTGGCGAAATTTCATCAATTCCAGGTGACTTTTTTGGGATTAGTTCTTGTGAAATTTCTATAGTGGAGTGACACTTCGGATATTTGATGGAGATTTATAGACTGGATTAAAACCAATCGTAGATTGTATGTCGTGTGGTAGAAATTCTGATGCCAGATGTTTTGCAAACAGTTCTATTTTTTCCTAATTACGTCACACCCATTCGCCATTTATGTTCCTTATAGGTGGATTATTGGCCTCTTTTATATTTAAGTAAATTCCAAAGGAAATAATTTTTGTCAACATCATGATCCAGTCCTTTAAAATAATTTTCAGTGCAAGCTCCTTTGTGTTATTTAATTTGTCGGTTAACTATGATTGTTAGCTTTTACCACTGCGCCATTTAATTAACTGAGATATTTACTCGATCATGTTTCTGGTACTATGCCATCTTTGGTAGTTAATCTCTTGTATGAGTTTCTCGCCTAATACGAGTGTAGCCTCTTTAGTTGCTACACAAATAGAGTTAATAAAATAACCAACCTGTAGTTCAAGTTCTTGTTTAGTTTTGAGACGAACTTTAAACTAAATTAAATTGTCCAGTTTCTCTCTAATAAATTTCCAATCGCTAAATTTATTAGTAATTGAGATGTTAATTTCAATCAAATCAGAAACCTTGTAGGGTAATAGGCTGGTTTACGAGATGAGTGATATTCACTACCTATCATTTCTACACTTAGGAGTTTTTTTTATTTCTTGGTGCTAGGGGGAACCCCACGCAGTGTGTTAAACGTTGAAGTCAACTCCTATAATAAACCTTGGTCCAAGTTTAGTAAAATGGTTGGCATATTGATTTCTTACGGTATATTGGTGGGTAGTATAGTTCTGCACCACCATTATTACGGTAATTTGTATTAAATGTTCCACTGGAAACTGCAGTGATGCTTTTCTCAACCGCTAGTGAAAGTAAAATCTGAACTTTACACCATTATAATGGATTTCTTCATATGGTCCATTTTAAAGACTAAGTTTAAATCAATGAAACGAAAGCACTGAATTTAAGGCTTTCTCGGTAATAACATTAAATTCCTGGAATTTAGCATACTACATTAGATGATTTTCTTGAAAATTGATGTATTCACTCAAAAATAAAATTGTATATATTTAACAAATTCTTGTTTTCTTGCAAAGAATTATTATGCTATATTGATCCGACAAATAATTCTTCAGTAGAATGTAATCAATTTAATGATCCATCAAAAAACGTTTCTAAAAAATATTTTAAATATAACAAATTTTATTTAATATAGATTTGGTTATAAAATTAATGTTAGTTGTATTAATACAAGTATTATTTATTCACCAAGTTAAAGCTGTAATTATTGTTTGTTATAATAAGAAAGGTTACTTAAATGAATTTATCTCATTTAACGAATCCTAATTAATTTAGTTAATGTTTGTTTAAAACAAAATTAATAATTTAATTAATAATCATTCTATCAAATAATGTTATTGAAATTCGTGAATTTCGATTAACGAATTTCAATTAATATGATTAATGTATGGCCAGTAGTAGAATTCATGATTAATTAATATTAATTGCCTATATTATTTAAATTCTATTAAAGAACTTATAATAATTCAATCCCAAAATTAAACGCAAAATTATCAATTTCAACAATTATAATAATTGTATTATTTATTTATTAAAAAATCTTCAATTTGGTATCATTTGTGTACTTATAAATCTAATTAGACATCTTAGATAAAAATTAAAAACTTAATTTATAGAATTGCAAAATTATAAAGGTTAGTTCATACTTATTAACTATAAAAACTACCAATTCTTTTGGTACTGATGGTATAAATAATAAGTGTCTATGAAAAAATTAAATATAAAACCTAAAGTAAAATATAAATTAAAAATAAATGTTTAATAAAGATTCGGAGGAATTAATTATATTTTTCGATTGTATAGGGTACTCTAAATTAAAAACTTGAAATAATTTAAAAGTACAATTCAATCTTGTGGAGTAACACATTTATGTCTTCTTTTGCCACAGTAAATATAATACTGGTATTGAGAGTACCAATTTTCACCCACTATAAACATAAATGGTTGTAGCTTGACTTTGCTGCTCGAAGACATTGGCTGTTGTTGTTCGATGAATTTCTCAGCTTCTTGTATCGTTGGTGGTAGTGCCATTAATGCATTTTATGCATCCTTTATCGTATGTTTCATAAACTGTTTGGATACAGTTTTCGATTTAGTAGTTGGTTTTATCGAAGATGTAGTAATAGTAAACGAACAGAAGAGCGTGCGTCTGAATGTAATAATTATTTATTTTAGTTATATATTATTATCACCTTTCCTTATTATCTTATCTTACCCGACGTTACGAACTGTTGTTGTTTAAATTCTTTTAGTATTTTTTTTGACTTCAGGGCTATTATTTTACCATTCATAATAATCAGAATATTATTACAGAACCGATCAAATTTAAGAAATATATTTTCTGCTTCGGGATTCATTTGAAGAAAGTCAATGTCGATCAATTTGGGTCCATACGTTTAAGCATAAGCTGGCCATTCGTTTATAATAAAATTGATGTTCGAGTCTTTAATATTGCTTATCCATTTTGTTCTATAATGAGCCGAAGATCTCCATTTTTTAAGAACTTCTTCTGAATTGGTATCGTCTTTATTATATTTTAAATTTTCGCACATATTTTTGGCATCTTCATCATTTAACAAACTAGAAACTGAAAATAATGAAAAAAAGTATAAAAATATAAAATATACTTGTATAATTAATTTAAATAATACCATAAGGGTTATTAGTAAATTCCGTATGGTCTGTTATAGTTTATAATCTGCGATATACTTTGCAATTTTTATACGTTTTCCTAACGATTCTCCTGCTAGCACTCTATTGATATCCTCCGGTTGTAGTAATAACAGCGCGTTTAGGTCCATATTGTTATCTTTAAAAAAAAATTATTATTAAATTAGATACAGTATTTTAGAACAAATATTAAATTAGATACAGTATTTTAGAACAAAACAAAAATCGAAACTGAACCGAAAATAAATTTATGTATTTTTAGTACAGTTATATTTCTTAAGTGTAGCACAAACTGTAGAGTTTTCGAATGAAAGAAGTGATTCCGGCATAAATACTTAACTATAAATATTTTTTTTTTACCCAGCTACTTTAAAATATTTGATAAACTAAATTTATATACAAAAGAAGCATGTTTGTTAACAATCAAGGACATATAATTGCCGTTAGTTTTGATAGAATCACAGCAATCCGAAATAAACATTATTAAAAATAGGACGTATTTAACTTTTTTGGCTAAATAAATTATGTATAAAACTTTTAAACGAATTAACTTTTAAAGAAACTTTTAAACGTAACTAATGAAATCATTGAATACTACAGTTCATGTATAACATATACACTAAGTTTACCGTTACATAGAAACCGTTACCAGCATAACATATTAACAAATTTGAATTAGAAACTTACCTTTGAATTTTTGAATTATTGATTCTGGAGTTTTCCACACTTTTAAAATTTTTACAATATCACTAAACGATGAATCCATTAAATAAAAATAAAAAATTTATAATATTATTATATTAATGAGAACTTTTATTAAAATTTTTAAAATTAATTATTGAAGTTAACGTGAGGATGCTCAAAACACTACTGAAATATAAAACAGCGCAAATTCGTTTATCTTATATAGATGGTTTGTATTAATATGATAAATATTAATTTATGAAAAGAATATTCTTTTATTTTACTAATATTTAATAACTAAGCATTTTTTTCTTTAAAAAAATAATAATGTATTGTATTAAGCTTTTTAACATTAAAGTATCTTAATAACCGTAAAGAATATTAAAACTTGCATCAAAAATTATTTTTATTAAGTTTAATTAATTTGAAGAAAAATAATTTATTTTTGATAATACTGTTAACTAAAATCTTGGCTGAAGTAATTCATACGGTATATAGGCTATTATTTTGTTCACAAAAATATTACGAGTATATATATATATATATATATATATATATATATATATATATATATATATATATATATATATATATATATATATATACCGCCCAGATTACGCAGTGGTTAAAACGCTGCGGCGTGGAGCGCGAGGTATCGGGTTCAAAACCCTAAAGGGATCGTTTGGGCGATACGATCAATGGAACGAATGAACTTAGCAAAGACCCAGTTGAGGTTAGAATCCATGTGCCGTCGCATCTTCCATGTCAGTACGGCTGGGATGGAACTACAATGTGCAGATGGTTTCTACGTAGGTTAGGTTGCTGTGGCTGCTATCGCACACTTAGACCGGCGATCGGTCCGTTGTGATACCAGTCTATGTACGGTTATAGGTTCGAGTTATTTCGTAGTACCATCTGCGCATTACATAGCTCCATGTCAGCCTATAGTACTGACATGGAAGATGGATCGGCTCATGGATTCTAAGCACGACAGGGGATCCAGATATATGTTCATTTTTCACACCTATCGCACCGCCCAAACGATCGAAGGTGAAAAACCCATTTGCATCTTGCCAAAACAGAATTCAAATACTAAATTTAAAGAAAATAATAATCAAAAAATAATCAATATTAGTAATTATTTTTTTGGAATATGAAATCCAAAATGTTAATAAAATCTTTTTTAAATAACTAATAATTCATTATGTCAATGCAATACTTATTTAGTTCAAATCGTTATACTTTAGTGTGTAAGAATTGTTTGTTATGTTAATACAAATGAATAAAAAATCATAAAACGTGTTAATGAATATTATTCAAATTAAGGAAGAATTGTTCATTTAACGACAAAATAGGACATAACTTAAATTTTAAGTTAATTAATCCATTTGTGTTCAACCAACGTAAATTTCATTAAGATATTAATAAACAATTAAAGTAAATTATATTGTATTAAATATATTTCATAATATTGATAATATCTTCTTCCATATAATGAATATTTTAGTAGAATTTTTAAAGATTGACCCTTCTTTAATAGCATGTAACGATTTCTCTCGGTGTTGTATTTTTAAAACGGTTTTGAAAAAAGTTTAAAAAGCAGTAACAGTATTGTGGACATAGGTTAAGTTATATATTAAGAATGTATCGTCTTGTGTGTTTAACGTCATTAAGTTTATTTCAATTTATGATTGGAACATCAACAAACATGAATCAACATATATTTTTTTAAATTATCTTTTAACGATGTTCAAGTTCATCATACAAGCATATACGTCATACCATAACGAACAAATGTATATGTATGTAAACGAATCGGATATTTGATTAAACTTCCCATAGTTCTTGGTAGAAGGGCTATACTAAACGAATTTTGTTGACAGAAGAATGATTAAAGGCTAAAAGTATAAGAGTATTGCACCAGATTGCACCATACCTTAAGATCTTGATCAACTGCCATTTGGGATCAGGATGCAAATCTTCTTGTTAATATCGATGCGGTACTCGATACATGGCGTGAACATTTTTCTGCCCTACTAAATGTTCCGACATGTATCACAAGCTGTATTTGAGTACCATCAAGTACAGGCGGATATATGTTCATTGAGGCTGCAAGCTATGAGATTCACCAAACAATATACTTTGCACAGCATACAAGTTACTATCATACATTATCTTGGGCAGAATTACTCCTCTGGAGGAGGAAATTATCGGTGACTACCAAGAAGGATTTCACAGGATGTCACAGATCAAGTTTTTTGACTACAGATGATCCGTAATACTTGCGGAACATCTCGCGATTTACACCAGCTTTTCCCAGGTATTAGATTTCAAGCAGGTCTATGACCCGATCAATTGACAGAGACTATGGTATGCGCTTGAATAATAAGGAAAAACAAAAAAATACGTACATCTGTGTAAAATGGCAGTAACACAGTTACAATGCTCTCAAAGTAGAGAATAGACTAACGAGAGATTTCACAATTAACTGCGGTGTTCGACAAGGAGATGCGCTAAGCCCGATACATTTTAATCTCATGTTGGAATACATCCTTCGTAAAAGTTAAATACCTCAAGAAAATATCTAATTCCGACAATCCAATCGATTAAAAAGGGCAACGGAGTGGAAGGTATACGTGATCCACTAGAGCAGTATTCAGCTTCCGTTGTTCTCAAAATCAAAGAGTCTAAAACCAAATATTCGATCTCTGGTTATAGAGACCAAGACGCAATTAATTTTTGGTAGTTATGACCATACGTTTGAAGGAGTAATGAGTAGTGGTGTGGGAGAGGATGTCAACGTTCACCTTGCCGCTGACAATCGAGCTTTATATACTCTACATTCCATTCTGAAATCAAAATATCTTGCAAATGCGAATAACCTGAAATTTTACAGGGTATTGATCAGACCCATATTGTCATGTATAGATGTGAGAGTTGGACCTTCACGGATGTGTACAAATGATGACCTCTAACATTCGAAAGAAGAATTATGTGTGTGATATATGGTCCAAAATGCGATGTTGATCAAACATTATTCTTTACAATGCACGAGAACAGGAATTTAATGCGAATTCCTGATATAGTGAATGAAATCAAAGGAGAGTGAGTACCCTGGCTCGATCACATTCTGCGTGCTGATCCGAATCGAATGATGCAGCGATCTTTTAAGGGAGGGCGATATGGCATCTTCTAATTGTTTACAACCGTATGAAAGGCTGGGTTCTGAGGATGGGAGCATACATGTTTCGTAAACATTTCGAACGAAACATAAGCCGATACAATACCACCACAGTATCCAGAGCTTGTCGTAGGAGGCGACTAAATCTGGTTGTATCGCTGGATCGGGTTGACGGCCCGCATCCGTAAAATACACCAAATGTTAAAAATGTAAACAAACACAAAAACATCGGATACAACCAAAACAACAATGACCCGGACACGCGATTGAGGATCGGCACATGGAACGTGCAGTCACTTAGAAAACCTGACGCGATTGACAGCCTTATCACATGCATGAACGAGTATCGGCTGGAACTTGTAGCACTCCAAGAAAAGTGGAGACCATGTGCCCCAAGGTTATACATTGCTACCCAGTGGAGAAGGCCTCGGAAATCTTGGAGTTGGATTTCTCATTGGGTCACGGTGAAAAAAGGCGGTATTGAACTTTCAGGCAGTCGATAATCGAATGTGTAAGCTACGCATTCTACATGAGAATAGTCAATTTTTCAATTGGTTGTGTACATGTGCCCACTGATGTAAGACAACCCCAAGATAAAGACTCATTTTACAATAATTTAGATAATCTGATGGGCTCTATACCTGAGCACGATGTTAGATTGTTGATTGCTGACTTTAATGCTATAGAGCTGACAGAAATCAGACCGACTTATGTAATAATGTAGGGCTGTACCTATATTATTATCTGGTCACTGCGAAGCCACGATGAACATTTTCTTGAAGTTAAGGGAGGACAGGAGAATATAAAACGTGAAGATCTGTTAAATTCTTCTGTGAAGGTCTGATAAATAAAGCAACTTAACGAAAATATCAAGATCTTGTCAGTAATAGCATTTTACGATCTAATTACCAATCTGCAGAAGTGACCAGTGTCTGGGTAATGAATACCTCGGTTGTCCATGATGGTCAGTATGTTCTCGGTATAGTGAAATCAAGGCCCAAAAATAATTAGAATTTAATGCAAATTTCTGATATCGTGCATGAAATCAATGGACAGCGAGTACGCTGGCTCCGTCATGTTAAGCGTGCTGATCCGAACTGAACGATAAAGCGATCTTTTAAGAGAGAGCTACCTTTCGTTATTCGAAGAGGTCGCTGTCGGTGCAACACCGTAAAAAATAAATATATATTAAGAATGTCTCGTCTGTGTGTGTTTTATGATTGGATCATCAACAAACATTAATCAGTAAATATTTTCTTAAATTATCTTTAAACGAGAACGAGTATATACGTCTAACGTCATACGATCTTTCCAGGAAGCTTCGAAGACTCGACAGGGACTCGTACTTACGAAGAAGCACATTCACTGCGCATAGAAGATATCGTAACCAAAGAACGGATCCTATGGGCACTTGAAGGGTTCAAACCCTATAAATCGGCTGGTCCTGACCGAATTATTCCTACGGATATACGCTCAAAAATAAAGCCTGGTGACTGGGCTCAGACTCATGCTAACTCATGACAGCATGCTAACTGTAAAGGGAAATCTGTGGACACAAATGTGGATTGGCAATTAGCTCGTCCAAAACTGAACTGGTACTATTTACATACTAGGAAAAATAAAATCACTACAGTAGATCCACCTCTCTTAAATGGTAGGAGACTAGCTTTTACTGACAAGGCAAGATTTCTAGGCCTAATATTGGACAGTAAGCTTAGCTGGAAGTCCAACATTTTGGAAAGAGTAAACAAGCCTAATATAGCCATGTACTCGTATAGAAACGCCACGTAGTCGTGTAGGAAAAGGATGGGGCCTAAAGCCGGAGCTGGTACACTATGGCTATTCACTTCCGTAGTAAGACCTGTACTTTTGTATGGGGTGAGCGTGTGGTGGCCAGCTCTTGATAAAGTAACGTACAGAAAAAGGAATCGCTGGAAGGTGCAAAGAACGGCATGCATGCTTATAAGCGGGAACTGAGGACAAGACCTACAACTGCCTTCGAGGTTATGTTTCACCTTCTCCCCATGGATATATTTATATGGTATGCAGATTGCGGCGATTACGGCCACTCGACTATTAGTAATATCTAAGTAGAAATGTCTTCAGAGAGGACACTCGACGATAGTTAGATTGCTGAGGAAAGAACTGGCGAATATAGACTATGTTACACCTGCCCCTCAAGGGAATCTTGGAGGAGCTGGTCGGCTGCGGAAACGGAAGCATTGCAGTTCCTTACGGATGGCTCCAAGCTACAAGGTAAAGTAGGTGCTGGGGTCTTCTGTAAATAATTAGAAGTAGATACAGCAGTTCTCCCTGATCACTGCAGCGTATATCGTGCAAAGGTAATAACGATTGAGGAGATCCTGAACTGATAATGTGGTATCCTCGACTGATATCGTAATTTATGTGGAAACATACGTAATTTATGGAGACGAACTAGCGAGGCATGGTAAAACTCTCCAACTGCTACCGGAAAGGGCAAAGTTGGGAGACCTATTAACGCACTCAAGACTGTGCATAACGCAACGGACCGGTCTAAATGTGCTGTAGCAGCCACTCAAGCTACCCTAACCTAACCTAACGTCATACGACAACGACAAAATGTTTATTTATGTAAACGAGACGGAGATTTGATTAAACTTCCTATTCTATTGATCTGGTTGCCTATATATAAAATGTTTACAGACAAATCAATCAATTAAATACTACCGACAAATAAATAATAAGGTCAACATATCTGATCTGAAGTTAATTGTCCACCCCCGTTTATTTTGTGTTACTGTTGAAAACTGAATAACATTGTTGTTAAATTCCAATGTGACAGATGTAAACAGAAATTTTGGATTGTGTCTATAGAGCACATCTATACATTTCTATTATGTACAAGACAAACAACTGATAACACTTCAAGAGTCAAGTTGTTGTGGTGTTCAGTTTCAATGATATGGCTTTAGCCTATATATTGGCTTGTGTCAGACAATGTGTTAATCATATCGTCTGATCTAATACAATGTACATTGTTTAAAAACTAACAACCATAACCACCAACGAATTGTTTCGTTTTTGACGTGATTTATTGCAACTAAGCAGATTATACGAGTCGATGTCCCTCTCCTCTATTTTAAATGTTGTTAAAATTGGCTCGTATACCGTCGAACGTCGTGTCTATTGTATACGGAAATTTAAAATAATGAGTCATGTTGTTGTTGAACGTGCGCGGTCCGGATTTATAAATTTCCTGAACTTTTTGTCTCTATAGGTGATCTCTGAATGTGTACTCGTACAAAGGAAACATGTATGTAGATATTTCAATTATTTATCTTGCAAGATGTATCCTTTATTTAAGAATATATTGTTGGTCACCCCATATAATTCAGTTGATTTGCATATACGAGTAAAGTACCTCACAATAATAGGTTTTTACGATGTCCCTTTGGTGTTAATTTCAAGTGGATTTTCTTCAAACATCACACAGTAAACAAATATTTATTTTGGTCAACGATGAGTGTATGATGGTCAGAATAAATAGTGGACAAGTGATAAGTAAATAAAAATTATATAAGTTTTGATTATATATCTACTTAAAATGTATATCGTCGTAATCTGAAATACAAACACAATTATCTTGGAGACTTACAAACTCTTGCTATCAGTAAGCATTAGGTCAATAAACGAGTGCATAGAGTACAAAAAAAGTTCCCAGACTACCGGTTGAATGTAACGACTCGTTGCATAGTTCTTATCCGGACTATTGACGATTCAGACGTGGGTCAAAATTAAAACGACCAGACGAACACTTCAATAAATTTACTCAATATAAATTAGAAAGATTTAAGTCACTTGCGACTAATCTTGGCAACAGAATTTATTACACTTTACTAATTCACTTTCATTCAAGACTAGTCGCTTGTCACTGACGGAGGCTATGCCACTAGTCTTCATTTCACTACTTAAACACTTTAACATTTGACTGGTTAAAATAAAACTTGTCCGATACGGCGATTTAGCACTGCTCATATACCAATCAGTGAGATTCTCGATCTTTCCAGATGTGCAGTATAACGTCGGTGTAATATAATTCCATGCGTTTTCATGCGTCTATTAATTCGTTATATTCTTCTTGATGTTGATTAGCTCGTTGCAGAGTGTTATCTCTTTCCTAATCTGATTATCACTTTTCAAACTGAAATCGACAATTGCACTCTGCGAAACAAAAACCGAACCAGTCAGTTAGTAATAGCTTAAGTTATACACTATACGCCTAAGTACACTTGCATTTAAATTCAGTTTATTGGCCAAGTTATGAACGCTTACTCAAAACTAAATTAAACAATTCATTAGAATGAATAGTCATTTATTTTATTGACTTATTCATGTAATTTTGTACTAAAAGATGACTGTTCGTAATGAATAGTGAAAATGAACCATTCAAAAAACTGTTTAAGACAACTGATGGGACCAGGTATGCGATTCTGGGAACGCCAACAACGTCGGCTGCAAAATCCAACATAATAAAGAATGTCAAAGATGGCAATAGAGTTCGGGTTAGGTGAAATTAGCATTTTATACATCGTTTTATAAGATATGAGTTGGCAATTACAACGTATCTATTGCCTTATAATTTGTCTGGTAACTTGAACAAATGGTTTATAAAAATAATAAAAAGAGCGGAGCTGGTAAATAATGCTTCTCACAGTCACTTACTGGTCTTCAAGTCGCCCACCCATATCATCTATGAATCTACGTAAATATAAACTCCCGTGCTATCAGCAATAACTTTGAGATGTCCTACAACCGTACAAAGCAAAGCACTTTTAGAAATGTCTATTTCAGTAAAATTTGGCCCATTCAATTTAGGTTCAAACAACTGTCGGCTTCTTTGATCTTATGAAACCGTTTTATAGCTCAGTAAATGTGCTGAAAGTGCAAGGGACGATGTTCCAGTTAAAGAGTAAATCATTTAAAATGGAATGAACACATTCGAAAAAACTGAGTTAATAAGTTAGATAAATCGGTTTGGTCAGCTGGAACACAACATATAGAAACTACATTTAGCTTTGTTTAGAAATTTATTAGCTTTGATAGGTTAGGTTAGGTTAGGTTGAGTGGCTGCTACAGCACACTTAGACCGGAAACGGTCCGTTGTGATACCACAGGATCTTACTCCCCTTTTACCCCTATGTGAACCAGTTAGAGCTGCTTACGTAGCGTAATAAGTCTCGCACATTACAGTTCTCGAGATCGGAAAGGCCATTAAAAACATACCCAGATATTCATGTCTTTTGTGTGCCAAAGCCGGGCATGAGCATAGGAGGTGGACTAACGTCTCTTCCTCCTCCTCGTCCCTACAGCTTCTGCAAAAGTCATTTACTTCCAGACCCAGCCTTCTCGCATGTTCTCCAAGAAGGCAGTGTCCTGTGAGTATCCCCACGACCGTTTTAAGTTCACGTCTTCGCAGGGAGATAAGTGCCTTTGAGCGTTTCAAGTTCAGCTTTGGCCAGACTTGTCTTGCCACTCTACATGAGAGGGTGTTCGTCCACCTATTGTTCGCAGAGGCTTCCGCCTCTTTTTTAAGCACAGTCCTTAGTGCGTTAATGGGTCTCCCCAACTTCGCCCTTTCCGGTAGCAGTTGGAGAGTTGTACCGTGCCTCGCTAGTTCGTCCGCCCTGCAGTTTCCCATAACGTCTGAGTGGCCGGGGACCCAGACTACCTGGATGTTGAAATGCTCACTCATCTCATTAAGAGACGAGCGGCAACCCAACGCCACTCTAGAAGTTAGAGAAACAGAACCCAGCGACTTGATTGCCGCCTGACTGTCCACATAAATTGCGATATCAGTCGAGGATACCACATTATGTTTCAACCAGTTCAGGACCTCTTCAATCGCTATCACTTCTGCCTGGTACACACTGCAGTGATCAGGGAGGCGAACTGCTATATCTACCTATAGTTTATCACAGAAGACTCCAGCTCCTACTTTACCGTCTAGCTTGGAGCCATCCGTAAAGAACTGCAATGCTCCCGTTTCAGCTGCCAACCCGCTCCTCCAGGATTCCCTTGAAGGGCAGGTGGTTTTGAACCTTTTCTCGAAGCACAGAGTCGGTGTAACATAGTCAATATTCGCCAGTTCTTTCCTCAGCGATCTGACTATCGTCGAGTGTCCTATTTGAAGACATTTCCACTGAGATATGGCTGATAGTCGAGTGGCCGTAATCGACGCCATCTGCTTACCATAAATGTCCACGGGGAGAAGGTGAAACAAGACCTCTAAGGCACTTGTAGGTGTTGTCCTCAGTGCCCCGCTTATAAGCATGCAGGCCGTTCTTTGCACCTTCTCAATCCTTTTCCTGTATGTTATTTTATCAAGAGCTGGCCACCACACGCTCACCCCATACATAAGTACAGGTCTTACTACGGAAGTGTATAGCCAGTGTACCAGCTCCGGCGTCAGGCCCCATCTCTTTCCGATGGCGTTCCTACACGAGTACAAAGCTATATTGGCCTTGTTTACTCTTTCCAGAATGTTGGGCTTCCAGCTTAGCTTACTGTCCAAGATTACGCCTAGAAATCTTGCCTTGTCCGTAAAAGCTAGTCTGTTACCATTTAGGAGAGGTGGATCTACTACCGGGATTTTATATTTCCTCGTAAATAGTACCAATTCAGTTTTAGACGCGCTAATTGCCAGTCCACATTTGGTGGCCCACCTCGTTATAATTAGGAGGGCATTTTGGATTACCTCCGCCACTGTGCTTATGTATTTCCCAGAGACAGCTATCGCTACATCATCTGCATAAGCAATCACTCCGATCCCTTCTCTCTCCAGCTTTAATAGCAGCTCATTGATTGCTATGTTCCAGAGCAGAGGAGACAGAACACCTCCCTGTGGGGTTCCCCTAGTCACCCGTCTCCTGATGGTGGATTCCCCCAGCTCTGAGTTAATCATCCTGCACCCAAGCATATGATTGATTAACCTACTTATAGGGTAATCCACACCTAGTAGCGACAATCCCTCCAGAATTGCCTCCTTCCTTACATTGTTAAAGGCGCCTTCAATGTCAAGAAACGCCACCATACAAAACTCTTGCGAGAATAATGATTTCTCAATTGTACTTACCAGGGCATGCAGAGCTGTGTCCACAGACTTCCCTTTACAGTAAGCGTGCTGAGTCTGAGCCCAGTCACTAGGTCTAATTTTTGAGCGTATGTAGATATCTATCAGCCTTTCCAAGGTTTTCAATAGAAAGGATGATAGAGTTATTGGTCTTAAGTCTTTTGGGTAGCCCTGCGAGCATTTACCCGCTTTCGGAATAAAAATCACTCTGACCTCCATCCACTCCTGCGGAGTACAGACAACTTTTAAACACCCTTTGAAGATTACCTCCAACCAGGGGAGCATAATCCTCGAGTTTTTCTGAAGCTCCGCGGGAATAATACGGTCAGGGCCCGCCGATTTATAGGGTTTGAACCCTTCAATTGCCCATAGGATCCGTTCTTTGGTTACGATATCTTCTATGCGCATTACGTTTGCTTCTTGATGAGTACCAGTCCCTGTCGAGTCATCGAAGCTTCCCGGAAAGTGGGTTTCGATGAGAAGTTCCAAGGATTCCTTACTAGAAGCAGTCCAGGATCCATCTGGTTTAATTAAATAACTGGGACTGGTAGGATTGGTAGACAAAATCTTCCTAAGACGAGAGGTCTCGGAGACTTCTTCTATTTTGTCACAGAAGAGTCTCCATGATTTCCTCTGTGCCTTCCTTAATTCTTTTTTGTATATCTTGAGGTCCTCCTTGTAGGAGTCCCAGTCCTGAGCCTCTCTCGTACTTTTGGCTCTATTAAATGCTTTCCTACACGCCTTCCGGTAGGTCCCCAGTTCCTTAGACCACCATGCCGGTTTTTGCTTGCCCCTGGGTTTAACTATTGGGCAAGCAGCGTTGAAGGACCGATTGCAAGCAATTGTGAAAGTTTCCACTATGCTGTTCAGTTCCTTCACTGTCGCTGGTGGTTCAGGGGTCTCTGGTAATAGTAGTCCTATAATGGTTTCCCCGTACTTGCTCCAGTTTGTCTTTCTGGGATTCCTGAAAGGTTTCCGGGTGGCAGGGGAAACGTTAAGACTAAATGTTATGTAACGATGGTCAGAGAAGGAGTGTTCCTTCGCCACTCTCCATTCCCTGACCAAAGGGTACAGGTTTTTTGAGGCGAAGGTTACGTCCAGAACCTCCTGCCGATTTTTAGTAATAAAAGTGGGTTCTTGCCCAATATTACACACCATGAGGTTGTTGTTTAAAATGTAATCAAAAAGTAACTCACCTCTCTCGTTGATATCAGTGCTTCCCCAGATTGCGTGGTGCGCATTTACATCACCTCCAAGGAGCACCCCAATCTTCTTCCTGTACGATTCGAGGACCAGGTCCCCCAGGTTATCCGGCGGAACCTGTTTGTCCCGGTCCAAATAGGCTGAGACCAGCCAAAATATACTGCCATCAACCTCTAGGCTGACCGCAGTTACGTCACCATTGCTGTATTGAGGAAGAAGGAACATATTTAAATTATTTTTTCCAAGAATGCAGGATCTGATATTCCCCGAATTTCTTGAGTATAATAAGTTATACCCCTTCATTTTAAGGCCACAGATCCTGTTGGTGTTTATCCAAGGTTCTTGAATAAGGACCACGTCCTCTTCTGATCTAGTCAGTCTGAGGAGTAAGGCAGCCGACGCCGCCTTTGAATGGTGTAGGTTAATTTGTATTAAATTTAGCATAAATTTACCAAGTTCAGCCTACTTACCTGTTTACTCCCCGCTACCGCAGGCTAGTTTCCTTTGTTTCCATTGGAGTCGCCGGTTTCTCCCGTCTCGCCCCCCATGGAACTTGTTTCCCCGACGTTTGCAGTCCTTCCGTCCCTTGGGTCCGACAGGTTTTCTTCGTCTGACGCCAGGGACAGTCGGCTGCCCATCTCCTCTCCAAGTGCGGTCACCTCGGAGAGCTCCATCGGTTGGGCTGTCTCTCCTCCAAGTGCAACTGCATCAGTTGTGGACGGGCTGCCTTCCTCTCGTGTTTCAGCCTCGTCTTTTTTGTATACTTTGAGAGTAATCGACCCGAAACCGAAGTCGATTACTCCCTTAGTCGCGGCAAGCGGCGCCAGGGACTCCGTGTTGATTATCATCGTTGATAATCTGGAGCCCCGCATTGCATCCTCTTGCCTCACGATCTTCCAGTTTCCTGTCGGAAGATCGGGGTTGCTGATTCTGATTATCTCAAGAATCTCTTCTGGGCTAGCTGGTTCGGTTGGCAGCCAGACGCGTGCTCTTGGCCTGCTAGGAATCTCTTCCCTGCCTACAGCCGCCAGCTTCGCGCCTTGCCACACCTCTCCCACCTCCGCTACCGCCTTTTTATAAAGCTCCACTGATCTGGCATCAGAGCACGCTATAAGTTTAACGCGCCCTTGATGCCAGCCCGCATCTCTGCAGGATGGAGGGGGTCCTGGATTTTCTCTCAGGATCCTTAGGAAAACGGAGTTTAGTGCATTGTACACCAAACTCCATTTTCCCATGGTGATGCTCCCATCTTCATGACTCCTGTCAATGACGGCTAGCACCAACAAACGGTCCTTCACAATATCCCTGAAGGATTTTGGTCTAGCCTTGTTAGGAGGCAAAACCTTGTGAGGAGTTTCCTTCTCCGCCTGCATTTTGGGCCGTTTTGTGTCCACGAACTCCAACTCATCCTGGGACCGCTGTCTTTTTGACACATGGTCCCTCTCTGAGTTTTCGACCGTTTTCTTGGCCCATCTCACGGATTGCTTTTGTTCAGCCGTAAGCTGCCCCTCAGGGGTTGCAGCCCACCTGTCCAAAACTCTAAACGCCGCGCGTCTATCTCTATAGCGCTGCTTCGATTGGTTGACGTTAGTCGAACCTCCCTCAGCAGCCCTTAACTTACCCTGAGTTCCGCTCGTCCCTGGCTTAAAAGCCTTGAACTTGCTTCCCCCTGGTGTCTTTGAGGGAGCCCCACCTTTACGGTTTGAGCTCTCACTTTTTGTTTCCGGCCTTTGGAGAGTGCCGGTCTCGGTTTTTTCCGGCCTTTGGAGAGTGCCGGTCTCGGTTTTGTTTTTATTGGATTCCATGTTGTTCCCACGAGTGTCGGAGAAATATATGGTCCACCTGCGCAGAGATCCGCTTACGCAGGTAAGGCTACTTACAACTGGAGGTCGCCAGGTATCCAGAGGGCTCCGTTTGCGACTGGGCTTTGTTAAATGGGCCCCCAGCCTGGTAGTTTGTTGGCACGGGTCGCGTAACACCGTAAACCAGCCCATCTGCCGTCATTTAGCGTGACCCGCCCCACACCTAGGTCACTTTACCCACCCGTTCTACCGAACGAGGACCCGGAGGCGACGACAATTATGAAGCCAAGAGATGGCACAAAAGCCAAGAGCAGGCAGCTTTGATAAGAGATGGCACAATTGTAACAAAAGAGTCATTATTTACCTTTTTTTTGCCTGTATTTACAGGCCATTATTGGTCCGTACCGTGCAACAATCTGACTCCATCGGTTTCGATCACGAGCCAGTCTTCACACCGTTGTAGACAATTTGAAGATGCCAGATCGCTCTCTACGCCGTGGAGCCATCGTCGCCCACAGAAACCTCTTCGTCTACCGAAAGGTGGTTCTCCCTTACAGGTTCGCCGTATCATTCGGTTCGGATCAGCACGCAGAACGTGATCGAGCCAGCGTACTCGCTGTCCTTTGATTTCATGCACGATATCAGGAATTCGCATTAAATTCCTGATTTCGTGATTGAAAAGAACTCGGTAAGTGCCATTGACGTCGCGTTTTGGGCCATATATCACACGCATGATTTTTCTCTCGAATGTTAGAAGCCATCTTTCGTACTCATCCGTCAAGGTCCAACTCTCACATCCATACATGACAATACGGGTCTGATCAACACTCTGTACAGTTTCAGCTTATCCGCATTTGCAAGATATTTTGATTTCAGAAGTGGTCGTAGAGGATACAAAGCCCGATTGCCAGCGGCCATGATATCCTCGCCCACACTATTATCGTGAGTAATGAGAAATCCAAAATACTCGAATCTCATCACGCGGTTTTGGACTCATTGATTTTGAGACCAACGGATGCTGAAAACTGTTCCAGTGGATCAAGTATCTCTTTCACTCCGTTGCCATTTAATCCAATCACACAGATATCATCTGCATATGCAAGAAGTTGATTGGATTGTCGGAATAAGATGTTGTCCTGAGGTGTTTCACTTTTACGAAGGATGTATTCCAACATGAGATCAAAAAGTATCGGGGTCAGCGCATCTCTTTGTCGAACACCGGAATTGATTGCAAAATTTCTCGATACCCTGTTCTCAACAGCATTGTGACTGCGTTACTGTAATTTTACACAGATGTACATATTTGTGTGGTATTCATAAGTATTCAAACGCATACCATAGCTTCTCTCGATTGTTCGAGTCATGGGCATGCTTGAAATCTAGGAATACCTGATGTACATCGCGAGATATTTCGTAGTACTTGGAAAGAATCATCCGCAGCGAAACAACTTGATCAGTGACTGCCCGATTCAGACGAAATCCTCCTTGGAAGTCACCGACAATTTCCTCCGCCAGAGGAGTAATTCTTCCCAACATAATGTATGACAGTAACTTATATGCTGTGCAAAGGAGAGCTATACCGCGATAATTCTCGCATTTCAAGCGATCACCCTTCTTGAATATTGGACATAACGCGGCCACTTTCCATTCGTCAGGCATAACTTCATTTCGTCATACCAATCGAATAAGGTCGAAAAGACAGCCCCACAAAGCCAGCCCTCTGAATATCAAGGGCTCTGAATTCATGCAATCATCTCCCGGTGAACGATTTTTCTTTAATTTCTGCATGGCCATTGTGAATTCCTCATAGGATGGATCCTCAATGAGCATCTCTGCGGTCTGTATTTGAGGGTATTCAAATACAGCTTGTGATACATGTGGAACATTAGGTAAGTCAGAAAAATGTTCACGCCATGTATCGAGTACCGCATCGACGTTAACACAGAGGATTCCATCCTGGTCCCGAATGGCAATTGACCGAGAACTTAAGGTATGGTGCAATTCGGTGATTCCTTTAAAGAAATCACGCGAATTGCGCTCATTGCTGAGTTGTTGTACTCTTAAGACCTTAGTCTTCCACCATTTTCGCTTCTTCAGTCTACAAATTCGTTTAGCTGTTCTCCTAGCAAGAACTGCTTTATTTTTTCTTGCAATTGTGAACATGCAATCCTCATCAACCAATCATTTTTGGGCTTAGTTTTCACTATACCGGTAGTATGCTGGGCCGCATCGACAACCGAGGTTTTCAATACTTCCCAGACACTGTTCACTTCATCAAATTGGTAATTAAATCGTAATATTCTATTGCTGACAAGATCTTGATATTTTAGTTGCGTTTCTTCATTTATCAGACCTTCACAGGAAAATCGCGTTGTATATTCTCCTGTCCTCCCTGACTTGTACGAAAATAAAATGGTCACTGCCTACGAATTTTGTTGACGACCGGTACGATCTCACGTCATGGACAACCCGAGCCCGCCCTTTTGAAATCAAGAAATGGCCAATTTGGCTTCGGGATGTTTTACGTGGGTGTGTCCATGTTTCTAAATGGATGTTTTTATGAGGGAAGAATATACTTGCCACTTGGAGATCATGAGCGATCGCAAAGTACATCATTCTTCCCCATTCTCGGTCGCGGTTTCGTGTCGGGAGTACGGTCCTATATTGTTACATAAGTCGGTCTGGTTTTCTGCCAGCTCTAGCATGTAAGTCACCAATCACCAATTAGACATCGTGCTCCGGTATAGAAACCATCAGATTATCCAGATTATTGTAAAATGAGTCTTTATCCTGAGATTGGCTTACATCAGTGGGCGCATGTACACAAACAATTGAAAGGTTGGCTAATCTCATGTTCAAACGAAGCTTACACATTCGATTATCGACTGCCTGGAAGTCCAACACAGCCTTTTTACCTGTGGCCCAATGATAAATCCAACTCCAAGATTTCCGAGGTCATCTCCACTGTGTAGCAACGTATAGCCTTGGGACACATGGTCTCCACTTTTAGGCCATCGAGTTTCTTGGAGAGCTACGAGTTCCAGCCGATATTCTTTCATACATGTGATTAGGCCGTCCAACGCGCCAGGTTTTCTTAATGACTGTACGTTCCACGTGCCGATCCTTAATCTCGTGTCCGGGTACTTAAGCGGGGGTTCCTTTTTTTGTTGTTTTCACGGTATCCGATTTTTTTATTTTTGTTAACATCTTTAACATTTTCACTTTTTTACGGATGCGGGTCGTCAGCCCAGCGAGCCAACCAGATTTAGTCGCCTCCTATACGACAAGCTCTGCATACTGTGGTGGTATTCTATGGGTCTCATGTTTCGTTTGAGATATTTACGAAACATGGATATCCCCCACTCACAGGGCTTACTTTTCTTTACATAATGTAAAAAATGATCGTATACATTTTACATACATTTTACATGTAAAAAACCCTGTAGATTACAGTTTGTAATTTACTCGCCCAACTGTGCTTATGTTAAACTATAGTTTGAATAATCAAATCTTATAGCCAACTCTTTATATTAGATAATCGGCTACAAAATCCTTCTGTAGACTGAAGCCATTATTAATCAGATCAATCTTTGACAACATAGTACAGGTTTAATGACTAAATAATTGAATTATATACCAAATTGTCGGTAGTGTAAAGTGTCAATTAATTAGAACTTAAAAGATGAACAGAGAGAATTTCTTGAGATTTTAAATATAGTAATGGCAAACAAAAATTTAACGTGACACGAGATGCACAAGGCTCGTTGCGAGAGTTGTAATTTAGTAATGCCGAAGTTGATTAGTATAAAAGCACAACAACGACGAATACAATGTTCACGAGCAAAAATATTATAGGTTGGCCAAGTAAGTCGGGACATTAGACACGATGCCATACAAGTATTGACCGAATAATGGCGAAATATAACGACACTAAAATATAATTTTAGTGTCAGCAAAAGACCGAAGTAATAACAACTCCAAGCTTGAAAATATAACTAACCCTCGTTGTTAAATAGGATAAACTCGTAAAGAATTATAGATAGAGAATGAGAAAATTTGAGGTAGTTTTACGTTTGCTGGTGCAAGAATTTCCATATCGCGGACAAAGTATTGGACTAATATGACTACTCTGCAAGACCTCTGAAGTAACCAATGAAGTAATCTAATGATTCATTTAATTGAAATGAACTGTCAATTTAAATTTTATGAATCACGATTGTGTAATCAAATCTGTTATTGGACTTTGAAATGTTTGTGTACACCATACTGTAGTTTTTATGTGAGTGACTATAAAACTAAAAAAAAAAATTAGTGATAGTCCAGACTAAAAATATATACCGGGCTATAAACCCATTTTGACTATTAGAAATAACATGTTTCAAGTAAAAGAACAAAAATTTGTGTACGGTGACTCATCAAATAGAAGAGAGTATAGCGATTCTACGGTAATTTCTAACATCACACCTTCTCCCGAGAATATATAGTTAGCAAAAAAACTGAAGATAATATACTACCGCACCTATAATAATAGTTCTTCTTTAGAACCATGAAATTGTGGTTTGAACCTTACACAGTTCAAACATAGTTTTAATTCTATCTCCAATTACAATTTCATTTAATTCACCATCGTTGAAAAAAGCTCGAATCTGAGTTGACTATAGAAATTCGTTTAAAGTGACGTCATTGGTTAAATGTACCAATTAAAACCAAGCCAATTCATAAAACTACTATCGCACTTTTCATGATAAATATTTATCGTAAGGGGTGTGTGTCAAACATAAATCTCATATATTTCCTGAGATCGTCACAAAATGCTAGGGGTAATGCCTTCAGTTGTGAAAACGAGGTCCAAAAGCTTATCACGATTGTACTTTATTTAATTTATTTGTTGTAAAGTGCTCTCGAAGTAATCAGAGTTATAGTAATAGGCATGTCATATAAGATTTAAACACAGTTAGGATTTTCCACGTAAAAATCGTTTTTTAACATAAATTATGTAAATTGTTTACATAATTTAAACAGAGTAGATTACATAAAACGTAAATTACTTGTAAAACTCGAAGAGGATAACATTCACAGTGCCATAATGCGTCACAAATCAGATATTCATAGTATAAGCAAAGAGAATCACTATAAAGAGGAACATCTTATATGAATCGCGGTTGCATATAAACTAAAAATTTCAAAATATTTATGAGTTATTTGGTGATGGCAAACGAAATAGGATAAACATATATTTTTTATTTCGTTTTCTCTTTCGAACATCAGCAAAAAAATTTTCATATATTAATTCGATTGTAAAATGGAATGGATTATTATTTGAAAATATATCTATTCCATTTTACAATCGAATTATAATATGAAATAGTAAGCGAAGTTTTGAAATAGTCAAAATTTTTTTTTTGCTGTCGTTCGAAAGAGGAAACGAAATAAAAAATATATGTTTATCCTATTTCGTTTGCCATCACCAAAAAACTCAGTAATATTTTTAGTTTATATGCGAGGTTAATATAAGATGTTCTTCTTTATATATATTCTCTTTGGTACAGGCATCAAGTTAGCACATAAGAATATAGGCAGCAGGTTTATAGGAGGCAGCAAGTCCATCAACAAATACACTTGGAAATCCACAGACGGAAGAACCAAGCATAACGAGGATAGAAATTTTTTATTAATCTGTACATGATCAAATTGATAACCATCCTGGAGAAAAACGGTGCTGACCGAAGCAAATCAACTCGTCAAATCATGAGGGAGGACTTAAAGTCATATCCCTAAATAGAGTTAGACGGTCCAGTCTAGTTGACCTCCTTTGCTCCTAAAATTGGAGATAGAGCGGGGAAAATTAAAGGTTCTTTCGATTATAATAGTCGTTACACTGAATGCGCCGCAATTTGATGGTAAATCAAAGTAAATATAGGTTGTCTAACCTAACAAACTATATAGTGATTACTGTTGTATACAATGATGACGCATTCGACTCCAATCCAATTTGAAAGTACTGGTCTGTTTATCCAGTTGTTTTATCCGCCACTCGCAACCAATTTATGACATTTAATTGTATGAACGGTACTCTCACATGCTTGACGACTTTAAGGTCGACGCCCACGAATATTTTTTTTGGTTTAACAATCTTTAGCTGGTATGATTGCTTTTCGGAAAATATGCACTCTAACAGCAGCTCATAGTTAGGAGATCGTATAACCATCTCTCTAAATTATAATATATGCAAGTGGTGAACTTGAACTGGTAATACAATTCAATTTAATTGACGTGTCTACTAACCTTAAAATTTATGTCGATGATGTCTCATTCTATGGACCATATAAAAATAAATAATTTTATAGATTTGCTTTATTATTTGACCTATTGTCCATTATAAATTGACCAATGCATAAATATCCCAATCCCCCTTTTGAAGAGAACATAACGACTTAATGGTATATTTTGTGAGACAATCGTAATCAACTTAACAATACACAAAAGAAATTAACGCCCTTGAAAAAAATGTTTTTCGAAACCTTAATTGTTTATTGGGATTGGGCATTTATGTGGGACAGCATCGAATTGTCAATATTTTACTCTCATAATTCTGTGGTTTTAAATTTATGGGATTACATTAAAATCATTTATTAAAATTTACAATCGCAAATATTTTGGATTATAAATTTTAAAATTTATGAAAAATTATAAAAAAAAAATTATTGAAAGAGGGTCATAGACATATGTACAGATGAGGAGTTTTCACATATATGAGATTAATATCTAATTGAGCAAATTTACAAATACAACACTTGCCCTCTTGTATTAGTTTACAACTTTAGATTTGTTGAAAGGCATGTTGATACTTTGACAGTATCATGGCAATAATGCGGTCCACTTAATTCAATCCGAAACCTGTGTAGGGTAGGTGCTTCCAGATTCCAACATTTTATAATTGTTTGCTCTAACAGTAGAGGTGGCCACGGCAAACTTGTAGATAAATCCCTACCTATTTGCCTGATTAGCCTCAGATAAAATTGGAACTTTTAAGCTGCCGATTAGGTATAATCTGCATTTGCATCTACTCGAATTTTACAATAATTTGGATAGAATATCTATAGAATGGTTTCTAATCTTAAATGAAGAAAGAAAGATGTACTTATCAATCACTCATGATCTTTAATTAAATTAATATGGAAATAAAATTCAACCTGACGGCAGAAAAGGCTCTTGGTTCTGACCTTTTAACGGGAGAAATTCTAAAACAACAACCAATAGAAAACTATTGTTAAACTAACTTATTTGCTTAGAAACTGGAGATCTAATACCGGATCACCAATTTGGATTCAGATGCAAACATTTAACAATTGATCATGTTCACAGAAGTACAGATATTATAGAAAAGGCGTTAGAAGATAAACTAATTTGTTAGACTTTATTTCTGGATGTGGCAGTTGCTTTTAATAAGGTATGGCACGAGGATCGTATACATAGACTAATGGTTATGCTCCGGGGCCAAAGTTGATCTTTTGAGATTATATTTATCTGATAAGCTTTTTAGAGTAAGACATACGAAGGTGAGTATTTTGAACTGAGAGCGGTAGGGGCAGGAGTCCCACAAGGCAGCATTCTAGCCCAGTCATATGGCATTCAGCTTTGGGGTTGTACTAAGAACAATAACATCAAAATTATACTTAACTTCCAATAAGGTACTTCGGAGTATAGTCAATGCACCCTGGTACTTCGTAATAGATTTAGAGATTCCGGATACAAAACACGAAATAAAGAGATTTGCATCGAAGCAAAAATCAAGACTAAAACCCCTTCGAGCTCGTTAATATGTGAGCAGCTACTTATCAACGGACAAGCATTGGTGCACTACTGGATCAAGAGTGAACACATTATAGTTTAATTATTAAGAATTTAGATGTAAATTGATGATGCGGTTAGTAAATACACAAGATATAGTGAAGACGAGCTGTTCATGGTTAAGTTACGAAGGCGTCGCAAGATGGTGCAACTAATCTTGTGAAATGAGTTCTACTTGGGCAGTTTTCAAAGCATCGGTTATCATAATGCTGCCCATCAGATAACAGATTGTATTGACTGTAGTGATACGGCAAATCATGATTATTTACCAAATCATCTTCTCAAGTTACGCATCGTCTAATTTTTTTTCTAGACGCGATGAATTTTCTCAATGTTGAGCCAAACATTGACTGCATACTTACGCTGTAATTGGACGTAAGAAATTAAGAAACTTGATTATGTGGCGTTCACAAATACGACGAATAGTCACGCCACAAAAGTGAAGTAAAAATGAAATAATCGAAAAAAGATTTCGATTCAAAATTCTGTAATTTGCTAGAACTGTTGCAACATAGCCTCACAACATATATAGAAGCGAAATGCAACATACATCAAGTCCGGTCGCATATGCCTGATTTGATCTTTTCGATCACACAACGAATCAATGACGTCATCAGATCGAAACCGGCCTAGCGAACGAATATTACAGATCACATACAAGATGCCATATATTTCATAAAGACAAACGTCTTCATCGGCTGGTTGATTCAGCGCCCTAGCTCTGTCAATCAATGCCACTCTGTGGAGTTCAAGTTTAACTCCCACTCATCATTAGCTGTCACGATTACAGTACTCAGCATCATTCATTATCATATTCAACAATTATCTCCAGATAAACAATTTATCCAGTCCATTGCTTATTAACCTCCAGCGTGGATCAATATGCTTTTAATTCAAAGGTTTCTAATAAAGGTAACCGTCATGCCTTGGTTTCAAATAGATTTTGTAAAAGTTTAGATAGAAGCTATGACTCGCACTATTTTTTATTGAGGCTACCGAAGAATTATTCAAATGGGCTTCTCGTAAAATACCTATATACAGAGTAAGAATACAAACTTCTCTACAGGAAAGTATCTTAGAGGAAGTATTTAAACGTAAGATCTTCAAGACACTTTGCAGTGGCTAGACAGTTAATTCAGTCAATGACGAGGGTATATCTTACGGCTGTCGCAAGGATGCATTTATTGCTCTCCACAAACAAATTATATTTGGAACACTGCCAGACAGTGTTGACTTGGCTATGAATCTTAGTTTTATCAAGAGCCAGATGAAAATACACCCTTCTATATACACACCGTGGATGAAGTATCTACCGAAGTACATAACGTCCACAAAAGAAATTATGTACAAGTAAACCTGCATCAAGCAAGCGTGGCGTCAGCCGCATTTAGTCGCAGGTTTACATTTATGTTATGGCTCTACATATTAGTCTAATTATTACATCTTAGTTGCTATGGAATCATCTCTCAGTCCATCTCGATAGGGGTAATAAAATGAAGCTACAGTAAAACAGAGTTAGATATTAAGACTTCAGCTTGTTTTCAATCACGTGCATAGTACTAACCTCTCATCTTTTACTAAAATCACACTTAAAAAAAAACATGGATTTGATTAACCTTATCAGTTCAAGAACCTATCTACATACTTAAACCAAATAAAACAATAATAAAGAATTAAACAGCAAGACTGCAGTTCTGCAAAGACTTTTAGCGCTACCTCCATAGCTGTGATAGAATTAAAGTTAAAATCTGCAGGACAACTGAAAACAGGCTTTTAAGTGGGTCATGTAAAATTCGCTTTTTTTCAAGTAAACCTTCCCAATTGTACCCACATATATGTTATATGTCATATCCACGTTCGAATATAGGTATATGGTTGTAAGTCCGAATGGAGTTATGTCTACTCAGACGAGTGGTCTATGAGAAGACCAATGCCGAATAGTCCTTGTTTAGTACTGTGAACAGTACTGGCTGTCAGAAAGGATACAGATACGACGGTTTCTACAATCCATTTTCTTTGCAAATCGTGCTGCTTTCAAAATTGCAGCTATTTTCGCCTGAAAGACAGTAGCGTACCAAGAGGGGTAGATAATTCGACCTCAGGATTTTGTATGTATAACTCGGCATCAGCTGGATAACAGCATACTGATCCGTCAGTAAAGTCTATCATATCGTCAACGAAAAGATATGATAGGCTGTTATAGTCCCATATATGATTTTCGGTAATAACAACATAAAATAATTTCCCGAAGATGTGCCTCGTCAGATCAAGCGGCAGCAAACTCACAGGCATCTCAAGAGTTGCAGTAGTTTTTGTGTGCATAGCTCCTACAATCCACAGACAATCAAGTATATTTGAAGTCGGATTAGAGGTCTCTCTCCATTGGTTTAGCCCACAAAATAAAAAAACCACTTGATCACCGAAACGTACAGCCAGTATGATAATCAAATCCATATTACAATACTCAACCCTTTGTGTTTATTTTGGTCATCCGGTCAAATTTTTCAAGCACATAATCAAATTTTGACCGTCTTTGGAAATACATTTACCAACTATACCCTTTCGCAATGTTGAAAATCTTTATAAACCTTCTAGTGTTGACTAATAGTCGTCAAAATGGTTTGATTTGGATTGACAGCATCAACATCAAATACTCGATGTAACATAATTAAACTTTTCATTAATCTTAGCCACAAAAAAATATGTTAAATTCGTAAGTTGAAAATTGGTAAAAAAAAAACATGTCCGAATTTGACACGGTTTTCACTACTCTGTAGAGTGGTGACGTGGTGACACAATTTCTAAGGTTTTCGCTCGTACAACATAAAAATTTTTTTTTTTCATTAATTATGTTTCATTTTAATTGAATTTTTATTATGTTGTTACGACATACATACAAACATATTTACTCACAGTAGATCTAAATCATAATTTTAAATAATTAAATTTAAATGAAAATGATTTCAATGAGAAACTGTTATTATATAGGGTGTAGAAATTTTCCAGATAATTTCTGTGTATACGTGTGTGAGTGTGCGTTGTTGTTCCAAATTTTATGGTTTTTAAATTTTAAAATTGTAAAGGGGCTCATATTCATACATATGTTGTGATTGTATAAACAACATAAAATGTCAAGGGAAATAAAAATTACGGTTACATTAAGGTAAAGCAATTTTTCTCTCTATGTATGTAGGTTTGATCTTCTATTGACAAACATTCCTTTTGTTGTTGTCATAACGATTTAAACCACTTGAGTACATAGATATATGTAAAGGATTTGCCAAAAAGAGGTTTCATTTTGATATCTAAACAAACGAGTTATTTTTAAGAGAAACCAATGAATGTTTATTTCATTGTAAAGAGGATGGTATGCCATTAACATTTTAACACGATGTTAGCCAAATGGCCGCCACTGCACGGTTGCAGCACAATATCCCTTTAGTAATATTTTCCATGATTAATTCACACATTTGAGTCTGCATGTCCTCGATAACTTCACGAATTCCATCTTTAAGGTCTTGTTTTTTTACTGCCTATGGCTTTTATTCTTGAATCTTACCTACATAAGAAACTAACAAGATGTAATCAAATGGTAAAGGCTAATATAAATTAGTTCTTAATATTAATGTGCACTCGGTAAACTCTGAATTATCTAGCTAGATCCAGAGGATCCTTTTTTCTTGGTTTATTAAATAATTCCGTGGCCAATTCGTTGGAGTGACAAACTAGTCTTAACTGCGGTATTTTTTGCTGGACTGATGAATTGTACCGTTTACGGTATCTATGAGTAACTAACGACGTAGATACCACGGTGCGCTCACCATTATTCGAAATATACGTGAGTGCAGTTTTTCCAGTTTTATTATGTTGGAAGCACACGCGGAGTCACGCGCATTTTGTACAGAAAGACCTAACAGTCTACACTTATCTTTGACTGTTTTCCACCTAACCAATTTAGTTTGACGCATTTTAATTTTATTTGTGTTTTTTTCTACGTGAGTCTTCTATCTAAATGTAGTCCAAGATATTCAATACTTTCGTGTTGTGAGAGAGTGATTTTATTTAGTCTGACAGGCGGACTACGGAGTGTAAATATAATATGCGCAGATTTACGCTCATTGGCCTTAATTCTCCATTTTGATTTTTTTTAAATATTCCTGTAGAATTCTTGCTGTATCATCCGCGTATGTTGAGACTTTTACACAATTTGATGTTAGTAAGTCTGCTGTATAGGTCAATTACGACACTGGCTTGAGGTACTCCGGCATGAATATCATATAAATCTGTGGATGCGGATATAATACCACCAACAACTTTCGATTGAACTAATTTTCAATAATTTTACAGAAACTTATCGGAATTTATGTTCTAATTTTATGTATAGTAGTCCTTTATGCCATACCTTATCGAAAGCTTCGGCTATATCTAGAAACGATGCGGATCAGTACTTGTTTGTTAAAAGGAGTTCCCGATTTCACATACGACTCTGTGAACTGGTTCCACAGTTTGAGTGCGTTAATAATTAGCTGATTGGGCGATATGAGTAAACTTTTGTTTCATCTGGCCAGGTTTCGGAATAATTATAATAATAGAATTTTTCCAGCTTCCAGAATAGTGACCTATTCTCATTACAGCGTTGAATATATAAGTTATTAGATTGAGACCTCTTGCCATTACTTTAATTCATCGATCATTTTTATCCTCGTACAGGTATAACACCACTGGTGACCATCAGAATTGAATTTTTTAGCTAGAGCTTTGTATAATCTTCGGGTTCTGTTGTGTTTATTTTCCAAATATTATTACTGAGAGTAATTACTTTGAAGACATTTCGTATTGCTATTTGTTATTCTTAGAATATTGATCGGGGTGGAACCTGTTTCTTTTTTTGTCACGCACATTTTGTGCAGTAATTTCATTGGCAGTTTTAATGTAGGTTTGAATTGGCTCAACTTCTGGTGACGGTTCGGCTTTCGTCTTGCTTAGATTGTTTTGTTTTTGGTTTCTTATTTCCTTTCATGATTTTCTGTAGTCTCCGCAGTTGGGATCACCTCTGCGAGAAATAACACGGTCAGGAAACTTTTCTTGCAAATTTGCGATTGTTTCGTTACTTGTGTGGCATCACGCAATCCATTCACCGTAACGGTTGCACCAGCAAAATTTTTGAAAAAGTAAGGTACAAACACCGCTAGCCCAAATCTGCACCGAACAGTGACACATTGAGTATGAAAAGGGGTTTGAACTATCATTCTTGGGTTGTGTGAGCCCCAAATGCAACAAGCCCCCTAGGTGAAAATGTAATTTTTTAAATTTTCACCATTTTTGTAGTGAATTTTAATGATAGCTTCAAAATTGACAGCTGCCCAAATAGCGAGCATTCAAAAAAAACCTCTTATTGGAAAACCTTTTACATCCATACATGTGGGGATGAGCAAGTATTATATATTTTATTGTTACAAACGGCACACCGCACTCGATACATACATATGTATGTATATTGTTACATCAAATGCTAGCTAATTGTAACGAGACATGAGGTGGATGATATGGCAAAATTCAACCACCATTGAGATCAAATCATTTCCGTCATATTGTTAAAAAAAAAATAATCAACTTTAAAACCGATCACACTTTCAATTGAACGAAAAAAGGTAATCGATCAGTTAATAATTGACAGACAATAATAAAACGCACACACGTCGCATATATGGACCACATGAATTGAAAACATCGTGATTTACCCTTTTTCTCATCTCATCGGGTGTTACAAATTCATTTTTAAATGAATTTGATTGATTTTATTTTATATAGGATATTGATTAGACATTATTGATGATGGTTTGGTGACGTCGGAAATTAATTTTAAATTTATTTGATTGTGTTGTTGAGACCGATATGTGTGTGCAGTAAGCTCATTCAACACAGTTGTTGAAAATTAACATACATAATACTTTTAATCAGCTAATTATTTTATAACGAATCGATCCAATTTTACTCCACTTTAGAAAGCCAATCTTTGGGCTACGACAAATTTATTTTTTGGATTTGGCAGATTAAATTGTTAATCTCGTAATCACCTTATATTTATATGGTCTTTCCCATATCGGTTGTAAATTTGAATATTTAGACCTCTCTGCCGTCCCCGTCACTAACTATTATTTGCTAGAATGTTTTATCGAGCCTTCATTCGACTTTTTTTCTGAAATGGGTAGGCTCCCGGTTTTATAGAATCGCCTCTAGAAGTATTGCATATCATTCGGTATTATTTCCCTCAGCGACTAGTTTGGTAGAGAAGAGGTCAAAGGTGGTGAAATGTACCTCTAGCGACCTAGACTACCGCAAATAAAAAGAGTTGAGTCGACGGTGAAACGTAATGTTTTATGTTTGCCTAAATAAACAGAAAGGAGAGGGGATCGAGAACCCATTAATAGACGGGGATGCGCTATACGGTTAAAGGCCGCACCATTGTCGAAAACAGAGCACTAACAATATCCACACTAGGTGTGGATGTTAGTAAGCAAATCAAATGATACGACGTTACCAAAACAGATGGAGCAGCTTTGCTTTATTGTCTCCTGTCCCATTCGAGAACCTCAGTAGACCTTGTAGCAACAGTACCAGAGTTTAAGTTGATGCTTAAGTTATTAGTTACTTATTATTGTTTACGCGGTCTCATCTGTGTTTTGGTGTCCAATTCTGCTCATTTAAAAAAAAAACGAAAACAGAACATGACAACAATTCAACGAACGATATCGGGCAGATTTCACTTATCCGTTGATGTCGGAATAAGACATGAGAATATGGAATGAGCAATCACGCGAAATATCCGATGCCCATTACAAAGCTTCTTTGTATCCACACTTCTGTGATTCTTTATATAAAAAAATCATAACAATCTAACTCTATCGACATCGATCACGAGGGAGCTCTTCATACTGTTGTAAAGATTTACAAGCTGGTAGATTGCTCTAGACGTCGAGACATCGGTCTCTACTTCTACCGAAAGGTGACTGTGCCTTTAAAGAACGCCATATCATTCGTTGCGGATCAGCATGCAGAACGCGACTTAGCCATTGTAGTCTCTCTCCTATGATTTCGTGCACGATATAATGCTAACATTTCTAATATGGTACTCATCTGTCAAGGTACAAGAGTGCTACACTGCGATAATTATCGCATTTGATCAGACATGATAATCATCTATAGTAATTTAACTATCATACGTGTATACATATTTAGAAGGTTGTAACCCTATACAATAGGGTATACAATAAGTACTATGAAACATTTTGCGATGCACACCATAAATAATTAAAATCATCCAGACCAAATTTCAGTGTTAGGAACTCTACAATAAACCAAATATGAATCAAGGTAATTATTATTAAACTCGTTTTACTTATCATTATTTTATACATACTTTCGGTTTTTAAAAACTTAAATAAAAAATTCCGATTGTAAAATTTAAAATAAAATGTTAATTTTGTTATCAAAACAAATAAGAAAACTAAAAAATAAAATAAAAAAATGGACTTTATCTCTAGAATCACTAATACTTACTAAATTTATTATATTTTAACACTTAAATTTTGTTTTATTGCAGATTCATATAACACACAAATTCCTACTTTACAAGAACGTTACAAACATGACACGAAAAATTGATAAAAGATGGCCACATATGATTAGTAATGTATTAAAACGTGCGGGTTATATTCCAAAAGGAACTAAAACGAGCTTAGTTATTGGACATTAAATATAAGAAAACATCAACTTGCTACCACTTTTATTGGCAGTTGGGAATACCACAGCATGTAAAGTTGCTAACCAGGATAATATAAGATAAGATGAGCAAGTGCCAAATATTGGCATCAACTCTTATAAACAAATTAAACAACTGGTAATTTTATAAAAACTCATAATTATATTGCAATTATAATACTAATTTTATATTTTAAACCATTCTATTTTAAAAACAGAATAAACTTCATATAAGGATAACGAGCTCAAATAATTAAATTTAATTTAAGAAAAAATTATAATATTAAGTAATCATAAATAATTTCATAAATAATTATGAAAATATAATTTATAAATCAAAAATTTAAAAAACATTTATATATGAAATATTGTTTATTTTTATTATTTTTCATAAAATATATGTTTGATAAATGTTGATGAAAAAGTAATGAAAATAATTTAAAATAATATTGTAAAGATTTTGTGATTATTGTAAAAGTTTTATATTGAAAATTTTGTGACTTATAAAATTTATACATTTATTTATAGTTGAGAATCATATATGATATAGTTAATAAATTTTGAATAACAAAGGCATTGGCGTTTTATTGGATTATTACTAGCTGATTTAAAATCTGAGACTAGAAAATTCACATCTATGAAATATACATATGTATATATGTATGTATATATATATATATATATATATATATATATATATATATATATATATATATATATATATATATATATATATATATATATATATATATATATATAAATATATATATATATATATATATATATATATATATATATATATATATATATATATATATATATATATATATATATATATATACATATATATAAATATATATATATATATATATATATATATATATATATATATATATATATATATATATATTCTATTCTTTAATACCTGCGTAAAATCCACATTTTATTTCGAAAATTCTACAATTTTATTTGTAAATAACATTGCTTTGATTTAGTTTACAATAATATTCTCAATTTTTGCGGAAATAATTTGTTAACAATTTTCAAGGTTATCAATTTTACAAATACAATTGTTAGCATTACAGAGAAGCCAATGCACAGTTTACAAATGAATTTCGTATAAGCA
Organism: Tipula lateralis; assembly: GCA_963932295.1. Taxonomy (NCBI): domain Eukaryota; kingdom Metazoa; phylum Arthropoda; class Insecta; order Diptera; family Tipulidae; genus Tipula; species Tipula lateralis. The sequence continues at coordinate 111,844,349 of OZ010738.1, forward strand.
ATGATATATTACTTTGTAAGCGGTTTTTGTAAACCTTACAACAACCTCTGTAAATATATTTACGAAACTCGCTTGTAAGTAGTACATTGATCTTAGTAACTTTAACAACAACTTTTGTAAATATATTTACGAAACCCGAAAGGTTTACAGAAAATATTCGTACTATTTGGGGATTATAAAATGTTGTAGAAAATAACGAAAGTAAAATTGTTATATTTGCGAAGTACTTTGTTGGCTGAAAACGAACGAATTTTTTCGTTATTCTAACCATGGATTTTTGTTAAAATCACCAGGTTTTTTTTTTGAGTGCAGGTATAGATTTCAAGCAAGAATATCAACTCCATTAATTGAGAGAAACTATCGTTGCGTAAAATCAACACATGAGAAACTCTATTATTCCATTTGAACTTCCCCAAAAAATTTTTAAGCAGTAATCTACAATCGACAGACTATTCCATTGAGTTGCTTTAATAGAATCTTATCAGAAATTATATTCCACAATGTTCATACTCCGATAAAATTTTCAAGGTCGTGAACATTTTCTTGTCATGGAAAATCCTTTATAGTTAAAATGTTGTCCTCATCTGATGGCTGTATACACTATTCGTTGTTTCAATATTTTACTTCGTATTATACCAAGCACGATTTCCAATATGAGTCTTTCAATACTAGCTTCGTTAGTCGTTTAAAAGTCCCAGAGGCTTTTCCTTGATCCTACTCTCCATCTTTCTTTTCTATCAAGAATTAGCTGTTTTCATATTTATCTGACGTTTATTCTAGTGAGCTCTGGCAGTATCTTATGCACCTCAGAACAATGAATATTTATTTTCACGATAATCCTTTCGATCCTTGTTTTTGTATTATACTGCCCATTTTTCATGATGTACTACGTTCTATATCGTTGGAGGTAATTTTTTTTCTCTTAGTCACTCAGGGTCAATTGGTCCATTGTGACATCCTTTCCCAGACGTTTCCTTTTATAATTGCCAACAAAATTTTATCATAATCTCATTGCGTTTGTATGATTCACTACAGTTCTGAAACACGATCTTTCAATGACATCAGTAATTTCTTTCATACCATACATCAATTATTTCTCATCGCTGGTGTTCAAATTATACAGTTGAAAATGTTGATGCACGCTGTCTCATCGAACGTCAGAAACTTTATTTGGGACTTCTTGCTCATTCTGATAAATTTCTCTTGTAGAGTATGTTTGTCTAACCCCGTATTATGTTGATCTATCTATCTTTTATTCAATTTCATTATGTTTTGTTCACACAACTCTATCTTGTCCAACGAGATGGAGTAACATAGATCGCGCAGTCTCCATTTTTTCGGCGGTTCGTTATTGTATCGAATCAACATTAATTTTTTTACAATCGTGCGATGGCAGGACGCTCAGTAATGAGGTGGAATTGTTTTCCAAAAATTATATACTGACATGACCTTCCACATCAAAGTTCAACTAACATCAAAAAGGCTTATGTTGCGGTAGTTTTTAATAAATTTTGAGAACCAAAAACAACTATTGTTATATTGTTACTAACGACGATTATTATCGTCGAGTGAGCAATATTATTGATGAAGAAACTTTATATTCACAGGAAAGCATTCTTTTTTTAAGTGACGACGTGGCACAAACTGTTATTTAGGTGGTGCAGTTGACGCACACTTATCCGGTCGAAGAGTTAATTTAGTCTGTCGAGGAACTATGAAAATATTATTCATTCCTTAACGGTCTTGTAGTGATTACTACCATGAGCATCGTTGTTGAATATGTTCACTTGACCAGGTTCTATCATCGAAATAAGTGTATGCATTCTTCACGATGGAAGAACAAAGTTATTTGCCTCTATACTCTACACAGATCTAAGCTTCGCCCATTTTTCTTACCAACTAACACAATTGGATATGGAGAACCCAGAAAGCGGGATAATTCTGTCCTGTAACAATTTGTCCAAAATATTCGTATTTAGTGTTCATAGCGGTTGATTTGGTTTCATGGAGTAATCATGGACAACGACCATTGACAACAATTTTTCATCAATTTTAACGATATTCGGGTTGGTAAAACTTGTTGTTTCGAAGCTTTTATGAGTTACGATCTGAATTTCGTTGTGTCGATTGTTACCTATAATTTGACGAAATTGGGTTTTTCGATGACAAACTCTCTAATAGCAGTCAACAATTCACTATACATTTCAAAAATAGTTTGGTAATTGGTTTCTTATAACATCATCGTAGTTGATTCCATTCATTAATCGTATAAAGTTATGAAACTATACAAAAAGGCCCAATGATGAAAGCTATGGCCATTGAAGCGGAAGGTGCTGGTACAAATCCCGATAGGAGCAGAAAGCTAAGTGATTCGATGGTGTGAATGAACCATAACTATGGACCTTCCGTTGGAGTGCAGAAATCGTGGACCAAACCATCTTCTATGTCAGTACTATAGGTTGGGATGGAAGTATGCAATGTGCACTATAGGTTGGGATGGAGCTATGCAATGTGCTTTTGGTTATATTTTAATCAGACCTATAGCCGTACGACCTTGATTTGGCTATGTAATGGCGTAACGAAGGACATAAATAAGCGAACCGCAAAAGAGTTGGGATAACCTTGAGCGCCAAAACAGATTGCAAAGATAGAAACAGACAAACAGACGGCTCAAATCAATATACCCAGACACATTAATGATATAACGCGACAAAAGTCAATAAACAGTTCGCCAGTTGCTACTAAATATTACAGAGCTCTATTGTGAATTTGAGGATACGTGTACGATTTAAAATTACGTATTGGGAATTTTAAAGGTAGAAGTGAGTAGTGGTTTAAACTGCAAGTAGTTGTCGTGTGTTTCATTATCTCTGACCCAGCCTGATGTCGTTCCATATAAGGAAGCAATTTGATTTCGATGATTGCTGCATTATTTTCGTGTCAGAGTAAACCGGTGGAAGGTAGCAGAAGTAATTACGATTAGAAAACCGGGCAAACCACCGAATGATTGATTGATAGGACTGTAGGCCCAAGCGCTAGGCAAGATTCTCGGATAACGCCGGGTCTATTCCTACAGCCGTTTACATAAAACGATAGGTAAGGATAGGACAGTATGTTAGTAAGGAATGAGCGACCCGGTTACATACACCATGACAGTCGGTACTAAACTACTATTATTAGACAATCACAAGACAATCATAATTCTATTCTACTAGTCTGTAATCACCAATCAGCATTCTCCAGTCTGAAACAATTATCTGGTGTGCTGTATTTTGAATGAAATTAAAACTAGATTAAAAGTAAAATTCTAAAATAAATTTATTAGTTAGCTGCTCAGGAATCTGTAACTTAATTAATTAATTTTATTCTTTATTTCAACTCCCATCTGCACAACTAACCTGATTAAAACATAAGTACAGAACTCTGAAAGAAAATTTTTCGACAATCTTCAGCAGAACCATTTTCCTGTTACATAATCAGTTCAATAATATAATTTGTTAGATCTATGTCATTTTCACATTAACATTGGTTATTATTTTTATTTGGATAGGAACGACATTTCTAATTACATCATATGTATTTGTGTTTTGTTCAGTTGAAACTGGAGTATTTAGGTTAATTATCATGGGGTCTTCTCATCATATGCTGCATATAAAGTTGCGTCTCTGTAATTCCAGATTTTCCATCTAAATAGTTGTAACGTAAAAATAACGGCACGTGAAAACCTTCAATTTATTAACTTTCTCCCTCTATACTTAACATTACAATCGTTACTAAACAACTGTTAGCAGACAATCACAATTCTAATCTGCAATCAGCATTCTCCAGTCAACAACACCTATCTGCTGCATTTTGATTAAAATTAAAACAAAATTCTAAAATAAATTTATTAGTTAGTCGCTCAGGAATCTGTCACTTAATTAATTAATTAATTTTATTATTTATTTCAACTGAGGTCTGCATACCTAACATAATTAAAATATAGCTAAGTACAAAACTCTGAAAGAAAATTTCTTAACTAATGACTCAGGAATCTGAAACAATTAATTTATTAATATGGTATAATATATTAAGTACCAGCCAACCATTACAATAATGATACCATAATTCTGGAACATGCTCATCATATTCCAAAAATATGCACCAATTATTCAAATTCCATTCTTAAGAAACAGTCCTCCTCATTTTGCTATAACATGATTAGTAAAATAATATAATTTTAGTAGAATATATATCATTTTCACATTAACCATCTAAGACTGTTAGAGGTTATTATTGTTATTTGGATAGGTAAGGACATTTCTAGTTCCATCATACAGTTTTGGTACCTTAATCAAGCTACCACACCACAAAAAACTGCAATACATTCCACTCCCAAACAATAAAACCAAAACTAACCTATCTGTCTCGTAAAAACGCTCACTAACTACCGCCCACCACCCATACAAAATAATGGCTCATAGTCTTCCACACACAAATAATAATTCCAGGACCAATCCCACATCGAGAACTGCAAGAAAGTGACCGCAAGAAAACGATTCTCGCTGACGCATATCGAAAAAGAAAATGCACCTTTTCAAAAGAAATATTGATAAACGACGAGAGTAAGTTTAACCTGTTCGGCAATGATTGTAAACCGTATGTTAGGCGTTCTCCAAATCAAATGTTCAAATTATCTTGCCAATATTCATTTTCTAAGGACAAAAGTTTAACTTGTTTGGCAATGATGGTAAATCGTATGTTAGACGCCATCTAAACCAAGAGTGAATCTTCTCTTGCCAAAATGCATCCACGGGAACCAACCATACAGCTCCCGATGCAAGATCAATCCCAGAACCCTCCCTCAATTCCGTCCCAATCCATGCTGAGGTAGCAAACGGATTCCACCCACTCAACCCCACTAAAGCTCCCCGCCCTCTACCCAACTCCCTACCGGAAAATAAATCACCTACTCTGTCAAACAGAACGGTACTTCCAACTCACCCGCAACAACAGCTAAACTTGTTCACCATTCCGAGAGCATCCCCACCTCCCGGCAACCACTCCAAATGATTCACCTCCCGGCAACCACTCCAATATTTTTTCTTTTATGACCCGACAGCAATTAATATACATACAATATGATAATCTATTAGTTGTCAATTCGTGTACAGGGTAAATTAGTTTAATAACTAAATAATTGGGTAAGTTATGTTTAGGTATAACTGAAACTTAGCTATAGCCTATTAAAAATAAAACATTAACACAAAAATCTAAAAATAAATGTATTAGTTGTCACTCAGGAATCTGTAACTAAATATAATTTTACTATTTATTTTTTTACTATTTATAATTAAACTCCAGCCGACGCACCTATCCTAATTAAATCATAAACACAATACTCTGAAAGAAAATTTATGTACTTATGGCGGCTTAGGCATCTGTAACAATTAATTTATTAATATAGTATGATAGATTAAGTACCAGCCAACCACAACGATGATGCTACCTAATCCCTGGAATATTATTATCAGAGAATCAAAACAGATATATGAAAAACTTTTTACATTCCAAAATATAACCCTAAAAGTCAAAATGAAAAGGAACGATTAAGGATTGTAAGATGTTGGTTATATAAGAATATTGTTATTATTTGGATTCTTAATTTCATCATATTTATTTGTGTTCAGCATTATATGCTGCATCTAAATTTGCAGCCCAATATTTCTAGATCCACCACCATCTAACGCGAGGAGCAATATTCATATACATGATGACCCGACAGCACTTCATATACACACACATTATGATCTAAAAACCTGTTAATTCTTATATAAGGTCAATTATTTATATAAACAAACAACTGAGTAAGTCATGTTTTTTTATATCATCCGAGCAACCACTCCATCCCATTACGAATCCCACCCCTATGTCCGTTCTCAGACCTTAGAACAAACGTTCACACAGTACACCAAAATATATTTCTTGTATACACACATCAATACAATGAAGATCACCAAAGCGGCCATTAGAGAAAGTTTTAAAGTTTAAAGTAATACAGCAAAGAAGCTGAGTTAGAATAAAATAAACTTTCTTTAGGATAAAATAAAATAGTTAAACTAAGATTTAAAATAAAATAAAACAAAAAGCTTCTCTGTTTTCACTGGAGCCGCATCAATGATTTTCTATCCTTTTGTTTTGGTCCATCATCATCATTTCCATAGCATCTCTTTGCTATTCCATTTCTGTTGGCATCTGGTTTGTATATATTTCTATCAAATGGTTTGTAATTTTTTGTATTTTTTCCTTGTCCGTGTTTTTTGTTGTCGTCTTCGATTCGTCACTTTTGATTGTTTTCCACTAACACTTTTAGGTTTTTTTTTGTGTTTTATATAATAAGTTAATAACTGATTCCCAAATGTAAATAAACACAAACACAAGTCCGATATGTGTATTCAGTATCCCGGTCGTCACGTTCAGGAAACCGGACAAGCCACCGAATGATAGCAAATCTTACCGGCCAATTTCTCTTTTACCGCAACACTAGAAAAATTGTTTGAGAGGCTGTTGCTCAAAATATTGAAAAGACGTATCGAACAAAGAAACCTTATCCTAGATTATCAGTTTGGATTCAGAGAGAAACACTCAACTATAGAGCCATTGCACATTACGAATGATGACCTCCATATCCAGACGGTCCAAGAAGAAATAAAAAGCGATACTCATGGACAACGTACTTATCAACACGTAAATGAAGAACTTGGTGGTATGTTGGACACTTCACATGCAGTTAGACGATTCAAAGAGAACGAAACCAGTTGTTTTTTGGATTAAGGACAACAATGCAACGACGACTTCAGTAAATCATATATAAATGAAGCTGGCCAATGGGCAGCGTCACATTCATAAGTGATTAAAGACTGTCATATAGGAAGACAATCAATTTTCCTTAATATTGTAAGATCAACTTGATTTTGATTAGTTTGTACAGAAGAAAGATTCACGATTAAAACCATCGGCCCGTGTACCAAAACAAATCTTCAAATATACCTCTTAAATACCGTAGTACAATAAAAATAGTATAATAATCAAATCAATTAATAAATACTTCGTAAATACAAACAAGAGCAGCTGGCCGATAACATCAACAACTGGCACAACGCACTGACGTATGGAGAAATAAATAAAAATCAGTGTAATTGAGTAATAATTGAAGATGTAACATCGCTATGCACTCATACAAAAAAAAACACAACATGCATTCAAATGGCCCTCAATGACGACCGTCTAGTCGACGTATGGGCACATGCGTCTATCGTGTAACCCAAATCCTAATGTTTACATACATATTCGATTGGTACTCGCGTGCATGCTCACAACAATACCCAAAAATTAGGTGTCAATAAAATTCTGCATATGTTGGATATATACAATAATTATATAATATCCTCAATATCTTAACGCCACAATCTCGTCATCGTTTTCTTCTTTAAAAATCAATCGTCTTCCGCATACTATTCCTCTATTTACAACTCACCCTAATTTTCCTCTTATATACACAGTTAGCATTCTATTGAGGTGCGGATAGGTCAGAATTTGTCGAATGTATGTATATTCTCCTATATACACACACACGATATGAATGAAAACTGTATATGTGTATATAAGATAGGGGTGGGGATGGAAACGAAAACAAAAACAACGATAATAATTGGTTACAATTTCAATGAACCTAAGGGTTGATTCGAGGAGAATATTGTATATTACAAAAATATGGTGGTATGGTGGGGATGACACTTGTAATTGCATGCGTATGACGTACGGCGGAAAATCAGTCGAACGTCGTTTGTACACACGATAAGTCACGTGTAAGTGCACGCGTAAATACAAAATAGAATATTTTGACAAAATTTTTGGTTTTTCGCGAATTTTAAATAATTTTTTAACGAACAAATTTTTGAGCAAGTGAATTAATAGTGACAAAAAAAAGTGTGATTTAACTATAATTTAAGTGATTAACAAGACTAATTAAAATTATATAAATAATTAATAAAATGGACCATCACCCAATTAACTGGGGATATTCATCGACTCCGACTCAACACAATACTTGGGTACCACCGAATCCCGTAAAAAAACGTACCATCTCGGATAGTGAATGCGACGATGATGTTTATTCGGTTGAGTCGTCGTCGAAAGAACATTACGATCTTGTGTCGCCGGAACGATCGTCGACCGGCGAATCGGATAGTTGCCAATTATTGAGCCGGAAACGTCGACGCGGTGTTATCGAAAAGAAACGGCGTGACAAAATTAATTCGTCGCTATCCGAATTAAAACGACTCGTGCCTACCGCCTACGAAAAACAAGGCTCAGCCAAATTGGAGAAGGCGGAAATTCTTCAACTAACTGTCGACCATTTAAAGGGACTACACTCGAAAGGTGGGTACCGTGTGAATTAATAATTGTGATTTATTTGTGTCTAATCTCTTGAATTGTGTATTGTGAACCGCCCTTAAGTACTGTGCGAAATTTCATACAAGTTCTATAAATAATACAATGAACATAAGGTTTAGGGTTTAGGTCCCATTCAAATTCAAATTTCAAATCGTAATACAAAAGTGGTATTGTACACGAGAATTATCGGTTGGTGAGAAAATTATTATTTGGTCGTACACACAGTTCATAGTTTACAATAGGAGAGATACGAGTTAAAAGAAAATTATGCGCCGATTATGCGCTGTGGACGTGAATCCAAATAGGGGAGGGCTACAAATGAGTTCATTACCTGAGTACGATGAACGATATGGATATATATGACCTGTTGGAGTGCAAAATTGCGATGTCACTGCTATTGACTGTGCAGATGGACTGTGGTAGTTGAATTCACCTAACCAATGGAATCGCATCAACATGGTTATCGGATTGTTTTGTCAGATTGCATATCAAAAAACACGTTGAGGTTTAATATAAATGATCGTTCACAGGGATGACCAACCAATTAACAATTATATATTGACACATATCCATGATTAAATTACGATTTGAGACAGATAGCAATCACATATATAAATAAACTTCCCCCCATTTCCGAAAACATAAAATTCCCACGAAATATTTTTAATAGCCAACCACACCTGCCCGTATGTGTAAGTTAAAATATTTTACCCCAATTTACCCTATATTCTCTCATGGTACAAACGTACACACATTATACCATATTATGGTATTATCTAATGTGTTCCCTGGTCGATTTGTACATTAATTTCAATAAAAATATTCCCCCCGTGTTATTTTAGTCGCATGTACGTGTATTGTTGTTGGATTTAATGCATTCGCGGCGTATTATGTATACACACATATGAATTCGTGGGAACATGTCGAGAAGTTAGTTGACACACGAATAGAGTTATTGATTTCAATTTAAATATTGGTGGCAGTAGTTATTATGTTGAGGGTCGATTAGAGTGCAATCTCGAGACATCAATTACGATAATTAAATGGCATGATTATAAGCGCTTTGCTAATATAAATATTTGATTTCTATTTTTTTTATAGGTATCGACTCAATGTCAATCGATCCACAACGTTATGCACTCGAATACAGTATAATAGGATTACGTGAATGTGCCGCTGAAGTATCACGCTATCTAGTTACAATCGAGGGAATGGATATTCAGGATCCGTTGCGTTTACGTTTGATGTCGCATCTACAATGTTTTGTCGCGCAACGTGAGATCTCGATGAAAAATGGCACAGCAACAAGTAGTTGGACACCAAGTACATATCAATCAATACCTAGTCCAGTTCCATACGGGCCTCCTCTTCCACCACCGACATCAACACCGCCATCATCAACATATCATCAAAATTATTTGCCAACGCAAACATCTACCATAGCCACGTCGTCGAATAGTTACATACCGAATTTACCATCGTCGACGATACATCCAGTTAGTCCTATAAATCAACAACATTGTAACACCTCAGTGCCATTATCGACCACAACGAGAACGAATACAACAGCTTTATTACACAGTACCCATGTGCCATCAACAAGTCATCACCATCCGCATCAGCATTATCATAATTTGCATCACGATGCGTACAATCAATATCCGATAACGCACGATTCACAACAGGGATCGATTTATACCGATTTATCGGCAAGTCGTGGATCATTGCCAGCCCTAGGCTATCCACAGTATCCACCGACAGCGGCGCAAGGATATCCACCACATAGTGGTTCGTTAGCGGCAGTTGGTAGTTATAATGGCAATACCATGAAGCCGTATCGTCCATGGGGTGCTGAAATGGCCTACTAAACGCTTTCTAGTGTACTCTTTGAATCCGATGAGTTTCTTTTAAAAAGAAATTAATTAATAATTTTAATTTATAATTTAAAAAACGAAATAATTTAATAATTAGTACATAGTCATATCGTCTAAGCTTTAAAACCAAACCAACTTTTAGAGTTATAAGAACCGAGTCATTATTTTTAATATATTTTATAGGTTAGATCGTGTACTTTTGATATAAGACATTTTTATACATTATTTATTTATAAATAAGAAACAAATTTTATATACATATTTATATATTATATATACAAAAAAAATATTTATAAAAATCGAAACAGAATTATAAGATTTACAAAGATTTACGAGTATTATGCGCCTAAGACAATCAATATGTGATTTAAAAGTAAAATTAACAATTATAGCTGATAAGGATTGCCAATAAAAGTATTTATTAAAACAAAATTTAAAAATTAACACAAATATATTTAACTTATAAGTGTTTAGTTTAAGCACCAGGGCTAGTAAACCACTCTTGATGAAAGTTCAGTTCACTCAAGCGGTCAGATTCTCTTTCATATCATTCCTCTTGATAACTAACAGATTTTTATTTGTTCGTCAATTAGGTTCGATTTGGCCTATTGTAACATCCCTGTCCAAACGAACGTTGTCAGTCCTGAAATCCGTTTATTCCAAATATTCCAAATGGTGACCAAGATATCAGGTATCTCCAAGGTCATTGGTTGATCATTAAGTATAGGACTGCAATTCAAAGCAATATGTGCTCAACAGTTTCAGTTTTATATTCTATTCACTGTTAATTCTAAACATACAATTACACAAAAAACAGTACCCATAGTGATAATACCCCTTCAAGGTCATCCATCTTTATTTTCTAAAGAAGATTTTGACAAAACGGTTGTCCCACTTCTCTTGAAGCAGACCGTTAAAGATTTGATTTTCGGCCCTCTTGAGAGATAACAACAAAGTATTAGTTTCACCCACGCAGGTCGAGTTGATACCCATGTAACCTGCCCAAATAAAACTCGAAAAAACATTATTGGAGGCAACTGAACTTAAATCATTGCAGTTTATTTCCATCCTTTACCGTGCTGCTCTCAAAATTATTTCCGCTATTTCCGCTTAAATGGCAGTGACGTACTCATCAAGGGGGATAGATAATATCTCCGCTAGAAAGGATGTTTATTTTGGCTCATTCATGTCGTTTGGTGATAATTACACAAAAAAGTGTTAAGACTCCATTGATTCCCTGGTGCGCCATGTAGAAGTCATCTGATCGCCTCCTTTGATATTTGGAAATATCCAATAGTGGTGCTGGATTAATTTTCCCTATACTTCTGATTCAAAAATATAGCGACCGTAGTTCCATGGCCATCTCAAGAGAACCAGTCGGGTAGTAGACATAACTTCTACAAGGTCTAAGCAAATCTTTTTAGATGGTTTAAAGAACTTTTTCTGATCTCACATAGTTCTGGTTCACCAAATGTAGCAAAACAACGGAATTCGAGTACAAGGCTACTACTGATCGCACTTTACCACCTTGACAACATTTTGCAAAAACAGTTTCTAATACCACATCCCGAAAAGACTTCGTGACGAAATTTGTGAATTCAGGAATTGTAAACTTTTACAATGAGAGTTCATGTAAAAGTTTACAATTCCTGAGGGTTCGTAACTTAATGACAAATAGGACGATGATAGATGAGAGCTAAGTATGTAGGAATGGGATTTTAATAAATGTTGAATTCGAGTTTTCCAAATTATCTTTCTCCATTGAAAGCCTTTCTTTCAACTTCTATTCTTTTCGCTAACTGTATTGGTAGAGGACATAGTTCATATCAAACAATCATGGGTGAACAACCATCAGTTTTGCAGCATTTGTTTATTAGCTTCATTTCTAATCTCAGTATACATCCGTTTGCTCGATAACGCCTTAGGAATCATTGAACTACAGAGTTAGTAAATCATTTGCTGGAGAAAATTTATCCGCCAGGATGCCTTCTTGTCAAACTTTCACTCAAGCGGTCAGATTCTCTTTCATATCATTCCTCTTGATAACTAACAGATTTTTATTTGTTCGTCAATTAGGTTCGATTTGGCCTATTGTAACATCCCTGTCCAAACGAACGTTGTCAGTCCTGAAATCCGTTTATTCCAAATATTCCAAATGGTGACCAAGATATCAGGTATCTCCAAGGTCATTGGTTGATCATTAAGTATAGGACTGCAATTCAAAGCAATATGTGCTCAACAGTTTCAGTTTTATATTCTATTCACTGTTAATTCTAAACATACAATTACACAAAAAACAGTACCCATAGTGATAATACCCCTTCAAGGTCATCCATCTTTATTTTCTAAAGAAGATTTTGACAAAACGGTTGTCCCACTTCTCTTGAAGCAGACCGTTAAAGATTTGATTTTCGGCCCTCTTGAGAGATAACAACAAAGTATTAGTTTCACCCACGCAGGTCGAGTTGATACCCATGTAACCTGCCCAAATAAAACTCGAAAAAACATTATTGGAGGCAACTGAACTTAAATCATTGCAGTTTATTTCCATCCTTTACCGTGCTGCTCTCAAAATTATTTCCGCTATTTCCGCTTAAATGGCAGTGACGTACTCATCAAGGGGGATAGATAATATCTCCGCTAGAAAGGATGTTTATTTTGGCTCATTCATGTCGTTTGGTGATAATTACACAAAAAAGTGTTAAGACTCCATTGATTCCCTGGTGCGCCATGTAGAAGTCATCTGATCGCCTCCTTTGATATTTGGAAATATCCAATAGTGGTGCTGGATTAATTTTCCCTATACTTCTGATTCAAAAATATAGCGACCGTAGTTCCATGGCCATCTCAAGAGAACCAGTCGGGTAGTAGACATAACTTCTACAAGGTCTAAGCAAATCTTTTTAGATGGTTTAAAGAACTTTTTCTGATCTCACATAGTTCTGGTTCACCAAATGTAGCAAAACAACGGAATTCGAGTACAAGGCTACTACTGATCGCACTTTACCACCTTGACAACATTTTGCAAAAACAGTTTCTAATACCACATCCCGAAAAGACTTCGTGACGAAATTTGTGAATTCAGGAATTGTAAACTTTTACAATGAGAGTTCATGTAAAAGTTTACAATTCCTGAGGGTTCGTAACTTAATGACAAATAGGACGATGATAGATGAGAGCTAAGTATGTAGGAATGGGATTTTAATAAATGTTGAATTCGAGTTTTCCAAATTATCTTTCTCCATTGAAAGCCTTTCTTTCAACTTCTATTCTTTTCGCTAACTGTATTGGTAGAGGACATAGTTCATATCAAACAATCATGGGTGAACAACCATCAGTTTTGCAGCATTTGTTTATTAGCTTCATTTCTAATCTCAGTATACATCCGTTTGCTCGATAACGCCTTAGGAATCATTGAACTACAGAGTTAGTAAATCATTTGCTGGAGAAAATTTATCCGCCAGGATGCCTTCTTGTCAAACTTTAATTGGTGCTTTTACTTTAATCGCTCTCCATCCAGTAATTAGGTAAGCTTTTGTAAGTAAAAGCTAACTTGATTATTCTTGGCACTGAGAACTTTAAATAAACATAGCGGTTCTAGAAAAAAAGCTGTTTCTTAAAGGACACCTTAAATTGAAGAGATAACTCCGAGTTTTCGTGGCTTACAAAAATATTGTCAAAATATCCGACTACTTCCAGTAACTTGAATTTGAATTAATTAATGAATTAAATAATTAAGTCATTTTAAGCAGTAAAAAATTGGAAATTTCTTTTAAATTGGATTTCAGCATTGGTAGGTTTCCAATGCAGAGGGAGGGTCGTTGGTTATCTAGATGAATAAATTAAGAATGTTTCCTAGGGTGTTTAAACACAAAGTCCTAGTCATAGTCCACCCTAGACACATAGTCCTAAAAGGGAGTAAAATTGATTATTATTTCTAAGTCCGAAGAGGGTTAAATCAATTTCAAAACGACTTAAGAGATAACCGCCCAGGTGGCTCAGTGGTTAAAGCTGTGGCAGTTGCAGCGGGAGGTACCGGGTTCGAATCGCAATAGGGACAGGATGCAAATGGGATTTTCCACCATCTGATTACGATCAGTGGTGTAAATGAACACATCTATGACCTCCTATTGGAGTATAAAACTCATAGGCCGACCCATCTTCCATGTCAGTACTATAGCCTGGCATGAAACTATGCAATGCAGATGGTTCTACGAAATTCGCCGTACGTCCTCGATTGGTCATTAAGGCGTAAAGTAGTTCATAAATAAGCGAACCGCGAAAGAGCTGGGAGAGCCTTGAGCCCCAAAACAGATGCATAATAAAATATAAAAGATATAGCCATTGCTTGTGGTGAAAAGGTTTAAAATATAAAATTTGTTCAAAGAAGGTCTTCGTTTTTACCTTCTTTTACCACCTATCAAACCACAACATTTTCTAAAATTTTTAGATATGTAGATCGTATCAACGAGAACCCATTCCTATTAATTGCATCTTTCAAAAAACTCTGAATCTAAATAATGTCTCATTACTTTATTGGACATTTTAGGCAATAGAACAGTTCTGAACGCATTGCATTCGGCTATATATAGTTGATATTTTTTTTTTGTTTAAGAAATCTATATTTCTGTATAATATTACAACTTATCTCAGTGATTATCTAGTAAATGTTTTGTATTTTTAAGCTGCATCCCATTTCGTCCAGTCCTTTGATTTCAGTAGTTCAGGGAACCACTAATTCTAAAGGCTTTGTTCTTTTTAGGCGCTTTGGTCCATTGGTGTGATCCAGTAGGTTCCGCAGCTCTTCGTTGTCATGTTGCTGTACATGACTCCTTGCAAGCTTAATTATTTCATCACTGACGTATTCCATGTTAAGGTCTCGATGGAGGTTGTCATTTCTAATATACCATGGAGCATTGACAGTGTACGTAGTACTTTATTTTGAAATGTTTGTATGATCTTAACTGTAGTTTTCTTTGCACATCCCCAAAGTTGAATGCCGTATGTCCAGATAGGTTTAAGGATTTGTTTATATAATAGTAGTTTGTTTTGCGTTGTCAGCTCAGAGTTTCTTCCAATAAGCCACTGCATTTTTCTGAATTTAAAATTCAATTCTTGTCTTTTCTTTTTAACATGTGATTTACACCTAAGCTTAGTGTGTAGTGTCATGCCAAGGTATTTCGACTCGTTTAGCATTATTCTCCAAGTTTTTGTCCAAGTGTTTACTGTATTAACAGCATTTTGTAGTTTCCGTGTTGACTCGAAAATACTAATATCAATGGTCATAATTGCAGTGTCATCAGCAAAAGTCCCTATTCTGGCTTCTGCTATATTTGGTAAATCATTTGTATACAGAAGGTATAACAAAGGGCCAAGCACACTACCTTGTGGGACTCCTGCCAATATTTTCTTTAGTTTTGAGTACTCTTCTTCTTGTCTCACTCGAAAATAACGGTCATTTATGTATGACTTAAGCAATTCAAAATGTTGTTTTGGTAGATCTCGTTGAAGCTTAAATTCCAGACCATGGTGCCAAACCTTATCAAATGCTTGGGCTACGTCTAGGAATACTGCTGAACATACTTTCTTCACTTCGAACGCCTCTTCAATCGTATCAGTGATTCTATGTACCTGTTCTATTGTTGAGTGGCCTTCTCGAAACCCAAACTGATGTGGTGGTATAAGTTTCCTAGTCTCTATAATTGGCTCAAGTCTCTTCAGAAACAATCTTTCGAAAATTTTTGATGTGGTTGTTAATAAAGAGATTGGCCTGTATGATGTTTTGTCATTTAACGGTTTATTAGGCTTAGCAATCATTATTATTTCTGCTACTTTCCACTGTCTCGGAACATAACTAGGCTAAAGACAGCATTGATTATGTGCTGTATAGCTTCCGTAGTGCTTTTTCTGGTGCTTTTTTTTACTTCTTGTTTGATTTCTTTCACAGTGACTGGTAGGAGAAGCACCTCTTCTATTTTGTTGACCAGTGTTAAATATTCATTCTCTACCTGCCCTGTTGGTGGTTTGAAGGTAATTTCTAGGTGTTCGGCAAACAGATCAGCTTTTTGTTTATCGCTGCGAGCCCAAGTTCAATCAGCTTTTTTTATGGGTGGCACTTGCAGTTTAGGTCTTTTCAAACTTTTAGTGGCCTGCCACAACGAATAGTCCGTGTCAGATTTACCTGTCAGGTTACTTAGAAAGCAAGCTACTGACTCATTCTTGATCTCTTTTATAAGCGGTTTAAGTTTGTTGCACAGATTGTTTAGGATTGTTTTATCTTCAGGAGCTCTAGTTCTCTGCCAAGTCTTGCGAGCTCGTCTTTTTTCGTTAACTAAGTCACTCACTTCAACTGGGTAGCTTATACTTTTCTGTAATATACCATGCTGGATGGGGGTACTTTCCCATGCCGCTTTCTGTATACTTTCAATGATACTTTCAATGAGTTGATATGGATAACGACTTATTTCTATTAAAGAAGGGAAGTAATCGATCAATAAAATGGCTAATTGGTCGATTTCATACAAGACAAACTTCACTTAGAGTTGTGAAGTTTGTCTTGTAATAATTAGTTAATAAAGAATCTGTGTGACATCTTGCATCCGTGTGACCTTCACCAAGGATGAAATAGACAGGAAATGGAATACAATCCGAGATACTGAAAGCAGATAATGCTATTATAATCGATGGAATGAGCCCTCCTACGAGATTGATGAAGAATATCAGTTAGAGTCAAAGAAAACGATCGACGTTAACCTTAATGTAATAGGGGCTGCGATGTGTAAGGTGATAATTCTTGATGATAGAAAAATTATTCTTGAATAAAGAGGTAAAATGGGTCCTTCGGAGTAAGCAGTTTTATAAAACTTTGGCAAGACTATAGCCAGATTTTGTAAAACAGTATGTTTTTTATCACTGTAACTGCTAACAGTTTGGGATGAGAAGAAGAAACTGTTGAGAGTTTCTTGTGCTTCTGTTCTTTATACTGCACTGATTTAGATCACAACTATTATTTGGGGATCAACTGATGACCTTAACGATACCAGATATCTTGAACTTTAATAGAATAACATATAGATTTCGGGACTGACTGCGTGCGTTTGCGAAGGGATGTCACAATGGGCCAATCGTACCTGAGTGACGGGGGAAAAATAATCATCTCAGCATTCATCCACCTTTCTGGGTCATAGAGCAAAAAACTGAGGTAGGGACAAATAAGATAGAGAAATTGTTACCGCGACGAGCTTTTGCTCTGCTACGATATTAACGGATAACTTGTACACTTCAATTAGCACCTCTAACAGCTTAACTAACACAGTGATCCATGGGACTAGGATAACTCGGAAATTATTCTTCCATAAGGCTGATATATTAAGATTTTTTTTTTATATATTGTCTGATCCCTGCTGCTCATCCTATTGTAAATGAGCTTGTACTCAAAATGGGATGTGCGTGCTTGGTGTTGACCTTTTGTAGTAAAAAATTTAAGAGGTTTTTATGCCTAATGGAAGTAATTTTTTTTTTTACAAGTTGCTTCCATATGCGCTTTTCCTTCTTAATCAAAATTATAAGCAATATATATAATATATATATATAAATAAATAAATAAATAAATAAATAAATATCTTTCTCACAGACATATCTATAATCTATAGATACAATTAGGGAAATGATTTTAAATGCCTTCTCGATTCTTACAATGTGGGGAAGCAAATACGGGCTGGACGTTTTTCCTTCAAAAACAGAAGTCTCCTTCGTGATCAGGAAATAGGAAATACAAAACCTTATGAATATGCCCGGTGACCAGCAGAAACAAACTACCTCATCGAAAAGTTATATCACAGCTGTCAGGGTTATGCCGTTGACATCGCAATAATACTGTTTGTTAAACATACGGATGTATACTATGTTTTCAAATGCAAGCAGTGATTGACATAGTTGCAATCTAGTGTAGTGATAAGGGTCACTCAGTTACTTCTAGAAAAACTGAAATGATTCTTTTCGCAAGGAGGACTGGGAAACTGTATTCTTCCAAAAATTTAAGTTTATGTCATTCACTCTCTTCGGAAGTCAAGTATCTGGGGATATGGTTAGATCTGAAAGATTACCGGACACAAACACATGGAAGAGAAATTCAACAAAACATGCAACATCGTTTACTGGAAATGCAAATAGTCATTTAGTAAATTATGCGCCTGAAAATCAGAACCGTGTACTGGCTATACGTTTCGGTTATGAGACACATAATCATCACAGAACCATCAGGGAATGAACGGATCCCTTCAAATCGCCTTAAAAGACTTGTTTACTGGGCACTGTGGGAGCTATCAACACCACCCCACTGTAGCATATTGGTGTCAACAATTTGGGTATTGGTGTCAATCGCGTTTAGAGCAGCCTGTAATTAATCTCTTTTGCACTCTATACATAAGAGTTGAATGCAGGCTGCTCTAAACGAGATTGACACCAATACTGCTTCAACTTTCTTTGGAGACGGTAGTTGGCCTGAATCGACTAATGAGCTTGAAAGTAGTTTAACTTCACTGTTTACCCGCAGTCACATGGATATCAAAGAAAGCGTATATGTTTATAAATTGATCGGTTTGGGTGAAGAAGTTTCACTTTTGTAGGCACCTAAACCCACTATGGATGTGACGTCATTACCTTTTAAGAACGACTGTCACGTTTGTGGTCTACACTAGAATAAATGAGACATCATCTCTTGTCGGCTATCCAAAATCTTCTATGAATAATAAATCAGCAAAGATTCCAGTCCTTCTTGAATTATTATAGACGTACTTTGAAGATTTTTCTGGGATTTCTGACAGGACATTGTTCCCTGAAAAATGAGGTGTTCCAAATGAAATTTTGGAACAATTGTTAATCATTTCTTGTGCTCCCGTCCTTCATACTCTTCCCAAAAACTGTACTGCTTTGGATTAAGATTTCTATTTAAGGATCAACAAACGACCTTGAGAATACCGGATATATTGTGCTTCGTGGGCCAATCGAGCCGGAGCGACGAGGAGAAAAACAGGTCAGCTTATACGGTATTTATGAAAGGGTATCGAAAGCTATCAAAGTATTGTAACTATAAGCATTATCATGGAACCCATCGTATTTGTTTAACTTGATGTCTTACTAGGGTTAAATTTCCTTCGTCCACAAGTGGACTCGAGGATGGGAGTTACCTTCCAAAATACATTGAAACATTTCGAAAACACTCGTAAATAGTTTCGAATGATATAAGACGATTCATATAATAACGATATAACAAGCTATTCGAAACTTACTAATCCGTTAAGTACAAACCACACAACATTGTTGAATCAAACCACATCGCAATCAAAGCAAAGAAAGTACGTGTATCAGACACCATTTTTTCTCTCTAAAGAAATAAATCACTTTTTAACGTCGAATGAAAATCGTGATTGTATCTTACATGCCCAAAACGTACAAGTTATTTTCGATAAGAACAAATATTTTTTATTATTGTATATATTTGGCTTGAACGGAAAAAATTAAAAGCACCTGAGGAAATCATTTATTGATTTTCGGTTGGAAAATATATATTTGTGCGGTTTATGGTTTATCCTTGAACTTTTCCTACTATAAGTTTATGGAATAGATCAAAGTTTAGTTTTATTTGAACCTATATCCGTTACGTTACAGTACGACTTGTATAAAGGGTTTTCCATTAAGAGGTTTCATTTTGATTATAGTGCTATTTGGGCAACTGTCAATTTGGAAACTGACATCTTTTGACATTTGGCAAGTAAAAACCTGAGCGTCACTGTGTTGAAAAAACCCAGGTTTGTCGATTCCTTGTCGATCTTTGGGACTAGACATTCCACAAACGACACTACACCGTATTTTGCATTTTGATTTAGGTCTTAAGGCTTTTAAAGTTCAGTTTAAACAAGAACTCAAGCCGATCGATTACCAAAAAACGTCGTATCTTCACTGATTGGTTTTTTAAATGCATTAAAATGATCCGGATTTTCATCGAAAGATATCTTCAGTGATGAGGTGATGATTGTTGAAAAGACTTTCTATCTTAAACGTGTCACTGTTCGGTTCAGTTTTTGGGCTAGCTTTGTGATTTGACCTTACTTTTTTTGAAAATGCGGCTAGTTCACCTGTTACGGTGAATGTATGATTAAGGAGTTTTATAGCCGAAATTGGAAGATATTGTTGTGGACGATGTTTATTTCCAGCAAGGCGCCGCTACCTGCCACACAAGCAATGAAACAATGGTAATTTGGCAACAAAAGTTTCAGACTTTAACACTTTCAGACTTTTTGCTTTGGGACCACGTGAAAGAAAACATCTATGCTAATGCCAAAGAGAATAAATATAAAGAGGAAAATCTTATATGAACCGCGATTGCATATAAACTAAAAAATTTAAAATATTTCTGAGTTATTTAGTGATGGCAAACGAAAAAGGATAAATATATATTTTTTATTTCGTTAAGAGAGATAATTATATAAAAATATATCTATTCCATTTTACAATCGAATTATAATATGAAATAGTAATCGAATTTTTGAAATATTTAAATATTTTGTTTTGCTGTCGTTCGAAAGAGAAAACGATATAAAAAATATATATTTATCCTTTTTCGTTTGCCATCACTAAATAACTCAGAAATATTTTTAAGTTATAGCAACCGCGGTTCATATAAAATGTTCCTCTTTATATTTATTCTCTTAGCTAATGCTCCACAATCGATTAAAGATGGAATTCGTGAAGTTATCGAGGACACACAGCCGCAAAGATGCGAATTAGTCATGGACAATTTCATGAAAAGGACATCGTGCTGCAAGTAAAGCCGAAGCGACCATTTGACTGATATCATTTTCAAGTGTTAAAGGCAAACCTTTCTCTTTACAATGAATTAAACATTCATTGATTTCTTGGAAAACCATTTACTAAAGCATAATCTTTGATACAGGTGTGCACTACACAAACACAGAATAATTAATCGTATCGTAGACATTTTATCCTTTTCCCACACAAATCGAAAAGGGATACAAAACTATCAAAACGTTAAGTTAATGACTTATTCTATGTGTGTGGGAAAACTTGGTCTTCTTCTATATGTATGTACACATCCCGATCCCTTCATATAATTTCAAAAATAAAAAAATAAAACAAAAATGTTTATCACCCTTATTTATGTTTTTTAAACGACCCGTTCCTTTAATATCCTCAATATTCGGTACGAATCGTATTTGTATTGTATGTATTGCAAAAAAATTGTTTTTTGTTTGGTTCTCACGAAATAATTTCATTCCTAATCCTTTTTGGTATATAATGTAGACTGTTCTTCCGTATTTATACCAAGTTGGTTGATTCGTATACGTAAATAAGACAAAAGGATCAGTAACAATATACGCACTATAAATATCGGGAAAGGACTTTATAAAACGATTCTCAATATGTTTTTGTTTGGATAAGAATCGAAATTTTGTTTTAAAAGGACGAACGTATTCGTCCCGAGGAAGGGTGGGATCTCCGTAAAAACCATAATTCCTCATTATATTCATGGAAAGATTTATCAAATTGAGATATGTTTTGTATATTTGCAAGTCACATACCCAATATTGTGGGAATATTTCACTCCGATAAGATAAGTTTGGAAAAATTTCTCTAGAGAAAATAACTCAATTTCCCTGGGAGTGGGAAAAATGTCATTAATACGTTAAGTGGTTTATGCGGGACTCTGGTTTGTTTCATAAAAAATTAATTATCGAGTGGATGGGTATGGCATACGATTATATACCATATATTGTTTATCTCCTCGCATAAATACATAAAAACCGCACATTACATAATCCTAATTTGTTGAACTAATTATGCAAATGAAGGTACATAAATATTTTCAGATCCCCATCTCATTATTATTATTATTATTATGATTTTCGTTTAACGACGACCGGATTTTTTTTTCCAAACAGATAATCTAGAAAATTTATGAAAATTCTTGTTTAATATGCTCGCATGTACATACAATGATAATCTCTATATTATGCATACGTAAATATTGATTGACCATTGGTCAAATTAGGTAAATTATTTGCAGTTCAATACACATATTTGAAAGGGTTGCGGTTTGCGTAATATTTATATTCGCGTGATTTGTTCTTATATAATGTGCGGTCCGTTTACATCTGTTAAGGATTAGGTTGTCATAAACATCATAACTGGTTCTTAACTGCGGTCATTTTTACACGAATGTTATTAATATTTTATCATATCAATACCATTAATTAGTGTTTGAGTCCTAATCCTGTTCGTAGTGTGCGGGGTTCGGTCAAACATAGGGAAAAAATATACTGTAATGTCGTGAAAAGTAATGAAGTGTTGATTGGACAAGATGTGGGGGCTGCTTTAAATTAGTAACCAATGGTCAACCTCCACAACCAAATACCTTCCACAAATCTAATTCTCAATCACTTATATTTACTGCATGGATATGTCAAAATCTTATGGTTATGTCGATTTTGTAAGACATAGACTGGGAGCACTTGGTTTTAAACCCTATTTGCTCTAAGTAGGGTCACAATAAATGTGACGCAAAATGAGCTGAGGAGGGTCAAGGAAAATTTGTCAACCACCGTTCCAACCTGGTGGTCAGGTGTGATGCTGTTTGGTGGAATCAAGTTGGCACTAGCTGTCAGTTCCGTATCATGGAAAACCTGATAGTGACCACCGGGGAACTGGCTAACTATTTACATTAAGTGAAGAGCCTGGAAAAAATACAGCGCTAAACAACTGGACCGGGTTAAGGTGTCAACTGTACCGTGCCGACAACCCAATTGGCTGGGTTCCAGTCTAAAAGCTAGCTAGGTCTTAAGCGGTGATCCGACTTCTCTAGAAAACATATCTCTGGTGGCATCAATTGAATTGTTGATAGGGAACAATGATGTCCTAGCTATTAACTTAGACCCTAATGGACAACCGTCGGGGGTGCAAGTGGTTAAAAGCTTTTCAACAAAGAAGAAGTTCTCGGGATACCAACGACGGAAAAGACAAGGACTGAACAATTCACCTGTCGATTCTGCCGGCAAAACTTCTTGCCTTGTAAGAAGAAACATACGATACGGCCACGCCCTCTCCAAAGAAATAACCCTAAAAGACAGACGGTATCTTCTGGCTAGAAGTCATAGTTGAATCGGGATGAGGGCCCAGGATCGGAAGAAATTCCGAAACTGAGCTGTAATGAAGTTGTACTTCTCGAGCGCTGTGTGCTTGTCAAAGACAAATTTATTGACCTTGACGTTCAAAAACACACCTTTGTTCTTTGGCACACAAATCCTTTGGGCTTTTGAGAGCTGAGGGTTGTACAACGGCATGCTTACCTTGTAGTGTGCACACGATAGAACTCTTAAGTGGGTCCTCGAAGCTGTACCAACTTTACATCCCTAGTTATGTGACCTACCCAGGCCTGTAAGGGGTATAGTTTTTATCCCTGGCCCGATCCAAAAACCTTCGGATATTCTGAAGGGGCTACAAAATCAAAACCCGGGACTAATGACCAACAAATGTACCATCTTTGGCCAAAAGAGCAAGCCGAAAGGCATACCTCTTCACCTTTGCCTAGATGAGCCATATGTAAATCCTTCTTTGCTCTAAGTAGTTTCACAAGTTTTGGTTTGATCTAACGTAACTGAGGAAGGTCAACGTAAAATTGTCCTTCACTATTCCAATTTGATTGGAATGGTTGGCGTACTGTTATACAGATAAACTTGCAGCATTCAAAAACTATAAATATCTCTTTTTGATTCAGGAACCGTGGATTCACGGGAAAAGGACTCAATCCAGGAACCTCAGGCACCCTTCTGACTAGTGAGACCTAGAGAATATGTTTTTGTTAGAAGTAACATGAATTACAGACTCCTTAATGAAACTTGTTGTGATGACCTTACAGCTGACGAGCAGTCGTCGAGTTTAAGTAAAATAACAGGGTATTCGACGTGAGGTTCTAGTGATCTCTGCTTATTTTCCAAATGGTGCGGTGCTCCATCCTCCTACTCAAGTTTATCAAAGCTATAGAGTACATAATCCGTTATGATATCCCGTTGCCTTAATGACATTGCCAGATGCGATGTAAATTCACATCACGTATGCTGGGGCAATGTTGATATAAATCAAAGAACCATTTTTTCTTGGAATATGTATCTGCGTCTGAACCAATCATCTCGAACGTGGGCCATACCTATCTTTTCGAAATTATCAAGGGAAAAATTAACTGATATTACTCTTGCCTCACGGAATCTAAGTTGACAAGTTTCTTCCTGAATGGTGAAACCATCGCTACATCTCCTTCTCTCTAACCAGCGATAAACCTGAAATTAGAAAATTTAGGAACCCAAGAAACACTGGTTGGGAACTTTGTAGACTCCTTTTCAACCAGTAACTTCTAACTTTAGTTATAAAAATTTAAAGTGCGGAGGAGAATGGAAATGGCAACTGACAAACTTAAAGAAGCACTAATCAGCGCTTATGAGAAGAGTTCTCCTCTAAGTAACCCCAAAAAAGTTGGGACGGCATTGGTGGAGCAGACAACTGGGAAGACTGAAGAAACAAACAAGATAATTTTTAAACAAAGCTTCATCGCTATAACGAAAGATTATGACTTGAACCAATCATCACAGCACAAGAGATATATCCGAAGTGAAAAACATTGAAATGTAAGAAAGTGGATAGCCTTACGATAACCGCTTAAGCCAAGAGAGTTCTCTGTGATGACATGAAGGTCACTATCGGAACTCTAGAGAAACCTGATGGAACTCATATCAATCTGGAAACCGTAGAGTATTTGATAAAAACTTATATTGCCACACCAACTACCAAGTTTCGGAGATTGGAACTTGGTGACAAAGGTGTTGACTAAAGATAGAATATCTGATTGAGAATCGTTCCTTTCTCAAAACTTAAAACACCAGTTCCAGAAGGACCATATTTTCAGAGTCACATCATGGTGAAAAGTCAGGGCAGTATTCAACCCGGATGAAAAGCCTAGATATGATCAGCCTGAACTTTTTACATGGTCATATCTAGGTCCTCTTTTCTATACTTAAATGTTTATAGCGATTAGTTGATAGGTACCTTAGGGATAATGTATTATTAGAAAATCCCATACCCCTCCATACCCTCACACGCATACCCTAAAGGTAAATCTGTTGAAACAGAACTCCATAAAGTCGTTGGGTGGATAAGGAATTTGCTTTGGGACATCGAAGGCACATTTAAAACATTTATTTTAGTTCGGTGAAGTCTGCAGCTGAAAGACATGGCCAGCAGACCACCCTAGCTCGATGGTTTAGTGCCATGTTTGGGCCAAAGGAAAACTACTGCACACTTAGGTAGTGATACGACGACGGTGACCTTAGATACCGTTGCAGATCTTTTGCTTCATACTTAAGTAGAAACAAATAGTGTGAATATTGTTGGGAGGCATTTTCGAGCTCATTTGTTTACTATTTTCCAAAAGGATTCTGGTACTTTATCCTTGTCTACAACCTTGCTATCACCTCCCTACTATCATATTAACACACGCATGATGATCCATTCATCCATAATAGGAATCAAACAATTAAGGGCACAAAATGTATATGCTCGAGTTGATCGATCCCAATACTACCCTAGCGCATTCATTATCAGCTTTCTTAATTTTCCCTAAACGAGCCTTGAGCCTATGTACTATCATGAATCACATTTCGATCTTTTCATATCCGAATTATCAATTTTTGCCTTTTGCAGTTTGCAACATGACTATTTCTACCAAATCATACCGATTTGTTGAGTTCATAAACAAATTGGAAATCCAATAGTCATTACTCTCTCCAGCCTGTAATGTTTGCCACACAATACAGGTTTTCGTACATTCATAATTAATTAACCCACACTTACAAATGTTCTAAGGAAAACCAAAGTTCAAGAGAAGCTGAAATAGATTCCGTGGTACCATATTATAACACGGTCACCGACAAAATGGGCTCAGTGATTAAGGCTGCAATTGGGTTGGAATTCTATAATTTGCAGATGGTTCTACGTGAATTGGACCGATAACTATGCGTCCTTGATTTGGCTGTTATGATGTAAGGTATAGGATGAAACTATTAATACCTTCATACCAACACTTAAAAACAATAAACGTTGTAATAGGAAATTGTTGGGGTTGGGTATTCAACATAGTAGTGAGCGAAAGGTAACCAGGTTGAAATCGAACTGGAGGCAATGCTGTTCTTAATGACTGAGTTTAGTCTTGAAGTTGTCGCTTGAAGTGATATTATAAAATTCGGTTTCAGCGTAAGTCATAACGATATTGATGTAAGAGTATACAGTACAACAGGAATTGAACGAAAGAGCATGGTAGTAGTCGATCAATGGCAGCGAACGAATGTACTGATAAGCCTAGGACAGTTTTAAAAAATTAATGAAAGCCTTGGAGTTAAGGTACTTCTAGAATTGCACGCAATTTCTCCTCCCCACACAGCTCAAATTGAGGATTTTGAGATTACGAAGTCGTTGTAATAATCAGGAGACGATATTATATGACTCGTAACAACAATGCACTGACCATTGAAACACGCTATCAGAAGACATATTCTTAATCGCTATTCTGAATGTGGAACTAGCTGAATGTGAAAAATAGTTTACAGAACGCTAGCATTGGTCTTTAAGATGAAAGCTAGGATAAGGCGTTCGGATCTATTAAATAAAAACATTAATAACAAGAATCAAACAGGTTTAAACAGCATAAGCTGGTTAGGTTTTGAAGATCTACAGAGACGATTTATATTTTTCAATTAAGACCAGATCAGTTGTTCAAAAGTCAGGTTTACAATGGAATAGTGATCATCTTGTTCGAATTCGAAACGCAAGTTCAAACAACTGCTTGTAGTAACAGGCATAGAAGACGTTATATAATCGGCCTCGATTTTATGAAATTGCTGCATCTCAGAAATTATATGTTTCAGTGTACCGAAACTGAAACCACCAGCAATTATGATGTAACTATATATAGGCTTAAGAGTATAGCACATCTAAATCACCGATGTTAATTGTGACCGAAGTTAACTAATAAAAAAAATTTAAGCCTTTTTAACGACAACATTACAATCGGTAATAATGGAAAATTGCAAAGTGTTTATTAGTTGACAGGATCTCAAAAATAATGGAGATTCAACAAACTTTTTTATACAAAGTATAGCCCGTCCAATGTAAACATTTGTCAAGATAGTTGAGACGAATATGTTCAACACTTTCTCTAAACAATAGAAGATGTATCTGGAGATTTAAGGTCATAACCGAGAATATTCCGCCCATCAAACAGTTGAAAAAATTACCGCTTGCTAAGCAAATCTAAGTCTAAGACATTATGACTGATAAGATGGAAAAGGAAGAATTTATTAGACTATTAAAAAATTCGTGGAGTGGTAGTTTCTCTCCGTAATTTCCTTAACTTTTTTACCTAGACCAGCACTCGATAAATAGGACAAATTAAGATTTATTGTGTACATTTAAATCACTACATTAATTTGTCACATCATCAAAATGATGTACAGCTATGGGGCTTATGGTTGGCGCTTAACACAAGTCTACTATAAGCGTTTTAATCGACATAACTTTAATATACCATATACACTCTTCGAGATGGCATTACTACGGTTGCTGGTACCAAATTTGCTCTCCAACTGTTCTTTGTTAAAAGAGTTCCCAATTACATGGGATCGTACATATATTGAGTCCTGTACATGTATTTTTCGTATCAACCATATCGTGCTGGGATTGGATATCTGACGCATCTGCTACCTTTCTTAAATATATGGTAGCCGAATCGAATCCAGAATCGAACCCTGATACTACCATCAATAGTGTATAGGGCAGACATTTAAAATGATCTATTGTTCGGTATTGGTTTATGCGATTGCCGAGCTCATCTCAACTATGTAGTAATTTATAACCTTAAAAAACATGTTGTCCATTTTAAGGTCATCGATCTTTTCATACATCAAACGTACCTAAACAAATCTCGTATCAGGTCTCGAGTTACTAATCTAGTGATTCAACCAGATTTAATGGTCTCATACGTCAAGCTCTATTCACTGTGGTGGCTGGTAAATATGCTCAACCCCACCCATAGGATTTTGTAGATTTGAAACCATATTCGAAACCCATACACTTCAAACCTGTCTTTGTCCACCAAGCTCCAATTTATCCTTGACAAAATTTACACCCAAAATCTTCAGGTAAGGGCTTTATATAAGAGTGTAGCCCTTTATTGCCCGATACATACTGATAGCTAACATCATTTAACTAATGTCGCTATATCGTGGCGTTAAAAAGTTTGGCCGGTTTGTGTTATTTACTCTAATTCCTTTCTGTGATCACATTCGGTCCAGATTTATGAACGATTGGACTACTTATATACCCAGTTTTCACAGCTGCTGAACATATGATATAGTGACAGAGAGGACATCATATGGCTACATGGTTCTTAGTTCCTTGACGTCACTTAATGAATGTTATCGTTTCGTTCTTGCAAACTCGTTCCTAAAATTAAGTCAACGACATAATGCACTCGTTTTAACTCGACCGTCACCGTAACAAATTCTAAGTTACATTTGGTCAGGTGAAAATTAAATCTAAGGGGAAACACTAACCGCAAACTTATACGAGACCCTTTAGAATTTGG
The DNA here is from genome assembly GCA_963932295.1 of Tipula lateralis. NCBI lineage: Eukaryota > Metazoa > Arthropoda > Insecta > Diptera > Tipulidae > Tipula > Tipula lateralis. The sequence goes on from OZ010738.1 coordinate 111,873,365, forward strand.
TTTTTACATATCAACTGACATATTATTTATGTAATTTGCAACTTGTTTTTTTTTTACATTTATGTTCAGCAGAGCATTAAATTTTCCAATAAAATAAAATCGAAAAAATAGTTAAAATAAAGTTAAAATTTTACGTTTTATTTCACACACATCTGTCCAGCTAATAAATTTGCATAAAAACTTCAAAATATGTAAAGAAAACGAATTATGTTGTCAAACAACTATATGTAGGGACACAGGATCATGTATCGATAAACTTAATGGGGCGTAAATTAAATACAAATAAATTATTTGTTTAACGATATTGAATATTCATAATGGTCGATTTGATTTATTCGTTTACAATATACTTGTGATCGAGGGGCGACCAGAGTTCAGATAAAATCCGTTCAGCACCATTATATCGCATATACCGTCAAAGGTACGAGAGCGGGGTAAAATTGCAACAGAGAGCGCCACAATAGCAAATCCCAGATGGCATCTGTCCAAATTAAAATTTTCGTTGTGATCGTACACCAAAAAGAATCCGAACGCCCAGGACGGCCAAATGCAGTCACCACACCATGATACGATATTGCAAAACCACAAAGTGAAAGTGCGCGAGATAGCTGAGATAGTAGGCTACGCAGATGAACGTGAGCATTTGAAAATTTGAATATGAAAAATCTATCCGCGTGTTTGGTGCCGCGCTTGCTTATAATCGGCCAAAAACGGACACGTGTAACAATTTCAAGCAAAATAAGTAGAACTTTATGCATCGTTTCATAACTGTGAATAAAACATGGATCCATCACTATACACCGGAAACTAAAGAACAGTCTAAACAGTGGATTTCTAGGTCATGGCCACAGTTTATTGGGTTCAAAAATGTCAGGGCAGTCAACAGTCTACTTATTGGACCGTTTCAACGACCTTTTGAAAGAAAAACGACCGCATTTGGCAAAGAAAAAAGTTCTCTTCCATCAAGACAATGCACGGGTGCACATGTTATATGGCCAAAAACCATGAATTACACTTGGAATTACTTCCACATCCACCATATTTTCCAGACTTAGTCCAGTGCGACTATTTCTTGTTTCCGAACCTAAAGCAAAAGCTCATCGGTTAGAGATTCGACTCCACTGAGAAGATCTTCGATGCAGCAAACGCCTTTTTTAAAGCGTTGGAGAATACGTATTATATAGAAGGGATCAAAATATTGGAAAAAACGTTGTACTAAGTGTATCGAGCTTAAGGGCGACTAGGCTGAATCTTGTTTCATTTTAACCAGACTTTTCACTCCACCCTCGTATATATGAAGAAAAACTATCCAAAATTTTGACAACACACCGGATATAGACCAAAAAAATCTATTCTATGACGCAAAAGCTTTAGTGCACAGTTGTGTACAACACGAAAAAAGCACAGCTGAACACGCACATGTATACACATACAACGTTTTTTAAGAATATTAAATTAGTTGCTTATATGTGTATGAATGTACGTTGATATTATTTATTGGAAAATGTCACGAAACGGTTTTATTACAATTTGCATAAAAGCTTGAAAAACTGTTGTGTAACAACACAATCAAAAGTTATTGTTTTGAATTAAAGCACAATAATATATACAAACATGTAGAAGTGTTAAATATGCGGGCTAGTAACTATTAAATTAAACTATTATACCAGTATGTTTGTACAGTGCCGTTTCAGACTGATTTTAATATGGAGTAACGAGTGCCGAAGTTGTCATACATTTATGATACATTCCACCACAAAAGGGTCTAACCATTCAAAACCTAACCACACACAAGCAACTACTAAATAGATGGAAAGAATACTTAGGGACAACTGCACCGGATTACGAACTACTAGATGGCAACCATACCAAAATTATCAACATCCATCCACCAACGAATCAGAAATCTAGAACTGTCATACAAAAGCTGAAGAATAATAAATCCGCAAATATATAATTGCCGGAATTTTTACACCGCTATTATAGTTGAAGTGGAGAACCCTGCAGAAATAAGATAGAAGGTTTAACTAAAACGATCTCAAAAGAATCTTCACAATCAACCAACAACTAACAATGGAACAAGCTGGCTTTAACCCAGGAAGAAGCTGTACATTAATATATGTCAAACACCAATACATCCACAGAAAATTACTGTTTGGGCTGCGCTTTATGGGCTGGCTGAGGCATTGATACATATGTCTTTAAAATCGATGATAGTTAGAAAGTTACTGTCAATGGTGAGTAGTTTAAGGCAATTATTCGAAATTTTTTCATGCCTCGATTAGCTGGCATTAATCTTGTTGGCATGTGGTTCCAACAGGACGGAGCCACATTTCACACAACGTGCTTCAATTGATTTACTCAAAGTTAATTTTGATGAAATAATAATTTAGCGTAATGGTCCAATTAACTGGCCACAAGATTGAGTGATTTAACCCCATCTGATTATTTTCTTTAAGGTTATGTAAAGTAACTTGGCTACTTCGATAAACCAAAGACAATTATTGGCCAAAAACGGCCACAAATGCTGTAGAAAGTTTGTGAAAATTTGTGTTCCAGATTGATGTTATCATTTGGCCATTAAACATTAATATCATAAAATTGTCTACTCAATAAAGCCCGTTTCATCAAACAGTACTACATGTATCCTTATTGCATAATCTACTCTTAGTAAATTAAGAACAAGAACTGGACTCAATTAGTCGAAACGCAATCTGGAAAGCAATTTGCGAAATGGGCATACCGAAGAAAATAATTGAAGTAATCAAAAAGATGTATCGGAATGCTACCAACAAAATTCCAAACAAAGTGGAAACTTCTTCAATTTCGCCAGGCGTAAGGGAAGGCAGTGTATTATTTCCGCACTACTGTTTCTAATAACACTTAATAGCCTACACAAACTCGACACCTCTAACGGGACTCAGTGATTTGAGCTCCAAAGATTAAATTTACCTGCTATCACACATAGACTGCAATACATATGGAAACATAAACCAAAGATTACACAAAAATTACAGGTGTTTGTAAGAAATGTCTAAGAAGAAGAATACATTTTTTCTGGCCAAATAGAAATGAAGAGCTTTTGCTGGAAACAAACCAAAAAGACATTAAAACCGAAATCAGAAAGCGCAAGTGGTGATGGGTTTGTTATATAGCAGTACAGAAGCGTACCACAAAATACCTCATTCAAGCTTGTTCAAGAAAATTCTAAAATATTCCGTTATTAAAATATAAATTAAACCCTAAGTAACTAAGACCATAAGATACGCATTGAGGGAAGAAAACCACCAACAGATGCAGATTAATTTAAATTAGCTCTCTGCAACAGATACCAGAGACTATACTAAGTGTGAAAGGTAACAAAATATTAAAAAAGCTCGAAAAATCTGAATTCACCCATTACCAAGTAAGGATTAGGTGAGAAACATTTACAAAAAAGCCCAATGGTTTTACGTCCTATCTAAACACGGGTTCTCACCACCTTATAACTCGGAAAACACTTAGATAGTTACCAAATAATTATATAAGACTTAATACAATCATGCGAACTGGCTGGAATCTTCAAAAGGGAAATATAGCTCAGATCACAATGATACACAAGCCTGTATCGGTCTATTGGCATAATACCATCAATCTAAAAAATGTTTCATCATTTGGATGGTTCAATAAAACAAGTACATAGAATTGTTAATGCAATCAAAACCACCTTAACGGAAAGAAAATATTGTGTTGCCGTCTTCTTGGATACAGCACAAACTGTTGATAAGGTTTGTCCACAAGGCCAAGACTTAATTCTAGAAATGTATCTCCTCCAAAGCTAATACCTGGTTAAGTATAATGGAGCAAAGACTATCTTAATGCCACTCGAATAAATGATCTGCAAGGTAGTGTTCTAAGATGATATCAATATTCGCTCTCTGCTGTTCGTCAAACAGCCTCTAGTGGACTGCAAAATTATTAGGGGAAAATTGCTTTCATTGAGTGAATTATGTACTTTGTAGTAGTTGCACACTTCTCATTAGTTTCTTTAACAGAACGATTCGATAATGCTGGCAATAAATCCATGAGCCATTTCAAACTAACGGACTTAGTAATGTTTGGCCTGAAACTTGCGACCAAAAGACTAGTGATACAAAATAATTTTGTAAATGTTGAAGACCATAAATCCAAATCTATCCATCTCAAACTAGATTGTAGCTTCATTGAAGAAGCCAAGAAATGATAACCGAATGATAAGCGATATAAAAATCGGAGCCTGACTTCCACTAATGCACGAACATTTTTCCATGTCAGTGGACGTACTTTACCATAGTGTCGATCATAGGCCGTGGACCTATTTTATCATAGTGTGAAATCCAATTTAGACAAGATTAGTAGCTACCAATGTTGTGGTAGGTTGATTTTAAGGACGGGCGCATACTATGTCTGCAAAATTCCTTAAAATGAAAGCTTTCCAGCGACAGCAATTTTTTAATATTACTGAATTAAAGCGATTCAGATAGGTACCGATTTGAGTTTCAAATTATTGAGTTTCAAATGCCATATTTCTGCTAATATGTGCAACTTCTACATAATGGACAAAACTCTTTGGAAAGGAGTGCCGACGCAAACGTATGTGGGTTACTTATTAATAAGATTCAAACCTCGCAATGGAAATCATAATTTTATAAGCAGAAGAAGAACTTCTAATAGATTCTTAGAACTTGACTTAGAATTATCAACAACATACTCAAGAGAGTCAACATTCAGGAATTTTTAAGGCATTTAAGCTTCATAAATTATTATCTTCTATCACCCAAAGACATTTAGTCGTTAGAGGGCTGAATCTTGACGTAAGTTGATCACCAACCATATACTCGACCAATAAGTATGGGCTAGAACGCATTCTGTACTGACACTTTTCGACATTTTTTATGTTGATTACGTAAAAAATCAGTTAAGGTGGGTTTTAACGGAATAAACCTGCTTATAATTCTAATCTAAATAATCTAACCATTTATTGTGACATTCAGTAAACTAGCAGATGGTGCTTTAGTTAGCAATAGATTTGATAAGAGATGGCGCGTCAGTTTGTTAGATAAAATCATAACCTTACGTAAATTATACGGGTTTTTACATGCAAAAAACCTTGTAAAATACATCGTGTGCAAAGCCACGAGTAACATAGGCCGGCAAATGTGTTGCGGCTTACCAATATGTAGAAACCAGCCTCCCGATCCGCCTCTGCTGGTGCAAAATCGTACTGTGTAACGTGCTCTCCTGTGTCGCTGTTGTGGCTTGGGTAGACAACAGAAAAAAGATAATTTCCGTTGGACTCCAGTCTACCAGCACATGTGTCCGGCTTTGTTCATTGTTTTAGCGAGTGGACGCGGTCGGGGTACCTACTGATACCACAAAAAAACACCAATCCGATGCCTTGGAATGAAGGGAAAGTATAGAGTCGGAAAATATAGGGAAAAGAAAAAATCCGTCACTTTAGATGGTCCAAACTATAATCCTCATTTTCTGCCTCGTCACCTCACTCGTTTTCTTCTTACTTATTTCGCTCCTGGTTGGCGAACCGAGAACTTTGCAACTCAGCTGCTCGAAATTTCGGCAAACTTCGAAAGTCTCGAACGATGTTTTGTTTCACACATCATCTCCGCCATCTTGCCTTCACTAGCTGAACGACTCCGCCTTAATCGTGACCATCGATTCGTGTATCTGCTATGGGTACCTCGCGTGGTCTCTCACCGCATATGTCACATGAATCAAATAAATACGAAATTCTTAAAATGACAATCGACAACATTTGTTAGGTTCTATTTTTATTTTTCACTGTTATACAGGTGAGTTTCGTAAGGTAAGATTTTTACAAGCGTAGCGCTACAATTGTTACAATGTTTACTATCCTTTTATATAATACACGGATCTAGGCGATCTCAAGGTATTCCATCCCATGCTTGTATAGAAAATCAACTAGCGTAATAGACACATTACTGCCTTTGAATCCAATTGTAAATACAAAGTATTCTAATTCGAAGTATTCTAATCATTACAAAGTATTCTAATTCGAAAATGTTGAATTCCCAAATGAAAGATTTTAACTTTTATAGGAGAAAGTATGAGATCTGGGTCACCCCTATATTCTCACGTTCTCTACTATATTTACGTAGGATTATAATCTACAATATATAGGGTTTATGTTCGATATAGTTGTATGTAGAATATCATATATACAGAACAACCCCAAATATTTTGTATTCGAATATGAAAACCACATATACGAAGCGTAAAGTGAATTTTTAAATCGATTTAATATTCGAAAACGAATAATTCGGAAAATAAACAATTTTCATTTAGGTGAATCAACCATCAAGCTCTCAACCATAATTAATTATAATTCGAAAAACCACGAGTAAACTATTAAATATTTCATTAGTATTTTTGGCCTCAAGGTCAAATTTTTTTCCCACCCACAACTCAACTTTTCCTAATAATTATAAAATAAATATTGAATTTAACAAAATGTTGTCTGTGTGTGTGTGTGTGTGTGTTGTGAGTTCAAACCAATTTTGATAGAGCCGCCCATCCTTTCATATTTCGGCAATTAGTGATCATAACAAATTGATTATGAATATATAAATTAATCCGATGGAGAAAAGGATAATCACATACATTATGTTATGGTCGAGGAGCGAGAACAAATCACGAATACAATTTACTATGTACGGAATGGATAAGCTCGACACTTAAAACTAATCCAAATGGATGGATGGGACGGTCAAGGACGGATGGATTAATTACATAATAATTATTGATTTTTGTAAGAATAATAGTTGATAAATAATTGTTTAGTTGTTGGCGAATGATATTTGGGATAGTGTTCTCCATTTCTCTGACGTAACGGGTTACACCTTATTAGCCGACAGAGGAAATAGCCTCTAGTTTTAGCCTGCTGGGCTTACAGCATACTCTTTGTTCTTAATACAACTAAATAATTTACTTTACAATGTAGATGACCTTGATATTCTTGGTGTTCGATTTCTCATTGGAACACAGCGCTTGCTTGTTTGTTTATGTCTCTGGAATCTTTTTGAGGCTAAAAGCACTCCCAACTTCCTAAAGGAAAGACCATGAATTCTGCACTCCAACAGTGGGTCATAGATGTATTAATTCACCGATCGTAATCTATCGGAATTTGAACCCGGTACTTCTCTCTCCAATAACCACAACTTAAACCACTACCCCGTTTGGTCGGTAGTCTTTAGATTGTTCAACAGAATAAAGCAGCTAATGCAGTGCACATTCGGTTAATAATCGTGAGTAAACAGTTAGACGAGTTTATAGACATTTTCTGCATATATAACAACAAAATGCGCGTGTTTCAGTCTGACCGCGTCGGATTTAATTTATCAAGCAGATTCTAATGCTGCCTTAGAAAATGCGCATGTTTAGACCAAGGTACGGACGAAAGCTGACTAATGTTGATTGGCATTACAAAATTGAACACTGTGAAACGAACTACAGGCATCACATAACATTCAAGATAGTCCAATGGTATGGAAATAATCTTTAAAACGACCATGGACGCCCTCTTTGAACCATAAAGATAGTGCATACTTAGATAACTCTAAATTTAGTTATGGTTTACGGTAGGGAAAGTGCACTACTAATGCTTTAATTATTTGACAGAATCGTTTTTCCAATAATTAAAAGATGAGCATGTCACTGAATTTATTAATTGTGAACTAAAATCAATAATGTCATTACCAACAAAGTCACAATGGGCAAGGGCAAGCGTCAACGTTCAAACATCAAACATTTCATTAATCTTCTTTGTTCTCTATTAGTAGAACAAAGAAGATTACTGAAATGTTTGCAGTTCTTAACAAGTTTTGTAATTGTTAAGGGAATATTTAAAAAATTAAGAGGTTGAATAGTAAAATATATTTGCCTAAGATAGCAAGATTAAAAGCTTGCACAACACTATACATCAGAGCTGATAGGTCTGCTTCAAAAACTGTACAAAACGAGCCAGATGATTTTTATTCGTTCTTAGGACACTAGCGTTTGTTCCAAAATCAACACTAGGTTCAAGGAGACTCAGGAATTTACAAAAGCACTCTAAAATTTTCGAAGAAAACACCAAGATGATTGAACTTGTACTTATATTTTACGAACAGGTACATACATAAAAAACAACTAAATAACTATGGAAAGATTCTCGTTTTAATTCCTCTCAGAACACCATGTAACAATGATATTCCTGGAACAGTTAAAACAAGATCATTAGTATAGCTCCCGACCGAGAGCTCAAAAACAGATGCAAAAAAATAATTGTCTTAAGATAACCTTTGGTAACTTTGACAAATACCAATAAACCATCATTGCGAGACTTAAACACTCAGAATTAATTCAGTGGTACTATCTTTTTTCCCCATTCACTCAGGCTCAATTGGCCCATTCTGACATCCCTTTCTAGGCGTACACTCTCAGTCCCGGTGGTACTATCAAAAGTATCCCTACTATCCAGAAAAGTAAAACGTTATCAATAGTAACGAGGTCATGTAGGGGAGTTACGGATGATTTATCTACTGTATGTATTTTACGGGTTACTGAGTGAGAAGATAGATAAATAATTATCTTAGTTAATCTATCTATTTTCCTTTCTAGAGTCTTAAGAAAGGTGGATGATAGACCAGTTGTCTGAAACGACTGTACATTTTTAAAGAAAGATTTCGGGACAAACACAACCCTGATTCTGTGAAGTAGTAATGCTAAACCAAAATAAGTTTGAACAAGATGAAGAGTAAATGGTCAGTAATGAAAGTAAAGCCATGCTGCAATACAGTAGGAAAAATTCCATCACCACTCACTTAAAATGGTGCAAATGGAAACAGACTCCAACTCAATACGTATTTAGTAATAAATTAGGGGATTCAACACAAATTTCACGGCTGATCTCACGGCTCTTTTGTAATATTTTAGAACGGTTGTCAGAAATATTGCAATCATCCAGAAGATTAGATACTTTTGACTTATTCTTAATTTTCCAGTGAGTCTTCTTAATCGTTTAAGGTCAAAATTCTAAAGTGTGTTGCACAGGGGAAACGAAAACAGCAATAGTAAGCAAATAAGCTTCCTTGTCAATACCGTTTGCTTACAGTATATCCTTCAGTGGAAGATTTGACGAAGCAAGCTCGAGGGAAAATAATTCCTAATCATTTATTTTCCTATTATGGTAATAATCATCTCTTCCAATTGTAGAAATCAAAAATAAACATAGAACATGAACATTATGTCAATCACTTTCTTACCCGAACAGAATAAACAAAGGTTTGCTCGAACGGGCTCCAAGCAGAATTACCCTATCTAGAATTATTAGCATTCGCATAGTATCCAATTACAAGGGGAAAGTGTTTCTGACTAAATTAGAAAGAGGTGAAATAGAAAAATAAGAACCACGTTTAAAGATCAGTTGAAAAGTTTTAAGATCACTACATTCATGAATCAGAGAGGCATTGAACATAAGATCGATTAACTCTCTCAAAGTATTTCGAGTAACTCTCTCGAACTGATCCTCGAGGCGAAACGCAGTAAAATTGGTATGATTGTGTGCTGCGATGTTAACGCGCATCATACGATCTGGGGAAGGACGGACATCAATGAAAGGGGTGAGATAATTTTTAATTATTTGCTGGAAATGAACTTGTATGTATGTAATATTTGGCGAGAGCCCACTTTTATTATTAAAAATAGGAGGGAGGTTCTGGATGTAACCTTCGCATCAGAGAATATTTTTCATATGATTGTAGAGTGGAAAGAAGGGAAGGAACATTAATTCTCTGACCACCGTTATATAACCTTTAGTATCAACATTTGCCCTGCTTCCCAGAAATCTGTTAGGAATCCTAGGAGAACAAACTGGAGTAAGTATAGGAAAGTGCTTAGGTGACTAATGCCGTTGGGAGTCCCGGAGCCTCCAGCGACCATTAAGGATGTGGACCGCATAGTGGAATCCGTTTCACAAGCTTGTAACCAATCCTTTAGTGCTGCTTGCCCTGTGGTAAAACCTAGGGGGAAACAGAAACCGGCCTGGTGGTCCAAGGAATTGAGAACCAAAAAGAAGTCGTGTAGAACGGCGTTTAATAAAGCAAAGAGGACCAGATAATCTCAGGACTGGGACTCGTACAAGGAGACGCGGAGACTATATAAGAGAATTGAAGAACTTCTCGCCTTCCGAAGATTATCTCCACAAATCCAACAAACATAGGTTACCTAGTTAAACCTGATGGTGGACCGATTCCAGTGAGGAATCCTTCAAGATTCTCATGGACACTCACTTCCCGGGTAGTTTAGACAACTCGATGGAACAGAGAGATGTGAGTAGCTTGTTCGCTGCCCACATCGGATATCGTAAATAAAAAACGAATTCTGTGGGCCATAAAAGGGTTCAAGCCGTACAAATCGGCTGGACCGGATCGGATTATACCGTCAGAAATCCAGAACAACTCGGGGATTACCCTTCCGTGGTTGGAGGCGATCTTTAAGTGTTGTTTAAAGTTGGTCTGCATTCCTAGGCATTGGATGGAGGTCAGGGTGGTTTTTATTCCGAAAGCTGTAAAAAGATCGCATGGCTATCCAAAGGACCTAAAACCTATAACATTATCATCCATTCTGTTGAAAACTCTGGAAAGGCTGGTAGAAACTCATATTATAGTATGAACTTAATACAGGAGAAATGGTCAGCCTCTCAACATGCATACTGTAAGGGTAAATCGGTAGATACGGCGCTACATGCCTTGGTACGCACAATTGAGAGATCAATTCACTCAAAGGAGGATTGTATGGTTGCTTTTCTTGATATTGAGAGCGTCTTTAATAACGTTGAGACAGATGCAATTTTGAAAGGATTATCGTTCATGGAAGTGGAACCCTCCATAATCAAGTTTATCAGTCATATGCTGGGAACCAGGACTGTAAACTCAGTGTTGGAGGAATCAACCATAAAAAGGCGAGTGGTTAAGCGAACCCCACAAGGAGGAGTCCTGTCCTCTCTTCTCTGGAACATGGTGATCAATGGATTGCTTCTGGAGTTGGAGTTGAAGAGGGGGGTGTAGGAGTGGTTGCTTACGCTGATGACGTGGCGATCATGGTATCAGATAAATTTTTACCGACCATTAAGGAGGTAATGCAGAATACTCTTCTTATTATTACAAGATGGGCCAGTAAATGTGGGTTGGAAGTCAATCCATCTAAGACAGTAAACTAAGCTGGAAGCCGAACATCTTGGAGATAATCAGCAAAGCTACGACAGCGATGTATTCGTGTAGGAGTGCAATAGGCAGACATTGGGGTCTCAGACCGGAACTGGTACACTGGCTCTACACTCACGTAGTAAGACCCGTTCTTATGTATGGAGTGAGTGTTTGGTGGCCAGCACTGGATAGAGTAACCTATAGAAAGAAGTTATAGAAGGTGCAAATGATGGCATGTATGCTCATAAGCGGGGCACTGAGAACAACATCTACTCAGGCCTTAGAGGTCATGTTACATCTTCTTCCAGTGGATATCTGTGGCAAACAGATGGCGGCTAACATAGCCACAAGACTAACGGCCGTGTCTCAGTGGAAACACCTTCAGGCAGGTCACTCGACAATAATTGGTTCGCTAAAGAAGGAAATGGTGAACCTTGATTATATTACGCCGATATTATACTTCGAAAAGGGTTTTCAAACCTTAATCCCTTCAAAAAAACTCTGGGAGAATAAGCTAGCAGTGGAAACCGAAGCTATACAATTCTACACGGACGACTCGAAGCTAGATGGTAATGTCGGAGTTGGGCTGTTCTGTGGAGCTTTGAATATAAGCACTTCTGTTCGTCCCCCTGACCACTGCAGCGTGAACCAGGTGGAGATAATATAGCGGTTGAGGAAGCCTTGAGCTGGTTGAGGCATAACGTGATACCCAAGAGGGATATCACGATTAATGTGGATAGTCAGGCGGCTATCAAGTCGCTGGAAGCAGTGCTGTTGAAGTCTAGGGTGGCATTGGGTTGCCACTCGTCTCTTAACGAGATGGGTGAGTATTTCAATATTCAGATTATCTGGGTCCCCGCCCATTTTGACGTCGAGGGTAACTGCAGGGCAGACAAACTAGCTAGGCAAGGTACAACTCTTCAGCTGAAGCCTGAAAGGGCCAATGTGGGGAGGCCTACAGCGGAGCTTAGCCTGGCTCTGAGGAAAAGGACGGAAACTTCAGCACAGTAGAAGTTGTCTAACACCCTCAAATGCGAGAGAGCGAGACAAATGTGGCCAAGGCTGGATTTGAATCGATCCAGGACCTTAATCTCTCTCGAGAGGAGAGATCTTTTAGGATAGTAGGAATATTAACAGGGCACTGCCTTTTTTTCGGTGAACATGCGAGAAGGCTGGGTCTAGAAACAAATGACTTATGTATGGACGAGGAGGAGGAAGAGACGCTTGTTCACTTCCTGTGCTCTTGTCCTGCACTGGCACTAAGAAGGCATTTACACTTGGGTAGGTATGTAATGCACAACCTTTCAGATCTTGCAGATATTAAGGTGCGGGGCATTTTACGCTACATTAGTAGCTCAAGATGGTTCCAATAGAGTGTTAGGGGTATTAGGTGACTAAGATCCTTTGGTATCACAACGAACCGGCAACGGTCTAAGCAGCCACTCTAACCAAACCTAACCTAACCTAGGTACGTTATGGCTTCGCTGGCGAATACCATATCTATCTATAGACTATAGATGCCAGACAGCCTCAATCAATTGATAGGGACCACATCAAAGTGTGAATAACTGACCCCTGTTCAACTACGACGGAGCCAGATTATTTACATAAATATCAAACTTTCCCCAATAATCTAGGCAAATATTTAACAACTGTTACTTTCGATAAAATCACTGAGTATTGGTGATTTGATTCACTGCATAGTTTCATGCCGACATATAAATGGAAGATGTGAAATCGCTATATGGTATCCCATCTCTATATATAATATAACCAGGTATATCTTATGTTCCAATTGCTTCAACCACTGTCCCAAACCCACTGCCAACTGTCCCTTATAAAAACTAGGCTATATAATTTGTGTATTGACATGAAATGAAAGTAGAGCGCCGGAACTACTAAAATGTAATTAATGGTACATATGATTTGTTGTGGTATATCGATTTATCGATTAATCGTATAACCAAAATATACGTGATGAAATATTGGATGAAATATTGCAAAACATTATTTATCGAAATCAATGAAGAAAGGTTACAATTACATTTCGAAGACGTTCGTAAAAACGAAAAACCATTAGAAGCGTATGTGACCAATACAAACAAAATTAGTTGCTACCAACATAACAACGATCCCTCATTTATAAGTACCTGGATACGATATTGAGTATTGGCACGATTATAAACCTGGTGCATTTTACGGCCTTATCACAAGTATGAGTATGGAAGGGTATCGGCTGGAACACGTGACTTTTCAATTAACACAATGGCCTAAAAGTGGAGGCCATGTGTCCTTAGGCTAAACATTGCTAGAGCACCTCGGTTATTTTACAACAGGTAAAAAATAGCGTATTGAACTTCGAAGCAGTCGATAGTCGAATGTGTAAGTTATGCTTGCACATTAAATAAGCTAAACAATCAATTGATGTAATCCAACCCTATGACAAAGACTCATGTTATAAAAATTTGGATAAGAGACTTCCCTAACTGGTACACATTGTATGTACTCATAGGTGGTGCCAACCAAATATTTGTTTTTTACACACAATCGCGTTTTATGTCATCTGGAGTATGTTAGTTTTTGGTCAACGGCGAGAATTGAACTCGAGATCACTTTGTGATGAGAAATTTTTTTAACCATTTACCTACAACCGGTGACCCAGGAGAATTTTTCTTGACCAGTTCCCAGGATTTAAATTCCATTCGATTAGACTTAAAATTAGCCAGTTTTTGTCCTCAAATTGTTGCGAACTTGTTTTTGTTCGTATCGATGGACTTAAGCGGTATTGTCAGCTTAGTAAATAAAACTAACCAGGCATTACCAGAGAAGTCAGTCCGTTTTTCATTTCAACTTTAAATTTTTTTAAAACTACTGGAATCCAGTTTTCCGCTATTCATTAAAAAAAAAATCGCAATTTCGAGTATATCTTGTAATTCGCTAGTACTTTCGCGACACGATTGAACACTACACATACGAATCGTACATAAAATTCAGTAGCACTTCATGACGTCACTATCAGATCGAAATCGGCCATGTGAATTACAACACATATACAAGCAAAAAAAACTCAAATAAAAAACTAACAGCATTAGATCCAAAGTCATTTCGTTTTATTCTAACAAAGAACCTATAGTTGTATTTATTCACAACCAACTTCTCACACTTAAGGCGCATAATCATTATATATTTCGACAGCTGACATACTTAATCGTTTATTTTGACAGCTCACATACTTAATTCAATTGCGGGGGAGTAATGTTGGCGCTAGAACTGTCACGAAACGACTTAACGTACATATACGAATCACACAGTACAACGAACATCAAGTTCGTAGCATATGCCTGATGAGACGGATTTGGTCTTTTCGATCACTCAGTCAGTCAATGACGTCATCATCAGATCGAAATCGGCCAAGCGAATTATAACATATGCCTGATGAGATGGATTTGATCTTTTCGATCACACAGTCATTCAATGACGTCATCATCAGATCGAAACCGGCCAAGCGAATTACAACATGTAAGCAACAACTCTGGAAGTACAACACGCTCAATTCAAAAATTACATAAAGCTTCACGCTTTACATTGATGACTCCGTCGGCTCTATTTTAGGGGAACATTTACACGTCAATATCCTGACACACTCAAAATTTCATCGCAAAAAAAACAACACTGCAACAACACGGCAAAAAATTAAATTCTCGCAATGGAATTAACTTCCCACAAAGATGGCCTTTCTCTCTATGGTGCAAAGCCAAAGCAGCAAAGACTAAGAAGGTTGGCCAATGGGAGGGCACCCACAAATACAGCATGCAGTTAAGGTTCGTTTCATGTCGCAACAAGCAAATCAGGTTCCCAATTTTAGGGCATAGAATATTCATAATCAAAAGCGGAGGGAGGGAATTCACTTGCGGGGAGTAACGGATGCTGGCGTTCAGAGTTACTGGAACTGAAATATTTCACAAAATACAACTATAACATAACGCCACAACCAATCAATTATAATAATAAAATCGATATTTCGAGTTAAGTTCTTGTAATTCGCTAGAACTGTCGCGTCACGATAAAAAGGTACATATACGAATCGCACAGTACAACGAACATCAAGACCGGTAGCATATACAGTCATTGAATGGCGACATCATCAAGTCGAAACCGTCCATTCATGAATTCGACCATTCTTGGTTCAATTTCCAAAATTGACTTATGGGTTCCCCATGATCTTATAGAACGAAATTTGCTTCGTCACATTAACAACTGTGATTTGCTTCTCAAGAAAGTGACTTATTTTCGATTCGCATCATACCTGGCGACGAGAAATGGGTAGTTTACCGTCGGAAAATATCACGCTTAATTCTGAAGTGTAATATAATCAACTGGACAAATTGAATAAAAGAAAAGGTGTAGAGTTCCAACACGATAATGCGAGACCTCATACAAGTTTGGTAACATGCTTCAAGCACTATATTATCCAGATTTGGCACTTTCGGACTATTACTTGATCCGGTCTCTACAAAATTTTTTGAACGAAAAGACCTTCACTTCAAATCAGAATGTAAAATAATCAGTTGGACCAGTTTTTTGCCCACAAAGATCTGAAGTTTTATGAGTGTGGAATCAACCTCTTGCCCGAAAGATCCATTTGCCATCGTTTGGGTAGGAGATTGATTCCACACCAGCCAAATGGAGAATATATAATTCATTAAAATGTTTAATTGTTTACGGCTACATTGTTGGCTCGTACCGTGTCAACAATCTGACTCCATCGGTTTCGATCACGATCCAGCTCTTCATACTGTTGCAAGCAATTAGAAGATGCCAGATCGCTCTCTACACTGTGGAGCCATTGTCACCGACAGCGACCTCTTCGCCTTCCGAAAGGCGGTTTTGCCTTCACAGATCGTTGTATCATTCGCTATCCTTTGATTTCATTCACGATATCAGGAATTCGCTCTAAATTCCTGATCTCGCGGTTGAAACGAACTCAGTATGTGCCATCAACGTCGCGCCTTTTGGTTATATATCACACGCATGATTCTTCTTTCGGTTATTAGAAGTCATCCGTCAAGGTTCAACTCTCACATCCATACATGAAAAAGAGTCTTATTTAGATTTTGTATACAATTACAGCTTATCCGAATCTACAAGATATTTTGATTTCAGAAGTGCACGTAGAGGGTATAAAATTCCGATTGCCAACGACAAGGCGAACTTTGATATCCTCTCCCACACTATTATCGTGAGTAATGTTATATCCAAGATACTTGAATATAATTACTCCTATGCCCGTGCGGTTACCACTACCGAAATTAGTTGCGTCTTATGGTCTTGAAAACCAGAGTTTAGATATTTGGTTTTGGACTCTTTGATTTTGAGAGTAGTTAACCTTCCGAACACTGTTCCAAAGGATCAAATATCTTTTTCACTCCGTTGCCATTTAGTCCAATCACACAGATATCATCTGCATATGCAAAAAATTGATTGGATTGTCGGAATAAGATATTGTCTTGAGAAAAATATCGGGGACAGCGCATCTGATTGTCGAGCACCAGAAGTAATTGCAAAAGTTCTCGATAGCATGTTCTCAACTTAGACACAGCATTGTGGTTGCGCCACTGTCATTTTACATAGATGTACGAATTCGTTTGATATTCTATTCATGCGCATACCATAGTCTCTCTCAAATGATCCTGTCATAGGTTTGCTTGAAATTTTGAAACATCGCGAGATGGTTTGTTGTCGTATAGTTATGATAAATATGTTCTGAAAACGGGTTAGAAGCACAGAAAAACTTACCTATTATAACATTCGGATTCCCTCAAATTGCACCATGTCCAATATACCTGAACCAACCATAAATCAAACAACAACGTGTCTATTTTATATACATATACGTATATAGTGATATTTATTTATTCATAATTAAATGCATATAATAATATTTAATTCATTTATAGATAGATAAATATATTTTTATTTTTTCAATCATATTTAATTTATACATATATTTCATAAATCATAATTAAATAATATGTTTGGATTAGCTGCAGGCAAATACAATATATTTACATAATTTAATTATTTCATAATTAATTAATTTTTAATAATATATATTATGTCCCAATAAACATAAATATTTTTATACACATATTGATTTTATATCAACATAAAAATAAATAATTTAAATAATAGCTAAATAATTATATAAATGTAATGTACAAAAATGTAAATTTTCATTTAACGTTTTTCCTTTATAAATGTATTCGGGACACAAAAGGACTTTTTGTACGTACAATAAACAGGTACCATAAACATACATACATGTTTTTTATGTTGCTATGTGAGAACATTAACTATGTTAATTGACAAAACTATATTATAATGTACATATTTCTCGTATGAATAAAATTTATTATAATGTTAAAAATAAATGTTTAAAAATAAAATAAAATAAAATATAATTTAAATTGCATTTCATTAAAATATTCATGTGTACGATACGAGCATATGGGGAAAAAACTACACATTTTCAATTTTAATTTTTATGTTGTCGATGTTTTGTATCCACTGAACTGAAAATATACAACAAAAAAACGAAAAATTAAAATAATTTGCTTGCATGATGTATTAACATAGAATTTGGCTATTTAAATATACAAATATTTAGGGCAGTTTAGTCGTCGTGACTCCCCTTCCCCGTTGTTGTGTAGAACTCATGGGTCAACCGATAATTTCAGAACTAGAGACTAGCATGGAGCAACATAACGGAAAGATGGTCTATATAAATTGGACCTTTAGCAGAAGGTTCTCGAAGGAGTTGACAGTACATAGTTTACCCGGTACTAGTCATAGAAAAGTCTAGTAATAGTAAATTCAAGAGCATTTCTAAGCTAGAACTTACCAAACCTTATTCGACTTTCAAGCCATTTGTCGGACATCTTCTTTCTTTATACACTCGCGGACAAAATTAACGCATATTTTTTTTTTGTAAAAAAAACCCCCGCTGGTCAATTTTAATACTACTAGTGTCAAATGATAGCACATTTATATTTTTATCAGAAACCACCTTGAATAAAGTTTACTGCAAGTGCCTTGTGTTTGAAATCCAACGCAATGATCGGCTTTTGTTCCATTGCATATCAATTATTTTTAAATGCAGTACCACTAGTTCTTGTAAATGTGTTCTAAAGCAAACACCGAATATAAAATCCATTGTAATATGGCACCCGTTCAAGAGCTGGAAGCGGTTAAAGTAGTCACATTGTATCAGGAAGGTTATACACCAGTACAAATCGCACGAAAATTAGGAATTAATCAGTCTTCCGTTTCACGAATACTTAAGCGGTATCGTGAGACCTTAGAGTATAAAAGAAAGCCAAGAAGGACGTAAAAGGTGCACAACCGAGCATGACGATCGATTTTTAAAAATGAATTCGTTACGAAATCGAAAGCGAACTTCTACTCAACTCAAAAATGAGTTACTTAGTGCGCGTCAAGTGAATATTAGTGTCAGAACAGTTAGACGAAGATTAAAAGAAGTGAACCTAACTCCAAAACGGCCCGTAAAAGTTCCACGGCTTCTTCCCCGCCACAAATCCAGCCGTATAGAATTTGCTCATACTCATGCAAATTGGGGAACTGATCAATGGACAACTGTTCTCTTTTCAGATAAGACCAGAATCCAATTATGGAAACCAGATGGACGTAATCTTGTATACAGAAGAGTTGGAGAACGCCACGCACCGTGTAACATCGTGCAAACTGTAAGCTTTGGTGGAGGTTCAATAATGTTTTGGGGTGGAATCAGTTGGGAGGGCCGTACGGAGCTGGTGGAGATTGGTTTGAGGATGAATGCAGACTAATATGCTTGGAACATTTATGGCGATCACGTTATGCCATATGTGGGCTTCATAGGTTATGAGAGTTTTGTGTTAATGCATGATAATCCAGTCCACGTTGCTGCAACGGTACGACAATATCTCCAAGAGATATTGTCGTACACTTAAGTGTACGACAGTGCACTTAAGTGACCATCAATGAGTCCTGATCTTAATTCGATTGAACACGTGTGGGACATTCTAAAACGCCGTATATTAGAGCTAGAAATCCTGCACCAGATTCGACAGCAGAGCTGAGAGTTGCAGCGCAAGAAGAGTGGAATCTCATTCCGAAAGAAATGATACAAAGCATTCTACTTAGTATGCCCAGAAGGATGAAAGCTGTAATAAGGGCACGGGGGGAAATACTCATTATTAAATTAATCAAATTAAATTGTAATAAAGCTAGTTTTAATGTTTATAAACCGCTTTTAAAATTTTTTTTAAAAAATAGTTCGACACATTTTAACATTTTGCAATGAAAAATAGCCGCTATAATTCCATAACGCCACATTTGTGCCTCTTTTGAGAAAATTATAAATTTGGGATCATTTGATACCAGTTCCACTGAAATTGTCCAGCGGGATTTTTTTTATTACAAAAAAAAAATATGCGATAATTTTGTCCAGGAGTGTATTTGATGTGCCAGCTGATTGAAACCACTTTTATTGGTCAAAAGTACAAAATTTTGACGTATACAGTGGGAAATATCTTCCCATACAGAATTAACATTGGGAAAATTTTAGAAAATTATTATTATTCATTGAAGTAGCTTGGAAACAATTTTCCCAAAGAACAATTAACTCAGTTTGGAGATATTTCAGGTCACATTTCTCTAATGGAGGGTATTGTTTTTTGCTATAATGGAACTGGATGTATAAGATGATATGATATTGAAAAGCTCGGAAAGGAAAACAATTGAAGAATTGACTACTAACAAATTACAGAAACTCAAAAAGGATTGGCATATGTTGTATGCCTAGATTTGCTAGAAATTAATACTTTTATAAGCTTAATATTGAAACACAATTTCTTCGTTTCGTTTGATCCATTTCATCAGTACCGTCAATTTATATGAATAAAAAGAAAAGTTAATACAATGAACGGACGGAAATCCCAATGTCTATTTTGCCCATCAATGAGTTTGAACCAGAATTTGTTATAATTTTGAGGGATAAATCTGTACCATATAGTACAATTTATGAAGACAGACAGGCAGCCAAGTCGTATGAAAAAGTTTTATTAATGTCAAGTATGGCGTTAGGTTGCCCTTTATATTGCAAGATTACACGTATTTTGCAAGAAAAAGATAAAAGAAATTCTTGCAAAATACGTGAATGTAATTTTTTGCAGAGAATAGCACCGCAAAGCATAGTTTGGGAAGACTAAACAATGTTTTATTTTAGAAACATCTGTAAAAGCAAACTAAAGCTAAGTTATTTGGAAATACTTATCAAACCCAATTCAGCTGAGAAAAAAACAAGATTAAGAATGCTATAGGATAGGGTTTATCGTATGCTGGAGTTCCACTCTATTTACCAATTGCGAAAAAACTTGTATTATAACGAATGATAATGTTTGAAAGACAACACTTCCAACACAGCTGGTCCAAGAAACTGAAGAGCCCTGCGATTTGTAAAACGAACTATGACCTACTCAGGTTTTTAACTCTATGGCATATCCTGGCAGTTTTTTCAAACCAATATATTGAAGTGATTCTATTTTATCCACATTTTATCGGGTATATTTTAACAATAAAATCATTCAACAAAAATTCTGGTCACATGTTTTTGATGTATGAATCCTTGATTCGTCTCACGATAGAAAACTAATAGGTTTTATAAAGTATTGAATAGATTTTTTTGTATAATCTAATGGTTTAAGATACAATAAACGGATTGATTTCGATTTCCAATCAAACCACAATGTCACAAGTCAATCCAACCAAGAGGCCAAGATGTGCATATTTGATATAAGATAATTTTTACCTTAGTCTTCATCTCATCATTTCAGAGAACGTATATTTACGGTTTTTTCTCTATGATCAAAAGAATCCAATAAAGGTAGATAGGGGTCAGTTATTCCAAAACTTAAGACCATATTATAATAGTTATATTTTGACTTTAATAACTATATTTGGAAATATAAATCCACAAGTAGATATCCCTACTGCGTTCTAGTACGCTGGATAAGAGCAAAGAATATGACTAACATTATTTTTCCATTCCACGTTAGTAAAACTTCTGCTGGAGACTCCATTATTAATGTGTACATGAAGAGCGCAATCTAATGTGGATATTGTTGCTCTTGCTGAAAGTGTACGTGAAGAGCGCAATTTTAAAGGCATACAAAATACAGTTTGTTCAAGAATTGAAGCTGGTTGACCTTTCTTCGCGTCATTGATTTGGTTTATGGGCGTTAGAACAGCTCCAAATTAATCCGTTTTTTTTCTCGAAAACATGTGTTTAGCGATGAAGCTCATTTTTGGCTGAATGGATTCGTTAACAAACAAAATTGTCGTATTTGGGCTGCTGAAGAGATTCAAAAACATCCAATTTTATCCTCAAAAATGCTTTTTGGTGCGGTTTATGGGCCGATGCAATGATCAATGAACTTTTATTGCCAGAATGGTGCAACGTGACACACAGCAGTTCAAACCATCGATTGATTAAAAGAAAATGAGAACCTTATATTGAGAAAGGGACCCATGAATTGGCCTCGAAGATCTTGAGATCTGACGCCATTTAGATTACTTTTTATAAGGAGAATCTGAAATCACTTGTTTAAATCGATTAACCACAATCGAACCCGCATTATAAGCGAACATAACACGCGTAATTAACGGAATATCGGCCAAAATGCTCGAAATAGTGCTGGAAAATTGAATCTATAGAATGAGTGCTGGAAAATTGAATCTAGCAACCAGTCGCGGACATTTAAAAGAAATTATTTTTAAACCAAACTTGCGTCACAAATACAATTTTTGAATATTAAATTGATTTTAATAGGTTTTATTTCAAAACAACTTCGGGATGCTCTTATTGGATCACTCTTTATATGTAAATTGGATCTATAGTCGAACGTTCTCGAAAGATTTGAGCCCAAATAAGATATAAGAAGTTTACAATCAAGTTTGCTTGTGGTAATGCCAATGAACATTATTTGAAATATCAGGCATACAATCACATTTACGGGGCTGCCTTCTCCATCTAGCTTAGGTTTATGAGATGTTGATCGATTGACCTCAATACGATTTTGAATTAAATTTCAATGGCATTTATAAATTAGAACCTATCAAACCAGACGACTTAGCACACCACGTATCTGACATCTGGCGAAATATTTCAAAACTACGCCAAACGAAGTCATTTCTATAAAAAATATATTTGTGCTTCCTGTTTGATGTAACAGAACAATCTCTCTAATGAAGGATTGTTTTTTGGTTAGATCTATGGAATTGGATGTATGTAATGATGATATTGCAAAATAAGTAGAGGAAAACAATCAAGCTTAGAAATTAAATGCTTAGAAATTATAGAAACTCGAGAAGGATTGGCACGCATTAAATACATTTTATTTAGACTCGCGAGAAGAAGAGGAAGCGCCTTAATGTTGATAAAAGAAATTCTTGCAGAATGGGTGAATGTACATTTTTTTGTAGACAATCTACCTCAACATGGATTAAAGTATAGTTTGGAAAGACCAGACTTTTGTTTGCAAAACAAATGCATCTTTTTATAGAAACATTGCAAACAAAAGAATATTTTTGTGGAAAGTTGTTTCAAACTCAAATCAGCTGAGAAATAAAAAACCAAGGAAGCTAGGATAGCATTTATTCGTATGTCGACGTTCTACTGTATTCAATAATATAGCCAAGAGACTCGAAATATTACAGTCATTTGCTGTGATAAATTTATGACACATAAAACTTGAAACACAGCTGATTTTTCCAAGTAAATGAAGAGTCCTGCCATGTGTTAAATGAACAATGACCTACTTGGTATTTTTATTGCATATACCCTGCCAGCTATTCACATTTTATCGAGCACATTTAAGGAATAAAACCAGTATTAATTCTGAAAACATGTTTTTGTGACGTATATACGAATCATTCCATAATTCGATTCACAATATGAAACCAAGACGCTTGATTGAGTTTTATAAAGTAGTGAATAGAATTATTTGTTTGATCTTTTGGATATAATAAATGAGCCACTTCCAATCAACCCACCATCTAATATAATCAAACAGCAAAACATCTACACATTTGATGACTTTCAACGTTTTATTCTTTAATTAATTGTAGATTAATAGTTTTGGGTTTAGTCTTAAACTCATTTTTTGAGAGAACCAATTTTGTTCAACAGCTTTCATCCCAACTTTTTTCACTATCTTGGAATTAATTACAAAATCAATTAAATTTTAGAACGATATTTTAACCACTCTGGACAAGACCAAAGAAAGTGGCTAACATTATCTCCCCATTTCAGGTTCGTAAAACTTCTGCAGAAGCTTTCATACTCATCCTTACTTCTGCAGAAGCTTTCATACTCTTCCTCACATGCTTTCACCCATGAACACAGTATCTTGTTAGTATTCCTATGGCCGATCTCTCGTCTCCATAGTGAAATTAATACTTTAGTGCACCTCAAAATTAGTCTTGTGTTGCTATAAATCTAGTCTTATGTTGCTTTATTGTGTCCATGATAGCCCGGCTAGTTCATCCGACATGCAGTTTTCACCTTCCCAAGTAACCAGAATCTCAGATTATATGAATGTTGAACTACTCCAATCTTATTCACATGTGAGTGGAAACCCAACGCCACACTTGACATTAGTAAAACTGATTCGAACGACTAGGTTGCCATCTGGCTGTCTACATATATTATGATATTGATTGTACAGGCGTATATCCCTTAAAATTATGACAAATTCTGGTAGCTTATTCGTGTTTTAACTCGTTTTATTAATGTACCAAATAGAGCTTTTGATTTACGTCCGTTCATTGTAATCACGCTTCCATTTATTCATATAAATTGAAAGTACTGATAAAATGGATCAAACGGAACGGAGTCATTATGTGTGAATCTTTAACTTATAAAACTACTCAGTTTCAACAAATCTTGTCAGGAAGCAGAACAGACTCCGTTTCGACAAGCAATTAACCGCAGCCGACAGAGCTGACTGACCTGAGTAATGCTATTGGGAAATTGACAGTTTGGAATTTTAGATTAATAGATCATCAATTGGGTTTCCTTCTCACGATATGACAGCTCCTAATTACTTGTAATTACACATCGCTTATCGAATTATAAGCTCAAGGGGTGAATAATGTTACTTTGCAATAGCACGTGAAATGAATTAGTTAACCACCACTCTCATACGATTAACGAATCATCAAAAAATCAGCCACAAGTACAAATTGATACCACTGGCGATAAATTGATGGCGCTTATAAATCTGATGACGTTCAGATTATAATACGAATACGTCATTGTTCAAATATCTTACGTTTACTTATCTTCGAACATCAGATCGCAACTAGCCTGGTGAATCAACATCGATTACAAAAAGGTCAAATATCAAACACGTCAAATCTGCTGAGACGAAGTTTTGTGATCATCTACTACCTACATCAGACAAAATAACCACTCACAATGGAATTGCCTGCATCTTCTTTATCTTTTGATTGGATTGGTACTCTTCTCAAGGTACATAATTTCCAGGAGGTTCATATAGTATTGTAACGAATAAGCCTTTGTCAACGCAGTCAAGGTCATAGTAGTATAAAGTCGAGCTATAGTACTGGGTATATGTAATAGCAGTCCAAATAGAATTTATTTCTTTCGAAGAGCGAGCGATGTTATCTCTTCAACACCTCAAATGATAGTAATAGTTGATTTTAACTTGAGAAGTGATAATCAGCATAATCAGATGAGGAAAGAGATAACACTATGCACAAAGGAATCAACATAACATCAGGAGAATACAGCTTAATGTTGGGAATACTTTTACAGTGGCACTTGCAAATTATAATTGCAAGCGCCACTGCAATCGAAGCATTGCAAATTATACTACACCGAAATTTATGAAAAATCTCATTGACTGTTGCGAGGAGAATGAAAGTTCGAGAATCCCACTGATTTGTATAAAAGTAGTACTAAATCACAATATCGGTCGAGTTTGATTTTTACCAAGCAAGTGTTAAAGTATTCAGAAGAGAACTGAAGACTAGAGTCATTACATACTACTGTTATTAAAATATGCTTAAAACCACTTCATGACTGAAACGTTAACCCAAAACTGGAAAATCACATAAAATCCCGAATCCCCAAACCATAATCACAATCAATATAAAATAACTTACCCATGACATCGAAACTATTTTTCAAATACTGCACATCGCTTCTCCAGCTCTTCATTGAACGAATTGTCAAACACCTCATCATCGATCCATGTCTCTAGCGTTGACGAACTTATTTTATTATTGCACCAATTATTGGTATCATTCCGCGTATAAAACGAATTCCCCTCGTTATGTGCGTTGCTAGGACGATTTGTCGTCTGATTTCGATGATTTCGATTGATGTTCAATGAATTCGATTTATTTTTCAAATCGAACGTATTCAAATCGAACGCCGACCATGGATCATTCGTTGATCGATTCGTTTGCACATTATTTGTATGATCATCATGATGATGATGATGATGATAATGATGACGTTGATCGTCATTATTAAATATTTCGTTATCGAACGAACAAAATGATAACGATGATCGTGATGTTAGTGTACAGCTGTTGTTGCGCTCGCAAAATGGATTTAACGATGATGGTGGCGATTTGGTCGCATTCAACCATGGATCATATGATTCTAATCGATCGTTATGATGGTGATTATCGTATAGTGACGTAATTGATTTATTTTTACAATCGAAAATAAAAAAGTCATTTTTGTAATTATTGTAAAGGTTGTCATTGTTTAAATTGTCGTAGATTGATTGGGCTGGTGACGGCACGATCGATGTCGTTGGTGAGTGTGACAAATATTTTTTATTTTTATCGTAGATTACTTTTTCGAATATTATTTCATTATTACTATTGTTGTTATTATTGTTTTTATTATTATTATTATTACTATTATTGTTATTATTATTGTTACGATTGTTAAATTGAATTTTGCTACAGCATGATTTTGAATTATTTTGATCGATATAAATTTTGTTATCAGTGAACCGGACACTTTCATCGTCGAACATTTTATTCAAATAGAAATCGTTATTCAACTGGTTTTTATCGCGGCACTCACTCAAATTGTTTGTTATAATTTTATTGTTTTGCGACAGTTTATAGAAATTGAAATAATTTTTAAGGTACTCTTTGTTGAAACTGAAGAAATTACTATTATCATTATTATTATTGTTGCTACTATCTTGCGTACTATTATTACTATCGTGATTACAACAATTTCTATGTTTATATTCGACGACACGAGGTGGTCGCCGGGTACTTCGCAATTGCGACGGTTTACTCTTAATATTATTACTATTGGTATTACACTCATTATCTGCATAACATCTCTTCACATTACCCTCCTTATCCTTATCGCTGCTATCAACATCATCATTATCGTCGTCAATTGTTGTCGATGAGGTTTCTTCTTTCATGTAAGATTTTAATTTTTTGCTTTTGAATTTGGGACTGCTTGAGGTGATTTTTCGTCGTTTTGTAGTTGTTGTAGACGATGCTGATGATGTTTTGTGCTTAAAATATTTCGTTGTACGTGAACTACTCAAGCGATTATTATTTGATGTTGGCTGATCGGTATTGATTGAAAGCTTACGAAAAAGCTGAAAAGATAAAATGAAAATCATTATTATAGAAATTATATAAAAGCAGTTTTAATATTTGTGTAGGAGTTGAACATATTATTTCGAAAACGACTTGTTGACGTTTTGGAGCTTATCTGTTTCATGAGAATAAAAGCATTATTATATAGGTCTGTCGGTGGGAGTGTGTCTCGTAAATATCTCGCACAAAACATTCTACCCATATAATAACACCATGAGGCGACTTAATCGGATGTAATCGGATCGCTAAGCTAACAACCTGTTTACGTAAAAATCTAGCAACTGAAAATATAATGTATAAGCTCTGTTTTTTGATTACGATGATTTGGATAAACTGACGAACTTTATATCTTACCACGATGTCAGATTGGTAATTGGTGATTTTAATACTTGCTAGAAATCAAATTGACTTATATAATAATATAGATCCGTACTTCTGACACGAAGTTGTGGCACATCCACGTAAAATAGTTCAAATTCAAATTGGCCATGTGATGATTTAAAAATAGCGGACTCCGGTAAGGAAAAGGTTGAGGCCATGACCTTGTGATTGTTAGTTTAGTCAAGCGATATACAATGTGATTCTCCTCCCAAGGTTTAGTCTAATTGTCAGTCTGATATATAGGGAAGTATTTCTCGGGTTGGTGAAACCTATAAATTCAAAAGTAATTGGTGTGATGAGGAGTGCCGTCTAGCTATAACCAATAATATGGTAATTACACGTTTGAGCGAGTAGAGGAACAATTTTGGGAAAAAAGAAAGAGCAATAAGCCCATAAGTGATCTCTATATGGAGTTTCTGATATCCACTTATAATTTTGATTACTTACTTTTAATATGCTAATATTCTTTAGAATCAACTCGGTTGAATTACTATTGGTATCGTATGTTCTGATAGGTACTTCGAGATGAATAATTTCAAAATAAATGATATCGGATTGTACTTCAAACATCAGAAACGAAAGGCCATTGGCACATTGGGTACACTACTCTACACCATTGGAAAACATTGAAAGGCTGTGCAAGATCAAACAATGCCTAACAAAAATTCGATCGAAGTTGTTGCCAGTAATGAAGCCATTTTTTCATCTTCTAAATGTATCCATTTTTTCAGACGATGAAGTGATCAACTTTAATACTTATTCAGCTTAAGAGGCATTTAAAATTGGTCCAAGACATGCTGAAGTGGGTAAACAAATTCAGCTAAGCAAGTGAGGAAACTTGTTACAGTGTTGGTAAAACAGGTTCCGCGTAGCTAGTGAGGGAACTTGCTTTTCACACACAGTTACCATAAGTTACCATAAGTACCATATAGTTAAACCCAAATCGGGGTTTAACTATATTCAAGTTACACGTAGTTGATATTCCAATAGAATCATTAAATAAATGATTCTATTGGAATATCAACATATAGGGTGATAACTTAATCCAACAATAAATCATTTAAGAGTGATTAAGCCAATATCGAACAACAAAAAAATCGAACAATCCAAGATCTGTTGAGAAAAGACAAACCATGTCAATGGTTTATCTAGACAGATCTTGAAAATAAACAAGGAACGATTCATTCCTAATTGACATTAAACCAGTCTTAATATAAATGTTGTAATACAAATACCACCAAAGGTTTGACCTAGGCTTGTGCTTTCAATATATGGTGTGAAACTAAAACATAGTTTTAACGCTACCAACAGATATAGTTCCAAACGATTGAAACACCAACGGAGATATAAAACAAACACACCTATGTCTACCAATTTAAAAATTGTGGGACTGACTTATAACAGACAATATAAAACATATCTGCTTAACAGATACTCGCAATTTGCATTCAAATGTTACATTCAGGAGGAGCTATTTGAGATAACGATGCATTGCGTAAGTATATCAACAGCTACGAACCAAAAATAATCTTAACGGTTGTAAACCTCGTAACTGGATACTATAAAGCACCTTTACATTAAATCAAGTACCTTCTGCTCGAGAAACCACAGCTTCTGCATGCAAGAACACCAATAATCCTAGTGGCAGCAGTATTTTAATCAAACGGGATATTAATTCTAAAGTTAATCCTAAACAAGTTTCTAGACATAATTTGAATCCGAGAAAGATGCCTGAAATGCGGACAAAACTTCGTTAAAATTATCAGTCAAACTGTGGCTCTGATAGTGCGCATTAAATGTAGTAGAGATCAAACTATTCAACCGTAGATTAAACAATATTTTAAGTTTGAAGTCAGTTTTTACGAGCGAGAGATGTTATATCTTCGACAGAACGAGAAAGTCAACATCCTGCGAGTGATTCCAAAACCAACGAAAATAACGCATGGAAATACCATGGAAAAAAATTAAAGAAGGCAGAAACTTTTCTAGAACCCAATGTCACTAGGGCCTATTTTCCAACTCATATACAATTACATATTAAAACTCCCAATCGTGGATTTTTGGTTACCCCAGGAATCGAACCTGAGACCCCCGAACGGCAGAGCAAGCACACCACTTATTCTGCCACGAGGGTGAGTAAATCACTTCATTAACTCAGTAATGAATGGAATGATCAGCAAAATGGAATGATCGAGAATTCATCCGATGGTCGATACTGCTTTTATACACAGTGCTAAATTTTTAAGTCTTATTTTAACCATTGACGTGTTAAAGTGATTAAAGTGAAGTGAATGCTAATGTCATAGCCTCCACCAGTGGCAAGCAGGTAGTCTCGGTTAAATAGTGAAATAGTGAAGTGTTATAAAATGAGTGAAATTAATAAAGTACTAACTTCGTCTCAACTAAACCGACTACAATCCTGATTCATCTGCAGTTTGGGCTATGTTCATCGAATGACTGAAAAGATCGAACTGCCATTTAAATAAACAATAGTATTATTAAATTATTGCCAATAGTTCGATACATGTCTCTCGGAACAAAAATATTCAACATCACGTAAAGAAACATACTCTAACATAGCCAGCCACACTAAGAGTTTCAAAAGTAGGATATTAATCGTATTTTGGGATTTCTTCTATATTGGCTCTACACTGCGAATATATCGTTAAGAGAAAACACTTTCATGAGTAATATTTTCACATGTCAAATGGCGCAATGGTCAAACGACTGTTAGAGTGCGGAGCTCATCTACCATCCTAGTACTATATGCAGGCTATAATGAAGCAACGTAATGTGCATAAATGGTTTACATAAATTGCGCCAATAGCAGTACGCTCTCGATTTGGTTTAGGGCATAAGAAGGCAACTAGGAATGCTTCTGCCGTCAAATCAGATAATAGAGACTTAAACAAACAAACATTACGCTATTGTACAACCGGCGACAGTAAAAATTTAATAACGAATAAATAAGAAAATCAATATAAAAGAGATTCCATAATGTATCTAATTGTGGCTGCTTTCGATTTCAACATTGATTTGGTTTTTATTTAAAAAAAACCCAATCTCGTATATACATATAGATATTCGGTTGTGTTTTCATGAAAAACCGATTTTTTTAATTAAATTAATTAAAACTTACATAAATATAAAATTAATATTTGCAATAGATAAGAGTAATAATGAACGAGTGGGTTTAACCAGTGTCTATATACTTTATACTGGTATACACTATAAGAGAGGTTATTGATTTCAAAACCAACAAGAAAATGCTGTGTTATTATAACTTGGTGGCAAATGAAAATATTGATTTTCCATCATGTTGAGACGATGCAGTTTGGTTATTATTCATTATGCAGAAAAAGGTTAAATGGCAAGGACGAAGAATACGGAAATGAAATTTGCATACAAAAACTTTTTAGCTTACTTGCTGCAACTATTTTACATAAAGCATATAGATATATATATAGTTTTTATGTTGCACTTGAACTAAATTCATTTATGTTGCTGCAATACAAAGATTATATAGGGTTTTCCAATAAGAGAGTTCATTTTGCTATTTCAGCAAACGAGTATTTTTTAAAATAATCAATGAAAGTTTATTAACATTTGAAAACGATATCAGGCAAATGGCTGCCATACCTACGTTTGCAGCAGCATATCCTTTTTATAAAGTTATTACCAATTCGCACATTTGCAGGTGTATGTCCTCGATAAACTCACGAATTTTGTCTTAAAGGTGTTGAAGCGGTTGTGGATCATTGCCAAAAACCTTATCTTTCACGTGCCTCTCAAGAAAGTCTAAAGGTGTTAAATCACAAGATCTCGGTGGCTAATTGTAAAATTGTCACCATGTTTTAAAGTGAATTTTAACAATTGCAATGAGTTTTAAAAGCGTGTATCGTATCATTTTTAAGTCTGATTTTCATGAAAAAAAATTTGTCAGTTTTTTTTACTAAAAAAACCAAAGCGAGAAAAAAATTAAAAATGCCATTAGAGTGACAGAGATCGTTTTCTACATTTTAATTTTTTTTTATAGTGGATATATTTTGACAGATGCGTGTAACATAACCAATAAATTACAAATTTTTTTTTGTTTTTGAAAAAAAAACGACAAAATAAACTTTAAATCTACAACAATCAATTTAAAAAAAATAAACTAAACATAATTATTCATTATGTCAATTATTTTCACAATGAATTAAGATGAATGGCACAAAACGAAATGTTAAAATTATGAACTGACCATCAAAAATCATCCATCTTTATTTTTCCTATAAAATATTTCTCCAGTACTGAATAAAAATACTTCTCTTGATATATTTCGTCTGTACTGCTATAATTATTTTCTCAGTAACCATAAAAATTTACTCAGCACTGAATAAATTTTTTTACTGGAAATATTTTTTATTTCACTCGCACTTTAAGAAAAATTATATTTTTTATCCCGCCTTGACTATTTTGCCAGTATTTTTTCATAATGGAAATCAGGCTTTAGGAATGAAATCTCTTATTGGAAAACCCTTAACAAACAACAGAGATATTTTTTTGTATTTTGACGGACAGATATAATTAGCACTAAGCTGAACAAATCCTTTTCGTTCTATATATGTAGATTAAGGATTGCTTATCAAATAACCATTACAACATTAACGACGATTCTTAATGAAAACAAACCATTTCCCGCCTTTTTTATCATTTACACGTTGCGCCACACCTCTATATATAAGAAATCATTACGTATTTCGGAATATAATCCAAATTTAATGTCGTCGTAAAAATTTTGGTAGATAATCAGACTTTATGTTGGTGATGAGTGCTAAATTTGTATATAATCTTTAAGTTTATAATTTTACTTTACAGATACAAACACACACACACACACATACAGACATTCACATGATTATAACCAACAAAAAAAACTATCATTATTCTAGAACAAAAGGGATCCACATCAAAGTTTTTTTGTAAATCATAATCCCCAGGATGGATATCATTAAACGTCTCGTATCCTAAGAATGAATGACACACAAAAAAACTGAAATTTAACTTTTGATGTTTTTATGACGTAAATTAGAGTATTATCCTTATACTTTAACAAAAACCATATATCGTAACGTATAGATGTATATATTATGCCGTAGGAAATACATTATGGTTCTGGTTATTTTCTAATCCTTCTAATTTTATTAGCGCAAATCGTATACCATTAAATTATGACTTAAATTTATTTGGGTATATCGCCTAACCGACATATACAAATCAGAGATTCTTAATCATGTTACCTCGATCGTAACACATCAACTTTATTGGCAATGTCAGTTTTAATCCCCTTTCTAAACTATCAGTTTTTCGGGTATTACTTTAATGGTAAAAGTGGAAAGAACGAATAATGTAGTCCAGAAACATGGGTTAGTAGAACCATTTATAAGCAAGAAGATTAAAAGCTGTTTAAACTTGTCTCATAAGAACTTATACCACCACATCAATTTGGGTTTCGAGAAGAAGGTATGGTCAGCAGTATTCCTAGACGAAGCCCAAGAATTTGATAAGGTTTGACACCATGGTCTGGAATTTAACCTTCAAAGAGATCTACCAAAAAAATATTTTGGATTGCTAAAGTCTTACATAAATGACCGTTACTTTCGGGTGATACAGGAAGAAGAGTACCAAGAACTGAAGAAAATATTTTCAGGAGCCCCACGAAGTAGTGTGCTTGGCTCTGTGTTATATTTTCTGCATACAAATGATCTACCAAATATAGTAGAAAAATGCAAATGGCCCTAATTTGCTGATGAGACTGCAATTAAGACCACTGATACTAGTATTGTCGAATCAACACGGAAACTACAAAAAGCTATTAATACAGTGAATGCTTGAACAAAAACTTCAAGAATAACGAATCAAAATTAACACACTTCAATTTCACAAACAGGAAAGTAGAATACATTCCGACTTGGCTGAATTCCCAACAAATTTCGTACTCGGAGAATGCGAAGTACCTTAAAACGCTTGTTAAAAAAGAGGCAAGAATTGAATGAAAAATTGCTTGTTGGAAGAAACTTTGAGTTGACAACGCAAAACAAACTACTGTTATATAAACAAATCCTTAAACCTATCCGGACATACGACATTCAACTTTGGGGCTGTGCAAAGAAAACTTTAACTGCAGTTATATCAAACAAACATTTCAAAACAAAGTACTACGTAGCATTGCTTCATGGTATATTAGAAATGGCAACCTCCATCGAGACCTTAAAGTTTCCTTTCATATCCGTTTAGTAAAATTGGTTGAATTGTGATACAAGACTAATTTTACTTCTCTTAAGATGGAAGGTAAGGTAAGAGATATTTGATCTATACAAAACCTGAACATTAATTAAAGGTCCAGTAGCCTTTGTATACATAACACATCAAATAAGACGGTAGCTCGGCCGCGTTAAACGATAAAATTATTACTTCACACAAACCTGTGGAGCAAATTGTTATTCAACAGATAATCCATGGCTAAAAACACAATCGGATGTAACAATTAGTAAGATGGTTGTGTTGAAAATTGTATTAACAGTGATACTCATGCAAGTTATAATTTGTATCTTCGTTTACGGGATTGCTAAGTCGAATGAAGATTTCAATTAGATAATATTTGCAAATATATTACAAACCTCGCCAACCGCTAATAGGTGTTGATGTATCAGATTAGACTGTTTGAAATATAATCTATAAATTAAGGACAGATGAGGGAGATGATCAAAATCGAGCGAGCGAAGACGAAACATATGTATAAAAATTCACATAGTCCTTAACAAAATTATTAGTGCATCGCAAAAATTTACAATTCACTCGAGAAAATTTAAACTGTTGACCTAAAAATTAACTTTAAAAAAATAATGATGGATTTGTTATTTGAGATGGCATTTATTTCTGTATTTAATTAAAAAAAATTAAAAAATATTCATTATTTCATTAAAAACAAAAACAAAACTAAATTACAAAATTATTTGTGCATGATAATTTTATCACAAAATTATTTGTGCATCGCAAGAAAAAAACTCTCATAACGAGAATCCCGATGCTTTGACAAAAATGTTACACGTTATCCTTTTAGTTATTATTTTTCATTAAAATTTTGTAGTCGATATTTTTTAAAATGGTTAAAACTAAGGAATTATCTTTGGAAGTCAGGATGTCTATAAAAGAATTGGCACGGATGCACAACTGCCATCGAAATTCGGTTGCTTATCAAATAAAAAAATAAAAAGTAAAGAGCAGCTTGAAAAATGTGCAAGGGAGAGGGCGTAAACGAGCTACAACCGCAAAAGAAGACAAAAGAATAGTTAATCTTCTAAAACGGAACCCTCAAGAAAAAATCCAAAATGTTCAAAACGATATAAATATCACTCGAGAAGTCAAAATCTCTCACATTACTGTACGAAGACGACTACACGAGGCAAATGTCAAAGCCTATACCATTCAAAAGAAGCCATTTATAAACCAAATAAATAAGAGGAACCGACTTAAATTTGCGTACACCTACCAGTCGAAGCCTGTGGAGTTTTGGCGTAATATTTTGTGGACAGACGAGTCATGTTTTACCAATGTTGATTGGCCACCGCAAAGTCCGGATTTAAACCCAATTGAGAACATTTGGAATTATTTGAAACAAAAATTGGCGGTAGAAATTGGAAGGCAGACAAATGAAACTTTTGCTGCAATAAAAAATGTCTGGGATCAAATTCCAACACAAATAGTAGAAAATCTCGTGAATTCCATTCCACAGCGTCTTCATGAAGTTATTGAAAACAATGGTGGGAATACTTCATATTGACTTAATTTGAAAATTTATTTTTATTCCTAGCTATTTAGTCAATTTTATAGATTATTTGTACTATGCACAAATAATTTTGTGATAAAATTATCATGCACAAATAATTTTGTGATTAAGTTTTGTTTTTGTTTTTAATGAAATAATGAATATTTATTAATTATTTTTTTAATTAAATGCAGAATAAATGCCATTTCAAATAACAAATCCAAACAAATTAGGTCAACAGTTTAAATTTTCTCGAGTGAATTGTAAGTTTTTGCGATGCATAAATAATTTTGTTAAGGACTGTACACACATATATAGATATAAGTGGTTAAGACGACATATGAGTTCATGTTCTAATTGCCAGTGCTTTACACATTCTGTTTATTGGAAAAGATAGATCACAAAGTGAAGTAGTCCTATGCCAGTTGCTTCTACTCATTGCATTAGATTTAAGTAATTTTCTTCCGAATAATCCAATCATGGTTCCAAATCAGCTTACTGTATCGATTTTAAAGAAATTTCGAGAAGGCTTATGTTTAAGTCTTAAGTATATCCAGATCAAAATTATTACTTTGTGATATATCGAGACTAAAGGATATGATGTGGATGATAATGGAAGACGATGCATTGGAAATTACGAACGACTTTTTTAATGTCGTAATGAGGTAACAGCAAATAGGATTTGACTTGCATGTCAAGTCCATTGATTTTTTCAACACTAGAATTCCAAATTGATTAATGAATTTAATGTAATTGAACTCCAGCATTCACAATATGTTTAGCAGCCCCAATTAAATAGTGCCTATACCCATTCAAGTTATACTACACCAAAATTGCCAGTCGTTGCAAATGTACAACCGCAGCAAAATGTTTAACGTGAAAGTGTGAAGTGTGGATCAAAAATTGAGCTCGTGCTGCTGGTATCAACGACTAATATCAATCCAGCAAAAGTGAGAGTTTGAAAAGTTTGAGGCCCATCTGTTTTGAATATTTCGAAGTGCTCGAAATAGGATGTACAGTCAGACAGGGATACGAAATTACCTCTAAGCAGCACAATCTATAATCACAATCAGAGTGATTATATGAACAACCGTATATATGTAGTTCAGCAACAGTCAAAATTTTATATCCGGATGGAGTTGTCAAAACCATAGAAAATGGATCAAAATCAACATGTCCACTTCGAGTGGTTCAAATGCAAGAAATAGTATTTTATTAAGATAATGTTTCATTATAGTTAAGTTTTATTATTTTTATTTAATAACTACGGGAATTCAGTATTCACTGTTAAGTGCGGCTTAACTTTGGTTTGTGGTTCGATTTTTTTATCTCACTTCGTTTGTTTGTCTAAAAATAACTGATCAAGTTCCAGTTCCGACCCCCTACATTTGAGTACATCCTCGAATGTGCTAGCAGTATAAATAAGATTGTAATGTCAAATATAACGTGGTATTATCACTGACTGCATTACCGACATTATATATACAAATGTGTATCTGACCTTTTGGTATTTTTCAATACTACTCGTGATTAGATGTTGGGCAATATCCTGAAAATAAAGCAATACGTGACTGGCAACCTTATTAATTTGAAGTTGTTGATACAGTTGTAAAGTAATCGGCTTAAGTCTGAACGGAATTGTAGTGCCTCCATTAAAAAAACAACTTAAATGGCCTTTGTTGCTGGGAAGTCGATGTGGTTTTGAATTGAACCATCTAAGGTTTAACCTTCCGTGGGCAGTTCATGATTTTGTGTAATTTAAATGTGTTGATTGTTGATCCGTGATAAATTATTGATATGATTCTTGGTCGTGATCGGATCTTTAATAATAATCTAAGTGACAAAAAATTTGAACGTAATAACATTGAAATAATTAATAATATTTTAACAAAAAACAATTACCCCAAAACACTTATAACAAAATTAATCCAGAAAATAAACCACATGGCATATAAACCACAAAATAAAATTAAAAACACCATTTTTACCAACAACAAACAAAAAATAAACAGGCAAGATCAATCAGCTGTTGTATACAGAATAAATTGCTCTAGTTGTGATGCTGTATATATTGGTGAAACTTCTAAAAAATTAACTACAAGAATACATAGGCATAAATACGATCTCAAAACAATACATAGCGATTATCCCAAAACATCACTTATCTCACATACAAAACAAACTGGACATGTTTTTAAATATGATGATGCAGAAATAATTGACCGTGAAAACATAAGAACAAAAAGAACCCTATTGGAAGCATCACACATATTACTCAACTCACCAAACTCAGTGAACATAAAGCATGACGTCAAACATATAAATGAATCATATTTAAGTCCACTGAGCATATATAAACAGATCTCACCACTACACAAATAATTAATTACATTGTATATAATTATCTTTAGATATATAGATTCTCTCTTTTACATAATATTATATAAATACTGTTTCAAAAAAATTTTTCTAAAATGTACATGAAATCAAAAATTTCTATTTCAATTTTTAATTTTCGGACATAAACATCATTTAATTTTTAATCTGTTTGTAACAATGTTATATTTATTAATTTATTCTATTTATTTCAAAATAATTTATTCTATTTATTTAAAAAATTTATAATATGTTATATTCTTAATATTAATTGTATATAAATAGTAATTGTTTTTCTGAAGATGCGTCACACAATTGGCGCGAAATATAAAAAAAAAAAAAAAAAAAAAAAAAAAAAAAAAAAATTAAAGATCCGATCACGACCAAGAATCATATCAATGATTTTGTGTACAATATTAACTGCCCTGCTACCGGAGTAACTATATAGGTAATGAACTAGTAGAAGTCTGTCATCTTTTACCTCAAAGTGCTTTTAATTGAGAAAAGCACAGCTTACTCGATCTGGGAGGCAACTAAATATTAAAAAGGAAAAAACAGACTTTATATAAGATGTTCTAAATGCAATAAGATTCCATAGCGAACTACTTCGACATGATAGTTGATGCTGAGCTATGGTGGAAGAGTCAAATGAAAAAGAAACTCAAAGCGTTGCAACATAAAATCAGAAAAACACTCTGGTTAATGGGTTGACAGAAAATCCTCTTCCGTTCTACATAGAATAAGTTTTTATTTAATACGTAAAAATCTAAAGCCTGCCTTAGTCTGGACTTATAAATACAAATATTATAATATAGAGTCATCGTAATATATTGGGAATTATGATCTACATTAACAAATGAAGATCAAATTACCAAAAAGGTCAAACTAAGACTTTATCAGACATTGAGCAACCCAGTCCTTGGAGAAAGTTTAAATATGGCAACATAATTCCAATGGATCTTGAATAGTAAAAATCAGATTAAAGGCTGATTTCCATTATGAAAACAATTTTGTCAGTATTTTTTACTGAAAAAACCAAAGCGAGAAAAAAATTAAAAATGTCATTAGAGTGACAGAGATAGTTTTTTACTTTTCCTTTTTTTTATAGTGGATATATTTTGACAGTTGCGTGTAACATAACCAATAAAGTTCAATTTATTTTGTTTTTGAAAAATAAGACAAAATACACTTTAAGTCTACAACAATAAATTTAAAAAAAAATAAAGTTAACATAATTATTCATTATTTCAATTATTTTCACAATGAATTAAGATGAATGACACAAAACGAATGTTAAAATTATTAATTAACCATAAAAAATCATCCATCTTTATTTTTCCTATAAGATATTTCTCCAGTACTGAATAAAAATACTTCTCTTGATATATTTTGTCAGTACTGCTATAATTATTTTCTCAGTAACCATAAAAATTTACTCAGTACTGAATAAATTTTTTGTACCGGAAATATTTTTTATTTCACTCGCACTTTACGAAAAATTATATTTTTTACCCGCCTTGACTATTTTGTCAGTATTTTTTCATAATGGAAATCAGCCTTAAAGCTTAAAAATCGTGTTTAATTAAACTAAAACATAAGACGTTTTTAATGAAATTTAGAAAATTACCCTTTAAATTAAGTTAGAAACAAATGATTTGTTAGTTTTCTTGTAACTATAGATAAATTATTTAACTAACTATTTACACTACAGCACACACTATATAATATTTGTGAGACACAAAAATGTGACCCTCGACTGTAGTTGGAAATTTCGAGATAAGCTACTTACCTACCTTTATGGTATTAATTTTTCTTTTCAAATCTAATTAAATTCTTAAAAACAAAATTATAATTAAAATATTTTCTTATTCTTATTCCAACCCTTACCTTTTTTATTTCGACCAAACGATATCTTAACTTTAATCAAACTCGTTTGAATATTACTCGTATTAGAGCAACCCTGATTTCGTTTCGAATGATATATGCGGTATGTATTAACATTAATGACTTCGACCAAACCAAATCGCCATATAATTGCTTCCTTTGGCACGCTATACACCTCGAACCAATGGTAATGAACCTATAGTGGATTCAGTATACGAATATATGGTCTATTGATTAGTTTTTGTATCGTCATGTACCACTACAATATACTATATATAGTGGTAGTTTAATCGTGTTTCGAACACATTAACGCTTAAGTGATGTGGATCATTATGTGAATTGATACAAAAAAAGTTTTTAAACGTTAGTAATTTGAATGTTGAGCTTGATTTAAAATAAGTTGGAATATATATAAACTCTTCAGCATTTATCTATTTTGCAAACTATACAACCATAAATTGTTGGAATATATACATTTTATAGCCGAGTGTGAGACACGCAACAAGCAATGCACATGTAAAGGTTATATATACAGCATTCGTGCAATTCAAACGTGTTACCGCTAGCACTGATTGAGCTGTTGGGACAAGTTATATAGTGTTGTGAAGAATCGAATATTGTTGCTGTAGCCCGTAGTGAACCCCGGTTTGTCGATCTTTGGAACTAGATATTCCACAAACGACATTACACCGTATTTTACATAAAGACTTAGGTCTTAAGAGTTTTAAAGTTCTATCAACACAAGAATTCAAGCCGGTCGATCACCATAAACGTCGTATCTTCGCTGATTGGATCCTTCAAATGCATCAAAATGATCTGGATTTTTCATCGAAAAATGATATTTAGTAAAAAGACTCATTTTCACCTCAGAGGCTCTCTGAAAATTCAAGAATGATTGTTCTCCATCCTCAACATGTCACTGTTTGTTACGGTTTTGGCGCTGGCGGTATGGGATTGAAAAATTTGAAAAATGGGGCAATTGTTACGACGAATGTTTTGCGCTACCGAACTATAATGCAATGTTCATACAAATACTGTATGAACTAAGTTATAATTTACACTCAGTAGTGAGAAGTTTATTACCAAATTAGTGTAGGCTATGGTTAAGCAAATGGTTAGCAATCGTAGAGATAACTACCTACGAGTATATGTGACATGATATTTTCTGATTTTGTTTTTAGTTTAGACCAATCGTATCTACGTGATCGCCAAGGACTGAGAGTTTATATTTGCTATACCAAACTATGTAAAACTCCCTGATGGTCGCAGAAATAGATTGTTTGGCTGAATAGTTAAAAAATCTATCTAACACAAGATGGCAGAGTCAGATGTATTTTTAGTATGATTGTAAGATTTTTTGCTATAAACTTCACATTATCTTTATACTCATACAAACCAATCCAAAACGTCCCAACTAGTGATTGTAATACCGGTTCATTGTATATGGACCAGTACGACTTACAAGTATTTAATCGTATTGCATTAACTAACTACTTAATGTCCAACATTAAACAATCAGCCTAACTATCGGTTATGGATGCGACAAGTTGTACAAACAAGAGTCTGATGTTTCTAATTTAAGTTCGGTTGGAACAGCCTTTCGATAAAACTTGGATAATACTG
This sequence comes from Tipula lateralis, assembly GCA_963932295.1. Taxonomy (NCBI): domain Eukaryota; kingdom Metazoa; phylum Arthropoda; class Insecta; order Diptera; family Tipulidae; genus Tipula; species Tipula lateralis. The sequence continues at coordinate 111,914,405 of OZ010738.1, forward strand.
TTTGGACGTTTGGTCGAGACTGCTGTTTTAATTGGTCTAAAACATCATTGTATGACACAGATCCTATAATCAAATCTATTCTTCTCTGATAACTGCACTTATTAGACGAATGAGTGTTTATAATTATGCTGGATTAACAATTTTAACACTAAAAATACAATCAAAGAAAGTTAACAGGTCTATGACCGCGCAGGTTGCACAGTATACTATATGGGCTGGCATGGAGCTATGCCATGTGGAGATGGTTTCTACCTAAAATTGGACCTATAGCCGGAACGACAAGTAAAAAGAGGGGATTTCTCAACTGGCCAATTGAGCCCGAGTGACGGATAACACAAAAAACAGGTCTTTTGATTAAAAAAGTCCAAAAAAGTCTAGTAAATAGTGTAAATGCTAAAATTAGATCACTGGAACGAGAGCCATGTGAACTAAAGGGGGGGGGGGGGGGGTTATGAAATTTTTACGATTTCATATTTTAAAAATAACACAAAGTTTGACATCTTCATTGCCTTAAATTTTACGATCAAAAATATAGTTTCATAATAGGAATATCCGCCGCGAATCTTATTTTACGATTTCGTATTTTCCGAAATCGTAAAAATTTCATAATAGCACCCGACAACAGACTTAAACAAGTGCATGCCCGGACACACTTTCTCCATGCGCTAGATTTCATTTGGATAACTCCACCAGTTTTGTCTGAAAAAGGTGGACACTACTATACACACGTGAACAGATACGTTAACAAGCATGCAAGTAAAGAGTCATCCATACATTTAGATAGTGTTATCTATATTAGTAGTTATAAGAGAGGTAGCTCCTGCTAAGATTATCAACTTCAACGCTTTTCAATTTGATAAACTCGATAGACTCTAAACCGTTTGAAAATAATTCAAAAGAGGAAATTGTATACAGCAGCTAAGTGTTACTGTATACAAAACAATGTGATTTTGCTAAATGTATGGTAACCATATAAACTATCATTATATACATTTTGACAGTAAGATTATCAGTCTTCAATATTCTAATTATAAAAACGTTGATCGATTGCATCGGGCAGAATCTTCGACTAATAAAGGATGTCGAAATGGTAGGTGCGAGTATCTCATCGAGATACATTTATAACGTCCACAATTAATTAGCGCTTGCTCATGACTTTGTTGTGTTAAGTTAGCAGAATGGTTTAAGAATCTAACAACAGACTATTTTTCAAAAGGGTATCATGTTATGCGATGATTCTAGTCCAATCTCGCAAATTCTCGCGTAGCAACTCTAACTCTCGCGTAAGCACTAAATAAATTCTCGCGTAGCATTGAACACTGAAAAACGACACCTTACTGCAAACGAAGTAAAAGCTAATGCGATAGAGATGATCCTGTAAAGCAACTATCAGTAAAAAACAAGCAATCGACCTTCAAACGATCCTTATTTACGACAAGATAGTGCTTTTATATAGATAACTTGAAGTTAGGTTCAGTAACAACGAAAGGCAAACCACTTCAAAGCCAATTGTTAACCAGATTTAGCCTAAGAATACCATTACCCACCATTACAAAAAAGATAAAAGAAATGTTTACAGTACTTGTAACCTTGTTTCCTGTGAAAAAATCTGAAAATAACTTAGTGTTCAAGTTAGATATTACAGCAACAATATAACTGTTTCATTGGTTAAAAAAGAGTATTTTGACTCACATGTGTACAATTATACTACCCACATTCGTTATTCGTGAACGAAACCGTAACAAAATTTCCAGAAATCTTTAAATATTATTAAATTTGCTATTTATATATGCTATTTTATTGCGATTACATTTTGTATTTTGATAAATGTGAGCGACACGTTTTCGAAAGGGGAAGATAAATCTTTAAATTTATCAACGAACTCGTGATATTATAACAAAATATTTTTTTGTAGGCCTTTAATATTTTATTTAAAGCTTATATAACCAGGAAGAATTACAGAGTATTTATATATAAACCAACCAAATGAACCATTGGAGAGGGAAGTTTTATGTCCTAATACAAAAAACAAATGAAGTTGGAGAAAATTCCTATATAGTCAGCTGATAAAAACCAGTAAAAGCAGAGTATTGGAACAATGTTTAAATCTTCTGTTATCTTATAGTAATGAATCTCAAGAAAGCAAAAAGTATATCGAGCTTCTACATATTAACGTAAAGTGGTTATGATAAAACTAATTTTTTGTGGTTTTGAAGTATTTTATCGGGTCCTATAAGGATTAAAATTATTGAATTAAAGTATGTAATCAAGATGACGAGCATTAAGAAACCACGGATATATAATATATATATATATATATATATATATATATATATATATATATATATATATATATATATATATATATATATATATATATATATATATATATATATATATATATATATATATAGGGTGGCTGAGACCAAAGTCACTAAATTCACTCTGCTGTCATTTATGTAGTTGTCATTTTTAACGCGTCAATTTTTTGACAGATTGAAGTTTGGTTAGTTGTTTATATGTGGTCAATAAATAATTTTTCTAAATTAATATCTTGATAAAAAAAATCGTAATGGAATTCAATTCAAACGTAATAGTGTAATTGCACTGTATTTGGTTGGAAATTCACAAACAGCAATAGTTCGTCAGCTCCAGCATTTGAATGTGAATAAAATGTTTGTGTATCGAACCATAACTCGATACAACGAAACTGGTAGCATCGCTAAACGCAACAGAGGCGGTCCTAAAAAGACAGCAACATCAAAAGAAATGATACGAAAGGTGAAGAAACAAATCCAACGAAATCCTCGTCAAAGTGCCAATCAATTAGCCGCACGTCTACATGTTTCACGATACAGCATTCAAACCATATTGATAAATGAACTTCACTTGAAGCCCTACAAGATACAAAAAGTTCAAGATCTTACGGAGGCACAAAAGTTAGGCTTGAACACGAGCATTCAAGGCCTTGGCCGAACGTGATGAGATTCTAAAAATTGTCTTTTCTGATGAGAAAATTTTCACCGTTCAACAGCATGTGAATAAACAAAATGATCGTGTTTGGTTAGAGCACAAGTCCAACGATAATTTGGACCACGTTGAACGACATGGTGTCCACTAAAAAATACGAAAGTGTTGATGCATTGAAGTCAGCTCTTCTTCGAGAATGGAATAAAATTCCGCAAGCCCACGTACGGTCAGCTTTCTATGGAAGACTTAATCAAATAATCAGAGTCAAAGGAGGTTATATCGAGCAGTAACATGTTTTTCATAAAATGTAATATGTTTGGAACATATTCCACCAAAATTTCAATAAAAAATAATCAAAATTAAAAAAATTACAGCGTTTTCATTTGGTAACACTTGGCCACCCATATATATATATATATATATATATATATATATATATATATATATATATATATATATATATATATATATATATATATATATATATATATATATATATATATATATTTACATGCAAAGGAGGCAACTTATTAAGTTGTTAAGTAGAAACCGTTGATTAGATACCAAGTCACGTGCGTTATTTAACAATGCTACCGCAAAATAAATTATTAGTACTTATATTCCTTTATTACATTAGTTTCATCCCAAAAAGCTATTTATTTTAAATTTAACCAATTTATTTTCATATTTCGTATATAACCACGGGTAACGACTTTCTAAAGAAACTAAATATATTTTTATACATACTCAAGAAGCCAATAAATAATATTTTTACCATATACGTATTTGTTGAGGTTGATCTTAAGATAAGCTTGTCTTTTACACTTTGACTGCCAATGTTGTAATATACACTCTGAATTTCACCCAAAACTTTCATCTCACTAAGCCAGTGTTTATACACTGGCATAATAACAGATAATCTAGAAAGTATGTTGAGAACATTAGCTGTATAAGAAAGATTTTAGAATGTATGTCCGGAACAACATTGGCGTGGTTGCATGGCATTTTGGATGTATGTCTTTATAGCAACATTGGCATGGTTGGGTGGAATTAAGAGTGTATGCTCATTACAACATTGGTAGCCAAAGTGTTAACTATAAAAATTCTAACTCGCTTTCGGAAAATAGATTATTATTGCATAGTACCGCTCAATCATATAACCATATCTTTACAGGAAAACCAATAAAAGAAAGAGACATGTCTGATACAATGCAGAATCTTTCAAAGGTAGTTCTCTTATTTTAGTTTCAACTAAGTATATTATTAGAAATATGGAAAGCCATTGAGAAAGCGCAACCATAAGCCTAGAGATACAAAGTTTTAATACAACGTATGCTGTCTGATATTATTCGGGGTTTCTCATTGCCCGAGAAATTATTGACAACTCTCAAGACCAACTATAATAGTTTTTATAACTCACCTTTGATTCTGACGTATACAGTCATATATATGCAAAATTAGTCTAAGGTAAGAGTGTAGACTATTGATAAAAATTGACTTAATAACAGAAGATACTTGAATCTACACCTTGCATTACGCTGGAGAAGGCTCTGAAAACTGAGGTTTCGTGAGAATTTATGAGTCCTGTTCTGCAGCAAAAGTTTTTGAAAAGTAGTTGAATCTGAATTAAATAAATTTTAATCAAGTTTAGAGTGACATTGTATCTGCGGTAAGTGATGGAGCGAATATAAGTGTTAAGTTTGGGAAAACTTGCTTCCTGTATGCAACAACTGTTATAATCACGCGATCCATCGAGACAATACAGCTGAATTTGGAAATGTTTTGGAGTTATATCAATCTAATGATGAAATAGTGGCGATGAGGACATCTATGAGTCGAGTACAGAATATGAATTTATTCCATAAAATACTATAATAAAGTATATAGTTATTTAAATAATTATAAAAATTTAATGTTGTTGAAACATTTGGTTTAATAAACAATTTCTCGGGAGTTTACTCTATTTTTATCGAGAATTCTGAATCTCGAGAAAACAAAATTGGTCACAAACGAGATTCCCGAATCTCGACAGTAAAATTTTCGGAAATTGAGCAATCTCTAAGCATAAGACATAAATTACCTACAAGACTGTTTAAAATTATTGAAAATTGTCTGCTCATTCGAAATGTATTACCTATAATGGGACATGTAATAGCATTCTCGTACCTTAGTACGAAATTTATACAGGTGCCGTTCATCGCAGGTGGATCCCGAATTATATTGTACTAATACAGCAAACCAATCAGATAAACTTATAAAATTTCAATCCCCTATACCTTGTGAGATCATCATACAGCAAGTTTATAAAGTTTAAAATCTCACGTTATAGTGGATTGAAATTTTATAGCTACCATGTATTGCTGGATCTACAACTATTGTGGACAACCTACTGCTACATGGCTTATAAATTTACAATTTTATTACGTTACCTTTAAATCTTGGGTTTCATTAGATGTAAAAATTAGAGTTCATAACGTACATTAATCGTGTTACGTGAAATAACCCACCTGCTGTTACTATGAAAATAATATTCATGTAAATTTAAGTGGGGAGTTTATTTTTCTCGAAATCATTAATGTGACAAGTATAGTAAATGCTAAATCACCATACTGGCAACGTGTTCAAATATTTAAGCTCGATTAAAAAATAAGAGCAATAACTTAACAACTTCTTGCACATGGCTTATTCCATTAGTGATGGTACTCGTTCCTAATCATTGTATTACCACAGATGATGTGGCGTCCAAACCTCAGAGGAAGATTATGTTTTTGGACAGTAAAGATCTTTGTCGTATGAGAAGCATTCCGTTTAAAATGAGGATGGTACAATTGACAAGTGAACTCCATAACAGAATTTCTGAATATCTCATACCTGGATTTTTTCCACAAATATATATTATTTAAAATCGTAATAAATACGCTAAACGTATATGCGAAAAAGGTTAGTGTAATGGAATAAGATTATCTATCAATAAAACAGTCGATAAAACAGACGAAAATGTTTTAAACCCAAATATCACATGAAGTATATCGTAATAGCAAGGTAGATTTACCAGTTCAAAAAAATGTTTAAAAACATCACTCGCCAAATCATCTTTCGGCAATCGGCATACATTACTATCCAGTCAAGTCAATGGGTTGACGAACGATTAAGCCTTTCAATTTAATTAGACATCTGATAAGACATGTCCATATTACGTATTGAATAAATCAAAGTAGACGAAACTATTCCAAAACTCGACCATTTGGACCAACCACCAACTGATCACTTTACAACAGCATTGTCAAAAGCACCACAATTAACTGCTTGGGAGAAAATCAATATCAAGTTAAATTAATTCAATTAGATCCTTAATACAGGTAAGTGAAATTTAATAATTATGATTTCCACGAAACGTGGAAGATTGTAGATCTCGCTTTAAGTTTTTTTCGGTATTGAACCCCAACAAGAAATAAGTCAACATGAAGACCATTTTTGGAAAATTATAACCGACTGTATAAAAAAAACTAAACCAAGGAGACTGTTACCTAACGAGTGAGTTTAACAACTATAAAAATGATGCTATATTTGGCTAGCCCCATCAAAACTATAGAACAACACCTTATATAAAACACCTAATGCCAGATAAAACGTATAATTGCAAAACCATGGGCCTTAAACTTTTGATAATAATCAGTTCATCACTCTCTTCTTAGTGTTCCATTTCGGAACATTTATTATAAAAAAAATGGTGATGAACAGTGAAGCTCAAATCAACAGGTCAGCTTCGAAACAACACTTTGAGTAACTTAGCGAACGATATATCACCAGTTTCACGTTCAAGCTTCTTACTTTCGAACAAATAGAAAATATTAAATAAAATCCACCTTCAAGACTAGAGAGAAGATATCCTGTTTCAAGGAATCTTATTCTTAATTTCAATTGATAAACTGTACAATACATAAGCAAAACTCTTTAAAATCTTCGAATATTATTTGCAAGTAGACATAAAGCTCCCAATTTGATCAATCATCAAATTCTAGATATCACGTAGCTCAAATTTGAATATGTTTTCATCTCTCTTTACATAGAACTGCTATTTACACAGAATCTGGAGCTAACGTGAATCCAATCAGATAAAGCTAACATACCAACAGGTTTCACCTTTCAGTCCAGATTGTAACTTGGAACAACAGATCTCCTACTGGGGTATAATGACGTTCGTTATCAAAATATTTCATGATAAACACTTGCTTCAGTGATATGCTTCATATTTTACTACAGCGAACCCATCGCGATATTCCGCAACACGAAATCTATTAATTCAGGAAACGTCATAATCCAATAAGAAAATTATTTTCATAATGTACCTGTTTTGTGTATCACAAATTTCAATAGAAGCAATATGTTATCCCAATTTCACCCCTTTTCCGACCAGACTCATATTTCCGTGGGAAAACGATATTCGTAAATAAACTACATATGTATATATTAGTTAGGGTCGAAAACAAATGAAAACTATTTTTAGTTCTCAGGATTGAACCCGAATCGTATCTTCATTTTATTTGTGTAACTACATCAGGTGTGAATATATATGTTCACCTGACCCAAAACGACGATTCAATAAAATCACTATACACACATATCAAATTGACACTTACCTTTAAACAACATTTCTTTGTCCTACGCAATAGATGTGACATGGTCATACTGTTTCTTTAAACCACTGTTAATGAATATATTATATTATAATCCAACACTATATTGATAACACTTAACTGTTTCTTAGTTTTTAATCGATACACAATTATTAATTGACTAAACTATTAATTAATTTGACACGATACGATTTAATTCATAACTAAGAGTTTTTTAAATTTCGAACAAAACTGTTAAAAAATTAAATACACACAATACGGTATCTTCACAAGCACACAAAACACAAAAAAAATCCACGTTCGTTCTATATGAAGTCACCCTTCGTAATAACTGTTCAATATTACATCCCTTTCATATATATCATCCCTACTTATATTTTGTTACACAACACAACACAACACCAAAAAAAAAACCGAAACCAAAAGTTTCCCCTACACGTATACTATATCGTAATAGGGGTATATATCGTTGCGTCGAGTGGAGAAATTTGTATATGCAACAACAACAACATGTTACACGATTGAAAAGCGAATTTTGTTTGTTGACATTGAAAATGCGATACGCATACGTACGTGTGTGTGTGTGTATTTCTTATGAATCGAACACAGACAACAACAACAGATAATACTGTCGAAACATGTGTTAAACGTGATACGAACCGCATCTCTTATATATGTAACTTAGAAGGGGTTTTCTTTTCAATGACGATATGAGAAATGCACATACACAGTAGTATTGTTATGTCAGTGACAGCTCACGGTTTAAGATGATAATAATATTATGAACGATATAATCGTGAATGTAAATCGATTATTCATGTGAGAACATGTTATGTATGATGAAAATGAAATTATTATTTTTTCTTGGAATGGAACACATAATAGTAGATGTGTGAGGTAGAGTATACTGATGACCTTGGTCTAATTTAATATTATTGAATGTAGGTCAGGATTTCGTCGGTCAAATACGTGTATCATGATTTTCATTCATAATAAAAAATTACAGCAAAATATGTCCGATATATTTTTAGAACTTTTGGAACTTTATGAGTTTGGCACTCACGATTCGATACTGATACTCAATGCGTTCATTTCGTATAATGTAAATAATTGATAATCTGTGCTTATGGTTCCAAACCCGTCACGGATGGTTCGGAAGCATCATTTTTTGTTTGTTTTTATCTCTACCCATATTAAGATATTGGGATAGAAGCAATGCCAACCGTTTTTTACGTGTTACCTTATGCTGATACTTAATGGAGACGCCATCGATGTTGTAAACCCGAATTGCGTATACGCTACTCACTGTATTGCTCGATGTCAGCCTACAGGAACGTGCTCATAAATTCTGAACAGGGTTAATAAATGTGGTCTTTTATATCATTGTACACCTTTCATTTCAACTGCCACAACTTTAACCACTGCGATGTTTACCAAGTGAAAAGAAGTTGATTTAACCTGCTTATGAGTATAGTCAATATGTATTATAGAGTTCACGATCGACCTGGACACGTATTTATGAGCGAATCATTATAACGGCTTGGTATGATATAGTTTCGGCTGAACGTGGTGACGTGGAGTAAACTGATAACCTTGGTCCAATTTAGTATTGTTGAATGTAGGTCAGAATTTCGTCAAATACGAGAAACATGATTTTCATTCAGTGTAAGGAATTACCACAAAATTTGTCCGATGCAATTGGTATGTGTTGGCATATAGGAGAAGGATCGTTTTATGATTTTGGGACTTTATAAAGATTCTTTTTCGATACTCAATCCTTTCATTCGGGCTCGGGTTGTTCAAGAAGTGAGAATGTATCGGTCGTCAACAAAATTCGTAGGCAGTGACCATTTTATGGTTGCTGCAAAACTACGATGGAAATTTTCGAACAAGTCAGGGAGGACAGGAGAATATACAACGCGATTCTCCTGTGAAGGTCTGATAAATGAAGAAACGCAACGAAAATACCAAGATCTTGTCAGCAATAGCATTTTACGATCCAACTACCAATCTGATGCTGTGAACAGTGTCTGGGAAGTATTGAAAACCTCGGTTGTCGATGCCGCCCAGCACATTCTCGGTATAGTGAAAACTAAGCCCAAAAATGATTGGTTTGATGAGGAGTGTCGTCTTGCTGTTGAGCAACGCAATATAGCCCACAATGAAGCGCAGACTCGGTTTACAATTGCAAGGAAACACAAGGCAGTTTTTGCTAGGAGGACAGCTAAACGCATTTGTAGACTGAAGAAGCGCGAATGGTGGAAGGCCAAGGTCTTAAGAGTACAACAACTCAGCAATGAGCACAATTCGCGTGGTTTCTTTAAAGGAATCACCGAATTGCACCATACCTTAAGATCTCGGTCAACTGCCATTCGGGACCACGATGGAAACCTCTGTGTTAACGTCGATGCGGTACTCGATACATGGCGTGAACATTTTTCTGGTCTACTTAATGTTCCACATGTATCACAAGCTGTATTTGAATACCCTCAAATACAGACCGCAGAGATGCTCATTGAGGATCCATCCTATGAGGAATTCACAATGGCCATGGAGAGATTAAAGAAAAATCGTTCGCCAGGGGTTGATTGCATTAATTCAGAGCTCTTGATATTCGGAGGGCTAACTTTGTGGAACTGTCTTTTCGACCTTATTCGATTGGTATTGCGAATTGAAGTTATGCCTGACGAATGGAAAGTGGCCGCGTTATGCTCAATATTCAAAAAGGGTGATCGCATGAAATGCGAGAACTATCGCGGTATAGCTCTCCTTTGCACAGCATACAAGTTACTGTCATACATTATCTTCGGAAGAATTACTCCTTTAGCGGAGGAAATTGTCGGTGACTACCAAGGAGGATTCCGTCCAAATCGGTCAGTCACTGATTAAGTTTTTTCGCTGCGGATGATTCTTTCCAAGTACTACGAAATATCTCGCGATGTACACCAGGTATTCCTTGATTTCAAGCAAGCCTATGACTCGATCAATCGAGAGAGGCTATGGTATGCACTTGAATATTTAGGAATATCGAAAAACTATGTACATCTGTGTAAAATGACAGTAACGCAGTCACAATGCTGTGACAAAGTTGAGAATAGGCTATCGAGAATTTTTGCAATTACTTCTGGTGTTCGACAAGGAGATGCGCTGTCCCCGATAATTTTTAATCTCATGTTGGAATACATCCTTCGTAAAAGTGAAACACGTCAGGACAATATCTTATTCCGACAATCCAATCAACTTCTTGCGTATGCAGATGATATCTGTGTGATTGGATTAAATGGCAACGGAGTGAAAGAGATACTTGATCCACTGGAACAGTTTTCAGCTTCCGTTGGTCTCAAAATCAATGAGTCCAAAACCAAATATCTGATCTCTGGTTTTCGAGACCAAGACGCAAGTGATTTCAGTAGTGGAAACCACACGTTTGAAGGATTGATGAGATTCAAGTATCTTGGATCTCTCATTACTCACGATAATAGTGTGGGAGAGGATATCAAGGTTCGCCTTGCCGCTGGCAATCGGGCTTTGTATTGTCTACGTCCACTACTGAAATCAAAATATCTTACAAATACGGATAAGCTGATGCTGTACAGAGTGTTGATCAGACCCGTTGTCATGTATGGATGTGAGAGTTTGACCTTGACGGATGAGTACGAAAGATGGCTTCTAACATTCGAGAGAAGAATTATGCGAATGATATATGGCCCAAAACGCGTGCTGATCCGAAACGAATTATACAGCGATCTTTAAAGGGAAAACCGCCTTTCGGTAGGCGAAGAGGTCGCTGTCGACGACGATGGCTCCACGGCGTAGAGAGCGATCTGGCATCTTCCAACTGCTTGCAACAATATGAAGAGCTGGCTCGTGACCGAAACTGTTGGAGTCAGATTGTTGACACGGTACGGGCCAATAATGGCCTGTAAAAACCGGAAAAAAAATCCTTTCATTTAGTATGTTGTTGCAATTATAACCGAAAGCTAAGTCATTGATAAGCTGTCTTTGGTTCAAACCCATCACGGATATTAGCCATGATGACGATACTCTGGTCTTTACACAAAATGTTATGCTCTGTATATAGTAGAATCAGATGGATGTGGCCAATTGGATCGTTTAAAATTAAAATCTGACGTCCGGTAGCTTCACTTTTTGTTTCTTTTTATCTTTACCCATATATAAAGGTGTTGGAGTCGAAGCACTGATGGCTAGTCAAGGTCGGATTGAGATTGCTACCGAACTGCTCATTCCATTGCTCGATGTCAGCCTATATTAGCCTGCTCATAAATTCTAAACAGGGTTCATGGTATTCGTATACCTTCCTTTCCAACTGCCGTCACCGTTGCGAAATATGCCCAACGAAAAGAATTTTGTTTATCCTCTGTATAAGTAGTCGATACGTATTATAGTTACCCGGACAATATATTAATGGTCGAAACGTTTGACAGACTCGTTGCCTCATAGTGTGAGGTAGTATCAGCTGAAACTCAGTAACTTCGACAATCTTGGCGTTCGTTATATTTTTGTACCACAGAACGGCTGTTTTGGATTTCAAACGAATTTATAATCGAATATGTATGCTTCACTTGTAGATGAGATAAATTAAGCTATTATTTAGATGTACTGGAAGAAAAGAAAGAATTTTCTAATTTATATAATCTGTGATGAGGTGTTATTAGTAGATAACTCGAATACCGCAAGAGCCGAACCATCGTTTAACCTCTACATATTAGTCTAGGACTAAAAGCTATGAGCAGATTATAATAATATCGTGCGGTGTGTTAATGACGAAATTAAAACGTGACATAACGACTAAAGTGTGCCCTATAGAGTTTATTATATTACTTCCTTTTCGCCACTGACGCTGAACATTGACTGAAAAACATGTTTATTGCGTTTTCTTCCTCACAGCAACCTCCACTTAGAAATATGAACATATCCGATTAAATCCTTTAATTAGAGAAAATCGTGCGATCGTATAGGCCAGCAACTAATTATGTAAGAAGAACTAACTAAACCTTGTTATACACATCTTAGATGAAAATGATCGCTCAAGTTTAGGACGGCAGATAGTACAAAATGATTCATAACGACACCGTTTTTATTTATTGCCAGTCAAAAGATTTTCGGCAAAATGTTAGACAAAATCATGCTTCTCAAATTCAATTTCCAATACTCGCCGTTAGCCAAAACTTATCAAAGTCCGGATGACATAAAAAGCGATTGTGTATATAAAATCTTTCGTACACCATTAAGCGTTAGATTATTAGTATGAATCTGTAAACAGAAACACCTTAACTGAAGTACAATGTGCATGTATCTGAACTCTGAGTTATGAGATTATATGTAGTGATCGACACCAGTCCTGGATATTATCCGGATACATATATTTTTACAAAAATGAAACGTCTAAAGGCAACCAGTTGTATAATATGCAAATTTTGTCAGTGTGATTGGATTAAGTGGCAAAGGACTAAAGGACATACTTGGCCCATTGGAAAAATGTTCAGCTTACATTATACGTTATATATGATAATGGTTTTAGAGACCAAAGGGCCACTTTGTCTCAAACAATTGAACTATGTATATGTTATGGTTAAAGTCCGAAATCGGCGAATGTCCGAATTTACTGGTAAATGTTCGAATGTACCAAAATGTGAACCGAAGTGTTCCGAAATCCATTAATAGATTTTATATATAATCCGTTCCTACGTGCGGCACCCAGTGCGACATGTTTGCTTATCCCAGCTCCTACGTCCCTCGAAGCTGAAATCTAAAGCCCCTCGGAGGGCTAAGCGGGAGGGGGCACATTCTAGGAAATCATTCTAGGGTCTGCTACGAAATCATTCTAGGGTCTACTACGAAATCATTTATTAATACAAAAAATTAGAGAGTAAATGTTAATATAGTCTAAATTTGTAGGTAAACATAGATTGAACATACATTTGCCAAAGGGATAGGTAAATTCGGACATTTACCGGTAAATTCGGACATTCACCGATTTCGGACTTTAACCGTAACATATATACTCTATTTTCACTTTTGAAATCAACATATCTCGTAAATGTGGAAAAGCTTTAACTGCGCAGAGTATTGATCTGGTTGGGTTATCATGTATGGATATACATGATAACCCAACCAGATCAATACTCACTGTGTTGTCATTCGTGATATCTATATTCTTTGGTTTCATAAAGATCTTAAATTTGATTATTTAACTCTTTAAACACAGTTAGATTGTCAGTGAACTGGTCGAGGGCACCAGCAGTCGTATATTTACACAAATGCATGTTTGGAATGTATAAAAGACAAATTCACGTTAATAAGCAATATGTTTCGGATATATTAGGTAAAATGTATTTAGAATGACTTTCCATAGTTATCTGTACAACTCAACAGCTAACGAACTTTATGACTGAAATAATTTCTTCTTTTATAGCCGTTTACCTCTTTGCAACATACAATTAGTCGACTATGTAAGGAATAATAAAACATATCTCACCTATACGAGTATCATATAAAGGCAATAATTTTTTGGAGCCATCCAAATCCAAAACATTGACTTAGATTAGGCTTAGAATGACAGGTGTTATAGAATCTAAAATTTAATGAAAAACTGTCAATATTAGTAGCAAAATCAGAAGAAACACTCAAATTGACGTGGAGTTGTAGTAATAAGTTCATTTGAGACTGGCGAGAATTCGAAATTATGGAAGGAATGGAATTGATTTAAATTGTTTCTCAGACTTGTTTGGGTCTTCAACCACAATACCTGCTCATAAACTTCTTATAAGAGTGTAGTAACATAATTTCAACAAAGTATATAGCTTATCATACAGTGTAGACTGTATATATACTTCGGGAAATAAATTGACGTTTGAAGGCGTTCATGTTGAATTCTATGACTGGCTTCCATTTGTATTCGACGATTCAAAGGGTTTTGAGATAAAAAAGGTTAAACAAGCCCTCAAAACTCATGAGTTGATTGATGAACAATTAATGGGGAAAAAATTAAAATCCAAACCCCTGTTTTCGAATAAACAATGAGAACAATGGATACATGAGACAAGATCTATTGAGCATCGATTTTTATAAGGAGTGTTATGCACTGACTATTTAGGTATGAAAACGGGAATGAAACTGTTGATAATGTTAGTCCCAAATTATCAGAAACAGATACTCCCGACTACTTCAAAACCTATGTTATTGCCTAAATTATTGATTTGTGGTACGAACCGCCCTATCTATAGGAAAAGCATTTTGATACACCAAGAATTGACATCAAATACAAATTTTAGTGTTAAAAATCAACAGGACGAAACGATGGCGGATGTTCAAAATTGGCAGAATCAGTATTGTCAAACACGAAGGTTTGTTACGTGTCTGGATACTTAACAGTGGTTAATCGTTGGTTTCGATGTCTAGATTTTAATTTTTCAATTTTTTAACAGTTCAAGGTTTTAACGGATACGGGACGTCATTCAATCGATCCAACAAGATTTAGTTGCATCCATAAAGTAGGGATCTTAAAGAAATAAAAAAGGACCTGAAAATATTTTTGTGTTAGTATAAATGGAGCAAGTCTCCTAACTTTTTGAGGAAAGATCGTAAAACTCAGTCGGTTTGAAAGAGTCATCTAGTATGACTAGTCTTTGTGGAAAAATAAGGTCATAACTACTATAAAATCGGCCAGTAAGTGCAAATTGGGTGTTGATCTATCCAAAAACAGATGCCACCCGTACTAATGTACGGTGATCGTGAGCTAGGATAATGTAAGCTACATAAGAATAATGGAATAGGTACAAAGAAAGGTATATTTACATATGTTACAACTTTTGCTCAATACCGGCCAAAATTGAACTTGAGACGCTGTAAAATATTAATTTACAATGTCGGTCTAAATAAATATTTAAGATGATTTTCGGGTGCTGAAACTGTGTGAATCCCTTTATGAAGAGACTAAAGTTCACTTTCTCTTGTTTCATATTATATGTGATTTATCAGAAGTTTTTATTGGGTTTCCTAATAGTAAGTAAAGGAGCAAAATCAGACACATTGGATCGGTACTGGTTTAAGTATTCATGATGGACAATCCAACGTAAGCTGACCTAATTAGTTCCGATTATACTTCTTCAACACTTGCTTATCTGGGGTGTTTAAACTATATTTGTAAACCAACCTTGGTGCGATGACCCACTTAATTTTATTGGATGTCTTGAAAAGGCTTCTATTACTAGAGTAGCTATAGCTACTACAAGTATACTTGTATGTGATCCAGTACATTGGTACAAACAAACAGTAACAATTTATCGATTCATACACTTATTATGCTGAGATGGAATGTTAATTGAGCTACTTACTTGGGTTCATTTAAACATCAGCTGACATTGTTATAGGGTCTATTGGATTTACCGCTTAAGATATAATCAATTATTGGTGTGTGTGTATATAGGTTACACGAGACATCTTTCAATATTATCTTGCTAGAATGTCGATACCAGTGCCCTTGCCTAGAGATATTTCTATCTCAATTTGACCAATAACCTTAGATCACATATAAAATTGTTAGCCAAAGATACCAGATGTTTAATAAATTAATGATCACCAATTATGATCTTCGTAAATTTCAAGTACAGGAACATTCTCTTTTGGCTATATTATTGAGTAGTTGGAACCCATAAAAAGTTAAGATGTTGAGGAGACGAGTAATTATATTTTGAATTGGATGTTTATATTTGAAACGTTTTTTTTTACCATAGTATACTTCCAATGACACTTAAATAAGCCTTAGTAAATCTTATTTTCAAAAACGGCGATCGGAAACTATATGCCATTTGCTTTACAACCGGATCTTTTTAAAGAACTTTTTTTTTGTTGGGTGCTACTACCGGCGATGGTCCGTTGTGATACCACTATATACGGCTATATGCCCGATTTACGTAGAACCATCTGCGCATTGCATGGCTCCATGTTAGCCTATAGTACTGACATGGACGATGGGAAGGTCCATGGATTCTAAACTCAACATTTGGATTCAAAAACAATCCCTTTTTGCATCCTGCCCCTATCGGGATCCGAAACCGGTACCTAGAAAGTGTAAAATACTTAAAAACATCCCCCAATACTTTGAAACGTGGAAGAGCTGGTGCTGGATGGTTTATTAATAGCTCAAAACCTTTTGTTGTGATACAACATGAATTGTTGTGACGTTCGGAGTAACTCAAATAATTCGCAAATAAAATAATCATCACGCCACAATCAATCAATTAATAAAAATCGATATTAAAAGTTAAGAACTTACATCACACGATCGTTCAATAACGTCATCTCATCAGATTGAAAGCAGCCTCTAGCGAGTTACAACATGTAAGCAACAAATCAAATAACAACTCGCTCAAAAATACCATTCAAATTACATAAAGCTTACACGCTTTACAATTGTGACCACGACGGTCCTGATTAGTTTAGTTAGGGGAACATTACACATCAAAATCTTCTGACACAACCTCCCAAAGTATTTCACCCTGCCTAACCTAACACTGCAAAAATTAACTTCCCACAGTGGAATTGGTTTGCCTTCTCTCTTAATTGGTGGCAGTCCGTTTCGCACTCTCAAAGCTCAGATATTTCCAGAAAGTTTGTTTCATGCTGCAGCAAGTCAAAGTGTTCGTACTATTTGCGTACTGAATTTGATCTCTTAGCTAAATTGGAAAATGGTTGAACACATCTATGATGGTGATTTGCAAAACTGATTGGTTGGGCTATCTTCCACTTCAGTAAAATCAATTCAATCCAATGAGTTGTTGCTGCGTCGATTCCCAAAATGAATTGCATAGATCAATAAAAAATGTATTGGTTTAAGTCTTAACAAATATTGGCACAAGTATTTAAGAATACATATCCATTTTTAAGTAGATTTTGGGGTATGGGTTTGTTTGTTTCGATAGTGGAGTGAATATTAAATTAAAGTACCGACATAGTAATGTAAAATACTGTATTCCCCACACTAACATATCCGAAAATTATTCTTCCCATCCCAAATACATAAGTAAACAATTCGGTTAATCTGAGCATGGGGAATGAGACGAGTAAAACTAACATTGCCTTTCGTCTGTTATACCCTAGATGGACACAATGGACAGTGCGGTTACATATCCTTAAACTGACAAAACTTAATAAATTAAATTATAAATTGAATTGATATAGCTCGTATATACTATGTGTACTTTGAACCCTTTGAGTAAACCAATAAAATCTCTGAGTTTTCATTGGCTGAAAAATCTCAAATCGTAATATCAAAACAACAAAAGCAAATTTTATTTTTACAGTTTTAATTCACTTTATGTACAAATACAAGCGTGCCGTACGCGTGTGAATACATTATGTATTTGATTTCCCACGATTTTCCTTATATATGAAGTGCATACAGGATCATCCCTTCGTTTCACCGATATATATGGTGTAGTTTGTATATAACGATTTAAAGGGTTCCTCAATGTGTATGTATATAGGGACAATGGAAAATAGATTTATTTTCTATTTAGTTTCCATTTCCTGGCTTTTGATTGGATAATGATTTTGGAAAATGTTAGATACAAGTATCTAAATTTTTTTGATGTACATGCATACACATATATATGTTTGATTACAGTTGATTGTTTTTTACGGAATAAGGAGGGGTAGGGATTTTGAAATATTGTTGTTTTTCAAATGACATTTACGATTATATAATTTTAATTTAATTAATTTCTCATAAATTTATTGAAACATCGTGTAGTAATTTATATGTCGAACCCCACCCACAGTCGGTTGGTTTTATGATGAAAATCCATTTTAATTGTTTTAATATAACAGAAAACGTGTTAAATTAATTTTTAAATTAAGGAGAGTTTAATTATAATTTTAAATTGGGCAACATAAACATAAGTCTTGGTTTTATATCGTTATACTTGGTTTTGAGCAGAAGTATATACTACAAATTAGTCCAAATAATTCGAGCAGAAAAGAACGAATTCTAATCTTAATGCGGGCATGTAGCAGATTATCTCCGTATATAGATCAGACCTATAGCCTAGCCTTTATTTGGCTGGCAATGACGTCAGAAAGCTCCTTAAAAGAGAACCGTGAGTAAGTGGGAATGAATTGTAGAGATGGTACATATGATAAGTATTTCCATCTTCTGAAGTTAGGAAACGCTTCACAAACGATTTTCGATTGAAGATGATGCATCTTTTGATACATAATAGAATTTGACACAAAAGATATCGATTTTGAGAAATATTTCTGACGCTCGAAAGAATCTTTCATTTTTGTAACGAAATGGTGGGTAGCCAAAACTGATATTTTAGGAGCGGCTGTCGCGATTCCAAACTTCTTAATATCAAGTTATTGGAATAATAGATTTATGCCTTCGATTGGAGATTTACTTTACAAATGCGGACAACATCCTGATTCTTTAGAAAATTATCAAAACTAGGAGAACAAATGGTCAGTTGTCTCTGATTTGTCGGCATAACACTTGTCTTTAACGGCGCTCTAAAGAAAAAAGTCCAATGGTGTTAAATCGCAGATTCTTTTCGGCCAATTGACATCATTTCGTCTAATTAAACGAACATCAAACGGCCATAAATCGATTGTGGCACGAGATGTGTGGCAAGTTGCACTATCCTGAAAATGATTTTCATCCGGAGAGATGATTGTTTTGGCAATATCGACATCATCGTGCAGTTTTTCGTTGACCCATTTAGCGAAGTGAAAACGTAACGGATGGTCATGCGGCTTCAACTCTAGAACCAATTGATTTTTGTGAAGCATCATACCGGGATCTTTTCGCAAAATTCGACGTAAACTGATGCGTGAAACGTTCAATTTAAACCACAGTTTCGATTTTTTCGGTGTACGCCCTGTACGAGCACGCTCACGTCTTGGCACATCAACAATAAAACCATGTTCACGAACTTTAACAATAAACTTGTGCATATACCGGACACTGTTGGTCCTTCTCTGCGATAAAATTTTGCATTTGCATGGAATTTCCGACCAATTGTTTTTGTTTTGGAAATACATTTCCAATAAATTTCAACGTTGCTCAAGCGTAAATCGGTTCATTTCATTCAGTGGAGATAATATATATATAAATAAGTATTGCCATATTCGAAATAACTGGTGGTTCGAATTTAAATTTTAATCTTGTTCTACGATTTGTCGCTAGTTGCCTGTCATAATTAAGGATTAACTATAAAACATTCATTTGTTCATCATATTAAGACAGAGGGACACTCCCAATTAATACCTACTACATCTTTACGCAGTAACTACTTTCAATAGATATCTAATACTTCATAATATGTTCATGTAATCTTTTCTAAAATTAGTTTGGTGATTACTCCATAGACATCTTTAGGACAGTCATAATAGCCTGTTTGAGTTAAATAGAATGCTGAGTGGTTTAAAAAATGCTTAAATATTTAACATCGAAATGTTTATGTGGTGTTTCAATTCATTCGAATTACTTCGACAAATGATAAGCAGAGATCTACTTCATCACCTGAAAGAATTTTAGTCATTACTGCTTTTATCATCATCTTTTATTACAACCGGTTTATTCAAAAGAGTGTGCTGCGACGTTTACCTCCACTTCAGTCGCAATTGGCTATCATGGTAAACGATAGATTAAATTTACATGATATAATGAATCAAACTAAACGTTCACATCACCATTAGATTTGATTGCTTTTGGGGCTAATATATGATTTGGAGCCGAATAACTCTATAACAGCTCCTTTTTAACATCAACCCATTCTTTTGATATGAAAAATGGATCAATCCATGAGTTCGTGGCTCCCCTCCACAATATTATTTACATCACCGATGTTTAATCACTTTTACATTCTTCTCTATTTTGGAAGTCGAATTCGTTACCTTCTTATCTAACCGCCACAGCTTTAACCACTGCGTCATTTGGATGGTGTTACACTTATATTACATTACGCAATTTACTGATGACATATGTGTCATAAGTAAATTGTCATCACCAATATTGTTGGAAGTCAAACTCGTTATCGACATTTCAGTGGTAACAGAAATTAATCTTTACGGGTCTCGTTTCATATTTTGCATCATAATTGTTTTCGGAACCTGAGAACTTGCTTGAATGTCATTGAATATGTACCACTACTTATCATTCCTAATCATACGGGAGCTTTGTATAGGTACTTTGTGGATACTTAAAAGTTAAGGGTTTAGTGTAAAAGAAAAAAATCAGCTGCTGAGCTCATATAACGTAAAACTGTAAATCTCTGACCAATTTTATAATTTAGTTAAGAGAACACAACTAAAGAATCCAGTTTAGTCATGACAGTTGAACCAATCTATTTATATTCAAGACGATCTTCAGTCAAATAAATGAAGGTTTATAAGAGTTGATAAGGTCAAATAGAATTATCTTCAAAACAAGTCATTTTATCAATCAACATGCTAAGAGACACTTCGGAAATTTGAGCCAGCTCGAACGAATTCTCTCACAAAATTTGATTACATGGTGATGGAGTTATTTCGTTACCTCTAATGCTCGAGCAGTTAACTTATTAAGTTATTTATTAAAACATAAAAGAGTTCGATGTGTGTGTTCAACTTTAAAACATAACAACGAAGGTAATACCATTGACAGCGCCATCTATTAGAAAATATTTAAAAAAATGTTCAGATTTTTTATATGATGCTGGTAGTCAGTAGATATTCGGCGTAACCGAACCACGATCTGTTAACGTCTTCTCATGTTGTGGGTTTATCGGTAACGTACAAAGTATTATCTATATAGTAGATAAAGTCAATACACATCAATGTTGATGAATTACAGTTCAATTACTCACGATTTTCTTTGTGACACACGAGTTAACGAGATAAATCTATTAAAAACATAGTGATCGATCTATAGTATGATGACTTAAAGAATATGTAGGCGAAGTATGAGTTGGCACAAAAGATAAACGAAAAGTGGAGACTGCAGGACTTTCAGTGCATTTAATGACGTTCCAGATCACCAACTTAACATATTTAACTTACTGGGAACAGAATATTAACTTCATAAGCTTTAGTATGAGAATAGATTCGATTATGATACTAAATCCAGTGAAGGTATATGTAACACCTTTTAAGTTGTTCAAGCTTCGTAGAGTGACATTTAGAGTCAGGAACGACATGCTTATTCGATCTGCATCATTTGACAAGTATAAAAGTGTTTTGTTTTACAGTAGCAATAGT
The DNA here is from genome assembly GCA_963932295.1 of Tipula lateralis. Lineage (NCBI taxonomy): Eukaryota > Metazoa > Arthropoda > Insecta > Diptera > Tipulidae > Tipula > Tipula lateralis. The sequence continues at coordinate 111,936,271 of OZ010738.1, forward strand.
AACATTTGATTCGATTCACAATTTTTTTCTGAATTTATGTCATTATTGCGTTCAAATTATTTACAAATTATTATCTGCAGGGAGGTAGATCATTTCGGCTGCAAATGATCTACCTCCCTGCCAATTACCAGGAATGACGAGGATGAAGCATTGTCTTAAAGCTCGCAACCTGAATTGAAATCGGTAAATGATAATCGGAACATGTTGAAGCAAAACGTCAATTCTCTAAATTTTCCAAATTCTTGAGATTCCTAATTTACTTTTTAAAACAATTGGCCAAATTGCTAGCCTTACGTTTAAGACTCCATCTGTTCTACGTTTATAGACCCCAGCAATTTGTTTGAAAATTCTGGCGGGCTATGATGACATTTTCGAAATGTCGCGGATCTGCCTATTAAGAATGTTTTTTCTTATCGTTAAATACGAAAATTCTAAATTCCGCCATGTTCTGAACTGAAAGAAACAACTAAAACCGTATTTTACGACAAGCTAGTATCAAAATTCAACAATGTGGGTGGCGAATATCGTATTTACGAAATAAATACAAAACTCATAGACGTATAATTTCATAATAGGAGTATCCGCTTTTACGATTTCGTTTATTACGAACAGTTTTAGGTTGCGGGCATTGTTTCTGGAAGTAAAAAATCATGCAGATACTATTGGAGCTCTTAATTGACGTATACACGAGACCGTCCATAAAGTTTTCAAACAGATGCTGTGATAAAACTTTTGGGGCAGTCGGAACGAAAAAAATTACGCAATATGGTATTTTTTTCTCCCAAAGTCAACCCTGATACATGGTTTGACTTTGGGAGATAATCACCACAACTGTTACACATCATGCAACACATTGCTAATGATAATTTCAGTCAAACCACATTGCGTCAATTCTAGAGAACTATTATGAAAATTATCGAATCCGAAAACGGATTTTGGTATTTTTAAAGCGCTTAATTCGCTATTATGAAATTTTAGGACAGGACGAAATCGGATTTTCCGAAAATTAACGAATTTGACAAATTCGACGAAAGAAATTTATAATAAGAAAATTCAAGATGGATCAAATTTTTCGAAATCAGAAAAAATTCTGTATCAGATTATTTCATAATAGATGGTCGCAGATTGACGGGTGCATTGGTTTTTACTGCTTTTAAGTGTAATTTAAGTCTGTCTATCTTGGCACAACGTATCTTTAATTGATCCGTAAAATTTTATTTTTCAGGCTTAAAATTCAACGAATTAAGAACAATCAAAACATTTCACTATGATTATGTGACTAAAAAGCGATAGTAACTGGTGAGTTAATGAATAAATCAGGCTAATCGTTATGGGTCTGCCTTGTTAACGTTTTTTGAAAGATCAGAGGGTCTATAGACTATTATAAAATCTTATTTCGAATTTTTTTCTCATATCGCAAAATCCGAACAGTTATGATAGCTGATGGGCGAAAAATTCGATCCACTGATAAATTTTCGTATTATGAAATTGTTTGATCGAATTTGTCAAACATAAGCATAAGGTTAGCAGCTAATGGTTTTGTAATACACTTGAAATTGCTAAATTTCGATAACACAAAATAAAATTCGTCTACTAGATAGCAATCGGATTTTGACATTCGATTTTAAGAAAATTCGATTTCGTTTTGTCTTTTTAGTTTTTATAATAGTAGCTTTTCCGATATCGGATTTTCATGATACCAAAATTCGTTTTCGGAACCGATATTGAATTTTTCTGATGCATGATTTGACTTTCGAGACAGTGATCCACCACAACTAATGCACATCATGCAACGCAATGCTGGTAATAATTTCAGTCAAGTCACAATGCAATAGTTCTATGGGCCAATTATGAAAAATTCGATATCGCTTCCGAAAGCGGATTTTGCTATTATGAAATTAAAACGACAAAACAAAATCGGTTTTTTCGTAAATCGAATGTCAAAATCCGACCGCGTAGTAGGAGAATTCCATTTTGTATTTTGTATTATCGAATTTGTGTGCTTTGGAGCAACATTTCATTAATATATTTCATCTGACAAGTTATTAGTCAGTTAAACCACAACAACAGAATACAATTTAGCAAGTTTAAGTAAACTACAAAACACATTATTGCTAACTTCACGCTTACATTTGACAAATTCGAAACATTTTCATAATAGGAAAATTCGAGGTGGATCGGATTTGTCGAAATCGAAAAACATCATCGGATGAAAATTTAAATCCAGTTATTAAAATAACTGGATAAACATTTTTCATTCCAGGCTCAACATTCAGCGACTTCTTGCGATCAAAACATTTCCCTGTGGTTATGTGACTGAAAAGCGATAGTAGCTGTTGAGTTAGTAAAATCAGTATAATCGATTGGAGTATTGTCACATTTTTTTAAAAGATCAACAGTGGTGCTGTTATGGAATATAACATGTATATGATATATATGATATGATATGATATGATAGGGGAAGTACAAGCCAACCAGTTACGGTGATTCTGAGATTGTTACCATAATCCTGGAGTATATTCAGCAGAGTTCCAAATAGATATCTGAGAATTTTTACTCGAAAATGATGCGGGCCCAGTCCCTGCTTGCATCCCAACAAATAAGGTTTAGGAAAAGGAAACAATCACAGAAACGACTAAGGTGATAATCCACAGCAGAGTCATTGCTAACTACATTATTAGTAAATTATTATATATTGTTAGTATAATCATTTTCACATAGGGATTGAGTTTGTTATTATTGTTAGTTGGATAGGTAAGGACCATTCTATATTCATCATACGTATTCGTATCTCCTCGACAGTTAAAACTGGAGTACTTTAAAAAACATCTTTGGGTCATCTCATCATATGCTGTATTTAAAGATGTGTCCCTATAATTCCCAATCCATCACCATCTAACGCGTGGGGAGTATAAATTCCGCGATGACCCGACAGCATTTCTATATACAATATGATGATCTAATACATTGTCATTTCGTTTGTAAGGGAAACTATTTAAATAAATAAATAGTTTAGTGCGGTCATATTTAGCTAACCTGATCGATCATTCCATTCCACACATTCTATCTTTATGTCCGTTTTAAGATTTTACAACAAACATTTACACAATACACCAAAGTAGAATTCTTGTATAACACACTCCAATCCAATGAAAGAAATCACCAAAGCGGCCGTCCGTTTCAGAAAGTTTAATAGTTTGTAATAGAATTATTATACAGCAAAAGAAGCTGCTTATTAAAGTAAAATAAACTTTCTGGTCAAGACCACCGGTCAAGTGATCCCCATCTAATGTCAAGAATGTCACTCAAGAAATCTTATCCATTTACACTTATATGAATAAAGAAAACAAAATTATTTAAATAATTTAGTATTTTCCATGGAGATAAGACAAAAGTTATTTAAGAGTACAACATACCATGGTACATATATATACCTAAGATCAAAATTGTGGACTTTATTGACAAAATAAAATCAAGAGGAATATTAACCGTTCCTTTAAAACACGATTATCCTAATATATGAACAAGCATCTGCTAAATCGAAGTTCAACATTTTAGCCAATTCAAATCTCGCCAACAAATAAGTAATTTTATTGATCGTGATATTATCGTCAATATAATGATCGTATAGTGGTAGTGATCGTAGATCGTATTAAAACAATCTTCAGTCCCCTCTACCATTAATATACATGGCATTACATTAAAACCTCAATAGTAATCTAAGTTCAAATTTGATATAAGATACAAATATGAAAGCATCATTTCAAAAACTTTTGAATAGCAAATCCATCAATATGGAAGGTTTTGCTGTATTTACCGATATAAATGTATGTACATACTAACATGTGTATTATAATATTTAAAACCGAACGGAAAAAAATTAAAAGTTAATTAACAAACTTCATTTTGTTGTTCAGTTGTTCAGGATCAGGACTGATCTGTTTCACTGTCTTCAAACATTATATCTCATGAAAAGTGGTTTGGACGTTAAATAGCTTCGCGCTTTAAAAGAAGAAATTTCACGTTGTACTGAAACAGATTTTTATTTCAAATCGCGTTATATCGAAAACGCGTTGTATAAGTACCGCGTTAAACGAGGGATACTTGTATATATATATTTAAAAAAAAATGTTTGTCTTTTTTCCCGTGCAAGTGAACACCTGCACAAAATATAAAAGAAAACATACAAAAATTCTCTAACCAACATAGGAAAGAGAAGGATAGGAGTTTTGATAGACGAAACGAAAAATGTGTTATATACCTAATATTAATACATAGGACGTTCAAATATAGACTATAATGTATGTTTTTGCGTTTTCAACATCAAATAATGATGTATATACAACACACACAATACACAATACCAACGTATATAAAAATAAAATGTAAGTCGCCAATTACATTGAATATATATATAGTTGTCATTACAACGATCGCATAATGGCAGTGATCGCGTTAAATTTAAATCTCCAAAATCTCTTTTACTGTATGCTTTGATACATACATAAAACAAAATATTAAAAATTGTTTAAAGAAAGGGGAATATATAGCGTTCTATATGAAGAGCGAATTATGGGATGGGGAATGAGGTAAATAAACGAGACAGAACGAAAGACATATCGCATGCGATCGTTTCCAACGGAATATTGTGATGTGGGTTGTGGATAAGAAAATGATGTATATAGAATACAAAGACAAAACGTTATATACTATAATATGTAACGGAGAAACAAGAACAGGCTCTGAGGCTATATAATATAATAAAACAAAATAAAATGCAATATTATGTAATAATATATAATGAAATGCAATATAATAATATAATATAATAACGATACTCATCTGTAATTAGATTTTCAACTACATACACACACACACACACACACACAACGCATTTATTTTATTTAATTTAATTAAAAAACACCGAGCAGACAAAAACACGTCCACTCGGTATGAAGATCCACACAACACTCGTTATGGAATATAACATGTATATGTAAAGAAATAATATACGCATATACAGCGTTTTTAATAGTTTCATATTTATCTTTGACAAATGCACAATTTTTATTATACGATATGCATAGTCAGTAATTTTATATGTAATATTTCTTGTATATAAGTTAAAATAAATGGAAATAAAAGTTAGTCTCTTTTTACACATAAATCAACGGTGTTTTGACTCAATAATTAGTTAGGCCTCACCAGTGGTAACCTAACTAATTAAAATTCATAATATTATATCCGAGAACGATATATAACATTGGTCCTTCGAGCCACCAAAACAACTGGCGGCAATAAATTTGGAACTTTAAACAAATAACAACTACAAAGTTTATACCACGGTATCAACTGACAGCTGGAAAACAACTACCAGCATCGCTAAGTTTTACAATCGGAAGCAGTCTATCCAACAACAACAAAAAATTTAACAAATAACACTTAGATTTACAACATAAGTGTTACAACATCTGGCGCCATGATCGATGTACTACTAAAAGAACAAGAGGAGATTGTAGAAAAAATCCAAAGCCTGCAGAAAGTTTTTAATGAGGCAGAAAGGTATTCAAAAAGACAGCTCGAAAGAAAAATTCAAATTCTAAAAGGATAATTTGTGCAATATGAGATCAATCATGAAAAAATTGTTGCCTCTGCCACATTAGAGCCCTCACATGGTTACTTCATTGAACGAAGATCTACACAACAAACGTACGATGCGTTCATAAATGAGTTGCGGCAGCGTTTGCATGGAGCCCCAACAACGCCCACGGTGACAATCGACACTCAGGCATCAACAAGTTTTAATTTTCCGGAACCTCTGAAGAAAACTAATCTGATGGATAACGATAACTCAAAAGAAGAGATACCACCGGAGAAAAGAAAATTGGTGAAAAGGGCAGAAATTAAAGTAAACCATATCAGAACTCTACTACACCAAGCTCAATTATGCTTGACTGAAAGACGTTCTAGTCCCCATTTGACGCAGAAAATTAAACAACTAGACAACAATAGAGGCATGATGGATCAGCTACATGAAGAGCTTCTGTTAGAAATTCCAGAAGAACAACATAGCTTCATTCCGTATTTTCAAAATCAAGAATACGATACAATAAATGAAGAACTAGACGAGATGACAGCTGAGCTTCAAGAGGCAATACAAGTATTGTTACTTCTAGAATGCGCCAACATCAACAACAAACTTGATTTCCAACCAGAAATAAAATTGCCTCGTATCGAAATACCATATTTCAGTGGGCAATACCATGAATGGACAACGTTCCACGACAGATTTAGCAGATTTGTGCACGACAACAAAAACCTCACAGATACACATAAAATCAGTTACCTGAAAACGTATGTTAGAGGAGAGGCAGCAAAATTAATTAATCATATATCTACAACCGGAAGTAATTATACGGATGCATGGAATATACTTATTAATCGTTACAACAACAGACGATTACTGGTAACCAACCATGTCAATATGTTACTACATTTACCAAACATTACCACGGAATCAGCAACTGGAGTTAAAAATCTTCATGATACCATAGTAGAAAATTTGTATGCTTTAAAGAACTTGGGCATTGACACAACAACCTGGAACGCAATACTAATTCCATTAGTATCTATTGACATGATTCTAGGTGCGGATGTATATGCAAATATTTTAGTAGACGGAGTAATTAAGGTCTCGTCAGATCATCCAGTAGCTCAAAGAACGGAGTTGGGATGGATTCTTATGGGGATAACACAAAACCAACCGACAACAAAATCGATATCTTTAACTCTGACATCTCATACTGATTTGGATTTAGAACTACGTAAATTCTGGGAAATTGAAGAAATAAACAGATGTAACCAAAACTCAGAAGACGAAGAGCTATGCGAACGGCTATACAAAGACTCAATTAATCGATTAGCCGATGGAAGGTATGAAGTCACTATACCAATAAAGGATGAACTCACTTTAGGAAATAGCAAGAATCAAGCCATAGCAAGATTGCTACAAGTGGAGAGGAGATTAGAGAAGAATCCACAATTAAAACGAGAATATCACAACTTTCTGAATGAGTATCTCGAACTAGGACACATGGTTCCAATAAAAACAGGTGACAATACATGTAAAACCAACTTAAGCTATCTACTGCACCATGCAGTGATCAAGCAATCTAGTACAACTACTAAGCTAAGAGTAGTATTTGACGCATCGGCAATGACATCAAATGGACTAAGTTTTAATGACATCCAATTAGTCGGTCCAACACTTCAACAAGATCTACCATCGATAATAACAAGGTGGAGGAAGCACAGATATGTATTTATTGCAGACATCGAGAAGATGTATAGACAGATTTTGGTGAGCGAAAGTCAACAAAATCTACAAAGAATAGTTTGGAGAGCTGATCCAGAAGCACAAATAAAAGTTTACAAGTTACGAACAGTAACATACGGTACATCATCTGCTCCATACTTGGCCATAAGAACACTTAGACAGCTCGCGTTAGATGAGCAAAACAAATATCCCATGGCTTCAGAAATTCTGCTGAGAGACTTTTATGTCGATGACGTTCTTTCTGGTGCTGATACGATACAAGATTCAATAAAATGTCAGCAACAATTACGAAGTATGCTTGATTCTGGATGTTTTAAGCTACGAAAATGGGCATCGAATAATAACTCGTTTATGGAAGGAATACCAGAAGAACATAGGGAAACTAAACCAACCATCATATGTAAGGAACATGAATCTATTAAAACTTTGGGCATTATGTGGAATCCACAAAATGACGAAAGTTTTAATAGATTCATGTTCCTTACATATGATGGTTGGTTTAGTTTCCCTATGTTCTTCTGGTATTCCTTCCATAACCGAGTTTTTATTCGATGCCCATTTTCGTAGCTTAAAACATCCAGAATCAAGCATACTTCGTAATTGTTGTTGACATTTTATTGCAGGTGCATCTTTCGAAAAATGTAACAATTATTCAAGCAGGAATCAGAAGTTTTTCTCCTATGTTCACTTTTTGGTTAAGTCTCTTATTGAGGTGGAGGTATGACCCACTAGCGAGATATTAATATAGTTACGTTGGTGATTAGGGAAATTTTCAGAATCGATTGATGCTTGTTGAGGTGCCCCTCCTTCACGTAAATAAAATATTTTTTGAATTTCTGAAATATATTTTATAATCGCAACCATACAATGCCGCATTACAAAACATGTTAATTAAAAATTTTTTTAATGATTTTCATAAAATAAATTACCAATTTTCATTAAAATATTTTCCTATAAAAAACTGGAATCCATTAAAACTAAAAATTTAATACTTTTAAAATAAAAACTAATATCAAGGAAAAATATTAAAAATATTTTTATTCTTTTGTTCGAGACACGCGTCTTGTGAGACGTGTGCCGTTCACGTGACACATAAAAGGTTTTTCGTTATTCTGTTACAATTATAATTTTGATATTTGTTTGTCGGTTCATTGAATTTAAATTTAATACATTTTTGGTTGCTGATTACTATTATTATTGTTGTTATTATTATTACTATGTGTATACTACAATTATTAGTTATTTTATTGCATTTTTTGTTGTTGTTATATTCAAAATAAGAATTTTCTCGTAAATTTTCGACATCACACTTGTAAAGCATATACATAGAACATACATGTTTGATTTATGTAGGATTTTCGCCTATATACTCGTAGTTGTCAAGGAAAAATTAGGGGATGGTCTATAAGAGGGCCGAGTTGAATGATGACGATGCACAGTTTGAATTTGATACGAGCGAAAATCAGATGTGAATTATGATAACGAGAAGTTGTTAATAAAATTAAATTTTAATAATTTTTTGTTGTTGATGTGTTGTACTGAGAATGGGTTGCAACTGTAAGGGTTGTTTGAAACACATATCAAGAAAATGGTGGAAGTATGCTATAATCGACCCCATTTTTAATGTTAAATAGTAAATTAGCAACACTATTTTTTAAAGATCGGATTAAATTCGATATGTCACTGCATTGTGGTGGATTATGAACTAAGACAAGATGGTTGAAAATCTTCCATACTTTCTTCGCATTGTGGATATCGAAATGCTCAACGTTTTAGTACATCATTGGCTTTGTACATCATCATTGGTACAGTAGAGCAATCTTCTAACACTAAATCAAGTAGATTTGGGAGTTTCAAATATATTGTTACGACTCTGCTACCGATTGTAACCAAATTATTGGCGTTGCAGACACAGATAAAAATTCAAAAGACCAAAGTTTAGTTAAACTTACAACTAACGGGTTTTCAACAGATGCGCTTCAACTTTTTTCCGATAGGGACGGCGAACGACGCCATATTTTTTATTGTTTTTTTTGTCATTTGGAAACTTCATTAGTATACATTTCATCATGGAACGCTTCACACGTGAACAGCGATTGCAAATCGTGCAAATTTTTTACCAAAATAATCGTTCTGTTGCTGCTACTTTAAAAGCATTACGGCCATTTTACGGTCCATTTAACAAGCCAGCCTGTTCGACAATCGACCGTATAGTGGCAAAATTTGAGTCTACGTTTTCGCTACATAATGTTCCGGTGCCCTCGAGAGCAAGAAGTGCTCGAAGTGTAGAAAACATCGTAGCCGCCAAGGCTTCAGTTCAAGAAGACGCGAATGTGTCGCTCACACGACGTTCGCAACAATTGGGCCTTTCTGTGACATCGAATTTTACGTAAAGATCTTGGCCTACATCTGTATAAGATCAAGTTGACACAACAACTAAAGCCGTTTGACCATTTGAAGCGACACCGATTCGTGAATTGGGCTCGAGAGCAAATCGAAAATCAGCGGAGGCTCACTTTTGGCTAAATAGATTTGTCAACAAGCAAAATATGCGTTGCTGGGCAGGAAGCAACCCACACGTGATTCATGAGGCACCGTTGCATTCCGAAAAAGTCACTGTTTGGTGCGGATTACATGCCGGTGGCGTCATTGGGCCATATTTTTTCATCGACGATAACGATCGCCACGTTACTGTTAATGGAAATCGATACCGCGATATGATAAACGATTTTTTTTGGCCGCAATTGAATGAAATGGACTTGAACGACATGTGGTTTTAACAGGAAGGGGCCACATGCACACAGCAAACGATACAATCGCGTTACTAAGTTCGATGAGCGTGTTATTTCGCGAAATGGGCCCGTCCAGTGCCGCCGCGCTCTTGTGATTTGACACCTCTAGATTATTTTCTTTGGGGTTATGTGAAGTCATTGGTCTAGGCCAATAAGCCGGTGACGTTGCAAGAGCTCAGAGCCAATATTGAACGTGAAATTGTTGGAATTTCGGCCGATTTCTGCGAAAGAGTAGTCGAAAATTGGGTTCAAAGATTGGACTTCGTAAAACGTGCACGCGGTGGTCATGCAAAAGAAATCGACTTTCATACTTAAATGCATATGTTCAAATTCGTTAATAAAAAAAAGTTAGTTCAAAAGTCGAACAGTTTGTGTTTTATTCAAAAAACAAAGTTGAAGCGCTCTTATTGAAAAACCCGATATATTTATTTCACACTATAATCTCAACAAATTATAATGATTAGCATCTTGGTTTACTGGTGGGGGTTTGTTATTAGTTTTCTCTGTACTTTAATAACTTTAACACTTCACTGGTTAAAACAAACTTGGCCGGTGATTTAGCAGCTAAGGAGTGTTTATATACGAGTTGGATAGATTCTCGATCAGTCCAGCCTATACTCTAACATTTAATTTAGTGGTGTTTGAAATACTTCCATGTTTGTAGTAGTATATTCAACCAGCTTCGTCTCACTTATTATTCCCAAACTATCTTTATTCACTCGCTGTAGTGTTGTCTGTTTCATCATCATATCGTCGATATTTCTCAAGCTGAAATCTTTTATCATTACCGCTTTCGGCTTTGAATAGATGCCATCTCTCACTCTCCAAAACCGAACTCCTAAATTGCAAAATTCTACTGCCTTTGGTCGGATCCTGATTGTCTTTATATCTGCGTGTTTGGATATATATATAGGTTTCAAAGTAAGTTTGCATTTCGAACATACCAAGGTTCGTTTCCCCTTGTTATCGATGGAGCTGGGGCCCTATTATGAAAAAAATGCGATTTCGCATTTTCATACGATATCGCATTTTGGTATTATAAAACAATATTTTCGCAAAAATGCGCCCGAAGTCGAATGCGAACGCCATATTATAAAACGCCACAGCGCATTTTTGCGAAACTTTATTTGACAAATGCGAATGCACATAAGCAGTCGGATATCGCAAATTTACAGTTTAATTTAATTCCTCTTTATTTTTTTTTTAAATAAATTAAATAAAAATTAATATTCGTTAATAAGAAATTAATATTCGTTAAATTCAATTTAATTTTAGGTTAAAAATTTGTATATAATATATTTTACAACTTATAGTCATGAACTCATAACATTTATGCTATGATTCCCTTTCCGATTATAAAAATGATTTTCATTAAGAACCATGATCTAATAAGATCCATGAGCTTTAAATCGAATTGTAGCAGCAAGCTTTAAAATCGGTGGAATACATTCTTTATGAGTTTCTTTTTAATATTGATGTAGTATCGACCTTCTTCGTCATCTTCACAATTTATATTTAATGATAACGCAACACAATCCATTCAAAATTAAATTAAATAACTAAATTCAAAAACACTGCGAATTGTTAATTGAGGTTATAAGAATTGATAGATGTCGTTATGACATTTAAAAAAAAATCCCAAAAAAAATTTCCCTGTGGGAAATACGATATGCGATAATCGCATTTCATAATACAAACGCAAGCGGCGGATCGCATCCGCAAAATCGCAATCAATGCGATATGCGAACGGTTTTATAATAGGGCCCCTGTTTTATCCGTATCAGCAGTTCTTGACTTAAATATGCAATTATTAAAATCCCATTTATAATAATGTACTATTAGCAAATCCCTTACATTCCAAACAACACGCATACCAGAGAAGCAGATCTGTTGAAACAGCATATAGTCGTTGGATGCATAAAAGAACCGCTGGACAGCAAGGAATTTACTTTGGGCGCGTTTCTGGACATCAAAGGCGCGTTTGACAACGCTTTCTTCAGTGCAATTATCTCTGCAGCTGAACAAGTGTGATCTCCATATGCCATGTATATATGGAGATCACACTTGTTCGGTGGTTTACCGCCATGATTAATGTCAAGGAGAATTACTACAGACTTAAGTAGGGATAGGACGACGGTGATCACCCGAAAGCGATGTCCTCAGGGTTGGGTTCTATCTCCGCTCTTCTGGTGTGTTGTGGTCAACTTACTCCTAGTCCAACTTAACGACAACGGATTTTTCTGCCAGAGCTATGACATCACCATAATACTGGTAGACGGACGTAATTTGTGATCACATGCAAACTGCGATTAACATAGTTGCAGCCTGGTGTAGTGACGGTTATATTCACTATGATGGTTATATTCACTATAGACGCAGGAGTTTGGGAAACTGTAGTCTCACAAAAATTGAGGCTCATACGATTCCGCTCTCTTCGGATGTCAAGTATCTGGGGACCAGGTTAGATCGGAATGTTGCTTGGCAAAAACATATAGGGCAACAAAGCATGCAACATTTAATGGAAATGCTAACAATCAATTGGTAAATAATGGCTTTGAAACCCGACGCGTGTTTTGACTATTCGTTTCAGTGATTAGACCCATAATCTCGTTTACCACACTTATTTGGTGGCCTATAACAATGAGCGGGGTTGGAGAGTACCCTCTAAATTGCCCGTGTTTGTCTATTTTTTGTAGGAGTCATGCTCACAACTCCTACTGCAGCTCTTGAAATGGCTGTGGGTCTGCTACCGTTTTTCTTTGGATCAGAATACAAACCAAATCCTGAGGTCGAACTATCTATCACCCTTGGTAGGTACGCTACTGTCTTTTAGGTGGAAATTGCTGCAATTTTAAAAGCAGCACTCTTTGCAAAGGAGCTAAATTTCTAGAGAGTGAGGCTGCTCTAAAGACGTTTGGTTCCAATACTACTTCATCTAATTTAACACGATAATTGCCTTAAATCGACTTGGCAGTCTGAATTAAGTTAGACTTCATTGAATAACCAGTCACATGGGTATCAAAGGAAATATATTGACTGGTAAATTGACGCGTTTGGGTTTGAAAAATTGACTATCACTTTGGTAGCCTCATCTCTTGTCGACTATCCAAAATCTTCTTTGGATCAATAAACCAGCAAAGATCCCAGTCCTTCTTAGACTATGATAGACGCACTTTAAATGTCTTGCTGGGCATTTTCACGTTGCACCCTGAATAATCATGTTTCGAATGAAAAATCGGTACATCGCAAACTGCAAACAGTATGGGGGAGGAGAAGAAGAAACTGTTGATCACTTCTTGTGCTCCTGTTCTTCCTGGAAGTTCGACGAATTGTTGGATCTTCTACATCAGATTCTGAAAAACACGTGCACTTCCTAGTTCCAACTGGTTGACTGCCAAGCGGGGAAGGACACTTTCTTTTCGAATCGAAAAGTGCACTCATCTCATAATCAATCAACGAAAATGTACGAGGGCGAATTTCGTTTTGGTGCCGTCGAACAACTTCCCGATCCGTCCTAACTGAGTACATCATTCGACCAATGTTAGTGATTATCTTGTCTGAGAACCACTTCTCCCCTTTACCATAATTCTTTACAAACACGCAATCATCAACAGAAAACTTCGTTACTTTTCGCTTCTGCCGACGATGCGGTTATTTAGTGGACTCATCAGTGAAAAACAAGTCTGGTTGTCGATCATGTAACAATTCTGCTGGAGATTTTCCATCTGGGAGTGGAACGAAATGTAACCGAAAAGGTAAGTATTGCGTCAATTGTTAATAACCCATCTATCACTAGCTTCTTGATCGACGTTTGAAACGTACGAACACACTCCTCAATGGGGAAGCCATTCGATGATGGATGAAAAGGGGCGGATGTGAAATGTTCGATGCCATTTCTGGTACAATACGTGTGAAAATATTCTGACACAAATTACGTTCCATAATCACTCACTAAAACGTCAGGCAATCCTTCCGTTGCAAAGACTGCTTTGCAATGCTTAAATAGTACTCAAACTTGTGATTGAACTCATTCGTACAACGTATGGATATTTTGAAAATGCATCTACACATAGTAACCACATAGAAGTTGTGGTGGGGTCCAACTGGAAAATTTCCGAGGACATGCTGAAACCTCCTGACAACGCTTGTAAATTTGTACTTTTCTTTCGATGGCGCGATGAATACCAGGTCACCAACAATGGCATTGTGTTAGTTGTTCTGTTCAGACGATTCTCCAGTGTCCTTCATGCAACATTGACAACACTTGAAGTGATTCTGGGATAACATATAGTAATGACTCCGTCTGTAGCAATATTACACCACAATGAGGGGTTTAATTAATTTTTATAGCCTGATAGGCAACAAGCATTTCCCTTTCTTTTGGTAAAACGTTAGGCCATCCTGTCTGAACTAATTGAGACACTTTGCTTAGTTGCCAATTCCTTTTTGTCTCGCGGCGTATACTTTCAAAGTCTATAGGAAAATCACAAATTTCCTTAGCATACGTCGGTAGGCGGGATAGGGAGTCTGCATTGCTATGTTTGATGTTGGCCTGTACCGGATTGTGTAGTTATACCCCATTAACGTGATTGTCCAGCGATTGCAGCCTCTAGATAGTCATAACTGGAAGTTATTTTTCGGAAAAGAAAAGGCTTGATATCGACGTGGGATATCGTCGATGAATGTTATAAAGTAACGAGTCCATGCATTATATATTTGTCCATTTATTGTTTTAGTCAATGGTCAATTGTGCATACAAGACTTAAAACACCATCAGTCGTTAATGATGATTGATCTGAAAATGCGTGGAACATTCTTTTAATTTTGGGATCATTCTTTAAATGCAGGTTATAACTATCATATTAATCATATAACATTCTTCTCATACAACTGTCTCAATTATTACAAATTATTGAGACCGTATCTCTGATGCTATTTCAGGATAACATGATCTTCTTCGTACAGATTTCAGGAGTTTAGAATAAGTTGCGATACCAGTGTACAGTATTATTCATAGAAACAGTCTTACTTATAGAACATAATGGAATGCATTTTCCGTGCCATTCATATCTCCAGTTACATGCCATATCTGAAGCTGTACCGCTATCCAAACAGTATTCATTATTACCAAAAACGCCAGTTAAACTTCAAGAATATATTGCTGCTGTTTTGACTTCTAATACCTGTTGTTCGACACCTCGCATTGTTGTTCCTACAAAATTTTCCTAATTTTCGGGCCAAACGACATAGTGTAACATAATGGTTAGGAGGTTCTCTGGAATAACTATAATCTTAAGAAGATTGGCAAAAGTCATAAAATTTAAAACCTTGTGTGTTATGTTTATAACTCAACAGACTTTCAATGTGGAAACCAAGTTGAAATTATACAATGTTGATCAGACTTATTGTAATGTAGGGATATGAGGGTCGAACCTTTACGGGCGAGTATGAGTACTATAAATTTCTGATATAAGAATCATACGTGTATCTAGAATTTTATTAAATTTTTCGGGCAAAGGGGTCGACGTCGGCCTAGCATCTTTTAATTATTTACAGCAGTAGCAATCAGATTGTTGACATGATACATGGCAAGAATGATCTTTGATTTATATTGGCATATAAAAGCCGAACATATAAGTTATAATCCACTGTGCACTGAAAGTACTCTTTAATATTTTCAAATTCTCATTAAAACTATTATTCACATCAATTCGTATAACAGTAATCCCACTTCAATAGACACACAATAATAAAAAACTAATAACCATCCCTAACATATAAATGTTGACAGTCAAACACTTTATAGATAGATTAACTTTAAAATTTAAAAACTTCATACAATTCACAACCATTTAAAGTGAATTCAATAAAAAAAGGGAGGCACTAGATGCGACTACCTCTCTAACCATCGTTCAAATGTATATAATATAAAGAGTTTATGTATCTTTAAGGGACGTTATCAACAAACAATAAATTCCCAGTCCCACGATTTTAAAATTTGTAGTCCGATGGGAATGTGATGTAGCTATTGAAAATCGATTGACAATATTATTAGGAAACCGGGACGTTCATTGCCTTATTACGTTTTGTTATGATCAATTACCTGTCTGAAGGTGGTCGAACAGGTAGAAATTAAAACTCGTATCGTGAGAAAAATGTTCACGTATAAATTATTTTCGAATAAAAGTGAAATATCTGTCCCACTTATCGATTAATGAAACACCTTTCGACAGACTAATTTTAAAGAATATGTGGACAACACATAAAAAATTAAGCGGCAATCATTTCTTATAGCACACGACCAGGCACGTGCCATTACTTCATCAAAAGTTTTCTTCTTGACACAAAACAATAAAAACGATCAACAATAAAAAGATTATATCGTAAAGATTTAAGAATACAAATTATTTATATATTACGAATGACTGTGTTTAATTCAACGTACATATACAATATATGTAAGGGGGAAACCGAAATGAACAAAAAAAAAATCATTTTCACTACCCTGAAAAATATCACAGTCCCACGATCAAATTTCTATGTGACTGAGAAATTTTATCAATTTTGTTAGGTTTTTGTGTAAGATCAATGACGGAATATATACATACAATGGTGCTAGTATATGTATATAATGATCGTCTGAGAACATGAGAAAATATATTGAGAACTTTTTAGTTTTGGTTTACGAGGGTCCGATAAAATATTTCACATAACCAAATACAAATATTTTTTTCCGATGGGAATGGTTTTTTAAAATGATGAGAACAGTTTATGTAGATATCACTCACAGTGACCTGCATCATGTGGATACATAATTTTATAAGAATTAAGAAATACGACCTTGAAATAATTGGTTATGTAAATATATAAGAATTATTTTGAGACCCCAACAGTGGTAACAATTCTTTTTCTTCTATATAGTACTTAAATCACCTCAAAAAACAACATCGTTCTCTACAACGGATACAGAGGTTATGGTTACTCGATGGTTGCATATTACTCGATAGCCGGTATCACACTATTGTGTTATCACCCAACACAAACTTGCAAACTATCTAAAGAAGAACCAGCAAAATGTATAAACTGTAATGGGCAGCACCCGGCGAACAACAGAGGATGTGAGGTTGCCAAGCAACTACAGAAAATGACGGATCAGGCACGCAAACTCCTTCTAAATCATCCCAGCAAAGATCGAGCAAGAAATGAAGTACATATGCGTAGGGAGAGTTATACGTTTCAAATTTGAAAGAATCTGATACCAATGGAACTAAAAAATTCAAAAACACTGTCCAAGCAATTTTAAAAAAAAATAATGCCTGCTATACATAGTTCAGTTCATAATTCCATAGCAAAAACCAGACATTAAAACTACTCATTAAGAATATATTTGTTATCATACAACACATCCATCAGAACGGGCAAGAGGAGGGTTAGTTATATTTATTAGGGACAATATTAATCACCATGAAGTACTTAAAATAGAAACAGAATCCATGCAAGTAACCACCGGGACGGTTAACTTTGGTTATCACAACACCTGTAATATATCTGCAATATATTGTCCCTCGCAGTATAACCTAAAGAAAGAAAACTATATTAACTTCTTCCAGAAATTAGGAAGTAACTTCACTATCGGACGTGATTTTAATGCCAAAAATATCTTTTGGAGTTCAAGATTAACCTCTCCAAAAGGCAAAGAATTACTTGCAGCTGGTCAAAACTCAAACTGTGAATTTTACTCAGGAGGGAAACCAACGTACTGACCATCTGATTCTAACAAAATCCCAGACCTTATAGATTTCTACATCACTAAAGGCATATCGGAACGCTCCATCTTCTTAGAAAATGACGAAAATCTAATATCTGATCATTCTCCTGTTATTATGATGGCTAGTGAAAATGTTATAGAAAAAATAAATTCACCTCAGCTCACAAACAACAAAACAAATTGGGAATTGTTTAAGCAGTTAGTAGAGGAAAGAATAGAACTTCAAGTACCAATGAAAAGTGAAAATGAAATTGAAGAGGAACTAGACAAGCTCGTTGATGTCATACATTGGTCCGTTTGTGAATGCACTCCCAAATTATCATTGAGGAAAGTAAACTGCGTTATTTACCCAATAGAAGTAAGAGAACTAGTGCAGGAGAAACGAAAAGCCCGTAAGAAATGGCATACTACGCGTCGCAAGATAAAACCACCTTAAACCACCATAAAACCACCTTAAACCACCATAAAACCACCTTAAACACCTTATGCATCAAACTTAAGGCACTTATAAAAGCAGTGAAAATGAAACAATTGGAAAATACCTTTGTTCTGTAGCTCCAACAAAAGATACCGAATATTCCCTCTGGAAAGTAACAAAAGGGTTGAAACAGCC
Source organism: Tipula lateralis (assembly GCA_963932295.1). Lineage (NCBI taxonomy): Eukaryota > Metazoa > Arthropoda > Insecta > Diptera > Tipulidae > Tipula > Tipula lateralis. The sequence continues at coordinate 111,954,780 of OZ010738.1, forward strand.
AAAATCGCAGATCCCCCCAATCAAAACAAACAATGTAAAATGGGCGAGAAGTGTGAAAGACAAGGCTAACCTATTTGCTGAACATCTTGAAGAAACATTTCAACCTCGAAGTCGTCAGACCAGTTACGAAAACACTACTGATACGCATAGAACATCTGACTTCGAAGATATCAGCCCTGTAACATTCAAAAAACTAAAAGCTGAAATTAAGAACTTAAAAGCAAATAAAGCTCCTGGTTACGATCTGATAACAGGGCAAATAATGAAGGAACTGCCTGAAAAAGGCACCCGTAAATTATTGCATATAGTCAATGCAATACTCAGGAAAAAATATGTACCAATGCAGTGGAAAGTAGCAATGATTCCGAAACCTGGCAGCCACCGAATCATAGCAAACGAGCTAAAAAAGATATCGGCAGGAGTCCCGCAGGGTAGTGTTTTGGGACCTATTCTTTACCTGCTCTATACCAGAGATTTACCTCAATTAAACGAAGTTACCGTTGCAATATTTGCAGATGATACTGCAGTTCTCTTACTAGGAGACACTATCGAAGAATCTACAACGAAACTTCAAGAAGCATGTGAGAAAATTATAAAATTGACAAAAATATGGCGTATCGGTCTCAATGAATCGAAATCCACGCATGTGAATTTTACTAATCTAAAAATCAGCTATACAAACCTCTAATCATTAACGGTCAGCAGATTCCGTATGCAAATAAGACTAAATATCTAGGGATGAGCTTAGATATCAGGCTCAGGTGGAAAGAGCATGTTAAAAAGAAAAAAGATGAACTTAATATCAAATGTCGCAAAATGTATTGGCTGTTCGGGAAAAACTCGGAATTGTCAACTAAAAATAAATTGCTGTTATATAAACAAGTGTTAAAACCTGTATGGACTGTATGGAAAACCAACACTAAAATAATACAAACTTTTCAAAACAATGTGCTACGAGGTATAGTTAACGCTCCGTGGTACATTAGGAATGATGACCTCCATAGAGACCTAAATATCCAAGCGGTTGAAGAAGAAATAAAAAAACTTATAATCTAGCCATAATTCATAGACAACGTATTTATCAAAACGTAAACGAAGAACTTCGGGGTATGTTGGACATTTCACATGCAGTCAGATTGCAGAGAACGAAACCACATGATTTAATGGATTAAGGACATCAATGCAAAGACTATTTCAGTAAATTACCTATAAATGGAGCTGGCCAATGGGTCTCTTCGCATTCGCAAATGACTAAATTAAGAAAGAAAAATTACTAGATTGTATTGTATTCAGTTGTAATAGTTAAAATAAAAAAAACACTATCAATGACAGATGAACACCAGGTTAGTATGAACTTTGAATAGCTTTTATTACAGCTTTGAAACGTGATTCGTACATGCAGAAAAAACACTTAACGATGACTGCAAATATTTCTAAAGATCAATATTATACAATACCAGCTCAAAAACTCAGTTAAGCAGGACATCAAGGATAGAATGACTTAAAACAGCAAGTATAAGAATAAGAGTTAAGAGAGAACACAACGAAAGACCAAACATGACACAGATGATGTTTTTATATAAACAAATGAAGAGTAAATATTGAGCATGGGACTCAATAATAATCGTTTTTTGTCCCGCATACCGCGTCAACAATCTAACTCCATCGTGTCCGATCACCAACCAGCTCTTCATACTGTTGTAAACAATTACAAAATGCCAGATGGCTATCTACACCGTCGTCGCCAACAGCAAGTTCTTCGTCTTCTGAAAAACTGCCCTCCTTTTGATTTCATCCACGACATCATGAATTAGCATTTAATTCTTGATCTCGTGATTGAATACAATTTTGGATACCAGCTACATAAAGTTTTGGGCTATATATCACACGCATGTTTCTTCTTTCGAATGTTAGAAGGCATCTCTAGTGCTCATCCATCAATGTCTGAAATTCACATTCATGAGTCTGATCAACACTCTGTACAATTTCAAAGTTGAGTATAGGGTATCAAAAAGTAACTCAACTTTGACACAGCATTGTGACTACATTACTGTCATTTTACACAGTTTACGTATTTCTTTGGTTTTATTTAAGCGCATATAGCAGTCTTTCGATTGATCGAATAAGCTTGCTTGGTGTACATCGCAAGATAACTAATAGTACTTGGAAAGAAACATTCGTGGTTTGATCTGTATGACTGATCGATGGATGAATCCTCCTTGGTAATCGTTAATTGGCTCCACCAGAGAAGTAATTCTTTCCAAGAATGTACGAAAGTAACTTGTATGATATGCAAAGGAGATCTATACTGCATTAAGTCTCGCTTTTTAAGCGATCTCCTTTTTTTTAAAGATTGGACATAACGAGACCACTTCCATTTTTTCGGGCAAAGCTTCATTTTTTCGTACTAATCACATAAAGTCGTAAATGCAGTTCGACAAAGCTACCCCTCCGAATACCAAGGACTCTAAATAAATGTAATCAACTCTAGTGATTGATTTTACGTTAATCAATGGATGGTTAATAATCTCCTTTACTGTATCATTATGCACCACATGAAAACAAATTCCAGTGCCTGCATTTCATTTGAGATATCAGATATTGATCTTCAGCAATAGAAAACAAGTTTTCTAATATGTTCAACAAATGATATCAACGGCCACAGAATATGCTTCCCATCTGGTATTTGGAAGGGATCTTAAGACACTTTTATCTCCACATGATTTAAAAATTCCCCACTTACTTGCTATGGCCGAAAAAGTTCACTGTCTACTGACACCAGTCAACAGTGCTTCAGCCAACAAGATTCAATGAATAGGCTGTAACGTATAGTAAACCTATTTGCTTCTGGAAATGTTTGCTGCATCACCTTATTAGCAGCATTATAAAATTGAATTTTATAAATTTCCGTCTTTTAAGTACCTAAGTACAGCACTTAACAGCTCATTAGGTGTCTGATCTGGCGTTGATTCGACTGACATGCTGAAATAATCAGAGAAGTTTATTTAGTCAATGATGGTGTGGGTCTTTTGAGCCATTAATTGAATTAATTTCTCGCAAATAGTTTTTGACATATATGAAGGGTTTAATTGTCAGATTGACTGTATTTGGAAACATGGACTTCTAAAAATCTATTTTTAGAGAAGCTAAGCCACGTTCTGCTAACGTATATTAATATTAGCTACGTCACGTCTTTAGACTTGTTGCCAGTAATGATCTTCCCCTGAATTGGAGTTTTCAAAACTTTTGTACTTATCCCGCACTTTCTCTCTGGGTTAAGTATTTCGGTATAGAATCTCGATGTGTGACTTTTTCGTGATTATCAACTACACTCGTCATCAATAAATTCCAGATACCCGAATTTCTTCATAAATATCCGTTTCTAGAGCAGTTACGCATTGTATAAAGTTACAATTATATTTAACGTAAAACAGTATGGTGGAGATTCGGAAAGCGATATGCGTAATGCGCCATAACCAAGTCTCATTTTATGACCGCTCACTAATGGTGTTTGTGTTTCTACGAGGTGGGACCATATCCATCGACTGCATATCGTGGACCTCCTTGCAGCTAATGTGATTTCATACTCCCCATTTATTGGACTGTGGTTTAAAATAATGAATCGCTAGACCTTATATTATCCACTTTGTCGTTAATTATTAAAATGAGGTGCGATGGAATTAATCGAATAGTTGGCGCGCTTGCTGCCATGACTTAAATCAATTTGAACGTGTGTGGGATATGCTAGGCAATTGTTTTACGTCAAGCGAAGACCTTCCAGAAAACTTTTTAGCAAGTCAGTAGATAACGTATGTTTAAAAAAAACTGCGAATAATATGTCCAATGAAAAGATTTTGTGAGCAGGGTAATTCTGATTAATGTAAAGCTCCGCCAAGGTTTGTAAAAAACTCACTGTGGAATTTAAATTTTTTTTAATTAGATAACTAAATAAACGTAGGTACCTAAATATTTTATAAATTCTTTGTCCCTTCTTTAACTTGATATCCTAGGCATGTGCTTAAAGTGCTTGATGGGTCATCCAGGACTGACAGTTAATTATTTTAAGAAGGTAATAAAAATTCGTGCGGTTGTTCCCTACTCTGACCTTTTCAAGTCATAATTATTATTTCTTCTCTTACTTTTATCTTGCTACGGTAACCGCAATTCTGATTATAATTTGAAAATCATCAATAAGCCGCAGACCAGAACCTATAAGAAATTTCTGGCAGTTAATCAATCGATATTGAGCCTAAACTGTATTATTTCTTAGTCAGGATCGGTTTCAGCGTTTAGGAGATCCATGTAGCAGGGTCTGACCTTTACCAATCATACCATGAATCTGATTCCATCGGTTTGATCACAAGCCAACTCTTCATATTCGCATTAAATTCCTGGTCTCTTGATTGAAAAGAACTTGGTATGTGCCATCAACGTCGCGTTTTGGGCAATATATCACACGCACGATTGTTAGACTCATCTGTCAAGGTCCAACTTTGAAGAGCTCTGCCTTAATGCAATCAACTCCTGGTGAACGATTTTTCGTTAATCACTGCATGGTCATGGCAGAATTTCTCGTAGGATGGATCCTCTATGCGGTCTGTATTTGATGGTATTCATATACAGCTTGTGATATATTTGGAACATTAAGGTGGGTAGAAAAATGTTCACGCCGATAAAAATGTATCAAGTGCCGCATCGACGTTAACACAGAGGTTTCCATCCAAAATGACATTTGACCGAAATCTTAAGGTATGCTGCAATTCGGTGGTTCGTCTTCTGTCTACAAATTCGGTTAGCTATCTTCCTAGCTAGGACTGTTTTATTTCTTCTTGCAATTGTAAACCGAGTCTGCGCTTCATTGTGGGCTGTATTTCGTTACAGTAAGACGACACTCCTCATCAAACCAATCATTTTTAGGCGTAGTTTTCATTGTACTGAGAATGTGCTGAGCAGCATCGACAACCGAGGTTTTCAATACGGCCCAAACACTGTTTACTTCTTCAAATTGGTGATTAGATCGAAATGCTATGGCTGACAAGATCTTGATATTTTCGTTGCTTTTCGTCATTTATCAGACCTTCGCAGGAGAGTCGCGATGTAAATTCTTCTGTCCTCCCTGACAAGATAATGGTCACTGCCCACGAATTTTGTTGACGACCGATGAGATCTCACATCTTGGACAACCCGAGCCCGCACTTTGGAAAACAACATATGGTCAATTTGGTTTCGGGATGTTTTACGTGAATGTGTTCATGTACTTAAATTGATGTTTTTATGAGGAAATAATTTACTTGCTATTTTATCATAAGCAATCGCAAGGTACGTCATTATTTCTCCATTTTCGGCCGCAGTTTCGTGTCGGCGTAGCACGGACCTATAACATAAGTCGGTCTGATTTCTACCAGCTCTATCATTTAAGTAACCAATCTAACATATTATTAATAAATGAGTTTTTATATTGGGGTTGGCCCACTTCAGAGTTCGCATGTACACAGACAATTGACCGGTTGGCATATGTTACTTCCTGAACTTTAAACCTTTTTAACATAAGCCCAATGATAAATCCAAGATTTCCGAGCTCATCTCTAATCGAGTCTAGCCCTGGAAAACATGGTCTCCACTTTTAGGCCATCAAGTTTCTTGAAGCGCTGAGTTCCAGCCGATACTCTTTCATCCACGTGATAAGGCCGTCCAACGCACCAGGTTTTCTAAGTGAATGCACGTTCCACACGCCGATCTTCAATCTCGTATTCGGGTACTTATGCGGAGGTTATTTTAACAGTATCCGATTTTTTTGTTTTTGTTGACATTTTTAACATTTGAATTTGTGGTGATATTCTATGGCTTCGTTCGAAATATTTACGAAAAATGGATTCCCCAAACCACAGGATAATAAAATAAAATAAATTAAATAAATTGTTCTTAAATTAATTTATTATGCAAAATATGTATTTTTTTTTAATTAATTATCTTTTCATCTAATTTTTTATGGGCACAATATTTTCATTCTCAGTTTTTTTTTTGTTTAATTATTTTATTTAACTTATTATTATTTATAATATTATTTATTTATTTGTATTAATGAAAAAATAAACTTTAATTTATTTTATATTTTTTGTTTGTTTTTCAATTTATACAAAACATAATATGATGATAAAAATTTGATAATTTTTCAAAACTATTTATATAAATTTTTTTGTTTGATATTAATTAATAATTATTTGTATTTGTTTTAATATGTATATATATAGAATTAATATGTAAATACTATAATTTTATATTTATTCTGTTGCTTTCGTTTGTTAATTTATTTTATAATATTCTACAATTATTATTGTAACTCTTTTTTTTTAATAAACTTTTTAATTGTTGTAAAATATTAACATATATTTAAGACAACTGGTTTTATAATTAATAAATATATTTAATAAAAACCTCTAGTAATTATTTACATTTTTATTTATTGCTTAAATATAATAATGTTGAGATATATTATAAATAGAGAGAAATTTCCATTTGTTCCAATTACAGAAGATAATTTTTGTATCCAGAATGGGTTACAATTACCTAGATCGTTTGTATCTGATTAAAAAAACTATAATTATGTAACAACATAAACTAGACCTTTCGACTACATTTTGGTAATTGTATAAACTAATTTTAAAATATCTTTTCAATGAGATTCATTGATGTATGTAAATCTTAGTGGTAGCTACATGGCAACATTGGTTTAACCTAGGTCGCAACTACTTTAATAGTTAGGCTCTTTTGGAATGGCCTTCTGAAACAAATGAATCGAAATTTGTATGACTGTACGAAAAACAAATCTCGAAACATCTGGAAATGAAGAAATTCTAATTCTAAACAGATTAAAAAATGATAATATCTAAATTCTATACTCATAAAATATTTTTAAAATTTCATAACACATCGTCAATTTCATATTTGATATTAACAGCGTACACACACTTATTGATATGTTTATAAAAACAGTAAAATCGGTTTATCTTTAATCACCACTTCCTGTTGGTTGATACCTAAAAATTAAGCATAAATCGATTTGCGTTGACAGTCCACAATACCAACAGATACACTGTTGATATTACATTATTCATTAATATGTTCAACTTTATTGCCGGATATCGGATCCAAACTACTAAAAATCCAACTGCTATTTATTTTCAACTTAACAATTTCATAATAGGAAAATTCGCATCGGATCGAATTTTACGATATCGGAAAAAAATCCGAAATAGGATTATTTCATAACAGCCCCACAGTTTAATGAAGTTAATAAAACAAATTAAGCGTATTCAAAAGTCACACTTACCGCAATATCGATCGGTGAATCTATGGCTTAACCTCGTCTCAACTAAGACCTTACGAAGCATTAATACGTATTGCTGCATATTGTAGGTAGGTAGCCCAACGAAATTACGATCCAAAATTGTCCAGTCAACTGCATTAAGTTTTCTAAAACCCAAAACCACTCTTGCCCCAAAATGTAAACCAATGCCACCAATGATGTTAAATACAGATACTTAACGTTAAGACTAAATAAATTTCTTTTTAAAATAAAATCTTTTAAAAATGTATTAAAAACTATTGTGACAATGATTAAAGTAAATAGTAACCGGATGTGTAAATGATAAAGACAATAAACTTTGTATAATACGATATAGTAAAGGAAAATTCCTCAACATTATACAGAATTTACGAAAAATATAATTATGAATAATTGTGAAAAACTAAATGAAAATGGAAAATATTATATTTTTATCAGATTATTATTTATATTTTGATGTCGCTTTTTCTTAGCGTCCATGGCATCTATAATTGGCTGACGTTTGGCATGATATCGCTTATTTAATTCTTCTATTTCTTTCTCCATATCTAAATCTATAGTGTTCAGTCGTTGTTGTAGTTCTTCAAAACTTAAAAATTTTAACTGAAAACAACGAAAGAGATTTTATAATATATAAGTAGGTTGTATATTGTAGGGTAGGTATATCGATTACTTACAAATTCAAAATTTTCCCCATCGAGAAAATTTCGCTGGAACTTCGCTTGGTTCTCTTGATGTTTTTGCAATGCATTAATTTGTTCTTCACGATGCATTTGTTGTTGTTGCTGCTGTTGTTGTTGTTGTGCTATCTGTGATGCTTGATCGGGAATATAATTTTTCGTACCTGGTAATTGCATTTGCAATTGAACATGCGATTGAAATCTTTGTCCATCGTTTAACTGATTTCCGACTGCCCCTGAAACACCGCCAACTCCATTACCACCACCAACCGGGGTTTGGGGTTGACCACTTTTTTGCTGTTGTTGTTGTATTAATTGATTTGCATGATTTATATTATTTACATTTGAGGCACCATCCTTCCGATCAAAATGTGCAAGAAATAGAGGACGATACTTTGGCTTCTCGGGATTATTATCTAAAATACTGAAAATTTATAGCAAACTCAAAACAATTTGAATTACACATCAATACGCATACTTTTTAATGTTGAATCTTCGGAATCACTATTTATGACCATAGTTCCTAAATTTGATTCTAATTCAACCATTGTTCCACTTTCTGGCACAAGTGTTCCATAATCTTCGTGTGCAATCATTGTTCCACCATCTAGTGTATCCGGACGTAATGTTCCTGGATCAGCGGGAAACTCTTTAAGCGTTCTAGAATTAGGTTGGTCGTCATCATCCGATTCTTGATCTTGCTGTTGCTGTTGTAATTCTTGATTTTGTAGTTGCAATTGCTGTTTGGCTTGATTTATGGCCGCCTGTCGATAACTTTGACTATCACGAATTTCACTAGCTTCTGCAATCATTTTACTTAAAATACTACGCGATTTTGCATTTTCTATTTTACAAACGAAAACCAAATAGTAAATTTACGCTTACGAATAAATGTAAATTTTATTTTTTTTTTATTAAAAACTTACTTATAAATTGATGTTTTAATAATGAACTAGCATCGGCCCGATCGCTTGGATTTTTTACTAAACATAAACTAACAAATTCAATAAATTCGGATGACCAGCGATCTGGATCTCGAAATGATGGTGGAGGCTTCGTTGGTATCATAAATATTGCTCGCATCGGATGTATATCACCATAGGGTGGTTTACCTTCAGCCATTTCTAAAGCTGTTATACCTAATGACCATATATCAGCACCACAATCATATCCTATTTCTTCGATAACTTCGGGCGCCATCCAAAATGGTGTACCAATAACTGTATTGCGTTTTGCCATTGTGTCTGTTAATTGGCCAGCAACACCAAAATCAGCTAATTTTGCATGGCCCTCTGAATTCAGAAGTATATTTCCTGCTTTAATGTCCCTGAAGAATATATAATAACTTATTAAAATCATCCTTACTTACTACAATCAAATTTCAATGTACTTTACCTATGTATTTTTCGTCTTAGATGTAAATATTCAAGGCCTTTTAATGTATCACAAAGAACTGTTGCAATTTCTTCTTCTGTCAACGTTTTCTTTCTTAATCTCATTATATCTGAAACACTTCCAGCGCCACAAAATTCCATTACTATCTAAAATTACGACGACAAAATAACGATTATTAAAAATTCGCACAATTCAATAGGAAACAGAATGTCTAATAATTTTGGCCAGTTTTGCCTTGTCTCGACGAAAATTAATGCTACAAAGTATGTGGAGCTATTTTTACGGGCGACTCTATCGTTTGAACCACTTTTCAGCTTTTTTATGCTGTACCAGAAGATTATAGACGAATCATCGTCAAATACAGTGATCTCTTCGTTTTCCGATGATTGGCTCACCTTCAAAACCATTTCACAGTGTATCATGCAGAAGATGAATAAACACATCTATGATCTCATGTTGAGTTTTAAATCCATGGGCCGACCCATCTTCCATGTCAGATGTACTATAGACTGGCATGGAGCTAATGTGCAGATGGATACACATAGATCGGACATATAGTCGCATATTGTTAGTGCCAATGTCATAATGTGCCAATTGAGCCTGAGTGACGGAGGACACAACAAAACAAAATCGAAAAGGTCGAAAAAAGCGTTAAAGTAATGCAATCAACTCAAAGTTGAACGTCTTTTGGGAAATTTGGGAAATAGTATCGAAACAAGTCTTTAATGTAATAAAAACGTTAGAAGTATTTTCTTCATAATATATGGTGTTAAGTAACAGAAAGCCGTTGGACGAAAAACAATTTGCCTAATAATTTTAAATCATTATTAAATAAACTATTTCAATTCCTTCAAGCTAGTCCTAGATGAGACTTTTCGAGGTTGATTTCAAAAACATGGTTAAAATTAATTAAGAATAACAGTTATTAATTAAGTATAGTGCCTTGGGCTGGGTCCTGAGGAGCATCACAATTATCAGTTTTCGGGCTACTTATTGTATTGTTAAATTTAACAATCTTTTTTTTTTGTTAGCACTAGCAACCCTTTCGTATATTAGCTTGACTCCAATGTTCAGTAATTTCGATATCATTATTATGTGGTCGAAATAGAAATTTTGAAGTGTAAAACAAATGATTATTCTGAATTAGGTGCAGAAGTGGCTGTTTGAATGCAGAATATATTTAGTATCATAAATTCGTCTAACGACGTTACAGTTAATTTCTTGTGGAAAAGTGGTTTAAATAGAAATCGGTCTATAATTATTAAATAATAAATTATCTCTATTTCTTAAGATTGCATTAAATTAGCAATTATTAGCATATCTGAAAATATCTCATGGTCAAAACTGATACATATTGAAAAGAAAGTTAATTATTATATATCAACTAGAAACCAAGAATATAATTTTTAACTATTATACATAGTTTCGATGTCGAGAACACCTAAGGTTAGGTTGATTAGATTGTTGTGGCTGCTATCGCACACTTAGATCGGCGACCGGTCCGTTGTGATACCACTCTATGAACGGCTATAGGTCCGAGTTTTTCTGTAGTACCATCTGCGCATTGCATAGCTCCATGTCAGCTTATAGTACTGACATGGAAGATGGATCGGCCCATGGATTCTAAACACGACAGGGGATCCAGATATATGTTCATTTTTCACACCGATCGTACCGCCCAAATGATCGAAGGTGAAAACCCCATTTCTTGCATCTTGGGTATACTTAATGCTCTGGTGGAGGAAATTATCGGTGATTACCAAGAAGGATTACGAAACATCCCGCGATGTACACTAGATTGCACTAGTGTATGTAAACTAGTTCTAGATTGCAAGCAAGCCTATGACTCGATAAATTGCGAGAGGCTATGGGATGCGCTTGAATAGTTAGGAATACCAAACAAATACGAACATCTGTGTAAAATGACAGTACCGCAGTCACAATGCTCAATTTTCGCAGTCTTAATTTTTGCTGTGTTCAAATTGAGAACGTTTTAATCGTTTACAACAGTATGTAGAGCTGGCTCGTGATCAAAACCGATGGAGTCAGATTGTTGGCACGATACGAGCCAATAATGTCCTGTAAAAACGTAAAAGCCGATAGTTTAATTTCAACAATGATTTCAGAGGTTAATTGGAGAAGCATCCCTAAAGAAATATAATTTATGTGGAAATGAGAAATATAGTTAGTTGATTCGGCTGGAAGTAAGTTTGGAGCCATATTCCTGAGTTTTAAGGTTCTCATTTATTAAATACTTATAAATTTATCCGTAGTTTGGTTTAGAGCAATTTGAGTGATCTCTTCCTGTGTTGAATTGCGTCCGAAAATATCATCAATCAAACCGATTTTAGCGGGTGTTTAAATATTAGTATTTTAAAACTTCACAAAACGCAGACAACAGATAATGATGGATAGCTACATGTTAAATTTTTATTCAGATCTATGATATCTGACCTAATTATTTGTGTAATTATTTGATATTTCCTTGTAATTTGACATCGATCGTAATCCCCCTATTTCAATTATGCCATTGAAAACTATAAGTTAAATTATCTTGTGATTGCTTTACTGTCAGGGGTCCAATGTGACTCCGATGGCAGATATTTCAAATATGTGACACGCCTTTGTCAAAAATTGACATTTGAATATAACATGAAACTCTTCTGACTGTCATTGGGTTATTCAAGATTTAACCTTACAAAGGTTTGTTTACTGCAATTAATGTAAACAATTCTAAAGAAACGGAAAATATTATGATAATATTTTGACAATTTTCCCATATATTTTGACGATGGAAATATGGGCAAGGTTGATAAAAAATAAAGTTAACGAACAACAAATCATCAAATTTGATGGACAATTTTGAAAGAAATCATATCATGTAGAACATCATGTATTGAAAACATTATATCGAGTCACGCTAGAAAAAGGAAAATCGATTTTATCAGTTACTTTGGAAAATGATTTATTATTATATTTTGAATATTATTCTTATTTATATTTTTATAATTGAAACAAATGTCTAAAAGATATTTCTATTCACGACATACATTCTGAAGTCGTAAGAAATGATTACTACAATATTTCGTAAGCAACATAAGATGGATAAACCATTATAGGAAAAGTATATTAAACCTACGTTCATCAATTATTTATGAAAATATTTGATTTTATAAGGGGAAAGCAAAACCCAATTATTATTGAACCTTGAACATACGACGTATTCATTGAAAGCTTTAAGAGGCACAAAGTTCCTGGTATTAAACAAACAAATGTTCGTCGATAGAACTGTGACGTTGACACACAATTCAAATTCGTGATTGGTGTCATTACATTGTGTACAAACAAAAATAGAACGACCGGTAAATTAAATAAATAACTATAGGAAAGGTACCTGACGAGATGGGCTAATCTTGACAATAACACTTTCATATAATAACGTTACTTATGAGTTCGAAACTAGCCCAATAAAATAAAATTCAGACAGACTAAAATTTAAAATTCGGGGACCCCGAAGACATGTGATCTATTCACAACTAAATAAGATTTAGTTAATCGGAATAGTGTAAATAAAATTTAGAGAATTCCTCTGCGGCAAACTAATATTGATCAACAGACAGCAAAGCCAGGAAACCAAAATCAACTTATCTGGTTTTCAACGGCCCTCGTTCCAAAATTGCTGAAATAATTATTATAAAACTCAGTTCATGCCAGAAAACTGTTTTATTTTGATACGATTTGAGATTAATAAGTTATTTTGAGCACCATTTTTGTGTGTATTAGATTGTTTAGTTAATTCTAGGAACATATTGTATTATGGCCGAATTAAATAATTTATTGTACTACCTAGTTATTTGACTGGTACTTCTATAGCAGACAGCTCTACCACTCGATCAATAGAGCTGAAAATATCTGTGAATAAGGGCTGAAAATATCTGTGAATACCTATAGTATAAATAAATATGTAAATTGAGAGCAATGCAAATCCCAATGTTAAAGTTAATTCTGTTGTTTGACCGCGATATTTTTAAATCTTATGTTAGGGCGAATATTTATGTTCGAGTTTTTCAATAGTTGCTGATGATTTGAACTTTCTAATGCGGTGGTTGATACAAGAGCAATCAGTGTCATTTGCGATCTTTTAGACGTCGATAGTTCGTCAGTTTTATTTCAATCATGCTTAAGTTGAACGTAGAACTAGTAGATGATGATATTGCACAAAATTTTCAAAATTAGTAACAATTGTAGCCATTGTATCGTACAGGTGAAGACAAAATATATGAACCCATATATGTCCATATTGTAAATTGGTGTAATTATGAGGACATATTTTACGTGTCGTTATATCGTTACAAAAAATTCGAACTATTCACTTAATTTATTAATTTTGATGATTCGACATACAAACCGACAATTCCATACTTTCAGACATTTTTTGAATATATTTCAACAAAACCAAATTAAAATTTTATCATCCATCAAAAGCTAAGTATCAATGAGCAATTAAGCACGACTAGGTAGAGTACATACATTCTAGTCAGTTTACTTCGAGTTTACCTAATAAATGCCTCTACCCGCTATATGGAGAAATTTCTATAGACTATCACAAGACAGTTGGATAATGGCTACAATAGACAGCTTTTCAGTTCTATGCCATAGGCTTTAATTGAAAAATTGGAGCACAAATATAATCGGCACAATAGAAGGTTTGCTTGACATTGGTAACCTTTCAGCACTAATCTTTTTTTCACGACTTCAATCAACTAAAGCACAGTCACTAGAAGATCGGAAATCTGTGAGTTTATTTCAAAAACTAAGCTAATTTATCATCTAAATAAGTCACATGGCTTTATTTACATGTTTTAAGCAGAAGAATTTCAGGCGATCAGATAACCGTGTTTTGTATATGTAACGTCCATGGATGACAGGGTAGAATCTTAACAAATTAGTAAATAACAAATTGGTTGTACATCGCTTTCAACAAAATTACCCAAGTCACAAATATCACCATTCGAAGGTGATTATACAGAATTACAACTATATCGACTTCGATCTAAAACTTCACCTAACAACTAAACGTTCAAATAGCCACCTTCACCAATATATTATTAGTTACATCCCATGAAATAATTTAAGGGTATGCCTTTATCATTAGGTGACCAAGTTTAATTCCACGAAGTTTATAGATCCTACAAAATAATGACAAATAGAAAATACTCATTCCATAAAATCGAACATATCAAGCAAACCAAAAACAACTTTTAATTGTTTTAAAGCATCATAGTACTACAGTTGCGGGAACATAGGTCGATGTCGAACATATTTCTATCAACACCAAACCCTTTTACATAAGCAGAAGCTTATAAGAAGTATTGGGAGAGGTGAAATAACCACATTACGATGGATATTAAGAATAAATGACCATCAAATAGCATCACACACATAACCAACGATTGGTTATGATATCAGCAGCTTGGAAGCCCATCCGAGATCTTATTGACTGAACAATATCTTAGTTTATGAAGAAATTGTCTTAGATTTACTTGATTGTGGCAACAATAAGTTAGCACGAAACTGACATAAAGAAACAGCTCAATTATTTGCTACCACGATTCACATTGATGCAGTAGTTTACGGATTTGAGCAATCGAAGAGAGTGCAGATTTAATAATATGACCTAAAAAGAACAAGACAGTGAATAATTGTGCAAGATGACGACACGATTTTATTACAAAACTGCTATTCAGATGATACATACCATCAAAAGACAAATGATCTATTTCGACCACTTTAGCAGAAATTCTTAACCAAATATAAAGACCCCATAACCAATCTTGAAAACTTCGTAATTATATTTTGCCACAGCATTTCTAAAGAAATCGCTGCACAATGAAATTGCGCGTAGTTGAGTTTAAACATCCAACCAAGTATAATTTAAATATTTCGATAACAACCATTATTATAATTTACTATTAACCGTCAGTAATCACGTCATGAAAACCTTCAATCGTCTGTAGAGATACACGGCACAGAAAAAAGTTATATATACAGAAGGAAACCTACGAACAACAAAATTTCTGATTTTTGAAATTGTCCCTTTACAAAAACAACAAAGAGAATAAAACACTGCAATATAGCTCAAATTCTCTGTTTAAAAATTTTAATTGGTTTG
Source organism: Tipula lateralis (assembly GCA_963932295.1). Taxonomy (NCBI): domain Eukaryota; kingdom Metazoa; phylum Arthropoda; class Insecta; order Diptera; family Tipulidae; genus Tipula; species Tipula lateralis. Next base: position 111,970,372 of record OZ010738.1, read on the forward strand.
TGTGTATTTATTTTGCTTTGAATTTGTGTGTTGTTTTCATTTTCGATAGTTCTTATCAAAGCCGACTGTAGTGTATGTGTGTTCACACAAGCCTGCTTCTTTTTTTTACAGGAGAATAATCAAACGAAAATATCAACCTTTGAGTGTGTTGGTAAACGAAAAAGTCAATATAAAAAATTCAAAATTTGACGTTTCTCACTAACACTACTTAAGGTATATTTCGAAAAACAGAAGCACACTACAAAAGGTTGAGTACTATTATTCTCTTTTAAATCTCTACTAAACTGATAAACTATTGTCAAATGATAATGGTAATTATGATAAACAATGAAAATGAAGTCTATGCAATGACAACTTCATATTTTATGCAAAATAATTTTATTTTATTTTATAATAAATATAGAATAATTGTTATGTAGATACATAGTATAATATTGTGAATATGTAATGCAAAATAGTGTAATATTGTGGATAACATCGAGTGAATGTTGTTAGTTTTGTGTAAATGCGAGTAGGTTAGGTTATTCAAACGAAAATAAAATATATATGAATTGCATAAGGATGAGTGTATTTTGATTCGAAATTCATAAATTACATAATTTACATTAGATTTTATTAAAATATTTTTATCGAATTAAAATGTTGATGTCTTTAGGTGTATGGTTGCGTGAAAAAATTTGTGTAGATTTTTAATGTACATGGTATGAATGTTTAATTCTGATAAAAGATACATATGCTGTTTAAAGTTTGAATGTTTTAATTTGTCCTGTTCAAGTAAAAACTGGAAATAAATTTTGCAATAAAACCATACTTTCCGCAATAAATATAATGTAACTTTAGTTTTGACATCAATATAGTTTTTTAAATGATAGTTTGACACAGAGAGAAAGATACGCTCATTTATTTTTTTATTTTACTTTTCTTGTACATTTTTACTCAATAATACTTTTTTTTTTTTTTTTTTTTTTTTTTTTTTTTTTTATATTTTATTCTATGCTATCTTTTTTGGGGCTCAAGGCTCTCCCAGCTCTTTCGCGGTTCGCTTATTTACGTCCTACTTTACGCCTTAACGGCCAAATCGAGGACGTACGGCTATAGGTCCGATTTTCGTAGAACCATCTGCGCATTGCATAGCTCCACGCCAGCCTATAGTACTGACATGGAAGATGGGTCGGCCCATGAGTTCTGCACTCCAACAGGGGGTCATAGATGTGTTCATTTACACCACCGATCTTAATAATACTTAGTGGTGTGCGTTTGTTTATTTTTTTATACTGTATTCGCATTCGTGTACGAATAGAAGAATATTCACTAATACCACTAAAGGTTGATATGCTTATACAGCATATGTATGCATAAAGTTTGGCTTGTGTGAACACACAGAAACTACAGTTGGCTTTGTTCGGGAGTGTTAAATTTTTTTTTTTTAATTTTTACTTTCGTATTTTCTGAGATAACCCCAAACTAACGACATAACCCCAGAAAAAACGACAATATTTTATACGTAGGTTTCCTTCTGTATATGTTATTATTTTCTGTGTACATGGTCTTTCGAGGCGGATTTAATGTAGAGAACAATCATACGAGTATGTACTACGTTGATGGCAGATACATATAATGCAGTTTCGAAATCGTCAATTTGATTCAAATTCTTCGAAGGCAAAGAGATATCAGTTTATTGGCTGCACGGCCTATAAATCTATCTAGGCTTATGAAGTCTCTCAATTAAGCAAATTTTCTGCGAGAAATGAAAAATACTAAATCTCTTTTACTCCCCCATAAGACCCATAAAATACCACCACATTATCCAGATCTTGTCGTAGGAGGCGAATTTTTGTAGGAGGCGAACGAAAAATCCGATTCGACACGGATTTACCCAATTATGAAACTTGTATTGTCGGATTTCTATATAAACAAATTTATTAATTTAGTTATTTTTTATTTTATTAATTTTAATAATTATTTTATTAATTTTAATAATTATTTTATTAATAGTAATTATTATTAATTTTTTTTAAAATTTACGTAAAATTACGATAACGTTTTGCTTATTTTTATATATAAACGTCAAAATACGATCAATCGAAAGAAAATACGTCAACTAAATAGCAGTTGGATTTTGTTTTGTGCACTCGGAAAAAAACCGATTCGATTTTGCTTTTTAGTTTCGTAATAGAACGGATTTCTCCGTTAACGGAAAAATCCGATTTAAATTTATTTCATAATAGTCCCCCTGGACTTTCAGGCAATCCATTGTCTGGTCACTGCAAAGCTACGATGGAAATTTTCCTACAAGTCAGGGAGGACGGGAGAATATACAACGCGATTCCCCTATGAAGTCAGCAATAGCGTTTTGCGATCTAATTACCGATCTGATGAAGTATACAGTGTCTGGCTCATAATGAAGCGCTATAGCCCATAATGAAGCGCAGACTCGGTTAACAATCGCAAGAATTAACCAGCCCTTGCTAGGAGGACAGGTAAGCGAATTTGTAGACTGAAGAGGCGCGAATTGTAGAAGGCTAAATCCTATGAGTACAACAAGTCATTAATGAGCGCAATTCGTGTTATTTCTTTAAAGGAATCACTGAATCGCACTATACCTTAAGATGTCGGTTAACTGCCATTCGCGACCAGGATGGAAACCTCTGTCGGTAGTCGATACATAGCGTGTACATTTTCTGACCTACTTAATGTTCGACATGTGTTACAAGCTGTATTTGAATACCCTCAAATACAGACCGCAGGGATGTTCATTGAGGATTCAGCCAATGAGGAATCCACCACGATCATGCAGAGATAAAAGAAAAATCGTTCACCAGGAGTTGATTGCATTAATTCAGAGCTTTAGATATTCGGAGGGCTAACTTTGTGGGACCGACATTTCGACCTTATTCAAGAAGGGTGATCGAACCAAATCCAAGAATTATTCCTCTGGTGGAGGAAATTATCGATGACTACCAAGGAGGATTCCGTCCAAATCGGTCAGTCACTTATCAAGTTTCGTTAAGGGAGATTCTTTCCAAGTACGCAGGTGTTCCTAGATTTCAAACAAAGCCTATGACTCGATCAACCGAGAGATACTACGGTATGCGTTTGAATATTGAGGAATATCAAACAAATACGTACATTAATCTCATGTTGGAATACATTCTTCGTAAAAGTGAAACAAGACACTGTCTTATTCCGACAATCCAATCCTTGGCTCCAATATTAACTAAAATTTTTCTCCTTTCTTATAAGCAAGGTAAATACCCGAACGCCTGGAAGAGTGCGATGGTGCAACCGGTTCTTAAACGTGGTTGTGATAAAACTGACCCTTCAAACTACCGGCCAATATCAATTGTGTTAGCCGTGGCTAAAGTTTTTGAGAAATGCATGAACCAACAACTGGTGCATTATTTTGAGATTAATAAAATAATTTCAGATAAACAATATGGCTTCCGCGAAAGCCACTCCACAACCGATCTCTTGACGTATGTTACAAACAAATGGAATCTCGCCCTTGAGCACCACGGAGAAGCCTTTGCAATCGCCTTGGATATATCCAAGACTTTTGACAAGTTTTGGCATGAGCATCTCATTTGTAAACTTGTGGCATACGGCTTGAATTCGATGACCGTCAAGTGGATAAAAAGCTTTCTGAAAGACCGAAAGATCAACGTTGTGCTAAATGGGAGTTCATCAACGACACACTCCCCAAATGCCGGAGTCCCTCAAGGATCAGTTTTGTCACCAACTTTGTTTTTGTTATACATTTATGACTTGTTGGATAGCACTGTAAACCCTATCCACAGTTTTGCCGATGATGCAACATTGCACTCTTCTATTTCATTCGAGGTCGAGCCTACTCTTTCAGAGTTAAACGGTAAACGGGTGGAAGTTGTCACTTCGCTTAATTCCGACTTAAGTACAATATTTGAATAGGGAGTTAAAAATCAGGTCAAATTTAACGAGAAAAAAACAGAATTATGCACATTCTCGCGTAAAAGAATTCACAACGAATACCCTTTTGTGGTAAAAGGACACGTTCTCGTGAGTTGTGACTCAATTCGTCTGCTTGGTGTTCAGATTAGCAACAATCTAAAATGGAATGAACACATTATCGCATTAGCCAAATCACCTTCACGTAAACTCGGGTTCCTCAATAGATGCAGACGGCTTTTTAAATCGCATCAGGTTCTCCAAATATATAAAACCTTTATTAGACCGTGCATAGAATATTGCTGTCAGGTTTGGGGAGGAGCATATGGCACTGCTCTCCAGTTGCTGGATAGAGTTCAGTGGCGTGCCATCCGAATAATACGAAACCCCAGACTTACGAAAGATCTAGACAGCCTACAGCACCGCAGAGATGTTGCAGAACTCTGCATGTTCTATAGATTAATAAATGGTAAATGTTCTGCAGAATTAAAGGAGAAAATAACACCATTTCTTACGCCAGGACGGGTAACACGAGGAACGGTTAATGCGTATAGGTTTACGGTGAAGCTGCCGAAACCTCGAACTGAAGATGCAAAGCGCGAATTTATTTATCGAACATCTAAGAAGTGGAATTCGTTGACTGGTTTTCAATTTCCGTTGAAGTATAAAATGCATAAGTTTAAGGCATCAACCTTAACTTGAAGGATCGCGCGTTGGGTGAAGGAGCTCTGACAGTTACAAGGAGCTAGGTCAGTCTAAAAGTCCGCCATTCACCCAACTAAAACAAAACGTAAAAAAAAAAAATCCAATCAACTTTTTGCGGAGTGAAAGAGATACTTCATCCAGTGAAACAGTGTTCAGCTTCCGTTGGTCTCAAAATCAACGTGTCCAAAACCAAATATCTGATCTCTGGTTTTCGAGATCATGACGCAATTGATTTCAGTAGTGGTAACCACACGTTTGAAGGAGTGATGAGATTCAAGTATCTTGGATCTCTCATTACTCACGATAATAGTGAGGAAGAGGATATCAAGGTTCGCCTTGTCGCTGACAATCGGATTTTATATCCTCTACGTCTACTTCTGAAATCAAAATATCTCGCAAATACGGATAAGCTGACATTGTTCAGAGTGTTCATCACTACGAAAGATAGCTTCTAACATTCGAGAGAAGAATCATGCGTGTGATATATGGCCAAGAACGCAAAATTAATGCCACATACCGATTTCAAAGGACAGCGAGTACGCTGGCTTGTTCACGTCCTGCGTGCTGATCTGAACCGAATGATACAGCGATTTTTGATCGGATGTGCTTATAAATGCGAAGTGGTTGCTGGGGCGACGATGGCTCCAGGCGTATAGAGAGCTATCTGGCATCTTATAATTACGTGCATAATTATGAAGAGCTGGCTTGTGATCGATGCCGATAGTCAGATAGTTGACACGGTACGGACTAACAATGGCCTATAAAAGCCGTCAATTTTGTGATATGATTTAAGTGAACACACTGATATATTTTAATCGGTTTAATATTCCACCCAACAAAAATAATTTAATTTAATGTTTTTATCACAAAACAATTAGGATAAATAATATTGTTGCACGGCGAGATAATAACAAATAGACTTACCCATAAATCATTTTGATTAAAATAACTTCCATAGTATCTGACCACATACGGTGAGTCACATTGTTGCATGATCGAAATTTCTTTAATTATTTCGTGCAAATCCGATTCTACGGGCACCTGTTTAATGGCCACAACATGGCCACTTTCCTTGTGCAATGCTTTGTACACAGAACCATAGCTTCCTTCGCCCAATTTACAAATTATATCGAATACTTCTTCTGGTGGCCGTGTCAAACTCTCCTCGGACAGTTTCTTTAATTCGCTAAAATGAGAAAAACAAATTAAGAAAATTATTTAAACATTTTTCATAAAAGAAAATTTGTTCATAGTGGGGTGTACGAGAACCTTTCCCAATCGATTGAATACAATATTGTATGACCCGTTTTATTATCAATTTCACAATCCTCGTCCGAAATAGGATTTTCAAGCATTATAATTGTTTAAACTATTTTCCAATGTTTTCAATCCAACACACGATACCGCGACTAAAATTGAGCGACAAAAGACGATACAAAAACAACATAAAGCGTTAAAACAACAAAAACAAAAAGGATTAAAATTAGCCTCACATAAATATATTTTAATAGAATATCAATAATCGATAATACGTTGAATACTTATATTAATCAAATTATACCACAAACACGAACTACAGTTTATTGATAGTTTTGAACAATGATAAAACAACAAAATAGTTTTTCCATTACATGGACTGATGGGAGACTAAAAATATAAATTTGAGGTTAGGTTCGCACGGTCAATCGTCATACAGTAGGTTAGAGAGAGAGAGAAAGAGAGTACGAATAAATTATTTATTATGCCCGATAGTAAATGAAATTCCACAGTATACAAACTATCCAATGTACACAATACGATTATAAATAAAACTACTCATTTCAATACGATTAAATCACAATAAACAAACACATTCGAATACCTTGTCGAACTATTGGAAGACACCATTTTCGTGTGTATGTTACTCGCGTTCCCAAACTGGATGTGTAATGTGTCAAGATGTTTCCTTCCTTTGCACTCGGAATTGCGGCTCGATTGACTGTATTTCACTTTTGCACTTATCTTAAAACATATTCACACTTATCCTGTGCGTACAAAATTATAAAATTAACAATATTTAATTAAAACAAAAATAAAATTTAATAAAATAAAATAAATTAAAAGTACAACAAACGAACACTCATTATTTGTCAAAATATTTTCTTTATGTATTCCAATTTTTTTTCTTGAAGATGTGAATTTTTTACAATGCTACCAACGTAGAAAAAACCAAATATATAGCGATAGAATGCAGTATTTTTATTCACTCGAGACTCAAACCAAATAGTAATTATATATTTTTTAATCGTAAAGCCGACTATAAACAAACATTATTTATATGAATAAACATTTGAATTATGTAATTATTATTAGGTTATCTAATAATAAACTAATTACTAAACGTTATGCATCGTTTTTGTCACAATTTTAGTTTTACTATCGCGACAGTTTACGATACTATATCGCTTATTATTGGCTTTTATCGAAATGTGTATGTACTATATAAAACGTGTGGGTATCAGATCCGTTATGGATTTTTTTTATTTATTTTACGTGATAAAAATAGTTTTTATCACAATTTTTTGAGAAAAATATTTACTTACACATTTGATTAATCTTAAATGTAAAATTGTATATGATGAATAGAATTTCTAAGGACAGATCTTGGGGCAACAACAAACTGACTAATTAAGATTGTTTTGAAATGGTATGGTTGGCCATGTCATTAATGAGCCTTATTGAAAGGTAATCGCTCTTGATCAACACACATAATGTGAGCAAGATGTTTAATTTTTTTTATTATTTTTTTTTTTAAATAGTCTTTTCAGACTAACCATCAATTTACATCTGGATTCTTACAAACAGCGATGCACAGTGCCTGTTCGTTGGTAGGTAGCTGCTCACATACTAACGAGCTCGAAGGGTTTGGTTCTCTTTAGTCTCCTAACCAAATGTTCATTATCCAGTAGCCCAGAGGCTTCCGCATTGACATGTTCCATTAGTCTTGATTCATGCTTCGATGCAAATCGTTTTATTTCGAGTTTTATATCTGGAATCTCCAAATCACGATGCAAATCACTATTACGAATGTACCAGGGTGCATTGACTATACTCCGAAGTACCTTATTCTGGAAGTTTTGTATAAGTTTAATGTTAGTATTTTTAGTACAGCCCCAAAGCTGAATGCCATATAGCCAAATCGGCTTAAGAACCTGATTGTAAATCAGTATTTTGTTGTATATGCTTAATTTTGACCTTCGCCCAATTAGCCAGTACAATTGTCTATATTTAAGATCAAGCTCTTTTCTTTTCTTCTTCACATGCTCTTTCCATTTAAGTTTAACATCCAGAGTCATACCCAAGTATTTAGCAGAGTTCACGTTCGGCACCATCACATCGTTTAAGCTGATTGTCGGCGGATTAACCAATGATTTATTCGTAAAGTTGACATGGGCAGATTTTAATTCATTAAGTTTGATTTTCCATCGCTTGGTCCACTGGCGAATTTCATCACTTGCACATTGAAGTTTATTCGCCGCTTCTTCCACAGTTTGCTCTGTTGATAGTATCGCGGTGTCGTCAGCAAACGTTGCTATGCTTACGTGGTCGGGCTGTGGTATATCACTTGTATATAGTAGGTAAAGGACTGGACCTAGAACGCTGCCTTGTGGAACACCTGCCCTTATCTCTCTCAGTTCAGAATACTCATCTTCTTGTCTTACTCTAAAAAGCCTATCAGATAAATATGATCTCAAAAGATCAATATATGGCCCCGGAAGCATAGCATTAAGTTTATGTATTAAACCCTCGTGCCATACCTTATCGAAAGCTGCTGCCACGTCCAGAAATAAGGTCGAACAAATTTGTTTTTCTTCTAACGCCTTTTCTATAATGTCTGTTATTCTGTGAACCTGATTAATTGTAGAATGTTTGCATCTGAATCCAACCCGGTATTAGGTCTCTACTTTCTATTATTGGCTTCATTCTCTTCAAGAGTAGTCTCTCCATTAGCTTTGAAATGATAGGGAGCAGTGATATCGGACGATACGATTTAGCTTCACTGTGCGGTTTACCTGGTTTCGGTAAAATAATAACTTCCGCAACTTTCCAGGCCGAAGGAACATGTCTTAATCTAATAACAGCATTTAAGTGAGTTAGTTTAGCGATAGCTTTCTTTGGTAGTTGCTTTAAAATTTCTCTCGTTATAAGGTCATATCCAGGTGCCTTTGCTGACTTCAGATTGAATTGTATTTCACTGGTAACTTCTTTTTGGGTTGTTAGAGGAATTCCACCCTCATAATTGCTGCTTTCATTTTCGATTATAATATCCGATTCAATCTCATTCGGTTTGAAAATATCAGCCAAATGGTTAGCAAATTCTTCAGCTTTTGCTTTGTTATCTCTAGCCCACGAGCCATCATTTCTCTTAATAGGAGGGATTTGCGTAATTGGGGTTTTTATACTTTTAGTTGCCTTCCATAGTGAGTAGTTCGTATATTCATCAGCGGTCAATTTTCCCAGATACAAAGAAAACGATTTTTCATTTAGCTTCTGAATTTCTCGCTTAAGCTGTTGTGATTTATTATTTAGAATCATCTTATCAGATGGACTCCTTGTTTGTTGCCATTTTCTCCTAGCTTTTCTTTTTTCTAAGATAAGATTCCGAATTTCTCTTGGGTAACTTTTACCAATGGTTTTGGATACTGTTCCATTAGTATTATTCCAAGTGGTAATCTGAAAGATATCGGTGAAATACCTCTTCTTCTAGGTCCTGAATAGTTTTTAGTCGTGTTTGTAAGTTAATCTTATTTTCTACTTCAGATCGGAAGCTCGCCCAATCAGTTGTTTTATTGGCAAGAGTTGGTCTCGTTTCCTTTCTAATTATCTTGTCGCTTAAGAAAAGTATCACTGCAGAGTGATCAGAGTCCATATCTGAATTATCCTCTACTTCAATAAAATTTGATAAAACTTGTTTTGATATAAAGAAATCCAGTAGATCAGGAGTTTTACCTGCATCCGTGGGCCCATATGTTGGCTTGCCAGTGGAATGGACGTTACATCCCATTTCTACTATTGCATTTTTAAGTTCGTTACCTTTGGTTGTTGTAAGCCTAGAGCCAAAGTCAACATGCTTTGTATTAAAATCACCCCCTAGTATAAATTTACCATCGAACTGCAGTTGTAGGATATTCAAATAGTTCGGTTTCTTCAGGTTATATCTAGGTGGACAATACACTGATCCTATCTGAAGGCGTTGTTTGGTAGATGTAATTTCTACTATGGTAAGCTGGGTTTCGGGTAATTGATAATGCTGGCATTCACGGTGTTTAATATAGTTTTTTATTATAACAGCAGTTCCACCTCTTGCTTGGTTATCCGGATGAATTGTTTCATAAAGTTGGTAACCGTGAATTTTAAGGTAAGATTGCCTGGTGGAGTGGGTCTCAGATATCAGACACACATCGATATTTTGCATTTTTAAAAATGCTTCTAGTTCATGCTTTTTATTTTTAATACCGTTAGCATTCCAAGTAGCAATTCTCAGGTTTTCTTGGTATATATCATTTTGAGAGAGTTGATTAGTATAATAAAGCAGAATTTCTCTGCTCCAATCTTTGTAGCCTTTCAGAAAGGTTGTTTATGGCATTCATAACATTTTGCATCATTTCCATTATAGTATTCGAATGGGTAGGGTTCAAATTTGGTCCGGAACTGACCTTTCCTGTCTCAGCTACTTGCGCATATGATAAACCACCTCTTACATGATGACTAAACGATTCTGATGGTTGACTTTTTTTGTAAATTCGTTGGTTTACTTAGATTATTTCTTCTTTTTTGAAGTTCTCTCGCTACCAGGCATCCTCGGTAATTTGCAGGATGGGCTTGTGCACAGTTTGAACACTTTGCTGCAGTATTCTTGGGTTTCTCACAAGAAATAGTTAAATCTTTCTCAGCACATTTAACACATCTAGATTCGTTTTGGCAGAACTTTTGAGTATGGCCATATCGCTGACAACGTTTACATTGCGGAACTGTACGGTTACTTCTAACCGCTCCAATTTTTACACCCATATGGCAATATGTTTTATTTCATAAATTTTTTGAATATCTTCTTTGTTATCGAAGGTCAGCATAAATAACGGAAGTGGAATTCTTAGTTCTTCATCCCCTTGCTTAGTCTTTTTAATTTTGTTGACGACATCAAGGATTTTAAAACCTCTTTCGCTCAATTCTCTCTTAATATCTTCTGGATCGCATGATTGGTGCAAATTTCTAACCATAACAATTATCGGTCGTGTATGTTTATTTTCAAAAGAATGCCACTGTTGCCGCGAAGTGTTTAGGTATTCTGTTAGATTTCTATAATCTGTCTCGGTGACTGCATATATTTTCAGTTGCTTGTTGTTCATCAATTTGGCTTGGAAATTGCTGCTGTTATCCTGTAATGACTTGTTAATGTCGGAGTAATTTTTCACATTGCTAAGTACTACAGGAGGCGGAATTTGTTTACCTTTTTTAGGTTCTTTAATCTTTTGGAATTTTACATACTTTGCTGGTGAGATGTTTTTTTCGGGCTGAGTTTTGGTTTTTTGAGTTGGATCTTTTTCAGTTTTGTCTGATGAAGTACCAGCTTGATTACATTTTTCTGATATTCGCTTCCTCTTTTTGGATTTTGATAGTAGCCATGCTGTTTCGTGTGCTACTATTTCCTCTTCTTCGCTCGAATCAGGTATAGTAAAATCATTTGTTTGTGAGTGACTTTGATCTATCATTAGTTTTAATTGATGGATTTCATTTCGTGCTTCCCTTAATTCAGCTTGTAATGATATTATTATTTTCTCATTTAAATCATTCCCTGATATTTGTTGGGAACTGCTGTTACTCTGCTGAGGCTCTTTTGTTTTGGCTAAGTTTTCTACAGAGAAACTTCGTGGCCTTATAGGAGATCTCATGATTACTTTACCTATTTTAAATGGACTGTCGCTTGTGCTCATAAAGTTGCCCGAGCCGACGGCGTTAGCATTTGTATGTTGGAATGATGGACCCTTCACCGAATCCATGGGGTCAAACATCGATGAGGGTGAATTTTCCTGAATGGCCAGACTTTAAGTACTGCCGACCGATTTGGTGCAGACGCAGACCAAGTATAATGACCCAAGTTCTAGGTCATTATCATTAAATGTTCACACTTCACTATACAACTTATATGCACAATAGTTTTTTACGAACACTGTACTTTTAGTTAAAGTAAAACAAAACAAAAAAAAAACTTTGTCGAGTTATTTGAGATGGTTAATAACTACACTTTTTATAATTATAATTATTTAAAAAAAACAAATTATAGCTATCAAAAATACGTCTATTCACTTTGACGATATATCGAATATAAGATGTTTAATTGATGACGAACCGAAGTGTGTACAGTATCGATTTTGATACACAATTCTACATTAATTTCCGAAAAGTTAGTTGGCTGCCATTTATGGTTACTTCTTCTGAATGATTGCACGATTTGGACTCAGTGCCTAGTTTGTAAACGGCTTACTGTTGCAACGATACTTACGCTTTAATAAAGGATATATCTCATTATTAACAGCAAGACACATCACTTTTGAGTTAAATTTTCAAAAAATGGTTTTGTTATGTTTCTTCAGTTAGCAGGTAGAAAATCCTTTATTAATATTCTGTAGTTTTTCCTGAAATATAAAATCAGGCTCAAGTCGTACAAACATAGCACTATTCGGCATGAATTCATTAATTACCAGTCTCCTAAATTTTCAATACCAGTAAAACGGGGTTCTACCTTGGAGCAACGTTTAACATTAAAAATAAGGTTTTATATTTAGGCCATCGAATTTTTCGGAAAGCAACATGTTCCAGTCGATGTACTACTTTATGTTTGTCTGTTTTCCATGCCAACCTATAGTACTGACATGGAAGATGGGTTAGCCCATGAATTCTGCACTCCAACAGGAGGTTATAGATGTGTTCATTCACACCACCGATCGTAATCAGTTGTGAAAAATCTCTTTCACATCTTGTCCCTATCGTGATTCGAACCCGGTACCTTTCGCTCACTTGGTTTCACAAAAGCAATCATCGAAATACTTTCGTCGTATAACGAATTATTTTCGATAATGTCTTGTGTGAAATGCAATATTGGTTTGTGTCAAATCCTTTATAAACTAGATCGTTTATTTATATAATTGACTGGACTCTTTGACCTGTACTTGTAGTTTGAGAGCAAATATCTGAATTATGTGAGGCAATTACCTGACCTGTAAAATACAATTATAAGAACTGAACATCGCCATGGATACACAATAAGAAAAACTCGTAATGAGTCCGAAAATAAACAAGATTTAACCAACAGATAAGATAAGACAGAACTTACAATGAACTAAACATGTCAAAACTTCACCTCTTTTGACAAGTTTAGGTTATTTTAAGAAGTACCCAAATATATTAAGTTCAATGGTTCGGTCTATAGAAGAAGCAGTGAGTGGCGAATTAAACTTCAACTCGTATGAACCAAATATTTGGGTCAGCCATATCCGCAACGATCCATCGCGTATTAACATATTTTGGAGCTCGTAATAACATATTATACGATTTTTAAGTATCGTGGATAGTTCACCTACTCTTCCTTTATAATCTTTTAGATATCCCGCAACCCAAGCCAAGATTATCCCAATTGATCAGGACATAGTCTAATCTGTAATCTAGGAATTATTAATTTGTATTACGAGAGATTTATTGATAGGACATAGAAAGAATAAACCGATCTGTTCTAGATCCAATCCATACTCTCAAACCATTCTATACTGTTTACTTATGTAACAAGCGATTGGTTTGTTAAGTTGCAGAAGGTATAAAATGCTAGAGGAAGGATACTTTGATTAAAAATCCAACCAAATACCGGTTACGTTCGAGAGTGAGCAAGTTACTACTATATATCCGTAGCGTCTCAACTGGAGCGCCCCAATTGTGACTCATAATAATAAAAGCTCGAATACAGTGAACATGATTTTCCTTTTTGTGGGAGTGGAATAAAAACAAAAAAATCCGTGTGATAAGCATTGGAAGAACTCGGTTAAAATTAACGATGCCCTCAAGTAAAGTGCTTAGGGCTCTGGTACTTATATAATTCTTTCTATGAAGCATAACGCTGAGAAATTCATTTGCATGGATATACAAACAAACAAGAAAGACCATTTAAGAGTATGGATACTATACCCAACATGTTGTAGAAGATATAATTAAAGAGTTCCAGAGTAAGGATGTGGTAAATGATAACAGTGTTTCACAAAACGAGAGCTACGAATTTGGAAGCTTCAGAACAAAAAAATACGAGAAATCACGCAAGAAAATCTCATCTTAGCCCTAGAAACCCTGTTGGCGAAACATCGACGATCCATTAGGTTCCAAATACAGAGTGGGATCCAAAGTTACTACGTCAAGAGGGAAAGTTGTTCGGGGCAGGAAGAACATTAAAATGCGACTTTCAATCTGGTAAATAACTGGCAATAATAATTTAAACAATATGCCAAGTAAATAGAAAGGCTTATCGAAAAAGGCTGAAAGCTCTCATCAGAATAGTTAACAATGAAATATTATATTTGTACAAAAATAAATAATGGGAATGGAAGTTCGACTTGAAGCAGTGAACAAAACATCTTTGTTTGCCAGGTAAACTAATCTAGTGAAACGAGCGAATCATAAAGCTTCTGGATTTTTTTTCGGTTTTAACAGGCTATTATTGGCCCGTGCCGTGTCAACAATCTGACTCCAACAGTTTCGATCACGAGCCAGATCTTCATTCTGTTGCAAGCAGTTGGAAGATGCCAGATCGCTTTCTACGCCGTTGAGCCATCGTCGCCGTGAAAGACAGCGACCTCTTCGCCTACCAAAAAGCGGTTCTCACTTTAAATCACTGTATCATTCGTTTCGGATCAGCACGCAGAACGTGACCGAGCCAGCGTATTCGCTGTCCTTTGATTTCATGCACGACATCAGAAATTTGCATTAAATTCTTGATCTCGTGATTGAAACGAGCTCGGTATGTGCCATCAACGTCGCGTTTTGGGCCATATATTTCACGCATGATTCTTCTCTCGAATGTTAGAAGCCATCTTTCGTACTCATCCGTCAAGGTCAAACTCTAACATCCATACATGACAACGGGACTGATCAACACACTGTACAGTTTCAGCTATTTGCAAGATATTTTGATTTCAGAAGTGGTCGTAGAGGATACAAAGCCCGATTGCCAGCGGCAAGGCGAACCTTGATATCCTCTCCCACACTATTATTGTGAGTAATGAGAGATCCAAGATACTTGAATCTCATCACTCCTTCAAACGTGTGGTTCCACTACTGAAATCAATTGTGTCTTGGTCTCGAAAACCAGAGATCAGATATTTGGTTTTGGACTCATTGATTTTGAGACTAACGGCAGTTGAAAACTGTTCCAATGGATTAAGTATCTCTTTCACTCCGTTGCCATTTAATCCAATCACACAGATATCATCTGCATATGCAAGAAGTTGATTGGATTGTCGGAATAAGATATTGTCCTGAGGTGTTTCACTTTTACGAAGGATGTATTCCAACATGAGATTAAAAAGTATCGGGGACAGCGCATCTCCTTGTCGAACGCCAGAAATAATTGCAAAAATTCTCGATAGCCTGTTCTCAACTTTGGCACAGCATTGTGACTGCGTTACTGTCATTTTACAGAGATGTAGATATTTTTTCGGTATTCCTAAATATTCAAGCGCATACCATAGCCTATCTCGATTGATCGAGTTATAGGCTTGCTTGAAATCTAGGAACACCTGGTGTACATCGCGAGATTTTTCATAGTACTTGGAAAGAATCATTTTTAGCGAAAAAACTTGATCAGTGACTGGCCGATTTAGACGGAATTCTCCTTGGTAGTCACCGACAATTTCCTCCTCTAGAGAAGTAATTCTTCCCAAGATAATGTATGACAGTAACTTGCATGCTGTGCAAAGGAAAGCTTCTGGATACAAACTCATAAAATTCAAGTAATTAAAGAATTAGTAAATAAAAGGATACAGAAACATCATACATATTATCCATGCTATGCGCTTAAACCAATATATGGTTTAAGATAATGGAAGATGGCAGAGGTAATCATGATCTTAAAACCAATGTAGTACGAAAAATGTAGTGATAAAAAGTCATTCATGCTGATATCCATGCTCTCAATCACATTGAAGGGATTTAAAAAATTGTTCCTGAAGCGATTCTAGACCACTGTAGTGTCAGAATAAATCACTAGAAAGTAGACCAAATTTATTAAATTATAAATATAAAAAAATAGTTCAAAGTGAAGCTCAACCTTCCTTAACAATTTTGAGAAACTCTGAAAGTCTACATTTCCATGTATGAACTGAAAAGAAGAATATTCGGATTTAGATGGAGTATCAACAGGTAGCGTATTGCACTCCATCTAGTCATCTCTATATATCCGGAATATATGCGAGGGCGGAGTGAGAAGTCTGGTCCAAAAGATACAGTATTATGCAAGACCGCAGAGTGAAAGTGCGCGAGATAGCTGAGATAGTAGGCATCTCAGATGAACGGGTGCACTCGTTGCGCATGCGCAATATATTATATATATACGAACATTTGAATATGCAAAAAATTTCCGTGCGTTGAGTGCCGCATTTGCTTACAATCGACAAAAAAACGCACACGTGACACAACTTCAGAGGCTGGTTTGGCGATATCCAAGCTAAATAAAAAAGAAATTTAGCGTCGTTCATAACTGTTAAACATGGTTCCATCACTATACACCGAACACCAAAAGCAAAGAGCAGTCTTAACATTGGATTTACACCGAAGAATCGGCCAAAAACGTCATAGCCACAGTTTTTTGGGATGAATGCGGCATAATCCTACGGCAGTTCTCCAGACTTAGCCCCCTGCGATTGTTTTCTGTTTCCGAACTTCGCTCTAATGAGAAGATCAGCAATGTAACAAACGCCTATTTTGAAGGTTGGAGAAATCGTATTGACCGAAATATAAACCAGTAATAATAAAATATTATTGCTTGGTTTATTTTTACCAGACTTCTCACTCCTCCCAATTAAAGGATAAGCTGAGAGATGCCGAGTTGAGATGGAAATGACATGTACTTTAAAAAAAGGAAGAGATGAGCATATAGGACGTATAGGAAGATGTATTAGCTCATATACACTATTAACCTCTCCATACACTTATAACTTTTATAAGTTGCTTTTATACCGTAAAATAATATATAGAACCTGGGAATAATACAACCACTTATTGCTGCTAGTATTTGACGCCGTTCAGTTTTATTGAAGTACTTGTATGTTTCAACCGAAAATTTATGAATGAATATCGCTTGTATACATATAGACAAGAGTATTAACGCCATTCAATGAGTTAGCGTATAATTCCAGGAAATCAAAATTACATTGACTGATTACTTATGCACTAATTAAATAAGAACACGACAGTTTCTTATGAAACGTTATGTTTATATGCTCGATTTGACAAATATTGATAACAACAAAATTTACTTATAATTTACTTTTATGGTTAGAAAGAACTTAGTTTTGTTATCAACAAAGGTTTTATCATTTCATTTCTATAAGTATAGAACTATAACCCGCCTCGGATCAAATACAATATGGTTTTTGATGTTTCTGCGACGATATATATCTGTATCTTATACTCGGTTTATTATCTTGAGATATCTATAAATACAAATATCATAAATTATAAATTTATGTATATGTATGTACGAGTATGTATATAAGTACGAAAACCTTGGTTTGTTTGTATATCTTTATAGACATTGAATATCGATTAATGAAACCTTAATCGTGCTTAGGTTATGTTAAGCATGATTGGAAAATTTAAAGTTAGAATTTAGAATTATTGAAAATTTTCTCACAAGTATCTTCATTTGATATATTGCGACTGTGTATGACATGCTGTTAGGTAAGGTTAGAGTGGGCTTGGGATACCAAGGGCTGCCATCGGAAGCGTAGAATATTCCTGGCAACCATTTCACCATGAGTACTTATAGATCGTTCTAGAGAGTTGCTTCAGAAAATTTCAGTCAGCTTTACGCCAAACGAATTTTTTCTTTTTCCACCAATTATCGAAGATGTGGGAATTATGTGGGAAGATCACTAGACTACTCGCATGTTTGATTGTGAAACAGTATCCTGTTATAACTCACACAATTGTTCTGATTTGATGCTGTTGAATAATACTCCTGAAGTATACTTTTGTAAGTTGCAATTGCTTCTTGGTTTGGAATGAGGCTGTTTGGTCATCTTCATCGGCTAAATCTTCCATCATCTCGTTTATAGATTAATGACAACTATGCAGTTCTTTCGACGTAAGGTTTGATTGTCTGTCAAAATTCGAATATCTCTGTGAAAAATGCGAATGAAAAGATTACATTATAGCTCATCAATCCACGGCTTCCATAATCGCGATTGAAAACAGCGTATTAATCTATAATTTCACACCATTGCAGCTGACCTTCCGGTACATTTTTAAACCATCTGAATAAATTCAGAAATCCAGGATTCATAACTGTTTCATTCAACTAGTTTTCCTTCACGGGAACGTCAGTCAGAAATTTCAAATAGGTTTTTATTTATTTAGTCTTAACTCCAATAAAATTTCCATTCTAAGAAAATAAATGGCTGTGTTCCCTGCTATTGGTTTTCCTGAAAAATCTCAGGGGGATTAGATGAAAGAGAACCTCGAAGGCTAAGCTTAAGTATTTTTGCTCCTAAGAGTCTTTTAATATACAAAGAGTTTGTTCTCTGTATTTTCATTAGGTTTCTCAGGTTGGTCATGATGTTAAATCCTGGCCACTCAAAATATGTAGCCCACAAATGTTTAATATAGGTCTTTAACAACTGAAAAATACAGACAATTTTCGACATGAAGTGCCAGTCCCCTTTTTCATCATGTTGTTTTAACAGTAGTAAAGCGCTATAGTATCTTTCTTTACCCTTTAGAGGTAAAGATAATTTATTGTAAAGAAAGAAAGGTTTTCAGATTAGTTTACTGTCTAAGATAAGGTCAAAGTAACTTTGTCCTTGAAAATAAAATCCGTTATACACTAGGAAGTATGTACTTCTTAGTGCACAGAGCAAGCTCGGTTTCCAGCTACTAACTAATTTTGTAATATTTTCAAGCGCGATATGTATATGTAATCGTTTAGGATGCAGAGATATATCCTTAAGATTGCATAGTTCGCATTATCCTCATAAACAAACACACTAAAGTTTTGCTCCTCCTAGTTCAGTAACAGGTCAAGTTCCGAAGAAGATGGGACAGTACCCCAGTGTTTTGCTAGGTCAGATTGGTATGTTGTTGTGGTGTGCAACAACTTATCAATCTGCACTAGCAAAAGACTCATCCAGGTAAGCTATCACGACTTCCGTTTTAACATATGACATAACCAGCTCCCGAGTGAATCTTCTACGCTCAAGCATGCAAGTGCAGAAATAATGCTTTGTGTTCAAGTAATTTCTTAACAGATTTTGATACTTTCTCTTGGTTGATTATTGTACTTAAAGTGACCATTAAACAGTAGCCCATACATAAAATAGATTAAGCTATTCTGATACAAAGAGCCAATGTACAAGATCAGGTCCTTATTCGAATATTCCAATGAGATTACCAGAGTACAGCGCTAGTGTAGCTTTATTTTTAATTTTTAATATATAAGACATCCAGCTTAGTTTACTTCCATAATAGTATCTACTGATTAAGCTTGAAATTTCTAGAGTAAAGTAGCTCAGGTAGTTCGGGTTTCAGAAGCTTAACACTATATAGATCTGAAAGGCTTAGATCTGATTCTATTTTTTGTCTTGTACCTTAATATTGGTGAAAAGCATCAAACGCATTTCAGTCTGTCATAATTCTAACAAGAGCCACCCGTGAGAATTCTCAGTAAGATCCTCAAGCTATGTATCTCACAGTTCAAAAAATACAGGTATCTTTACTGATTTGATGTTCGTTTGAAGGCATAATTATCGATCAACACGTTTTCTATGACACCCACTTGACTGGGTATCCAGTGAAATCTAACATCATTCGGACAGCTTAGTTGATACAAGGTTGGTATTATCTTCCAAAGAAAAATCGACTAAACCGTTTGTCTCTCAGTTAAGGTACAGGCACGTCGATCTCTGCATTGTATCTCCATCCCATATAGAGTACTGATCTCAAAATTGCAGTAATTTTCACATGAAAGTGGCGTACCTAACATGAGAGATTAATAATTTTACCTCAAGATCTAGCTCGTATAGCCCGGCACCAGGCAGATTACTATTGGTCTCCATGGTTATACATTAATTTTTCTCCGTCAGAAAGAAATGATAGGTTTTTTGGCCATTTATGCCTTTTGGAGATTCATTTAATAGTACCATTGTGTCACATCGTCTTAATGCCAATCACATAAGGTAATATATATAGGATGATACGTTGCTATAAATATAATAGATTTCTTAATATTATTTTAGATGTCATTTTCATCATCATGTTTGGAGACGTCAACATTCCGCCCGCCATGAATCACCTGATTCATAAGATTGAATTGGGAGCTTGCATAATTTGTGTATTGGTCGCTTAATTAATTTGTTGGTATTTGTCAGATGTAAGGTCACAATTCGGACTTTACCATCCAACGCTGGATGCGTTTCAACGACTCTGCCTAGAACCCAACAAGTTGACGGTAAATTTGTGTCGGCGGCTAATATGACATCTCCTGGCGCTAGGTTTGTTGATTTACTCGTCCATTTCTTTCGTTTCTGTAATGTTGTCAAGTAGTCCTGATGCCACCAATTCCAAAAGTACTGTTGCATCGATTAAAAAGTGTGCTGGTGTTATGTAGTCAATGTCGTCAGCTTGTACAATTGCTATCGGCCTCAAATTCATAATATCTCTATTTTGGTCAATAGCGTGGAAAACTCTTCGCTGGTAAGTATCGATTCACCGACTACTCTCTCAAGTTGTATCTTCGGCTGCTTAACAGCTGCCTCCCTAATGCCGCCCATATGTGGAGCTCCAGGGGGGATAAACTTCCACTCTATTTTATATTTTAGAATCGCGGCGGATATATCGGATGCCTTCGACTTGAGAAATTGGAACAGTTCTCGCAAATGGTTATTTGCTCCGACTAAATAGGTTCCGTTGTCACTGTAGATTGTATGACAATTCCCTCTCTGTGTTGTGAATCGGCTGAGCGCTCCAAGAAAGCTGTCTGTAGATAGGCTGCATACGGTATCGATATGTACGGCTTTCGTACTTAAGCATACAAATATGCAGACGTATACCTTCATTGGAACTTGTTCTCTTCGTCGCACTGGCTGCACCTTTAATGGTCCGCAATAATCCACGCCTACATTACGAAAAGGATGCACACATTGAACTCGTTCTGGGGGTAAATTTCCCATTAGCTGCTTTTCCGACTGAGGATTTTGCCTAATGCATCTAACGCACCTATGTATTATTTCCCTGGATATAATCTTTCTCCTGATTATCCAAAATCCTAGCCTCACTATGCTGGTAAGTAAATGCCTGGATAATTGTGAATGATATGGGCATCTCTGACTATGCACTTCACTAGATGCGATTTCGTTGGTAGAATGATCAGATGCTTGACCTTGAATGGCTCAAATGACTCTTGAATTGAGGTAATTAATTTGCAGTTTAGCGGCAACGTGCGCTTCTCATGTAACGCATCCAACTCCATCGAAAACTCCAGCTGCTGTACATGCCGAATTAAGGTTAACTCGGCGATTACGATCTCTTCTCTTGCTGACATCATTGCCATCTGTCCTGCAACGTTAGTTCTGCTCTTGATGGTTCTGAAAAATCTCATCACTAGCGCTAATATTTTCGTAACCATCGCGGCCCATGCCACCACAATTCACTGTTGACTAACTCGTCTGTAGCCATGCCTCTCGATGCAATATCAGCGGGATTCTTCTTTGATGCCACATGTCCTTAGCATTCTCGATTGTATAATTGTATTATCTCGCCCGCCTTGTTTTAGCATTCTCGATTGTATAATTGTATTATCTCGCCCGCCTTGTTGGCTACAAATGTATTCCAACGTTTTGGATGGGTTGATATTCAGTCCAACACTATCTGTGAATCGGTGAATAATACGCGTTTTTTAATTTTAATGGTCAATGCATCTTCCACCATTTTGATCAGATTCACCAACAGCAAAGCCCCCATTAATTCCAGTCGCGGAATGCTAATTTGCTTGACTGGTGCTACTCGCGATTTGCTTATAATTATATTGGATACTTGTCCACCATCTTTGTTGACTACGGCATATATTACTGCTGCGTATGCAAGTTCGCTAGCATCACAAAATCCAATCAAGCTGATTTCGTCATTCGAGGTTAACCATCTGGGTACTGAAATATTAGACGTCTTAAGCAGGTCCTTTCGAATCTCTAACCAAACTCGTTCCGTAGTTTGGGGTAGAGCATCATCCCAGTTTAGGTTTTGCATCCATATAGATCTTGGAATATAATTTTTACTCTTATTATTACCGATGCCAACCACCCCAGTGCATCGAAGTTGCGACTGGCATCCGATAATAGTGTTCGCTTGGTGTGAGATGTTCGTTCTGGCAGTTGCACGCTGAATCCAAGCTATCTCTACTCGGATCCCATTGTACACCTAGTATTCTTGGGGTGTCTGCTTTTTCCCTTATGCTTTAAATCGTTTTCTCCGTTGAAGGTTCAATAAATGATCTCAGCTCATCGTTATTTGTCAATAATTTGCGAAGGTTGAAGCCACAATTTCCTAATGCCCTCACTATTAGCCACGTACGTATCTTGCATAATTGACTTTGCAGCTTCCGGTTGGCTTGGGTATAATCGTGTTCCAAACTCCTTCAAGCAGCGTATTGCTAAAAATGACGCGTTTGCATACCGAGTCGTTAGTGTTTGAATCTCTGCGCATTCTTTGGTTTGAGCATTCAATCTAGCATCACCGCATATGCTCTAACTGTAGTAGGTCGAGTTGGATTTACTTTCTTTGAGCATCCCTTCAATGATTCTATCATATCAATGCATTTCCCGAGAAATTTCAAAAATTCATCGATGGTAGGGAAATGTTTATCAATGGTTTCTTGGGCCCAAAGACATTTAGATTCTTTATCTAATTTGGCCAATGCGATATATATTAACCATGGATCTTTTTTTCCGCATCTGGACCTAACGCCTTAAGCCCTCTAATGAATTCATCAAACGAATCTGCCAATTTCCGGATGTTGGTTGCACCTGGTTGTATTATGCTCTGTTGGTCCATACAGTTTTTTATGAATGCATTGACTGTATGCCTCTTTCTATCGTGGCGTTGCACCAACTTCTGAAACGCCTCATTGTAATTCGAACCCGTTATAGCCAAATGGTGATTAGCAGTAATGATGCTACTTCTCCTCTTAAAAGCCCCTTCAGATAATGAAACTTTTGTGCTGGAGTTAGATTGTCTCGTTCATGTATTGTCGATGTATATCGACGCAAAAACGACTGCCACTCCATGTAATCTCCGTCGAATGTTGGAATACTAATTGTCGACAATCGCCCCTTAATAGTCGGCTTGCTCTAATTGAGGCAATGCAATTTTTCCGAATACTTGCGTTTAATTTTGCAAGAACTACATAATAGTAATCCTCAAATTCTGATAGATCCGATTCACTTTTTCATCTACCGTAAACATCTCCCTTTCAATGCTCATAAACTCATTTAGTAACCTTTGCGCTCTTTCTTGCCTTATAAGTATTTCGTCCTCGCTGACGGAATCCATATTGCGGAATCCATATTGCTCTTTGCTTTTTCAAGCCTTCCATGTTACACATGTAGAATTATCTGTTGACTTCACTTTTAATACACTCTGCTCTATACGGGTATGATCAACCGATCACTTAATTTTACACGTGGTCCTTGTTCACCTCAATTCCTTATATAGCTCCTCGCTTCGTAGTTCTCCGTAGTTATGCAGCTATATGCAGTAAGTATCGCTCAATAATAATGTTGTGGAACTTCAATTGCTGTAATTCTGATGCTGATATGTTGTTCGTTGTTCTCCGCAGAATACACAATATTTATGTCCCTGTTTCGGCGCCAATGTTTCCTTTGATAATGTGAATTCGTGATACCAAATGCTGCTCCAAATAATTTAGATTTTCTCCTTTGGTATCTGTATTACCCAAATTAATGATCTCGTTTTCTAAGGTTTTTATTTATTTTCAGTTGTTATAATTTCAAGGTATGGTTCTTTACTGATGATGAGTAAGCTAATTTTTTACAATGATGGCAAAGTACTTATTTTTAAACTAGTTAGTAACTTACAACATTATCATTACGTTTTGTTATACTGACATCTGTAATAATATAATTATACTAACAAGCATATATATTTAAGTGAATCCAAGCTTAAGTAATGACATCTTTAGATGAATAGCCTACTAAACATTACATGATCTATTACGTTAGTTCAATAAATAATCAATCATTTATTGACAATCAAAACAAATTGTCAAAGTAATAATTTAATGGATATGGCAGCGCAATTCAGTGACCATAACTTTTGGAATAATAAAGTGATAGAATATTCGTTTAATAGTACCATTGTGTCACATCATCTTAATATCGATCACAAAAGGAAATATACATATATATAATATGATACGTTGCTATAAATATGATAGATTTCTTAATATTATTTTAGATTAAGAAATTCCAGGAATAATTCCTGTACATCTACTGTTTTTGCCAGGTAATTTTCCGATCTTAACCATAAACTAGCCTTCTATCTAGTGAAGAGAGAAGTGGGATAGCATGCGGTTTCAAATTTTTGGAAAACTAACGGTTTGCAAAGTCATGTTCCTAGTGAAAAGAAGCAGCTCAGTTTTCTCATAGAGCTAACTGATGGGCCATAATTACCATAGCCCATGTTGAACAGCAGAACATCTGTAATCTGAATAGATGGATAGTACTTTAAGACAGTACTTGACCATTAAGGTCACAGCCATACAATTGTCTTGGAATAGAAAGTTTAACTGCGACACCTTTCTTCAGGAAATGCCAACGAAGTATACTTAAACACACATAGATGGAAAATTTCGTCTGGCTTTCTTTCTATTAAGTTACACATCATATACACACTCTCATGTATATACTTTCATTTCGCTGATTTCAACTTGTTGTGTGTAAACCATGTGATTAAATACAATATTTTTGGTTGTATACCTTACAAGCGATTTTTTTTTTCGTGTAAATCGGGACAGACAGTTTTATAGCGATGTTAAAAACAATCAACTCGAAATTAATTTAAAATTTATAAAATTCCATTCGCCCTATAAATTATAAATTACGCACACATACAGATGTGCACAACCACACATGCTTATGCGTATCGTATAATATATGTACAAGATTTCTTATTTAGTTCAATTAATAATAAGAAAAGACAAGAAAAATAATTTTAATTTAAGACAGCACACGTGCATTAATTAAGTTGTTTTTATAAATATTACATTAGATATTAGTTGCTGTTGCGATTTTTGCTGTCTGTTTTCTTTCAGTCGACAAACACTAGAGAAAAAGAATTTTCCTCTTATTGCTTGTTTCAGCGGACAAAACAAAAAACTAGAAACGAATTGGAATTACCATATGAGATAATATGATACGATATATACTATATGTACCGATCGAGTCACTTAAATCTTATTCTAATTGATCGTGTAGGTATCGCAAACATGATTTAGTTTAGTAATATCGATTTGGTGAGTAGGAATTAAGCCACATTTGGGGATTAACATCGAACGAGAGACCATCTGTACATGACATTCGTACATTGTCTCGTCGGTAGCTTCCAAGTCTATTTTATTTTGAATTTCTTTTATACGTTGGAATCAGATGAATGTGGTGAGTCTTTGAATATGTTGAAATTTCAATATAAGGTGATTTCTCTTCCAAAATGTCCCAGAAGAATAGTTAGTCCCATTGTTGATATTATATAGATTGGTCGATAAAGATTGTCTATATTAGAACACCTTTGGTATTTCTGGAGAGACTAATTAATTTTTACGTTATTGCAAAGATTCTTTCATAATTTTCGTCGTTCAAGTATCGGAGTCTTCTCCTCAAATAATATAGAAAAAAAATTCTGTAAAGATTTGATAAATGGTTCAACACACGGGACCGAGTTCAGTTAGTCGATATGACGTTGGATAATTTGTATGTATTTTAAGAATATATAGGTTTAGATGATAACTCAGCCTCGTCAGATAATCCAGGTTTGTGGAGTTCATTTAGACAAGTTAGTGCTTTTTTATGCACTTCAATATTTGCGTCATACAACAAGCGGAGTAGTACACCATCAAATACAACAAAAACACACAAGAATGTTATTTATCCTTTCGAAGTTAGGGAATTGGTAGCAGCAAAACGAAAAGCAAGAAAAGCTTGGCAAAGGAACCGACCGTCTGAATATAAAATACTCTAAACTTTTTGTCCAACAAACTAAAGCTGAATACTCTGTAAGTACCTAAGTAGCCTGTCTGTGGAAAAAGATACCGAATACTCTGTGGAAAAAGATACAACGGTAACTTTTATCCGGCAACTACTTCGTTAGGGAGTAACTTTACCTACAAAATAGGTTTTTTTGCGGATTCATTTTTCAACCAAAATTTTCGTAGCTTCAAAAATTTCAACACACCAACACAAAGATAAATGAAATAGAAAAATTCTCAAAGACATTTTGTTGTATTTTTTTTGTTCAATTTTTTTTTGAGCTTAAAAGCACTACTCCATGAGAAAAATTGACTGTCAGTAAATATAAAAATGGGACAATAATATAGATTTTATAGTTGTGTAAGTGGAACAGCAAGCTATCTCAGTCAAATTTGACTGGAAAAATATTTGTGTTTTGGTAGTGTGACTGCCATAAAAAGTATAAAATTGAATACTTTTTACTGCAGTCACACACATTTTATTGCTTCTACATAAAATTTGTGTAAGACAAGAAATTATTTTCGCACACAACCAATTTTATAGTCAAGGATCAAAAACTCCATATATTATTTTGGTAAAATTATAATTGAATTGAAATAAAAATTATATTTGTTTAGCATTGTGATATTTAATACAAAATTTTAATTCACAATTAAAAAAAACTCCAAGAATGAATAATTAAGGCTGATTTCCATTATGAAAAAATACTGACAAACTAGTCAAGGCGGGATAAAAAATATATTTTTTCTTTAAGTGCGAGAGAAATAAAAAATATTTACAGTATAAAAAATGTATTCAGTACTGAATAAATGTTTATGGTTACTGAGAAAATTGTTATAGCAGTATTGACAAAATATTTTAAGAGAAGTATTTTTATTCAGTACTGGAGAAATATTTTATAGGAAAAATAAAGATGGATGATTTTTTATGGTCAATTTATAATTTTAACATTTCGTTTTGTTTCATTCATCTTAATTCATTGTGAAAATAATTGAAATAATGTATAATTATGTAAAGTTTATTTTTTTTTTTAAATTTAAGGCTGATTTCCATTATGAAAAAAATTTTGTCAGTACTTTTTACTGAAAAAACCAAAGCGGGACAAAAATTAAAAATGCCATTAAAGTGACTGAGATCGTGTTTTCCTTTTTTCTTTTTTTTTAAGTGAATATATTTTGACAGATGCGTGTAACATAACCAATAAATTTCAAATCTGTTTTTGTTTTAAAAAAAAGACAAAATACTCTTTAAATCTACAATAATAAATTAAACAAAAATTAACTTAACTTAATTATTCTATACTTTATGAATGACACAAAACGAAATATTAAAATTATTAATTGACCATAAAAAATCATCCATCTTTATTTTTTCCTATAAAATATTTCTCCAGTACTGAATAAAAATACTTCTCTTGATATATTTTGACAGTACTGCTATAATTATTTTCTTAGTAACCATAAAAATTTACTCAGTGCTGAATAAATTTTTTGTACTGGAAATATTTTTTACTTCACTCGCACTTTAATAAAAATAATATTTTTTAACCCGCCTATTTTGTCAGTATTTTTTCATAATGGAAATCAGGCTTTATTGTTGTAGATTTAAAGTGTATTTTATCTTTTTTTTCAAAAACAAAAGAAAATTTAAAATATATTGGTTATATGTTACACGCATCTGTGAAAATATATCCACTTTAAAAAAAAAAGAAAAAAGTAAAAAACGATCTCTGTCACTCTTAATCGATTTTTAATTTTTTCTCGCTTTGGTTTTTTTAGTAAAAAATACTTACAAAACTTTTTCATAATGGAAATCAAACTTTAATGATTTTTTTGGTTATGGTTTCTTAAATAGCTGTCATATTTCTACCATAATTTGCTATAAATAAATAAACAAACAATAACGTTGTCTTTGTCTTTTAGTTGGAGTTTTATAATTATTTTCTCTTTTCGTCTTTTTTGACTGTCAGTCAATTTTTCCCATGGAATCCTTTACTTATGTTGGTAGAAAATTATAAAAGTTACCGGGTACAAATAAAATATGTGTGGACGTAAAGGGTGTAAAAAATAATTAGGCATAGATAAGTTACCTAAGTGTAAAGATCCTCTTTGGAAAGCAACAAAAATGTTAAAACGACCTAAACTTCAAATACCTCCAGTTAGAAAAGACGATGCAACGTTGGCTGTAAGCGCAAAGCATTATACATTAGTAACGTTAACATTAGTAAAGTAACATTAGTTGCAATTTACCTTGAAAAAACATTCCAGGCCTTACCTAGACAAACAGTAGATGAAAACATACCACCAGTACATAAAGTGGACAACTATAACATAGCTCTTGTCACAGTACAAGAATTAAAAGAGGAAATCAAATAAACTTAAGTGCAACGAAATCTCCAGGATATAACTTAAATTGCAACAGAATCTCCAGGATATTTCATAAAATTGCTTTGGTATACGAGATTTACCAAAGCAACTTTATGAAATACTAAAACCTTACATAGCTAACCAGCACTTCTGAGTTAAGCTATAGATGGTGAATACTCGGAAATAAAGAAAATATATATATTAGTCCAAAAATTGCTACCGAGTGATCCTGATCAACGGGTTGAGTACAGTAATGCAATCCCATTACCAAGGCTGTCTGGTGAAATTGAAGATTTTTCGTCTAAATTCGGAATGAGCCCACTTTTTTTTAAATAACTACACTTTTTCGGGATAGACATACATTTTAGCAAAGAAACGAACCAAAAACTTCGGACTGAAAGTTCGGGCTTACTTCACTGACTTTCACCAATCAATATTCTGTAGATGACAAGCCTACTCCATTTGAATCTGAGGAAGGCCTGATAATAATTTGAAGTATCATCTCAATCAAATATCATCTATTATAGATTAAAAACGCTTAATTTACTTTTAGTGGGGATACATCAACATCTCTTTTATCTCTTTTATTAATAGTCACTACAATTCACTATTACAGTACTTTTATTTCACTGTTACTTTTACTATTTCACTATTTTTATCACTTTCCGATTTTAATTTATCGCTGTTTCAGTTCAGACTGAAACTCTACGCTTTCTGTTCGCGTATTTATACTCATTTTGCCCGCCTCTGTCATAGTAGAGTTTTAAATTGATTTATTATTTCGCCTGTTTACTGCGAATCATGCTGATTTCCAATTACGAACATTTATCAATCAGATATTTCACCCGTGTCCGTAACACTATATTATTTGTTAGTTTTTGACGTATTTTAAGTAAATGATCTCCTTCCAAAATTCAGCCGTCTCGGGATAAAATGAACACAGTTTAACGAAATAAAACAGTACTTATAAACATCATATAGAGTTGTTTATTTGTTTCTTGGGTGGCTGCTACCGCACACTTAGACCTGTGATGGGCCGTTGTGATACCACTATATGAACGGCTGACTTCAGGTCCGTAAATCGGACTATCTGGGCATTGCATAGCTCCATGTCAGCCTATAGTACTGACATGAACGATGGGGTGGCCCATGGATTCTAAACTCAACAAAGAATCCAGAAATGCTCATTCACACCACCGATCGCACCGCCGAAACGATCAATGGTGGAAAATCCCATTTTGCATCTTGCCCCTATTCGAACTCTGTACCTCCCACTCCATCAGCATTAAAATTATTATTAGGAATGGTACTAACATCTTTCAATCCTTACCAGAACATCTTGTAACGATACGACGAATTTCTGTCAACACAAGAAGTTAGTTTATTTTAAAAGACATATTGCAAGTCATTTGTATATCATGCTGTATAACATAGTCACATCGAGTGGTTTATCTTGTTGTTTATTTAAATGTTGCAAACAATCGGATGCTGTGTAACATGTATCATTTTTTTTTTGTAAATTATGCATATATTGGTGCAGTCGATATTCGTATTGGTTTTCCCTTCCCATTGCATTTGTCTGCAATTATACACGTAATACTTATGAATTAAGGTAAAGATGTAGATGTTTATTTTTCTGGAACACTCCCGATTTATATACGGTAATTAATAAATATATAAAATTGAAATCAGATTTTTTATGGGTTGAAATTTGCCATTAGTCGATCGTAAGACTGCAAAGCGTGATCGTTAAATAAATTAAATTGTTTTCTGTATGGTGCTTTTCTCTGAGGTAATAGTATATAGCAGAGCAGAAAAAATTCCTTAAGCACAACGAAAAGGTCGTTGTTAAATTTCGAATCAACCAGTTCATACTTGGTGGGCAATTTTCTGTACTATAATAGTGTGTTTCATTGTTCTATAAAGCTTCTAAATTTCTAATTCTGTATCAATAATTTCTCTTATTGTCTATACAGAATTGATATTTGCATAGTGCTATAATCGCATTTATAGCGCGTGTCAAGATCCACATTGTTAACACACCACGCCACCATATCGATACACAACCCTAACGATTTGATGTAATGTTTTAATTGTTAACGGATCTTAATGCAGTGCTTATCTGGCACGTGCTTCGGACGATAAACGTACAAGATTCTATAAGAACGCGTTGAATTTCCTATAATCTTAAATTTTGTTAAATGTTCTTTAAGTTTGCTTAGTATTTATTTTTATTGTTATGTATTATTTTTTTCTTATACCTGGTGTTAAAAGGTATTTGATTATTTTATAATGATTTACAACCATGTTAAATGATATTTACGAGTTATTTAGTGTTAAAGAAAACCAATTTGTGAATAAGTTTGGTTAATGTTATAATTGGGACCGTGATATTACGCATGGTATTTAAAAGGCATGCAGAAAGCGCTTTCGTTGTGATCACGGGTAAGTCCTTAATAACATATATTACATATATATATATATATATATATATATATATATATATATATATATATATATATATATATATATATATATATATATATATATATATATATATATATATATATATATATATATATATATTATATATATATATATATATATATATATATATATATATATATATATATATATATATATATATATATATATATATTGTAACGTATTCCTCTAGTAGGGATTCAAACCAATCCACCGTTCGATCACTGGATTGTGAATAATTAAAACCACTTGCTTGTTTTCCACTATAACTTTTATTAATAGTCATATTAGTCACTACAATTCACTATTACAGTACTTTTATTTCACTGTTTCTTTTACTATTCCACTATTTCACTTTTAATTACTTTTACCGATTTTAATTTATCGCTGTTCCAGTTCAGACTAAGACTCTACGCTTTCTGCTCGCGTATTTATACTCATTTTGCCCCCTTCTCGATCATAGTAGAATTTTCCATTTATTCATTATTTCGCCTGTTTACTGCGATTCATGCTGATTTCCAGTTACGAAAATTTATTCTACTCAATCAGAGATGTCACCCGTGTCCAAAGAGCCAACCTTTCTAAATGTACAACCTTTGGTTTTCCTCGAATGCACTTATGAATTCGGTAGATTACATCATTGATTTTCGTAACACCTTGTATGGTCCTTCCCAGCTAGGTTGCAGTTTTGGTGATAAGCCTTTCTTCCGTTGTAAGTTGTGAAGCCAGACTAACTTCCCTTCTTCAAATTCTCTATTATTTGCACAGATGTCATATCGTGCTTCCATCCCATTACTTGAAATTTGTATCCTTTCTCTGACAAATTTGTGTATCTCGTCGATGTCTTCTTTCAATTTATCGAAATTCGCTTCTCCACACAAAGCTGTCGTAGGAATCGCCCCAAACTTCAAGTCTCCAGGTAATCTTAAATTGTTTTCAAATTGATGATAGCTGCTGTTCTTCCCGTTGTATCATGTGTTGTTGACAATATGCCATTAGGAACAGTGGTATATTTTTGTCTCAATTACGCTGGTTTCTATCTACGGTTTTCTTTAGAAATTCTTCTAACGTAGCGTTAGACCGTTCAACCATGCACATATAAAATACCGTTGAATATTATCTTGATCTTCCAACCCTTCTATCACAGTTTCTTGTCCGGTTTTCAAATTTTCTTGATTTGCCATGACTTGTTGTATCGCTGCCATTAACTGCCCCATATCGAAATTTGTAGGTGCTGGGGTAGGTTTATTTACTGTTGCTGGGGCAATAATTGCACCAACATTTGTTACCCCTTTCCTTTGCACCCTCCGCATTAGGAACTCCAGTATTGAATTCGTACTGGTCTGGATCGATGTTCAGTTCCAGCAAAGTTTGTTGTAGCCTCTCATGTAATTCTGCTTTGCTACCCGCTATAGGAAAACCCCGTGCATGGTTCTTGTTCTTCAGCTCCGACAATTTCAACTCAAATAGCTTCATTTCTCCTAATTCACAATCCCACCGCTGTCACCAATTGTTACGTTTTCCCCTAGTAGGGATTCAAACCAATCCTGGGTTCGATCACTGGATTGTCAATAATTTAAACCACTTGCTTGTGTTTCACTATAACTTTTATTAATAATCACTACAATTCACTAATACAGTACTTTTATTTCATTGTTACTTTTACTATTTCACTTTTTACCACTTTTCCCGATTTTAGTTTATCGCTGTTTCAATTCAGACTGAAACTCTACGCTTTCTGCTCGCGTATTTATACTCATTTTGTCCGCTTCTCGGTCATAGTAGAATTTTCCATTTGGTTATTATTTCGCCTGTATACTGCGATTCATGCTGATTTCCAAATACGAACATTAACACCCCGATTCCCTTAGTCGTATCACTTGTCACTTGTAACGACTGACAAACATTGGTATTATCTTAATTGATTTGTTCGTCAATTATTTATTGAAGTGACAAATTTTTTATTCTATAGTCTTCTAAAAAATTTCTTGTCACTTGGAACGACATTTCAGTCGACATATTCTGTTGAAATTATTAGTATTCCTTGAATAATTCAGCGATTGACGTTCGTTGCATCAGGTCACTTCAATCGACTAGCAGAATACAAATTTATAGATGAAGTGACACGACAACTGTCACGGCGAATTAAGTGGCACGACTAAGGGAATCGGGGTGTTATTCTATTCAATCAGATATGTCACCCGTGTCCGTAACAATATATATATATATATATATATATATTGCATTTTTTAATTATTATTATATTTATTTATTATTA
Organism: Tipula lateralis; assembly: GCA_963932295.1. Taxonomy (NCBI): domain Eukaryota; kingdom Metazoa; phylum Arthropoda; class Insecta; order Diptera; family Tipulidae; genus Tipula; species Tipula lateralis. Next base: position 112,003,677 of record OZ010738.1, read on the forward strand.
ACTCATAATTCTCTCGGCGATTTCTATTTATTTAGTTCACATAATGTATAAATCAATTATATCCCCCAGTGATTAAAGCTGTGGCAGTTGGAGCGAGAGGTGCGCAGACCAATCTTCCATTTCAATATGCAATGTGCAGATGGTAAGGTAAACAACCGAACGTCCTCGATTTGCGTGCAACGTGTTAGGTAAGGACGTAAATACGCGAACTTTGAAAGAGTTGGAAGTGCCTTGAGCCCCAAAACAGATTGCATAGTAATAAAATATAAAAATAATAATAATAAATCAATTATGTGCTAGAAAAATAATTTTGATTGAGACACAAGTGTTTAATGGTTCATATAGTTGCATTTGGCGGTTTATTCAAGCTTCCTACACGTATCTGCATACCCCATGCCATTTCCTGAGCTACAGCTGGCTACTAAACATATATCGCCTAGAAACCTCTGTAGGAAGATTCTATAGCGTATTGTGATCGTTAAAAATTCAAACTCTATAATCTTTCACTGCAGAGAATATTTCAATTCTGAAGGTCGCAAATTCTATTAAACGTTTTTTATAATATAGGCAAGTGTTTCCAATACTAAACGAAACTTTGAAATTTATTTCATTTTACGAAGAACACAACTAATAGTATTTTGAGATTAAATACTTGCCGACCTATAGTAATTACGGACACCACTTGTAGGCAATTAACTGTGGGAATGGGCGAAGTGTAAAGCTGAGTTCATACTTAAATTTCTTCTTTCATTCGTTCGATAATGTTGTTTTGACGATTCATACTATGTTAAAATTTCAGAACGATTTTGTCACTAACTACATAAAATAAATTAATTCCATAGACACTCACGTACACATTATATGGCTTTTGTTTGCTTCCTTTTTCTTTTTGGTGTCATGTTTTCTCTTTTACTCAATGTTCGTTCAGACAAAAAGTTAAAGTTAAACTATCTCTTGCAACAAAATAAAGGAACAAAAAATTGTCATTTTGGAGCACTACAATTGGCAGCAGAAAAAAATTGTTTGAATGAATGAATGAACGAAGAAATTGAAGTATGAACTCAGCTTAAGTCAAAATTGTTTGAATCTTTATAATAACACAAACCGGAAAATTATAATTAAAGTAGCTTTGGCCGCTCTAATCATAAGCCGTTAGTACCTATATAAGGTAATATAAATAAAGAGTGATCCAATAGAAGGCACTTTTTACAACTGCCATGTTCATAATATGACATTTGTGTTTCCCTACTCTCCGTGCTCTTGTATGGCACATTCTGGCGTATCTTGAAGATTGATTTGGTTTCAGCACTGAAACTCATTTTTGGCTGACAAACAAAACTATCCGGCTGATGCATGAACATCCAGAAGAGATAAAAGAGCTTCCAAAGTATCCTGAAAATGGACTGTTTGGTGCGGTTTATGGGTAGGTAGCATCTTCGGACCGTATTTCTTTTGAAATGTGGAATGACAGCGCAAACTACAGAGCAATGATCATTGAATTTGTATTGCCCAACAATTCAAGATATTGGTGTAGCCGACTTCTAGTTTCAACAGAATGGTGCAACGGTCCACACAGCAGAACCAAATCATCGATTAATTGAAAATTTTTTTTAATGAGACCCGTGAATTTACCAAGATCTTGTGATCTGACGCCGTAAGATTACTTTTTATGAGGGTGTCTGAAATGTTATATTGATAAACCACAATCGAAATGCTCGAAAGAGTGCGGAAAATTTGACCTATAGAATGTAATACAATTTCGATCACATGGCGTTCACGCCTGGTTTAACAGTACCCCATGCTGTGAGCCCAATTTGTCAGAACATGTTCGATTGTATGGCCTCCTATCTCAACAATGGCAACTTTGACTTGATTGGAAGGGCAAAATGAGTCACGAAATAAAGTCCAAAGAAGTGATGTCCTTTCCGTGATGGCCAATTGACTTCTCGGTTATGGTGACTGGTTTAAGTGACCGATTGTTTCATTTGTTGCATCAAGTTGTCATTGATTAACATCAATTTGCTGTTACAAGTATTCGGCAAAAGGCGTCATTGTTGCTTCTGTAATTGGTAATATCTCTAGTATATAGAAGGTAAATTATTGGTCCAAGAACACTCCCTTCTGGTACTCTGGTTGTTATTCTTTTTAGTTGGAATTATTCAAACTCATATTTTACTCGGAAGTATGTATGATTCTTAAATTTGAAAAACTTGCTTAGGAAGATCTCAATGAAGTTTAAATTCTATAGTTATTCTGGGCCATACTTTGTCAAAAGCTTGGGTTAAATCAAGGAATATAGTTGAGCATATTTGTTTTCTAGTAATTTCTCGATTACTAATTCGATGTCCTTTTTTATAGTAGAATGTTTTTCCTTAAATCCAAACGGTTGTGAGGGGATAAGATTCCTATTTTGTTTTGTAATTGGAGGAACCTGAAGTTTGGGAATTTTAAGGTTTTTAGTTGCCACCCACTTTTTTTCCGGTTTCAACGTTTATACCAATTCTTCCGTGCTTTTATTTTATTTTAAGAACGTCTCTTACTTCCATTAGATAGCTAGCGATGCGATTAATTTCCTGACTATTATTAGGAGTGCTTTCACACACAGAACTTTTGATATTATATATAAATGAGCTTATTGTTTCGTCTTTTATAAGTAATATGGATCCCAAATACAATACCATGGTACACTATTCAACAAATGTATATATACATATACATACATATACATATGTTTATATATATATATATATATATATATATATATATATATATATATATATATATATATATATATATATATATATATATATATATATTATATGGGTCTGAGGGACAGTTGAGGGTTGAACTTACAGTTAATATAACTAACCGCTTCAGTCAGATGGCACTGCATTCACCGATGGCTGCGTGGCTAAGGGGATGCTTAATCTCTAGGTATGTGGACTCCGACATTGGTGACTTTCGAAACTTTTCGAAAATTAATGCAGAGCTTTACCTTAGGTGACCGTATTTTTGCAACTCGTGGGAAGAACATGGAACTAAATGTTTTCTAATTCTATTCTCCTTCCAGAACAATCGTATCGGAGCTTTACATGACGGCCACTTCTCTCTATTTAAAGCATTGGTCATCCAGCAAACACTGAAGTTCCGGAATCTGCTCTATCAGTTAACACACATCTTTCTTTGTTGGACAACGTAAATCTATAAAAATTCTCTTACTAAGGTGCTGGACCGCAAAACGCTATTACGGCTTATTACTGTAGCTTGATACACATTTGCGGTTATTTCTTGGCGACAATTTACTTGATTTCGTTCGGCATTATCGCCGAATTTATCTTGCTATGTATCAGTTCTGGATTGATGTCTGTCTGTGTAGAGTCATTCTGTTTGCGTACCACTATTTGGGTCTGGGCCGTCTTTTGTTTATTTCACTATCGCTGACCTCGCCACTCATCATCATTACCTGCTGCTTATAGTTGGTTAATTTTTAAACCGCCATTCACAATCTTGACACTGAGTCTTTGATTTAATTTTTGGTCGTCGGATTAGACTTAATCAGCTGGTTTTGTTTTTATCAGTTCACTCCTACGAGCTTATTTCCGTTGGCTATCTCTAGGAGCGATGTATGATGTATCGATGATCTTTTTATCCTGTATGATCACCCAACGTTGCCCTCTTCTAGTTCCGCTATATATATTTTCGACTTTTGCCCTGATGTACTAGCCTGATCTTTTACTAACATCGCAATACCTAATGTTGTCTGAGAAGAATCACTCTCACTTTGTTTGTTTATTTGGTAAAAAACTGATAAGAACATGGACATCCAACGAATGAAGTTATGCAAACTATGCAATCCCAGTCGTGTGGAGGAATGGAGGATGCATTTTTAGTCGCTAAGAGTCCATGAGAGTTTCCTCCTATAAATAAAATATATACCATATATGGATATATGGATATATATATATATATATATATATATATATATATATATATATATATATATATATATATATATATATATGTTTATATATATATATAATATATATATATATATATATATATATATATATATATATATATATATATATATATATATATATATATATATATATATATATATATATATATATATATATATATATATATATATATATATATATATATATATATTTATATATATATATATATATATATATATATATATATATATATATATATATATATATATCCATATATGGTATATAGAATAATTTCAGTAATAAATAGATTACAAGCCAAATTCAAAATTTCTAGAAAATTAATTAAAATTTACAAGCATAATTTTGAACAACAATATTCGGAACAAATTATGAAATCAAATAAGTACCGGAAATTAAACGTGTCACGACTGCAGATCTTATAACCGATATTCGAGTATGTATGCAAGATCATTGAATTCGATAAGACCGAATGGTTTATAAGTAAACTTGTAAGTAAATAACATAAATATTGTTTTGTATTTACTACAACTCATTCAATGGAATTGAAATATCGAACACGAACAACAATAATTGGTGCTATCGGCAGTCCTGTGATAACAGATATGGACTGGTATCGGAATAAAGTTCGAAAGGAAAATTAATTATTTATCATAATACAACTGATAAGTGAATTAATTGATCGGTAAAAGGTGATGTACGTTCATATATTTTGTTTGATTTATCATAATCTGATATCAATTGAATATTAATGGATATTGGAACGGAAGTGTTTGTTAGTTATATGTCAATTAAAAGTCTAATCGATAGTTTACTATAATCCAATTTTATTGCGAGACCTCACTTAGAATTGTATATTATTTTATTAATGTCGATCCTTTTCATGAACCCTTACCAACTTCTATACACCACCAGAAGTTGGAGAACGAAACCCATAAAACCTCATGTTTTTACCAACATCGAGAGTTAGTGCGTGTAGTAAGCAAATAACCATTCTGGTATTTTCTGTTGTATTTTCGTCAGGTGCATCAGCTGTAGACTATTATCTCGTTCCGTTTTTTGTGTGAAAGTGTTTTTAACTTAAGGTTATGTTAACCGAATTTTTACTAAATCATTGTTCAACAGGAGGACGACTATCTTCTTAAATCAATCATTTCTGGTTTAGTTTTCACTATGCTGATAGTCTTCTGAACCAAATCGACAGCTAAAGTTTTTAAAACATTCGAAGCAGAAATAGATTCCAAATGATATTGTTGATAAGATTTTGATATTTTTGTTGGTTTTCTTCATTTATTGAAAATTCGGAGGATCATTGAAAACGACCAGGTAGTGGTCGCTGCTTCCCTTTAGTTGGTTATCAACTGATCCAATTTCATGTCATGCATAACTCGAACCAACTTTTTGAAAAAGGTACATATTTGGCATACTCTGTTAGGCCATTGAATTTTATAGACAGCAATGATTTCTACCGATATTGTTAAAAGGTATGATAAGGTCGCCAAACATAACAGCCAGACAATAAAGTAACTTTCTACTATCGATGTGCAGTTGTCACAACTATGTAAAATTTAACAAACTTCAACTTAGAAGACAGTGACTATACGGATAATAGCAAAACAGTTAATTTAGCTTAGCAGCCAAATTCATCAAACAGTTATAGTATCTAAGGAGAATTGTATTACTATATTGAGGAGTCATAAAAAACAACCTTCAATACACCAAAAGTGGAAAGGACTAAAGTGGAGAGTGACAAAAGAACATTTATTTTCAGATCACAATTACCTACAATAAAAATTGAATATATAGTAGAAAATAGGAGGGAACCCAACTGACATTCTTTCAAAACTTTTACTAGGTAACTGCCAACCATTGATCACTAAGCTTCCCGATTCTAAATAAGAAGCCTTAAGACTTAGAGACAGCAGATCTAATGCACATGATTCTAATTTGAAGACCAAACAACTGCATACAATCGGGGGGAAATGGAACAGCCTCTTCAATATATTCAGAAGAACAAAACCTGAAGTGAATCGGATGACGAAACATATAAATATGAGCTAGGAAGAGCCAAAAACAAAGTTGTTGGCAGGTATAGGCATCTTATAATCTCTGACAGTTTTTAAAAACGATTATGATATACAAAGAGCCACAACTTGAGCCGAATCTAGCTCCATCCCAGCCTATAGTTCTGACATGGAACATGGGACGGCCCATAGGTTCTAAACTCAACAGAGGATCTCAGATTTGTTGATTCACACTACCGATCGCACCGCCAAAAACGATCGATTCTGAAAATCCGTTTTACATCTTGGGGATTCAAACCCGATATCTCCATTTTCCGCAGGTTTAACCACTGCGCCACCTCGGCGGTTCAAGCTCTTTCTATCCAACTAAAAATTTCATCAAACAATGTCTTTGTTGTAATACACATAATTTCTGGTGACAAACCATTAATCTATATACTCAACAAATGTACTATATATAGTATATACTTTGGGGGGGAAAACCCGCTCATTTAATTCGAAGAGAACTCAAACTTTTGTTAAGACAAGTAGAAGCTTACTACATTGGAACATGAATACTGTTGTATTAGATTAGTTGCGGGTGTCTTATTCTTGTTGGTACCAACTAAGAGGATGAATAAGCCATGGTCTAATTTGTTAACATCTGTTCTAATCTAGCAACTGGCGGAGTTTTAATTTGCACTTCTGTCATCTTTGTGAAATGCATTACTTTATGAGACGGGTTCCAATGAGGTTGCTCTAAAAAATAAAAAATTGATCGAAGATAAACTTGAAAAAAATACCTTCTTTAAGTTTCGGGCTAAAAAACTGTTGGACTCACCATTCTTATTTTAATATTTTGAAAAGAAAATCAGAGTTTTCTGAAGGAAATATTAGAACCCTTATGAATTAAGCAAACCTTTAGTCAAAATCAAGCAAAGGTTTTAATTAGTGAGATCAGTGGCGGAACTTCAAAACTTGGGCCCCTCAAAAAGAATTTTTTTATTTATTAAAAAATAAAGTTACACATATTTCAAAATAAAAATTAAATAAAAATAATTTAAAAACGAAACTTAAATTTACCAGATCTTAAATAGTGAAATCTTTCCTCCCTTTGGATTCATATTGGCAAAATCGGTAATAATGTTTAGCATTTCCATTTTCCAGCCGCTTATGTCTCAATCGAAAGTATTGAAAGACCAATGGTATTACGTAAAGAATTTTATTATTTGCAGTTTTATAAAATAACGTTAAGCTGATGCAACAGTAACAGGAATCGTGAGAAACCATAACAATGCTGTTATCACCTGTGGAATGCTTGCTGCTATAGTTGATAATTTTTACTGTTAAATGGATTCGCGCATAGATGATATTTGATCGTGCAACATTGACTATATCATAATCATTTGCAGCTGAAATTCAGTTGTTATATCTTCACTATATTTTCTCTGTATAGCTGCACAATTTATATAATATCACGTTCTGTCTTTACCATTAGTTCATTTTGATGGATGCAGAAGAATAATTGAAGCACTTCTTCCATTCCTTTAAATCTATTCTCGAGTTGGTTGATAACGACGTCTTAAACTTTTATAAAAATATTTATACGAAAAATTTCCTTACTACTGTCAAAACGGAGATCTGTGGATAGTTCGTCAAAATGCCTCTTTACAATTTTTCTTCTTTTCTGAACAAATATTGCAGGAATCTGCCACGTAGTTCTACCGCTTCACCTTTTGCTGAATCAAGAAGGTTTCTAAATTGTTTAAGCGGCAGTTGTATCGGGAGATACCGCGTTCGAATCCTGATAGGGGCGGTGAAAAAAGCATTTTTCACCACTTGATTACGATCGGTGGTCTAAATGAACACAACTATGACCACCTGTTAGAGTGCAGAATCCATGGGTCGACCCATCTTCCATGTCAGTAACTCAGTACTATAGTTACTGATATGGAGCTGGCATGGAGCTTTGCAATGTGGGTTCAATACTTTCTAGAGATGCTGAAATTTTGATAGCATGTGTAACTGATTAAGGATTTTAAACAAAAGCAAGCATACAAAAACAAATTCGAAACTGCTCATATTTTTTGTATTCGTACTGCTTCTTTGCATTATTCACGTTTTGGATTTAACCTTTTTAGTGTTACTTGTGATTCACCTGTAAATTTAGAAAGAAGAGCCCACTTGTTTATGCTATTTCCGAAAAATGAACATAGCCATCTTCTAGAATTACAAAAATCGAATAAAGTTCAACACAACATTTGACCGCATCGTTAACAACTAAATTTAAATTGTGAGCTGCGCAATGCATGTCATTGCATTGGGTCGGTTTTTCTTAAAAAGGGCCTTAACAACATTGTACATCTTTATGACATTTGCACCATCATAACTTTGACCCCTATACACAGTTACTTAATTGTTACTTAGTCCAGCAGTACTGTAATCATAGATTTCCGTGAATCCCAAGAAAACTTCTATGATTTCAATTGACGTGTCTTAATACTTACTAAGCTGATCTTTTTTAGTAATATCTTTGTGCTGTATTCATTATTATTGAATAAAAATAAAAAAGTGAACTATTAATATCACCAATAAGGACGGCTTTTAAATGTGTTGGCAATGTATGACTTCATTTTGAATTTGATGACTATATTACAGATTTCTTTAAGCGATATCAAAATCAAAGAGTCCCAAACCAAATATCTGGTCTATACTTTTAGAGATCGAGACACAACTGATTTAAGTAATGGTAAACACGTTTGAGTGAGTCGCACTATCATTCGGGCATCATAACTTTTACATTCACATCTGGAATTGAAATATCTGCGAAATGCAGATCAGTTGAAATTATATAGTATGTTGTCAGACCCAATTATGGATGTAAAAATTGGAGTTTGATAGATGAGTACGAGAGATGGCTTCCAAACATAATGATGTAGTATAAAATCAAAAACGTTACGCTGATGCCATCTACCCGTTTCTTTACAATATCATATCTTGGACAAAGGACAGCGAGTACGGTGGCTAGAATGGTGCAGCAACGCGTAAAAGTGCAGGCGTCTTTTGGCAAACGAAGAGGTTGTTCTCCATAACGATGGCAGATGGCTTCACAAGTGTAAATAACGATCTAGTATTTTTTGGTGTGAAAAATAGGCTCGTGATCGAACAACTTCATTAATCTTGAATTTTCTGTTCATTATATTCTACGGTGTAAGAATAATAAAAAGTAATTATCAATATCAAGAAAACATAAAGCCGAAAAATTACTTTAACTGACCTACATTAAGTTATCTGCAAAACAATTGATTTATTTGCAGCTCGATTCCGCCGAACCAACAAGTACACAAGATTTAGTCATTTGTGTTATCCACTCTCATTAAATCATCGCAAACAGGAAACTGAGTGCAACCAAATCATAGTCTACAACATACGTCACAAAATAATTTCCTCGTTCCACCAGCGCAACAGAAAATGTACTAACATTTCGTAGACTTTTGTATTGTAAACATACCGAGTATCGTTGTGTGCGACTTAATTTTCGTGTGTACAAGTACAATACAAATTTTATGAATGTAATTTTAGTAAATCGTACACATAAGAATGTATATGTGTACGTACACAAACCCAATACTTTTGTACACATTTCATTAATAAATTTCACATACACTACTCTGCTTTATGTATTTATAGGAAGTGTTTGTGTGTATAAGAAAATGTCAACACAAACACATTTCTTTGTGTCTCTTATGTTTTCGTACGAGTATATACAACACATACATGTGTTTATGTATATAGAACTTCACACGCAACAAGTGTATCACTCACTGTAGACTACACCATGTATTTTATTACATAAATTAAATTATGATCACACAAATTCAAAATATCTCTAAACGCATGTTCTGTTAAGATGAGATCTACAGAGGAGAAATCTTACGGAAAGACATCTTTCAGTTGCGAAGAATATTAAAAGAATGAAACTGCGATGTATGTACGACGTGAATTGCGCCGATATAATTCTCCAAATGTAAATATTGAGTGAGTCACCTGCTTAGGCCGTATCGCACTATATGAATCATTCATTATCAGTGCGGCAAAGAAAATAAACGTCGCGCAATCTTTAACTGATTATTGATTATTTGTTTATTGTTGTTGGTTTATGCAAAACTGCAAGCATTTATACTATTGAAATAGTTTTGGACAAACAAAAAATGAAAATACGCAGAAAGACGGCTGAGTAATTTTTGAGCAGGTCGTGTGTTAAGATTCTTAAGAAGTATGTAAATTTCATCAATGGTATATAAGAGTTTTTTGGTGTTAATTGTCATGTCAGCATTCCGAGAATTTTTCATAATAAGATCTACAAAGCTTTATTGGAAAAAATTCGTAAAATGTTGTTGCCGCGTGCAATCGCTATAAACGATTGACTTGAGATAAAAGTGGTTTAATTTCGATTCAAATTTGATTATTGTTTGGATATTTTCTATGTGGGCAGTTAAAGCGTTGTTAAGGCCACGGTTAGGATTGGCATAGATACGATTAGAAACTTAGTTTTTTGTGGGTTTTTTCTTACAAGCGATTGTTGACCTTTACCGTATCAATAATCTGACTTCATCATTAACCAGATCTTCATACCTTCGTTGACCACAGCGTTTTCAGTTATACCGAAAGGTAGTTCTTCCTCTAAAGATCGCTGAATCAAACGGCACGAAAAGTTCGGCACGTTGAAGTAGTTGACCAGAGTGTTCCAGTATAAAGTTTAGATTTAAAAATTTAATAAAACAAAAATGGCTCCATATAGAACAATCCTTCTGGTTATAAATGGAAAATAACTTCATTCAAATATGAGCCGCGGCTAGCTTTGGTGTACTCCATTCGGTCAGTCCAATTTCTAAACTCATTTGTTTGCGGGTCTATTTCGGCAATGGTTGCTTCAACATTGGCTTTCCATTGTTTGTGAATTGTCCGTTTAACACTTGTACTTCGCGACACGTTATCATTTCGAATGATAATTCGGCCATTGAATTTTTGACGTAGTTCTACTATTGTAACGCCCGATGTGTGGCATGCTTGTTGAAACCAAAAGTTGTCCAAACCAATATCTTCAAGATATGGCCGCAAAAAAGATGTTGACGTGTGGCGGTAGTTAATTCCGTTGACCCGCCGAAATAGAAATACGCCTCGTCCGAAAAGATGATTTTTTGAACAAAAGTTCAATTTCGGTTTTGTTGCAGGCCCACACAGTGAATCGATATTGAAGCGGAAGGTGACAGGGCTTTAATTGCTAGACTAATTAAACCTAATAGGGCTAGTAACAAAGATCTTTATCCAGTATTCGTTGCATGAGAGACCAGCTGATGTTCATTTTCGATTCACAATGACGAATTGATGTTCTCGGCCATTGGCGCGTCATCACGGTGATATTTTCGGCTGAACGACCACGACGAGCACGGGTAAGAATTAAGTTGTCGACTAGGTAGCCAGTATCACAGACTTTATGCTCAAACTTCTTGTTACTATTGGCTGTGAGTACCGTGTTTTTGGCCAAATTTTGTAAGACATTTTCTTGCTATTTCGAACCAATTGTCTTTGTTGTGGAAGTAAATTTCTTACATTTTCCACTATGAAGCGTTAAGCGACTCATTTCGTCAACTAGAAATAATATACGGTGTGCGCTAGAACCAAAACAACTAATATTGTCAAATTTGAACCTGCACTGAACCAAATATACCACTCAATATGACAAATTTTAGTGACAAAAATATTGATAAATATTTGTCAGTGTTTTTATTGTTATTTTGAAAAAATTATTTCATTCTGATGATTTATTTTCATTTCGAATTAGAATATAACAGTTATGCTTTCGTTTATATTTTTCAACAAAAATATAATTTTTTATTATTCTTATTGAACATTATTCTTAACAATATTTTATCACTATGATAAAAATGTATTCTATATGATAAATTTATCAGTTTTTTTTAAATGATCTAACTGATCAGTTTGCTATCAAAGTGAACATCAATCTTGATCGATAAGAAAATAAAAATTTGCAAAAATGGTCGATATTTCGCGTACTTTCTTGTAATTCGCTAGCACTGAACGTACTCGACTAAACGTATATATATAATAATTGCACGTCAAATCAGGTAACATACGCCTGAAGAGATGGATTTGATCTATTCGATCGCACAGCTATTTAATATGACGTCATCCAACACATCAAAACCGGCCAAAGCAGAATTATAACATTAAACAAAAAAGCAACAACAAATTATATATTCCAACTCCGGTAAGAAACCTACAATTAAAATTACATCCATAGGAGATGATAGATCTTAGAAATAAACCCAAAATCTCTTCTCCCAAATCGGCCTTAAAAACAAAACTCATTATAATAACTAAAGGGGATGATTATAGAGGGGGAATTTCAAAATGAATTGTTCCCTTCCCGGAATAGTGTTCCAAATTAAGAAAGCTTTTTCTTTTATAATATATTTTTAACCATATATTTTTATATATTTAAATTAAATTAACAAATTGTATAACATACTTATGTGCATATACTGAAACATATGAAGTTAATTAAACAGAATTATTAAATAAGAAATCTATAAAATCAAAATATAAAATATTCCAATCGATAAATTCACTTTTCTTATTGATAATATATTATTTGATCTTTTTAGCTATTGATAAGTTCGTAAATCTCATTGATAGGAATCTTTGTCGGTTGTATATTGATAAGGCATTTTTCAATGTGAATGTAATTTTGGTTAGTTTGAACATTTATTTTTTTCAGTGTGTTATTGGGACACCCTAGATATATTGATGAAGTCCAACCTTATAGGACGACATATGAAGTTGTTCAGCAATTGAACAGATAAATATGAGAAATGCATTCTAAAATTTGAGTTGCGTATTTGATATAAGACCAAAAACTTAAGTTATGCGTAAGAGCAAAGAACAGCAAGCATTAGTCACGTTCTCTGTGGTAGTCCGGATTATTATCACGGTATGAGTGATAAAAATCTTTGTCCCAATTTCATATTTATATTTATCTGTTAAATAAGATTAGTTACTCGAGAATGAAGCTACAAATTTATGAACTTATCAGATCATTTAGCGTCATCCCCTTTGCCGAGTTAATCAAACGGTTAATCATTAAATCCAATGCTAGACGGTCGATCCAATAAAATACTTTGAGATCCAGCTATGACAATATTTTATAGCTACTCGTATCATCTTAACGGTAAAAAGGGTAATCTTCTATTCAGACAACTCAAAAAGGTATGTCAAGAATTAGATCTTTGGTATAGGTTTCTGGTTGTCATATAAACCTGGAGTATTTGATATGTGTTTGACGGTCGACCAGCAAAATATTCACACCATGTGTGAGTACCACATCGATGTTACCAGAAAGAGTGTAATCCAAAGGTGACATTAACACTTGCTGAGTTGTTGTACTCTTACGACCAAAGCCATTCAATATTTTCGATTTTATGCATCTTGTAGTCGCGCAACTTCCATCAGTGATTGGATGTACGACTATACAATTGATAGGATGGACGGTCACTGTTGAGTGAATTAAAAGTACAATTGGGATCTGAACAAGAGAGAATCATAACCGAATAAAAGAGATGATGGTCGATCAGCCAAGTGTTAATGAAGATTCAACAAGCGAAATATAGGTAGAACGAATAGAACATCATGAGAGAATTTTGAATATGATTATTGAAACTTCAAATTCTAAATTCAGTTAAACCACGTGAAACGATTGGTGGAAAGAGGATTAAGATTGATCCATTTAAAGGTGATATCCGACTGTCCGGATACAAAACTTCCAATGATGTTGTTCTTGAAATAAATGAGACTGTCATTAATTTTATTCGGCCATTATCGTTATAGTATACGGCTAGTAGACGGGGCAGAATACACTAGATCTAAGAACAGTTGGTGAGCAACGGGACTGTAACTGCAAGATAAGATATAAAGGAAATGCTGCGAATTAGTAGTAAGCGGACAAGAACATCATCGCCTGTAATGCGAATGCTACATGAAGAAAAGAAACAATCGACTGAAAATGGCTTTCAAAGAATGAATGTATCAAAGAAACTATCTACGAGATGGATACAACTTGACGATTAGCAGAGAAGTAGGGTAAATTCATTATAATAACGTTTGATGAAGTTGATTGTGAGAGCCGATATAATAATAAGTGGAATTCAAAATCCCGAGAGTGCATAGCTATATAAAGGAAAAAAGGTGCCATACGTTGTAGCTCATATATATATATATATATATATATATATATATATATATATATATATATATATATATATATATATATATATATATATATATATATATATATCGGTTATGAAGTCATCCTGGGTACGAGCAGCATAAAAATAAATAGATTAGTATATATTGAATTTTGAAACGTTGAGTTTTCGAATAGTCGAGCTGTCAAGATCAGGAACAAATGCAAGAAGAGTTAAGCTGAGGATTAGGAGTTGTCAATCATAGAGAAGAGATGATTCGTCAGTTGGATGCGAATGTTGTACCAAATTGTCTGGTAGCAAAGGTATTGAACATGTTTAATATAGTAGTCTCTCTATAGCGTCCATATTGGAATAAAAGAGAATCTGGAAAAGATCCGCGGAAGGTTCTTCTGCTTTGGATGCATGGAGCAGTAATGAAATTATGGCAAAAACGTTAAAATGCAAAACCAATATTTTCAAAGCCGGCAGTGTAACATTAAAGTGCGATCGGAGAAGCTACAGGTGATTGGATAGTTAATTTGAGATTGAATATATACATGTCGAGGATTCATGGTTGTATATAAAACAAAAGCAAGGGAATCGAGTTCCATAAATGAAGTAAAGCTTGGAGACGTTGAAAAACACTTTCTCACTTGGGATCTATTACTTGTTATTTGAGTTTAAGTGGTTTAACACACGTTTTAACCAATTTTGGGAAAATATCTGTTTTTTACCTATGTACGGCTTTCAGAAATTTAACACCACTAGTATAATCCATAAATAACATGGAACAAAGCGGATTTTGTAATCATCACAATTGGGATTAATTACAAAATCCTGACAGAAATTGGCTTAAATAATTATGTTTTTATAGATGCTGATTGAGTCTTTCCCGAAGTAAGATCTTCGATACCTGAGGTATAATCGTTACAGTATACTAATTGGGCTGAGCTTATCCAGGGAAGCGATATTCTGCTATTTCATAAACGGAATTACAACGTTTTGTTTCCAGATATTTGGAAAGGCAACCCGCAAGATGCAATCATTTATAGCCATACTAGGTTTTAGTTTGTGACAGCTTTCAAAATGTCGACTAGATTAAAACTCGTTCACTATAGTGTTTGAAATATCGGAATTCGATAGTGGCAGAACGGGGAGACTTCGTTGAACATTACAAAAGTAACAGTTAATTATTGAGGGATCGATTCCTTTAAGCAATTTTCGAGCGTTTAATTAGTCCGATATATCGATATATCGAGTTGAGCATATTGACTACAAGCCACTACCCTGAAATAATCATATTCAGGACCAATGCATTAATTTAGCCAGTTTTTACCTTGGATTGACGAAAATTTGACAACAATTAAATGGTAAGTTTTCAGCGATGTATATAATTTGAAATGGTCTGTTGGGCTATCTAGTATAAAATATTCAATATTATGATTGGTCAGCCGTTAGTACCACAGTGGTGACCTATAGGGAGAGAAATGCACTCCCTTATTGTTAAATCTATATAGTCTTGTAATAAATCAAATTCCGCCATTTCTATCATTACGTCTAGTGTTAATTTTGTACCGTTGGTGAACAGCGAGTACCGAAATATCAGCTCCCGTGTCAACTACAAAAGTCAGATTATTAATTACGTCACGTATAAAAAGTCGGCGGTTGTAGCTAAATGGTTAAGAGAGTTGCTCATCTCGCCGCGGTTTATACATCGATTCTCGCCGTTGACCAAAAATTAATACGCACCGGATTGCAACAAAACGCTTTTGTGTGTAAAAAATATTCATTGGACTGACAACCTACAATTTGCTCCAATCGTTACAATGCTTCATAAGGTCTCAGTTGAGACGCGGTAAGGGCCGTTTAGCCATAGTAAGCCATAGATTTTAAATAATCTAAAGAAATTTGGTTCCAGGCTTCATTTATCGCCTTAATAAGGTTTTCTTTACTGTCGAATTGTCGACCACCTTCGTAAACTTTCCAAGACAGCCAACTCCACACATTTTCCATTATATTGAGATCAGGAGAATACGGAGGCCACGGCAAAAGTTCTACATTTTGCTGCGATATCCATGATTTGATTATGTTAGCTGTGTGGATAGGGACATTATCTTGCTGATATATTCATGGCAATGGCCCAAAAGTATCATTGAAGCTGGAAAATGCCTCTTCGAAGATGCTCTTGTAAGTTGCTGCGGTCATTTTTCCGGTTGGAAATGACAAATCTCCCGGACCATAAAATGATATAGCCCCACACACCATAACGCCTCCTTACCGACTGTGGTGTTTTCCTAAACACTTTTCCTCTTTTCGAAGGTCGTGAAAATAATAATTAAACCCATCGGGGTCATCAAGGTTAAATTTTCTCTCATCAGAAAAAACGACACGTTTCCATTTTTCAGCCCGTGTCATATGCTGCCTCGAGAAATCTATCCTTTTATGTTTCTTCTCCTGATTTAGAGATGGTTTCTTTTGGAGCTTGCTTCGAATATCTGCCTTTTTAATCACTCTCCATGCTGTTATTCGGCTGGCCTACACACCAACTGTAGTTTTAATTTTTGGACAAGATAGTGCGTAATTGGAGGCTGCCCTTAGTCGGCTACAGATGTGGCCTCAACAGTTCGGCCTTTATTGTTTGAGCAATATTCTCTTGGATTTTTTGTAAAATTGAAGATAACAGTCTTACTTCTCCCTATTTTATCTGCAATTGCTTGTAGAGAATAATTTTCACTTTTTAAGAAAAAACAAAATAAACTAAAATTCTTCTGACATACTAATTTATTTTTATTTAAAAATTTATGTAATTTTAAACAAGTGTTAATCCTGTAAAAGTCAATGTTGGAAAAGTTGGACCGATTTTAAAATATTTCAAAAAAACGGTCGTTCCTATTGAAGTGAACTGCAGTGTATATGTAATTCCTGAAGAAGTACAGCTCGCAGCCGAATACTTTTCCACTCCACCGGAAATATCGCTGTCTATACTGATATTTTCATCCAACCACTATCTCATTCAAAGACAAATTAAATTTGTGCCGCTTATATCATACCGATACAACTGGACATCATAATGTCGACGATTTAGTATAGCACATAGGAATTATCGATTTTATTTATTGATTTCTAATGCCAAGCATATGAACGCCCTTTCAATTTTATTTCCGCGGTTCTGCTAACTGGCGGTAAAAAAAATAATAATAATTATGTACCCACAAGCATCAACTTAAGCATAAATTTTCTCTATAGATTAAATGTTATAAGAAAACAACTTGTTTTTTTGATATTGAATAAATAATTTTTAATGATTTCCGCAATTTACGCAGGTCGTTACAAATTAAACAGGTGCTCTCATCGCATATATTGTATGACGTAATTTACGGACATGTTAAAAACTTTTCACTAAATACACTCACTAATTTGCGAATTGAGCGAAAAATCGACAATTTTATATAATTCTACTTTATGGATGAATAAATTAAATGGAAATTATAGAGAAAATAATTATGTAGGCGCGGGAGCACACTTGAATTCGCACTCAATTTGGCCGCGTACACAATAACAAGAATACTTGAAGATTTTCAATTCCTCGAATTGTGTGTATATACCGTGCTGTGTATATACGGAGCGGAATCGAAAGTGGGTGGGTTTTTAGGTCGATACGTAATTATAATATAATATAGTCGAATTAGTGAAACTAATTTGTTGATACCTATACTGTATTTTACATAAATAACATAATATTCAGGGTTGTCTCTCAATCGGTTCAACTATATACGAGTATATACAAAACGTTCATAAATTCTGAATATTTTCTTTCTAAAAAAATCATCTGCCCACGCAGGTAATCTATATAAAATTAATAAAAATGCGTATATCAAAACGTATTATACATTTTCTGAAAAGCGAAATAAGATTTTCTTCTTAAAAGAAAATATGTTTTATTTTTATTTATTTATTTACTTTTTTTTTTGTTTAAAAGAAAAACTTTAATAATTAAACAACGAAATGGGAATAATTATGTAATTATGTATATACGAATTCGTATACATATAGACTATATATGTTGTGTGATTGAGCGAAGTATGTTTTCGTTTTACACATACGAGCATGTATGTGGCGCAGAGCATATAGTTATTTTTGATTTTCAAAATGGCGTGATCATGCGAACAAGAAATATTTGGATTAATCTGGCGCAACATCACTTGACATTTGCTAACTAGTATTCGGCGGCTCGAGGAATAATTTACCATTGATTTAACAGTCCATCGTTTGTTCAAGCTCAATTGGATGTTTGTGGCATCTCTTCCCAAAATTTGGTAGTATTTTGAATCGACTTATGCTTGAACAATGATGGGAAACTCTACCCTAGCTTCATTTCTTATTTTTTCAGTAAAAACTGGGAAACTGTTTGTTGACTTATTATAAACGTGTTTTGGTTATAAATAACTGATGAAGAAGTGAACGAGTTCTGTGTAAAGCGGGAAAGGCTGGACGTGCAATACATATTCACCAACGATTTTTCTTATGAGTAGCATGAAAACCTTTGTAAAAAAATGAATATCATAAAAGTTGGCAAAAGAATGATTAAAGAAGACTAAGACATCAAAAGCTTGCGTGTGATATCAAAAGGCTTGAGACATTTCTCCGTAATAAATGTAATAGGGCAAGAAGGACATAAAATCCTGCCTTTATCGATGAGGCGTAATAAACTGATCGACACTGCAACCACTTAAACAAACACGTAGTATATCTACAGCATATAGTCTGCTCAACAAAGCCAATGTTATTAACTGGTGTGGTTAAATCCGTTTAACTACAGAATTACCGGACAATACTGGATAATGCAACATTGAGGATTGTAAGTACGGCGTTGGTTGATCAACTTGCCAATATTTTCTGAATAAACGAAAGCAATTGGAATCAGTATTTGGTGAAACGTCAACGACAGAATATATATGCTTGTCACTAGAAGAGTAGAATGTGAAAAGCTCAGAAGAAGCGCATGATAAGTGACAGTAAGCCGATTAATCCTATCTGAGATAATATTTGATTCCACCCACATTGGGTATTTCATTATTTTTCTTTCAGTATTTGCGAAGATGTCAATCTACCATATATTAAATTTTTGTAGAAATAATCATTATAACACTGTTGGATACTGTCAAATATATAAAAAGAGCGGGTTACATAATTGTATACATGTACTCAGATACAACACCAAATTATGTCGTGATCATACAAGTAATATTTGGATTAATCTGGCGCAACATCACGTGCTATTCGGTGGGCCGAGAAATAATTTGCCATTGATCAACAACCGATTGTTGCTCAATTGGATGTATCTGATGTCTCTATTCAAAATGTAGGTCATCTGCTGGTAGTTTTTTGAATCGACTTATACATGAACTAACATCATTGGTTCAATACATCTTCAGCAAAACTCCTATGTAGGAAACATTTTCCTAACTAACAAGATGTAATCAAACCTTAAAACTTAATATAAATTCGTTTAGTAAGACTAAATCTATGTAAGTTCATAATATAAAGGCGCACTCGATAATATCTGAATTCCCTAGCTATAGCACCAGAGGATCATTTTTGTTTAGAATTATGTTGAAAGCACCCGAGGAGCCCTACAGTTGAAAACCATATGTCCAGATTTTGGTTTAAGTATCATTTAACCAACTCATAAACTTTTCATGTTTTAAAAACCTTCTATCAGTCAGTTCAAATTGGTGGTCCTTTTGTCATTATTCTATATCCACTTTGGCATTTAAAGAACCGGACATTTCCCAGAGCTTCTCAATCACTTCGGATTCTGGACTCATTCTAGCGTTGAAATATAAGTTATTAGTTTGATACCTTTATCCGAAAGATTTGACAGCATTTTTTCAACTCATTAGTTTGTGTCCTTTATGCCTTTTATGCATCGATGTTCTCCTTTATTGTTTGTTTGGCATTTTGCCGCGAACTCTATTTGATTTTCTTGTCTTCCAATTTGTTACTCAGGTTTAAAGAACTGCGCTAAGGTGTTTAGCAAATAGATTTACTTTCTGTACATCACTTCTCGCCCAGCTTCCGTCAGAGAGCCTTACTGGAAGGAATGAGTGTTTTGGTAGCTTACAGTGGCTTTCCATAATGAGATATCCGTTGCACGTAATGTTAAATCCCTTCATCACGTTCTTTTAGTAAAGTGGTTCTCAGGGTCTTATTCGCTTTATTTAAACTGGATTTAAGAGTATGTGACCTGTGAAGTTATCATTGCCAGCGTTTTGACCATTTTGTTATTAAGAACTGTTGAATATTCGGAGAAATTTAAGTTTCTTCAAAAAATAGAGTTAATCGGCGTTGTTTTTGTTTCGAAGAAATTAATCTCGATCCTCATTGAATAGCTTAGCGTTGTAGTCACCTCCTGCTATGAAAATATCTTCTAGAATTTTGTAGTAATTTGCAAATTGTTCGCTCTTAATTGAGTGGGCAGTAAACCGCAGATATGATGCATTATCCCGATCAGTCCTGTAGACAAATGATAGTTGCTATGGATATGTTTTTCTTTATAATTTGGGAGTTCATAATGGATCATTCTGTTTTTGATTATGATAGCAGTTCCACCATGTGACAAACAACTAAGTTAGTTACATTCATTTTTGTTTTTTGGTAAGAAGTTTCATGAGAGTATTCATGTTTTGAAGCATAAGACTCATTTAAGTCTCCATCATCAATTTTAGTTCATTAATTCATGTCGTGAACTGATCATGTTTTAATATCCACATGGTCATCGATTGGGTTTGCATTGAAAGAATTGCCTTTGACAGCTACATAAGATATTTTTGGATTGATTAGGGTCTCGTTTGTTCTGGTAAAACTGGAAAACTGTTCAGTGATTTATTATAAACGGATTTTGGTCATAAATTGACTGTTCATAAAACGAGTTCTGTTTGGAGCGGGAAAAACTCGAAGTGTAATCAATAGTGTCTTTCTTGTACTTTTTTGTTATAACAAATTCTGCATTATTCCACGGGGGTAAGAAGTGACTTATAACTTTAATCGACATGATGTTTAAATTCTAGAATTTCTTAATTTTTCAGTTCCGTTACTTCACTGATTTGTTTTCAAGCACAAAGTAATTCTGTTATCATTATAAACGTTATGGTTTGTTAGAAGCTTCTTATTGAAGATACAACGTATCAAGGTTCTTGTTCATTTTTTCTTTATTTGTTTGTTTTGAGACCAAAGAATTTTCATAACTCTTTCACAGTTCTCTTTTGACTTTCCTTACGTACGCTGAAGCTTAATAGAGGACGAATGACTATAAGGATATAAAATTCTGCCTTAATCGACAACGTATAATAAACTGATCGAAAATGCAAACCACTTAAACGGAATTTTCTAAAAACAAACTATTATGTTGCCTAGAAATATGTCAAAAAGACGACGAAAACACTTGTAGTATACAGCATATAATTTGATCAGTAAAACCAAAAGATATTAAATGGTGTGGTTAAATCCGTTTTACTATAGCGTCAATATTTTCGATTTGTCAATATTTTCTGAATAAACGAAAGCAATCGGAATGAGTATTTGGTGAAGCGTTGACAGATTATTGTCACAAGAAAAGAAGAATGCGGTTGGCAATTATGGTTATGAAAGGCTCAGAAGAAGGACATAATAAGTGGCACTGAGCCGATCAACCCCTAATTAATATTACCTCTATTTAACTCCACCCATATTGGGTATTTCATTATTTTTCTTTCAGTATTTTACGAAGAGGTCAATCAACCGTGTATTATAATATTGAACGGTAGAAATAAAATAAACATTATAAGTACTTGGGTACTATCAAATATATAAAAGAACTAGCCGGTTACATAATTGTCTACATGCCCTCAGATTATACAACACAAAATTATCTCGAAGAATTTCTTCGAGACAATACAACCAAATAAGGAGGAAGTTACTAATACCTCTAGTCAGATTGTTCAGATACGACAGAAATCGTACAATCAAATACCGTAGAAGTAGAAGTCAGTCAGAAGACCAGGAGAATATACATCTTTGTCAGTAATTGAATTTGCTGTTTGATAACCATGCTGATGATGTAGACTCTGATGAGAAGGTTTTGAAAACTTAAGTTGATGATTCTGCTCAGTAGAAACTCGCGATATAGTAAAACTCAAGCCTAAAAATGCTATTTCGATTCATATAACTAAAACCACAAGAAGACATCGCAGGCTTGCATAGTGGATTTTGGAATGAACTATAACTGAAGTTATGGGATTGCACATAGGTTATTTGAAACCCCATAGTATGACGTCAACGTTCTTATCGTTCAAATATACTAGAAATGATCATTACAGATTCACAAATAACATGCAGGTTGATTCATAAATAATCTAGCAAATGAGAATTGGAGGTTACTGCGTATAAAACAACCGATTTCGAGAAAACATAAAATTTAGTTTCCTCGCTGACTTAAGGAAGTACCGGACTAGCAAAATCAGTACCGCACTAAGAAAGTGAATTCTTTTGGTCTTATCTTGGAAATGGTAAATAAATAAGACTACGGTAGCCTTGTACACATTATTAATAGAAGAAAGATAATGGGAAAAGATGGCGTTTGATATCGATATGGCCACACTAGCGACAAGGAAACTAGGATGGACTAGGATCGAAGGATGGACAAGTTAAAAATAACAGCCTGTTTATTAAATACCGTAGCACTGAAGATGACGCACGCTACTTGGAGATTATGTTCCACCTAATCCCAGTTGATATCTTCAGCAGATAGCGTCAATATGAAAATATCTCATGTATAAGTGGAAATACTTCTGAGCATGAAATTCTCTACTAATTGATTTTCGGGTTTTGAACCACTACTTTCTCTTTTTCTTGTGGAACCAAGCTAGGTGAAAGATTAGGGGCTGTAATGTAATTTTATGATTAATAAAATGTGAATATCACAAACTGTGTTGATAGCAATTTATTAATTTTTGAACTTCTGCCTCAAAAGGCATGTATATTACGGCGGTTAAGTTGATATTTTGGAATGAAACCCCATCACGTACAAAAGCATGTATAGAAAGGCAAGTCTGAACGGCACTAGACTTCAGACAGAACTGTTAGCCATTTTCTCTTCTCCATGATGAACTCCGCTTGGTTCTCGAAATTAGTCATTGTGAGTTATTCTCACTGTTGGGATGTTACATGAAAACATGTTTGTACAGTATGTATGTAAATTATGTAAAAAACAGCGTAAATGACATAAAACTTAAATTACATGTAAAAAAACAAAGACAGCGGTGCCATCTATTTTGAAAAATATCAAAATTCTATCGATTTTTGGTTTGGCCATTAAAAGCTCTATTCCATGGGAAAAATTGACAGACAATCAAAAAAGAAAAAAGAAAATATTTATAAAACTCCAACTAAAAGACAAAGATAACGTTATTGATTATATATTTATTTATAGCGAATTATAGCAGAATTTTGAAAAAACCGTAACCAAAAAACTCATTAATTATTCATTCTTGGAGATTTTTTAATTGTGAATTAAAATTTATTATTAAATATCACAATGCTAAACAAATATGATTTTTATTTCAATTCAATTATAATTTGACCAAAATAATACATCGACTATTTGACCCTTGACTATAAAATTGGTTGTGTGCGAAAAAAAATTGTGTCTTACACAAATTTAATGTAGAAGCACAAATAATTACTACAGATAGCCAAACTATATGGAAAAATCATGTATACTAGACTGAAATAAGGGGAAAGAATTGTACCCTGAATGAAAAGACTATATTTCAGTTTTATTTTCTCTTTCATTCCTTTACCATTGATATTACGATAAATAAAATTCAATCAAATCTATAAAACTAAGTTCAAATACATACATGAAATCAAATAAATGTTTCATGCCACTGCGATTAGTTTTATTCAGGACAGTAAATTAATTCATCATATTTTATACAAAATTTATAAACAAATATTTATTTATCGTAATATCAATGCTCAAGGAATGAAAGAGACAATAAAATTCAAATATGGCCTTTTCATCCAGGGTACAATTATTTCTCCCTTATTTCAGTCTAGTATACATGATTTCTCCATATAGTTTGGCTATCTGTAGTAGTTATTTGTGGTAGAAGGCTGAGTGTGACTGCAGTAAAAAGTATTCAATTTTATACTTTATGGCAGTCACACTACCACAAACACAAATATTTTTCCAGTCAAGTTTGACTGAGAAAGCTTTCTGTTTCACTTACACTACCATAAAATCTATATTACTATCCCATTTTAATATTTACTGACACAATATTTCTCATGGAATAAGGCTTTAACATAGATAAATGCGTATTTGTAAAATCAGCTAGTTTTCAGATCCACGTTATTAGTCAGAAACTGATTTTTTCACCTTTAACCAGAGCCAGTTTAGATGACTTGTACGACTAACCTGTTAGTAACTTTAATCTAAATCAAAAGTTATTGTGACAGTATGTAGTCGAAAAATGGTACACAGTTAATTATTTCACAAATTCTATTCGTAAAATAGTAAAAAGTTTTTTAAACAGATGGTGCTTTAGTTACAATTAGATTTAATAAGAGGTGTTAGTTTTTTTACATAAAATCGTATTTTACGTTTTTTACATAAATATTGTAAAAAATAACCCTATGTAAATACCCCTCTTATTGGAGGGACAGTCTATCAAGATTATTGTTTGTTTTTTAGATATTGGTTTCTGTCTTTACTATCTATTTTGTGACCAAAGTATTTCCATTACTCTTTCGCAGTTCTCTTTTCATATGCTATATAGATCTGCCATTGGATTGCTTCCTAATTTCTCTAACAGTGGGTTATTATTATGTTCATTCATATCGCTGATCGTAATCCAATGATGAGACTGTCAATCATTCATCAATGTCAAATCACTATGTATTTATATAGGTCATTCTACTCCAATCGTTACAGTTTTAACAACTACACCAACGAACTTCGTTACAAAATCCAGGTGTTTCTACTCCTTTTGAATAATACTCAATAATATTTTTCGAACGAATCCATACCATTTTGAACAAGAATTTCGCTTGTGAGTGGCAAAGTATGATTAAAGAAGTCATCCGCTATCTTCAAGATATATTAGCAAAAAGAAAAAGGTCAAAGAGCAATATCCATTCAAAATAGTCAGGAACTGGTTCTGTGCTGGTTTATAGTTACAAAGATAAGGTTGTCCAGATTATTCTGGTGCAGACTGTTAAAGTGATTATCGATATATCTTTCAAGAGATAACAACATTACCTAGGCAGGTATCCAGTAATGCCTGATTTAATTGCAATTGCTGAATTAGTTCAAGGTATATATTAATCAGGTCTCTGGAAATAGTATTAGAGCCCATTGTTTTTTAAGCCCATTGTTTTTTAGTAACAATTTCTTGAATTTATCTTCATCCCATAGAGTGAATCTCCAGAAGAAAGGCGTGGTTATTCTTACCGACCATTTCAGACATGCTATAGTGTATGGGTGAAAGCCGCCACTACTAAAGAGGCTATATTATCGAAGGTGACTTTAATGAATGAGTATATGTCCATAGGGTTCGAAATAACCAACTTAGTAGAATATAAAATTCGATTCTTCTGTAAATGTTCGATATTATTCTTACTCTCTGACATATATTAAAGAGAGATTTGGACACGAGCTCGTTGCATTGTAAACTTGATATTCCTGAGAATGGTGTATACATTTTGCTAGTCCACAAGTATAACTAGCCCAGAAACTACTAGTTGAAGTTCACTTTTTGGAAAGTTCTATAGATAATATAAAAACAAGCCAAGTGAGGATTAAAGCTTTATGCCATGCTTATGTGCATGGAGGAAATCTTCGAAATGTACAGTTGAA
The DNA here is from genome assembly GCA_963932295.1 of Tipula lateralis. NCBI lineage: Eukaryota > Metazoa > Arthropoda > Insecta > Diptera > Tipulidae > Tipula > Tipula lateralis. The sequence goes on from OZ010738.1 coordinate 112,029,820, forward strand.
AATTAGTACAACTTTTATCGGTAAAAGAAGGAAAACAATGTGGTTTTTATAGTTAAGTGAAAATAGGCTTACAAGGGTTCCCAAAAACTTCTGATCTATGATTGGTTTCCTTTCTTTACAAAACTTAAGAGGGGTTGTTAGACATAGACGCACGAATTAGAGGAAAATTAAACCCAAGTTGCTGTAATAAGTTTTACGAATAAGCTCTTTGATACCATTGGGTAATATTGAGGATTCGTTCATCATGTGACGGTAAGATAAATCGTGGAAAGATTATCGTTTCTTTAGCTAGAACAATGTGACTCTTTGATGATATTATAGAGGAAAAAATTAAGTAGTTATAGTTATGAGACCCAGTGAACTCGAATTGAGTGTTAACCCATTCAAAACAAAGCTACCATTTTTCCAGAAAAGATAAGTTGCGACCCGGACTTAAAGCAGTTTGTGTATTGTCTTGGACTGTCAGCTTAGTTGGAACAACCGAATATTTTAGAAACGGTAAATAAATAATATAACTTTGACCTGTTTGTACAGAAAAGGTTTGGATAACTAACGGAACACGAGATCTACACGCTGCTTGATCTTCCAATATCCCAGTTTGTTCTCGTTAAATAGATGGTGAAAAATACGACGAAAAGACTGTCTGATTGATCAGTATAAATACGTTTTGACAGAACAATTTAAAATTTGGGTGGATTGGGAGGTTTTTGGTGGATGGGGCTGCCCTGGGAACCTAGCACTCGTTATTTATTACATAGGGCTCTAAGATACATGATAGATTGGGAGATTTAATGTTGTAAGATAAACCAAATGTCAATATCTCCATTCATCTCTTTCCTTACTGGAGCCAAGCTATGTTAATAGCGATTAACAAACGTTTAAGTAGAGTCCTATCGTTTTCGTAAGTGTCGAAAAGGACAGAACCCTGATAAAAAAAATTGAAAAAAATTATCACGTGTAATATATAGCAAGGCAAGTCTGAACTATTAAACTAGTCTTCAAAAAACCAATAAAACATTAGTTAACCGAGGAGCCTGGAAAAGGAATGATATATCCATAAGAAGGTCTATAAGAAGGTATACTTGACTTCACACCCGGAAACCTACTACAGCTTCCATTTGTATTTAAACGACTGTCTCTAAAAACTAAATATCTGATCGGTGAACACCAAGTAATAACCAACAATGTCACATTTTTAAGTTTTGTTTTGCAGATCAAAATGACAGGATAATTATTTCAGCCTATAAAGAGGTATTTATTCCACAATCTTAATTATATATTCTTAAGTTTCAATTAAGTACTCACAAACAAACAATTTACAAAATCCGATCGTTAAAAGTGATAACCCACATAAATTTGACATTAGAAAATTGTCTGGTGCAGACGATCGAAATCAAGCAGTAAATTTGACGGCGAAAATTGATACGTGAAGTTTTCGAAGACACACATATATTATATGTGTATATGCCAGTTCCTATCGCTCACAAAGTTTACCGTTATACCAATCAGAACAAAACTCTGAATTGAATTGTTAATGAAATACAACAAAACGAAAAACTACTTAGAAACTACACACACACACACTCGTATTATTATACGATCTGACGCGTTGTTGATTATTTCGTCTGAAATAGTGTGTAGTGTGTGTGCGTGTGTGTGTATTGTATATGTATTATTTGCTGATCGTACACGAGCATATACACATATGTATATAATAAATAAGATCAAATTGAAATTGATACAATATATCGTATTATTATTAATAAAATTAAATAGTAACATTTAAAAAAAAATATCGGAATATGTATTTTTACAGCTGGTCTGGCATATATGTATATACACATACAGTATCTGTGCTAATAGTTAGTGTCTCCATTTGTGTCATGCACAACAAACAAACATGCTAGTTGTTGGTGAATATCGTACATATCTAAATATTAAATTGATACACGGACGGTTATCATCACCGAATCGACATGTACATAGGTATGCGTATGGAAACCTATTTACTGTTCTTGGGTGTATATACACCCAAAAGACATTCGTGGTATGCTAATTAAAGTAATTAGAATTCTAATGTAGGAACTAAATGCATTTGGCTGCGCGCATATATATAGAAGAGTTCACTGTATATATCGTATGCATGTGTATGTAGGTACATATACAAGCGCATATAACCTATGTGAATGACATAAATATACAAACTAGTGCCACGCAATAAAAATCTTAAGCTGTACAGGTGTTCCACTATATGCAATAAGAATAACACATTTAAACATCGTTTTCAAAATATAAAAATTGTATGTTTATACGTGATATTTATAGGTTTTCTTAAGATTTGACGAAGATTTTTTTTTTATTTCTTATTATTGTTATTTAAAAGAAGAAAAAAAATCTAAAAATGTATTTGTTAACTGTCTAATTTGCACACCATTGACTGTGTGAAACAAAACTGGAATTTCAAGTTTTATTCTAAGCCAGTATTGGTTTAGTATATATATCTTACACACACATAAATGTTATGTCTGTGTGTACAATTTTCTTATAAATAATAAATAAGACACGATATTTAAAAAGGCATTGGCTGCTTTCTTTGTTTCTTCTATTATACTCGTACTCCATCCCAATACATAAACACTAGTGGGCATTGTTGATGAACCTGTTTTTTTTCTCGTCTTGTGTAGTTTTAAGAAAAATTATTTATCTTTTTAAATAAGAAAATTAACCAAAAAATATTAAAATTAAAAACATTACAAATCATTCGTTTGAATTATTTACGGGCGATAACGCGACATCATTTGTGGACATACAGTAGGTTTTTCACTAAAACACGAACGATTAAGATTTTCAAGAAAATACACTTGGAATAATTAAAGACGAAAAATCATATATATACTGGTACATACACTCAACAGTGGTACTATACATATACTTATACTCTATATACTTGTGTACATACATATACATACTCGTGGATTATAGGAAAATATATTTTCAGTAAAATCAATTTATAATAAAAACAAAACAAAAAATTGTGAAAAATTTTCACGTACCGAAAAGCAAGTGTGTAATGTATGTTTCGATATACTAGTGTATGTTCATAAGTATACGTCTATAGTGAATTAGTGTATTGCACCGTTTACTATACTAGAAACTAGAGACAATGTCAATAACTGGGATGGTAACTAGTCCACTAATATAACCTTTCCATATGGTCCAGAATCTACTACACCAACCTCAGTAATTCCCAAATGATCAATATAACCGTAATTGAACTTTAATCAAAGCTTGATACAACTGTTAGCCCGTATCATGTTTCAATCAGATATTCAGATCATAAGGAAATGGCTAATCGATTGCTGAGAGTGGCCTATTCAGCTGTCAAAAGACGGGCTTTCTTTCAAAGAAGAACCAACGCACTCATTGTTCTTTGATTTCATTCACAATATCAGAAATGAGCAATAAATTTTTGATCTCAAGATTGAAAATATTTTGGTATGTGCCATCAACTTGCGTTTTGGACTAGATATGAATAAAGATATTTGGCTCCAACACATATAGTTTGAGACCAATGGAAGCATAAAATCGTTGTCTACTTATATATTTGATTGTTTTGACTTCTTCCTGTTAGTCATTGGGTACTAAGCCAGGACTGTACTACTCGCTTGTTAGATGTGAAGTGTGTGAGCTCGCGTTGTCAGTGATGTCAAGCGATCTCAATTTGTTAAAAATATCGGGTAGATAAACAGTCCTATACCAAGATGAAACTACTGTATTTTGATTTTCAATAGCCACAGTAGCCACATGACCTGTTTTTGTGAAGAAACACACTACCATTTGCTTCCCAACGATCTGAACTCTTACAACTTTAGTTGGATTTTATTCGAATTGGATCCATTACCATTTTCTTTTCTCTCTCATACACACATACTAATGACTCGTTACTTATCACGAGTTTATATACGGTTTTGGTAAATCCATTTTTTGTGCAAATGTGTAATCTAACGTGCACATATCTACCCACATTTAAATGTTGATGTAAGATCGTAACAACGCTGATGTTACTAATGCCTAGGCATGCATCGATATCACGATAAGTCACGTGACGATTCTCACGTGAGAACTGTTTAATTCTCTCACTAATCGTCGTTTTTTGACACAACAGCTGTTTTTTTGAGTGAACGTCGTCCGTATTTAAATTCACTGTACCAATTGTAAACACTAACCAAAGATCGTGCGTCGTCGCCAAAAGTCGAATGAAGTGATTCGAAGTACTGTTGTTGAGTTAGGCCTTTTCGAAAATCGTAAAAAATCATGACACGAAAATTCCAGTTTTTCCCTGAATTCAAATTTTCACTGGAATAGAGTGTTACCATTTTTTTAAACATTTTTACGACAGCTATCGTACAAGAACTTGAATAAATTATCGGAGTAAAATGAGATTAAAAAGTATAAAGGACTACTTGGTGGATGCTTGTCGAACACTGAAATTAACTACAAGTTTTGAATGCCTGTTCTCAATTTCGACAGCATTGGGCCTGCATTACGTCACCTCTCCGTACATCAAGACCTCTGAATTAATTTTTGAGCCGGTTGAAGTAATTTTCTTCGATCCATGACCTTGATGAATAGGATGGATCCTCAAATGATTTCTCTAATTTGTATTTGCGTGCTTACATATTGTAACAAATGTGGAACATTAAATAAATTCAAGCCATGTTTATATTACCGCATCTATGTTGTCACAAAGATTTCCATCCAGGTAGCAGTTGACCAAAATAGCAGTTGACCGACGTTTTATAGTATGACGCAATCCGGTAACTTTTTTAATGAAGCAAGCGAGTTTTGCTCGTTGTTTAGGTATTGCCACACCCTAGCCTTCTACAAATTCGGTTAGTTATCGATATATCGAGGGTGAAACAGACTTCATTAGACTGGTAACAAAATCAAGTTGATCCATTAATTAAACTTTCACAGTATACTCCTGTCCTCGAATTATATATTATCCGGACATCCTGATATTTATTTTTAATAATCACTGGATACCTATTTGGTTGAAACGAGCTCACTCTTTGAATAACCCGAGCCCACGGTTCCAAATTAGTTTTTGGAGGAAATCCCTGCCACTATTAGACCATGAGCAAAGTACATCAATATTTCTCTATTTTCAGTCGTTGATTATATTTGTCGCATGAAAGTCACCAATCACCTATTTTACATCGTGCTCAGTCAAACCCTTAAAAATTATAAAAATCCGTTTTTTTAATGAAAAATTTCTTTGGGACACATGAGATCAACTAGTTCAAGCTAATCTTGACTTATCACCGGTTCACTCGTCTGTCTCAATATATTTGTGAATACAGATAACCAATATACCAGAACTGATGTTAAGCAACCAGACAATGAACCTCAGCTAGATGATCAAGGAAACTTATCACGACTATGAAGTAAACAAATGAAGAAAAAGTTGAAGTGAGGCATAGATAAAATAATAGAACATTGAAGGTCACAGGATATGACATTACCATAGATAACTAATTAAAAGAGTTGTCAACTTGTGGTCTGTGTGCAGTAGTTATTGAGTTTCTAAAAAGTTACTTTCTCTAAAAGAGATATATTTATTTAAGTACAAACTTAAGGGCAATTGATTAAGCATCTCCGATGTAAGTACTATATGCTGAAAAATCATTGCAATGCACACCCATACATTATGCACATGGTAAAACCAAGAGATAGATCGTCGACGGTTGTAGCTTAATGGTTAAGGAAGTTTCCGCGGTAGTTGAGACGCGGTAAGGGCCGTTTCCGGCCTCTAATCCAAAGATAATTAAGAAATATACAATTTTCCAACCATCCTTCGTTACTTATTTTTAACTTTCGAATTGGACAATATTCATCAAATTGTTACTAAACGTTGGATTGCGGCACTTTCAGCTATTTCAAAAGGTTTAGAGTAACGTAGTATATTACCTCAGGTAGAAACCCTGGCTAAAAAGGCCAGCTTTGATTATTGAAGAAAATTTACTTATTGCTGTTGGCAAAATCAAAAGTGCCATCAGTCAGTACAAGAAACAACATAAGGTAAGTTCGAAACGTACTCATTGGGTCAAGAGTAGAGGCATAAATATTTATAAAAGTAACATCAAACTGAGGGTGAAGTTAGCACTCTCTAGCAAAAACGCAACATACCGGCCTTTGTTACCATCTGCAAAGCATTTGCTACAAATTATGAAATAACTGCACAAAAATTACATAAACAACTGACTACTTTACTCCATTCTCCAAATAACATGCCATATAGCTCGTAGGAAGCAATAGTTATAGGAATGTCTATGCAATAGGCTTTCGGAAAGGCCTGGCATGAAAGGGAATTGCTCAAACTTCAGAAAATATTACCTCGATATTTCTTCAAATGCGTTAAAATAACAGAGAAACATTTATTTACACGGGAAACTGTGGGTGCAGTTGTTTACAACTGTTTACAAAAACGATAATTATAACGGAATTATCTCATTTTGCAACTATTTAACTATTGACATTAAGTAAATCTAAACAAATGCGACTATATGAGTGTCCCACACTTTTTTAAGAGTATACCCAGTATATTCAGAAAAAAAATTGTAACCAAAGTCTAAGTAACACAATTTGGTTATTTTAACATAACAAAGTTTTTTGGTTAAATTTACCAATTTTCTACTTTAATTTACTAAATAAAAATTTTGCTACTTGGTAAATGCAATAATTGATCAAAATATGGGTAACCAAAATATTGGTACCTGTTATTAGTTAAATTAACCATAAAAAAATTAATTGAGTAACCTACGAAAATATTTAAAATAACAAATTTATGATTTTTTATTAATTAGTAGTTTTAACTAAATAATTTAGCGGTATAAACTAAGTTTTTAGCGGTATAGACTAAACAAAAATTACATGTCAGAAAAATTTTAAAACTTACTTATAAAATTTCGGTTGAATATACCTTGATTAAAGTAAACGTATGTCTTTCAGCAACAATTGTTAGTTTTAAACAAATATTAAGTTACACCAAATAAAAAATTTATTCAAATGAACAAAATACTTGGTAACTAGAAAACAGTATTTTATTATAAGTGGTGTTTGTTTCGCGTGCACAGTTAAGATGTTTATTTTAAATGGAAACATGTTAGTTTTTGGAATATAAGGTATTCAAGATTTGGAAGCATATTGAATAATATTCCGAAAATACATAATAAATGAATATATGTTTTAATTGTTAAAAATTATCTTAATTTAATTGGTAAGTAACGTTATAGTTTTAAGTTTCAATAAGATTGGCACTTTTATTTTTTATCATATAGGAAATAGCCATATTTCAACGCAGGACTCTTGCAACACGTGCTGTAACAAATATGATGATGATATACAACCACAACAACTAACGATTTCCAAGATAAAATTAATCAAAAATTGTAAGTTTTAATGTTCCAATTAATATAATTACTAAAATTTAATCAATTTTTAAAACTAGGCCCTGATGAAATATTGAAGATGAAAAATAGTGCAAACGATGATGACAGAACTTTAACTTTGGCAGTTCCAGTGATGTGCCAAGATGTACTAAAATTTTTTTTAAAATAAATAAAATGCAATATTTTTTTATTTAAATAAAAAATTAAATATTCTAAGATTATGTTTTTTATTTAATAATTATATATATACATCTATATATATATATATATATATATATATATATATATATATATATATATATATATATATATATATATATATATATATATATATATCTGTGTGTGTGCGTGTGTGTACGTCTCCACATGTATAAAATTTTACCAAGTTTTAGTTGAATTTTCCTTAGCCTATTAGTGAGATACACTAAATCTTTGTCACATTTAAACAAGTAATTGTTCTAAATAACCAAAATTATCTCAAAACTTGACTAAATATAGAATTAAACCAAATAAGAAATATTGATGTACGTAACTTAGACGTTAGTAAAATTTACTTTACTTTTGGTTAATTTAACTTTTTCATTTTGTTATTACATTAATTTTTTTGTTTTTATATTAAAAAAAGTAACCATGTAAGTTTGGTTAAAATAAGTAAGCATTTTATTTTAATAACCAAAATTTGGTTATTAAAATAAAAAAATATTTTAACCAAGAGTTTAGGTATTTATTTGACTAAGCCATTTGGTTGGTTGAAAAATACTAATTTTTTGGTTAAGTATGCCCGGGTTTTTGGTATTTTTGACCCATGTTTTTCTCTGAGTGTAGAAGGCCAGATTATATAATACAAAACTTTACAACGCGCAATTGCTGGGGTTTCTTCTTGTCACTCATATTAAAATGTTTATCTGTCGCTTTTCTTCAGTCAACATTTCAATATGTATTTCAAGTTCGCATTCTGGCTGAATAGCTGGAGTCTTTCACGATTACAGAGAGTGCCTTCGTAGTAATCCATTGTTCTACGTTACTTCCTCGAAATTAACGCGATGGCATGATTTAATTAGACACAGTCGGTCGGACTCAGATTAATGAAAACTATGAAAGTCACTAGATGAGAAGCAGCTTGATTCAGATATTCGCTTTAAGGGAACCACTTCCCATATTTATAACTAGGTCTTAAATACCACAACAACTGTTATTCCACCGGACAGTTAAGCGTTTGTCTTCAAACTTTCTGAAATTAAGATTTATATCTTCTCCGGTTGGTTTACTTTATGGAATTGGGTCTTTAGAGTACACAAATAACAATATTTAAAATTTTCAGAATTTAACTACATTTTTAATTATATTTATATTAATTATAATTATATGTATTATAATTATTATATTTTTAATTATAACAATATTTTTAATTATATGTATTTACTTTCTAAACGTTACTGTATTTCTCAAAAGTTTCTATACTTTGCTAATCCGGGATGTCATGTACAGTTGTTGAAATGCCATAAATTGCATTGATCATTATTTTATCGACCCAAATGAACTTATAAACTATATACTTTTACACTTTTCAAAATACTGAGCGACATAGATCCACAATCGACAAGTTTTGACGGCGAGTTAACCTTACGCAGAGAGGTTCAATCATAGTACGAGTTAAGCTTATTCTATAAAACAATCATAATGAATCGTGAATGCAGCTGAGATGAATCATTTACACAAAAAAATTAATCTTAGAAATCGTAGGTTAAGTCCTGTAAAGTTTAAACTACTATTGCATTCAATCTAAATACATCACCGAGAAAATCAAGCTGAGATTTTGCAAATTGGATCCGGACAAAATTGTATGTATTAAATACTTTAATTGAAACGATTGAGCTGAATTCTTGTGTCCAAATCTGTTCAAATCAAAATTAGATACTCATACAAAATCGAATGTAGTAAATATGAAATTATGAGCAAGTATAATGTGTTGGAGACGGGGTCTGGAACGGCTACATCAGTTAATGCCTGGAAGGTTCCCACTTTTCTTACGGATAATTTTTATACTTACAAAATACTTTCTAATTAATTAGTAAATAACAGGACAAGTTTCTAATCGAAATCTCTATATGCAATATTTCCGCAGCCCCTAAATAGTGCGCCCCTAAAGATTAACATTCTGATTTAATATGCCTTAAAACATTTTCCATTTCCTGCAAATAAATTAAACTCGATTGGTAATAATAATTTTTTTGTATGATCTATAGCTAACGAATTTAATAGTTATTTTTCAAACAGTTGGCTTAGTGCATATTGAATGGTATTGTCTTCATGTTTATTTAATAAAGATTGGGAGTCGGCACTACTATAAAGAAAATTAGCTCAGAGACTATACTAAGAATTATGATATACCAATCCTATAGGATAACTAGGTTCATCCTGTTGACTCGACATTTAAGAGAATTCCAAGAATAAAAACAGAGCAAGATCATATTTAGGAAAGGACAAGCATTGAACATACTCGTAGCAATAGAAGCACGGTTTGTAAAAGAGGGTTATCATCATCGTGGAGGAAAATCACTTATATGAGTCTAATAATTAAGACGTACTGGATTTCCTGGAAAAAATTGGTTGAAATGCTTGGAAAGGAAATGGAGGGATTCTTATGGTAGAAGTAAAAAGCGACTGGTTGTGGACACCACAAGATCTAGTCTTGGACAAGTCTCATAGGAAGACAAGTTGTTTTCATCTATGAATTAAGGCTAAGATTCTACTATTTCGGATAAAGAAGAGCAGTAGTTCTGTCAAAAAATATAAAGCAACCATCCTTCACTGTGAAATAGTTTTATATATAGTCTGTCAACGGAATCGAAATATTTACAAAACCCTATGAACAATTATACTGCAGTTAAAAAGGTTTTGTGATTACTAGTTATAATCGTAATAATAATATTCGAAATATTACACACGTAATTACGATCTTAAAGAAAAAACACTGATAAGAGTCCAACAATTTAGACTTACAAGAAGCACTGGTATTATTTGTCAATTGGAGACCGATGCTTGAAATAACATGGTGGTCCTTCGAGGGTAGAAGGAAATAGCAACTGGTTGGACTGCAATAGGGCCTTGTATTGAACAACCCTTATGGGAAGACATTCAGTAGTAAAATGATGCCAAAAACATTGAAGAGTAGTCATTCAGACGGGTTTAATACCACAAGATAATAAATTCAATATAAACTGTCAGTTGAATTGAAATGTCTACAAAACCATATGAACAAGCTATCGTCGTATAAATATATAAATAGATGTGTTACTAATGATAATGGTAACAATATTATTCGAAATTTTGAACAACAGATAAGAGTCCAACAATAAAGGCGTACTTGACGCACTGGAATAATTTGTCGATTAGAGACTAGATGCTGGATTATTAAGTGGCTTCTATCTAGGAATAGGCTGAGGTGTAATTATTTGAGATAAATATTAGCAATAGTCGAATGATACCAAAAATAATTGGAAATAGTCATTCAGAAAAGTTTCGCACCACAAGAGAACAAACAAAATATCAAATTAATTTTAAACTGTCAACGGAATTGAAATTTTTATAGAACCCTAGGAACAAGATATCATAGTTTATATACAAATGTAGTAATTCCAGTATTCCATCCAAGAAACAATAAAACGTTGCATCTGAAAACACGTTTCTACCTCAACCTAGTTTTTTTCAGTTTAATAAAATTGCAGTACAAAATTGTACCAATTCCTATAAAAATTATAGATATTTCGGCAATTCTCTTCAGAAAACCTAGTAGGCCGGAAATGGTACTTGTTTCGGATGGGGAGGAAAACTATTGAGATGAACTGGACATATAGATGTGAAGAGTTGTACTTGTGTAGAGCAAGTTTTAAAATTGCCAGTGATAATCGTAATAAAATTATACACAATGACAAACAAGAATCAACGTAAACAAAACCCTAGGAGCAAGGAATCGTCGTATATATAGATGTGTTAGTTTATACGTAGGTCAAAAATCAATAAAAATACTACTGAGATTATATATAAAGTAAAATCGGTTCAGTCTTAAAAAGCAATGCACTAATCGCATCGCACACACAACACTCGAACCCAACCAAAATTTATGAACGTATTTCAATTTTGTGTTGTTGTTGTTGTGTGTTTTTATTTGTTCATTCACTAGTATGTGTTCTTAACTATAGTGGAATCTTATACTTTTAACATTACGCTATTGTGTATAATAATTTTATTTACCAGTTAATTAGAAACAGCTTTCGGGTTTAAACGGGGATACGTATCCGTCCGAATATTTTTTTTTATTTAAAAAAAAAAAAATAATAATTTTTTTTTTAAATTAATTTTTAATCATTTTTTGATTTTGTTTTAAAATTTAAAAAAATCGAATAAAAATTTGTAAATTATTTGTTTGTGTAAATTTTATTTTATTGTAATTAAATTAGCGAAAAAAATTAATAAATTATATTGTACAAAGTTTTTTTTTTTTTTAATAAACAATTATTCAAATAAACAAAGTGATTTTAATTAATTAAATCAAAATAAGAGAAAAAATAAAGTTAAATTAATCGAAATATAAAATATTTAAAAGTTTTATTTTATAAAAAAAAAGTGTTATTGTTACAAAAAAAATAATAATAATAAATTCATGTGTGAAAAACTGAAAAGTAATTTTTTTTTGCTAAATATATAAAAAATAAATAAATAAATAAAATTAGAATTTTTGCAAATTCTTTATTTTATTTAATGTCGAGTATTTATTTTTTTTTGTAATTTGAAATTATTCTTTTTTGAAAGAATTTTTTGTTTCTTCTTAATTTAAAGGCAATCTTAATTTAACGAAAAAAAAATAAAAATAAAAGAAACATTATGTCTATTTTTATTTATATAAAAAAAGTGTTTTTGAGCAATAATTAAGAATTAAATAACTTGAGCAAGAAATCAAATTTATAAAAGTCAAAAAGAAATTTTTAAGAAAACAAAACAAATATAAGAAATAACTATATACAGAAACAAAATGGCTTTGAATAGTAATAATGAAGCGGATGGAAAGAAACAAAATAAATTGGTCGTACGTGTCGATCAAGATTCGGACGATAATTTACAGGCACTCTTCGACAGCGTACTAAAACCGAGCACAAATCGTCCATTGCAAGTCCCATTGCGTATGCGTAAACTACCAAATTCATTTTTTAATCCACCATCGACCGGATCCAAATCCTCGTCGGTATCGCATTCGCGCGAAAATAGTGCCGATTCAGCATTTGGTTCTGGTTCGACCGTATTCAGTGGCACAACAACAATCCAAGCCAATCGTATCCCAATAACACATTCGCGAGCTCACAGTAGTCCCGCCTCGTTGCAACAAACATACGCCGGCCTAAATCAAACCAATAACAATAATAATAATAGTTCGAATACGACAACGACAACAACCACAAACAATAATAACAATAACAACAATAATAATACAACAAATTCGGGACAACAAAATCAAACGAATACGCCAGTTGTGCATAGCCATTCGAAACAACGTTCGTACGATATTAGTTCATCGATTCAGCTAAGGGAACAACTTGGCGATCTTCCACCCGGATGGGAACAGGCTAAAACCGCGGCCGGACAAATTTATTACATAAAGTAAGTCATTTTATATAATACTATGTTTATCTACCTGCCCTGCCCCACTCCACACCGTAAAACAAAAATATTTTCATTGAAATTTTGCTGAAAATCATACACTCATTTGTTTGCTAGAGAAAAATTGCAATTTTCTAGCGAATCAACAGGATTGATATACGAAAAAAAAAACGTTTATGCATTTTTATTATATAAAATGCAGTTGGTCGGTTTTACGTTTTGTACACTTGTACTTCTTTAAAATGCATTTGTGTTTATGTTTTATAATTCAACAAAAAGAAAATAAAATACTTAAGTAAAATAAAAAAAAAATTTTTCTTGGAATTTTAAAACGTCAGCGCTATGTAATAGAAATAATGTGTCTTGAGTTTTTATATATATATATATATATATATTGTACATTGTTGTTCGTATATGTTATACAGATATTTCGTCATTGTATTCTAAGCACTTTGGATTTGGACATTGGCGCCATACATTTATATATTATTGGTTGTTCAATTTTACAATAACTAACTAACTATATTAATTATAATTTCCACTTAACCAAAAATATGTATCTGTATCACACAAGTAGTAAACAGTACTGTTGTTGTAAATACATAAATCTTCGATTATGTGTGTGAAATTAGAAATAACAAATAGTGCTTTATTTGACCGCAGCATATTTCTTCGAAATCGATTATGACGTCGTTTCCTTATGCTGAGACCATAAATGGTTAACACTTTATTCCAATCACATTTTCCGTGAGTGATAGCGGAAAAATTATTTTTACAAATTATTTAACAAATTGTCACGTCCCCGTATGACAAGTGTTTGTGAGCTATCAATGCACGAGGTAATTTAATCCGGCTAAATACTAAACCTGTGTCACATTGAAAATTTTGGCTTAAGTTTGAATAATATATAGCTTAAGTCGATTTGAGTCAGAATTTTTTCTTGCTTCTTGTTTTTTTTAATTCAATTAATGCATTAAATAATACTAGCGAGTGACAGGCTAGTCTTTTATTTGTTTCCAGCATCAAAGTTAAACTTTGGCATAATAAACACTGCTTTACTGTAAAATTTACGATAATTCACTTCCAATATAAGTAAAAATGTTGAATGACGAAATTTACAACATATATGTCTAGCTGGTTCCAAATAAATAGGCTTCCCCCACTGGATCTAACTTTTTCACGTTGTCTTACTTTCCTTTTATATTTTATGCTAGTTTTGTGGTTTTCTTTTATCAGCCTTGTCTAATGCACCAGTGCGGTTACAAGCTTCCGCTACGGTTATGAACTTCTGAACCGATAGACACTGTTAAATTATGTATCTTTAACTGGGCCATGTTTGTTGTCTTAAATACTATATGTGTTTACTGTATTATAAATATAAAACAAGTCTATGGTCCATCCTTCTGGGAAATCTTACTTATTGATTGGTTGCACAATCTTATCAATAATAATCGGAGATGTAGATTAACATAAGACTGCAGAATTCATGGAATCTTCTACTTTAGCATTTTAGATTGCAATTAAATAATGAAATCTTTGAACTGATAATCAGGGCTGGGGTTATTTAAATACAACAAAATCTCACCTGTGAGTTCAGTAATTAACACAACTGGTACATAATTGTAAGAATCAGTTGTTGCAGGTTTCGAAATATCCAAATAAGTGAAAGTTCATCTCTGCTTTTATTCCAAATCATAAATATTTGTCACATAATCCGGTATTGAGTTAAATTGGGGGAGGGATACCAAACCAGACTGTTTCCAGGTTAAATCAGGAAAATGTTTAGACAATATGGTTAAACGCAGCTCAAGCAGTTTAAAATTGAAAGGTAATATGCAATTCTGCTAATTTTCAACCAGAACTGGATGGTACAGAAGTATATCGTATAGAAGGCATGACCAAAATTATAATCTCTAGAATTCGTAATACTCAAATTTGGTCCGGAATTAAATGGCTTCTGCAGCTCGTTTTTAGAGTGAACACTTGTGTTTTGATGGTTACATGGTTAACTGCCTCTGATCTCGTAAACAGTATATATTGTGAAAAATTTATTAAACTTGATTAGACGCTTCAGTTGGTTTACTTACGAAGGAGAGTGACATCTATCATAAAACACTCCTATCCAAATAACACATAGATTTAACCCAGTACACGGTTTGGTAAAAAAGCTATTTTAAATGTAACATTTATCAGAACTTGAGGTTTATTTAGAGATCGCTCCTTTAGATTTCTTTTGTATTCTTCAAAAATCGTTCATTTCAGTACAGGCCGTCATAGAGCAATGCAATGTGTACGCTAAACGAATTTATAGACGCACGTGCTTGATTTCAAATACCAATCTTGCAAATTAACTAAGAATGAATTCGATGATTTCTTGAATAATCGAATTCATTTTTAATTAATTTGCAGGTTTTTTTGATGAGTGAGGAAAACATGTATTGCTAAAACGACTATTAGGGTGATGGGTATGACTACATGAATTTTTTTGCTCTCGGATTGGCGGTAATCGTCTAGCCAGCTATAAACTGCTTCCAAGGCTTCTGTTTGGATATTCTGTCTTCAGAATTATGGGAACTACATCTTTTTCAATTTGTTTCTGTATACTGTGTAGTAGGCACTACCAAAATTAGAATCTCTAGAATGTGGAATTTAAGTTAGAACATAACATGTTATATAATTTCATTTGTATCTCGTTCTGGTTGGGAATTATATATATTGTAGACGGAGGTCTATTTCAATACTCCTGCCAAGCACTTGCACAAAAAAGGTCTTGAGTAGTAGTCACATGACTGACTGCCTCTCTCGATTCGGAAATAGTTGTAAACGATAAAGATGAGTGGGATCTATGGTATAACACTTCTTTACAACTAACACAGATCTTACATAATACACGATTTGTTGGGTACAAATGCTATTTTTACTGTACGTCTGAACTAGATGTATGTTTAGAAATCTCTGCTATAGAATTCTTTCATTTCCTTAAAAATGATGAAATGGTAATTGTGAAAGAATTGGACTGCTTCATGGCGCAAATTCAATTTTAAGTTTTTTAAATAGTTTTAGTAATATTGAAATATATTAAAAATTTTAATTTAATAAATTATTTTCCAATATTTAAGTCCACAGAACTGGTATTTTTTAATTAATCCGATAATTCGAAATATAACCCCATTCCGGTTCTTTATTTGATGTTAAGATTATCAGTGGATACGAACAATATTGGTTGGCAAATAGCACAGCATATCATCATTTTGCATCAAACAATCCAATTGTCTTAACATAGACTGTCGGTTGGTGTATAATGTGCACCTCATTTTATTTAATCTTGTATTGATGGAACTGATATAAAAACATAATCCACCTATTGCCAATACATAGATTCCTCCTCCAATAGTTCAAGGTAAAGAGTAGTTAGAATAGTTTTTTTCTACATCAATATCCGTTATGTCTAATCGGTGATCCCCCAAATTCATCTAATTACATTGCCTCGTGATGAATTTGCCCTTTAGGTTTTCCCAAGTATTTTGTCACTTTTGCACTTGATATTTCAACACATTCTGGCATTAATTCTGAAAATTAGTTCGTTCTGTTCTCTGCATGTTCCAGAATATATGGACCAGTGTGGTGCTTCTATGCATATGGTCGACTGATGACGAAATAAATGTTTCAAATATTGCGAAACACTTATTCACTATATATTGAATCATCTACAATTCCTCGAAATCATTTTTACCTATGTTCGGTGCCCAGTTTGGTAAAAGTACCAAAATTGTGCTGGAACCTATATCAACATCGTTAATCTGATGCAATGCTCACTAAATTACGATACAACATTATAAATTTGATGAATGTACTGTATGGAAATTTTAAAAACTCCTTTCGAGGTTAATTGGATTAATCGAAAAATACCATTCGAAATACACAATAATGACATCGATTGCAGTGTAGTATATAATATTATGCAGTTTTATGATAAAACAAAACATTTTTTGTAGAGAATGGATACATACATAATTTGAAACCAGTAAATCGCATGATGATGTGCATAACATATATATTATCAATAAATGACATAATAGTATCGCCGCCTATGCGTTAATCGACACCCTTTCACTTTTCATCACCAACAAAACACAACACATCACCACACCATCAATTCTAATTGTACATAATATAATATTATATACATTTTGTATATCGTTGTTAAGTCGGCAAGAAATGGGGGCTTCAATTAAATTACATATATATATACTCGTATATATCTTAAGCTTCAATTAAGCCGATAAAAATTCATTTCCTGAAACAACTTGAACCTTCTCGCTATATACATATATATAGTCGGTACCTCCCGTTATCAAAACAAACGTGACACATTAAGTTTTACGTTTTTTACGATACTCGCTATATACCTACTCGTAAACAAAGTGTATAGAGACGTCGTAGACCAAAAAAAATAAAGTTGTCATGTGAATTTGATAAGATAAAGTGATGGCTGTTATCTGTTAACAGTCTGATAAAATATATTATTTCGTGTGTTTACTATCACATGATAATAAATTACATTACTGTGTACGTATGTGTGTAGACACACATGTATATATACATACGATAAATAAACTATCCAATAGTATTACAAAATCACTATGTAGCCCCCTTTCACCAATACTGAATTATACCACTATATAAAAGAATGATACGTCCTTCATGAGGTCGTTCAATGATTTCCATAAATAAATTTCTTTTTTTTCTTTATTTTATTTAATTATTTAATTTGGTTTGTGAATGTATGTATTTATTATTATTTTTATTATTTTATAATAAGACGTATATACAACAACAACCAAAACTACAATTTTATAGTTTTTATATTAGCGAAAAATACAAAATAAAAAAAAACTTTCTACCTAACCGGGAACTGATTTTATATTTTTTATACTTGTTTGACTTAAAGAAGTATTCAAAACTTGCTTGCTGCTGGTTGGTATCCACATAGACACACACAAACATATACACATACCTACACTGAAATAGCGTTAATTCAACTATTTGTTGTTTAACTCGTAGCTTAAGACAAAGACGATAGTAATAGTTAATAATAGTAATAATATACAATATAAGCGTTACAATGAGACCGAAACTTGGGAATATGTACATATATTGAGTGTTACGCATCGCTTAACAGCAACTGTAGCTGTATATGTATACGTATATATTATGGAATAGATCATCGAAACATAATTGGCAGCAGTATTTGAACAATTTCTAACCTTCCTACAAGATGCCAGAACAATCAGCGAAGCTAGTAGCGTCGATCATAAATCGGAACAAATACAAAATGGAGAATGTCACAAACCTAAGGATACAATGAATACTAGAAGAAAATATGAATCGTCCAGGTGGCGCAGTGGTTAAAGCTGCGACAGTTGGAGCGGGAGGTACCGGGTTCGAGCCGTACGTCTTCGATTTGGCTGCAAAACATAAGGTAAGGACGTAAATAAGCGAACCGCGAAAGAGCTGGGAGTGCCTTGAGCCCCAAAAGAGATTGCATAGTAATAAAATAAAATAAATCACTGGTTACTACACAAACGCTGCACCAATGATGATTCTAACCGGCCAAATTTTAACGACATAAGGCTAGTACTCAGATCGATTTCGCGTGAAATTTCCATACGATTTTACCAAAGTGAACTCAGAAATGAAAAATTTCATTTCTGTTTTTACTAAGCAGCACCCAGTTCATTAGTGCAAAAACTATAGTTATCTCAATGCACCAAAGATGGCGCGCATAAACTCTACAAATTTATTTAACGCGAAAATAAATTTGTAGAGCTTATGCGCGCAACCATTTTTTTCACGTGCAATTTGAAAATGATTTCCATAACGGACTGTTTGAACATTTGAATTCTCCAAAAAAAATTAATTTTTATTTCACGTGAAAATAAATAAATTTTTGGAGACCGCGGTAAAATTTCATTTCACTTTGAACTGAGTACTAGCCTTTAGACGAAAAACTACTTTGATAACCACTGTACAGTTAGTTCATAATCAGTGTAGCGCACTTGATTACGAACTTCCAGATGGAAAAAATAAGGAATAGATCATCAAAACTTTAGTGGCAGCAGCATTTGAGGTAGTGGCAGCAGTATTTGATCGAAAATGGGAAGAAATACAAAATGTCAACGTCGCAACTGCTGCCAGTGTGATCGAGTGCCAGGAAAACATACCCTTGAATTATTCAAAGAAGACACACATATAACTGTAACAAGATTTAAGCCACTATTATTTAAAGTATGGAATACCGGAAGAAATATTATGTATCATCATATGACAGTCAAAATAATAGACTTCTCGATTGTTTCTACTTTTCGAAGATTTCGAACGTCATGTGACATAATCTACAAACTAGACACCACATCCGCAAAAAGTATTCAATGGGGACCATTAACACGTCTCAATGATCTAGACTACGTCAATGACATTTGCCTGATATCACATTGAAGTACAGAAGCTGTCAGATCACGCAAAGTAAGTTGGTTACGTATAGTTAAAAAATTCGTATACCTTGGTTATACTGTACTAAAAACTGGAAGAAGACATCAATCCATGTATCAATAAAGTCAGAAATCCGGTCAACAGGTTTGACTAGGCTTGGAATACGTCCGTCCTGTCGAGACAAACTTGCAATTGTTCAATAGCCGGCAATGACCTGAAAGAGAACGGCGCTAGTCGAAGCGAAAGAACTTCACAAATAGGGTTAATTGGTCCAGTCTAGTGTACACTATAGAAAAAAAAGAACCTTAATCTGATTGGGGTAAAAAAAGAGTAAGATTTGGTAGATGGAACGTACAGTCGATTTTCTGGAGCGTTTACCAATCTTATCACATGAAAGAAAGAGGTCGTTATAATTTGTAAGAAACTCGATGATTTTAAAGTGGAAACCATGTCACAAGACTATACATTGTTACGGTTGAGATAATATTTGAAATCTTAGATTAGGATTTCTCATATACGACCACAAGTAAAAACAGTTTGTTGAAAAACAACTCAGTAATTTGGGGGAGTTATCGAACTGTACAATCGTATGTCCAATCTGTTCGCAAAAAAAATCTGTCTTTATATCCTATAAGCATTCTCTTTTGAAATATTAAAAATGCGAATAATCTGAAGTTATACCAAGGATTGAGCCATATATGAAGATTTGGTCCATGCAATATGAGTACTGTAGATAGTTTCTTGCGTTCGAGAGAAGAACGATGCTTGAGATATATGATCCAAAATAGCAGTAGAATATTATTTTTCTG
This sequence comes from Tipula lateralis, assembly GCA_963932295.1. Lineage (NCBI taxonomy): Eukaryota > Metazoa > Arthropoda > Insecta > Diptera > Tipulidae > Tipula > Tipula lateralis. The sequence goes on from OZ010738.1 coordinate 112,050,227, forward strand.
TGTGGTGATTCAGGGCAAATGATTCACGGAGTTAGGGCTACACGGCAAGATAAGGATATCCATTTACTCAATGATTTCAGTTACACTAAATGTGTGACATTATTGATGAAGAAACTTTCAGATAAGTGGAGGTTTATCCTTAACACTAAAATTGATTCGATTAGTTAATGCAATCCTTAAATACAATATTAATACAATCGAATAAGAGATATGGCGGTATAGCTCTCCTCGTAACCTATTATATCATACTTAGACGAATATGGGGTTTTGAGAAATAAACCGACTGACGTATGCCTCGAATGAGTTTGGTGTTTCATAAATGAATTATATGTCAGATGATTGTACTATCGCCAGTTTTGTTAAAACTTTTTTTTTTTCGTTTATTTCGATGCAATCTGTTTTGGGGCTCCAGGCACTCCCAACTCTTTCGCGGTTCGCTTATTTACGTCCTAACCTTACGCTTTGCAGCCCAATCGAGGACGTACGGCCACATTGCATAGCTCCATGCCAGCCTATAGTACTGACATGCAAGATGGGTCGGTCCATGGATTCTGAACTCCTACAGGGGGTCATAGTTGTGTTCATTCACCGATCGTAATTAAGTGGTGAAAAATCCCTTTTGCAACCTGCCCTTCTCGGGATTCGAATCCGGTACCTCCCGCTCCAACTGCCGCAGTTTTAACCACTGCGCCACCTGGGCGGTTTCTTATAACTTAATAGTCATGATAATTTTGAAATATTGTTTGGCATATAATTACTAACCTGGCGCCAAATATTCATTAAAATGGATTTTAATGTACGTCATTAGAGCTTAGATTTTTATCAGCAGGATTATAACACTTAACATTACGCTATTGCCTACCAAATCAGAGACGCTCGACTATAGCATGGCTCATTCGATTTCGCTGGATCATCTTTACATTGCGCTGAACTTCATAAAACTTTATAATACTGATAAGTAATCGAGTCGGGCTGTTTAATTATACACAGCATATATACGGTTCTTTCCCACCACGTCAATCTCCAATTGACGCAACTTTATGTACTGTGCCATTTGGTCGATTCTTCGTTACATAACAATTATGTGCCGAGTGAGCTTAAACTTACAAATCAATCATAATGGCGTTTCATTTGGTTGTTTATATTTTATGACAACTTTATCTGTTGATGTTATTGATAAACTTGGCGTTACTTGATTACGAAAACCTTTAATTAATTTGCTATATAGCTAAGTAGTTTAGTGTGAATTGTGAAATACGTCTACATGTTTTTAATTGAATGACAGTTCAACACTTTTCGATAAGTATAAACAAATAAGACCAACAAACCGAAAGGTTATAAGAAGGGCAAGGGGAAAATGTGAATTAGGCCCTAATCTATCAAGTTGGTTTTTTCCACTCTAGATCGATATTTCAGTATTGTTTCTTCGGTTAGACGTTTAAAGTTGATTAGCGCACTTACTTTTGTGCAAACTGATACCTTATCAATTGCTTTTGAGTCACTTTAATTTATCACTTTAGTATTTGTTTAACAAGTGATTTACCTTTTTCAATGAACTGTAGCTAAATAAACAAAATTTATATATCTACTCCAGTACTGTCAATTCCTGGAAGCTTTCTACGAATCTTTTAATTATTTCTTCCCAAATATTATGCCATCATGTTTATTAAAACTAACATAATAACCCCAATTTCAATTCGAGCATAACTTCTTCTGGTTATATCAATCGGTTGGATGTCAGGTTGGATATTGTGTATTTATAATCGTGCTGCCCTGAAACACTTATTGCTTATAAAACTGGATACTAGGGTCCATTTGCTATTATCTCTGTTTATTGATACTATTTTTCTCTAAATTAAATCTGTACGATGCACAAATTCTCTAAACTAATACTCAACATACTCTATCGTTTAGCCAATGACTGTGTTTCCATTACTATGGTTACTGTGGTAAAAATCAACTTCGCTTGGTAGGTCGTGTTATTCAAATATAACAAATGTGCGTTAAAGTGAATTAGTCCTACTGCCATCTATGAACGAAGACAAAAAGATCCAAAAATAAATGCAAAATATTTTGTTGATGTAAACCAAACTAGAACCTAGAGTAATGGATATTTTGGCATATTAATAGATCGTTCTAGGTCGCATACATACTACATCGTTAATTGGGTAAAATGTTGGAAGAAGTCTATGTTTAAGTTATTTTCTGTAGAACCTCGACCTATGGCCGAATGGTTGAAAAGGTTCTGGTTAAGTCTTGAAAAAAACCATCACTGCAGCCACACATCACTCTGATACTCTCTACATTAGGCATAAAGTGTAGGTAGGTTTATACATGATCTAAATAGCAGTTAATCGAAAGCTAGAGGTACGGTACGATATGGTAAGGTCAGTACGATATGGTAGGAAACTACTTAAAATGCGCTCATTAATGAGTTATGCTCCTAGAAGTTAAGCATTCATACTTTGTATTTCAACTAATCTAGTAGCCATCCAATTTCGTGATTCGGTGTTTGATTCTAGACCCTCTGGGATTTTAACTTTACTTTAGCAAGTTCTCATAGACTCGTTCGGACTCAATACTGGTGATGCTGGTAATAAAAATACCACCACTCTATTAATTTTTCCAAGAGGTTCTACGTGGGCTTCAAATTTATTATTGAAGGCGGAAATTCCATAAAGTAGTCTTTGTTTATTTAAATATGTTCTTGGATTTCAGAGCTGGAATCCTGGAAGAATTTTCCAATATCACCCCTAACTAGAGTTTTGCCTCAAAATAAACTACAGATTTCAGATTTTTTTTTTCAGATTCAATTCCTGGGTTCTATTTTGTCCAATCTCCGGTTTTCGTTAAATAATAGATCGGTTCTGTTCTATCAGTGATAAATTGAGGATACACTTTTTACGCCAATGGTAGAAATGGTAATGTATACCTACTGACCTTTAAGTCTTATCTGAAACTTGGTTCTTAACAAAATATTTCAACCCTGTAAAAAGTTTGACCCTGAGTTTTGTTAATATTTCAAGGACATCGTAAATCTGAGTCGAAATGTAACATGGATTGTAAGTCGAAATGTAAATGTAATATTATTGAATTATTCTCGTTTGGGGTCGTGATCTAAACGTCTTTGTAAATTTAGGACTTTTGGATTTGTATTAAGCTGTCTGCTGTAAGGTACTTTATGTTTTTAACCTTCGTGGAAGTAGCACACTATTTCACCAACACCGTCGTGGCGTTATATTGTACATGACGAATTGTGGTGCAATTATTACAAGTATAACGCAGCTACTCGAGTATTAATCGCTGTTTCACGTTCTGATAAAATAAAGAAACACAGCAATATGTAGTATAGATAAGTAGCTTACGTAGGTGCATATATGTATTACTTCGCGAAAGTGTTGATAGATATAAATTGTGCGATGTACAAAGTTTAACTAATTACGTTTTTTATTTGAACAGTGCTGTTATCTTCAAGTGTTATGTTGGTTTTGATTACATGGCATAAAAACTATACAAAAGTATTATGGTCTATATAACTACATATATATTGAGCTGATTCTTATAAGTCATTCTGATGACTTATAAAAAAGCACTGTGGTTACGATAGGTGGTAAATTATAACTATTTTTATCTATCCATAAACTACCAACAAAACTCGTATTTATAAGATAGTATATACTCGTGCATACACACTTAACTTAAGTATATTTTCTTAATCTAATGCACACATATACCGATGGTTATATAGTTAGGTTGATTTAATAATAAAAGTAAATAGTAAATTTAACTGTACATACATACTTGTACACATAAAACAAACATATTTTAATACAAACTATATTGTCGTAAATAAGGAAATGTATTTGTTTGTCTTTTTATCACACACAGAAATGAGATAAGTTTTTTTTTGTCGTAAACGATAAAAGCCAATTTTATAAGTTTACGATTCTACACCCAAAATAGCAACAAAAATTACGATTTTTAATTTACAATTAATATTTACTTATCCGCGTGTATCGCGGGGGAATTACTTTAATAACATAGATTGTAATTATGTACATACGAGTTGTATGTTTTCGTTAAGGTACAAAACTTAGATAAAGGTATAATGACGTTGTATATTTGCTTATGTGTAGATATATAAGATAGACAGGTTCAATTGTAGATAGCGCATTTCATGTTAAATTTAACGTACACCGCGGGTATTTGAGTACTTAGCCAGAATTAATGTCATGATTTTATGGTTTACTTGGAATTGTGATGTCGAAATTCAATCGAAATACAAAGAAAAGGTAAATCTATCTACCTTTTACTCTTTGTAACACTCAAGTCGAAGCAAAACCGTTTACAAAAACTATACACACAACTACACAATAGTGTAAATAAACTATATATATATAATGTATATATAGTTTCAGATACAACCGGACGTTGCAAATTACTGAACGACCTTTAAGTATTTCTGATTCTTAGAAGTGAAATCAACGTAAAAAAAAATCAGTAAATTTATGGAATTCTATTTATAAAAGTAATAATAAAAAACGTGGTAAATTGTATTTATTTACTCAGAACTAAGCTTATGACTCAAAACCGTTTTGATTATATATTGTCATCTTATATTCGTATAGGAAGAAAGATACACACATCATATATTCATGATGACGATTCGATCATAAAAAAACACTGTCGCGGTTATGTATATGGATATAGATCCCCTGGCTGTCAATATATAACATTACAATATAATTAGACTTAATTAAACCAAGTATATACGATTTATATCATTTACTGTAACATACGCATTGTATTTCCCATTTAATATAATTTATGTGTATGTACATACACATGAGACACACATGTGTGGTGTGGCCTTAACCGGAAGATATTAAAAATGTTGTCAATGTTGTTCCGCTGTTTTTATTTTTAATTCATTAAAAGAATCAAATTAAATGGATATGTTGTAAAATACAAAGTAACAGCACAATATTCTGTACTTAGTATATGTTCTTATTTCATATAAGTATTGGGTAAATTTATTCGGGAGTAATAGGAACGCTGTATGTAATCTTGGATGTACTCCAGCCTTGGAACAAGATAAAATAGAGATTAACTACCTTTATTCCGGCCTCTCATTCTAATCCAACCAATTCTACTAGAAATATTGAAATTTTTTATAGTATTGTATTGGGACCAATGGTGACAATATATTTTGACAAAATGAAAATTTACAAATTTGACATGCGAACTCGAGGTATTCCAAGGTATGGATTGTTGTCTCACGTATACACTACGAGTATTTTAGAGTATGTACGATCCATAACTGTAAATATATTTACTTCATCAGCATATTGTGAGAAATGTTAATGTTGAAATTATTTCTGTAAATTTGAAAATTTTCGATCAAGAGTATGAACATTTTGTTTAACACCTTTATAGGAATTAATAGCACACAAGATACTAAATTAACTTAAACACCATCTGGTTTTGCTTAATTAAATTTACAGAAAGAGGGAATTCCACTCGAAGTGTAACATATTCAAAAATTTGATCATCTCTTAGTTGTCTCCATCTGAACAACTTGCGATTTAAAAATGTGTATACCAGACTCAGATTTTTTAAGGTTGTTACTTTATATTTTTTAAATGTCAATCTTCAATCGCTGTTTCAGCTTCTGAAAGCACGTGATACATCATGTATGGGTTTATATTCACTAATAGACATGACACTTTGCAGATAGTCGGCTAGAACTTGTAAACCATCGAAATATTGCAATTTCGCATTGTGAAAGTATCAGATGGTACTCTAATATTTGGTGAATCAACCAATCAGAAATACGACGAAGAAGATATCACTGATACCTAAATGATTTTAAAAGTTAGTAAGGTAAAATAATATATGTATACTATTTTCGGAATAGTCACGATTGATGGTTCTTTTTTGACTATTGAACAGCCTTTACTAACCTTTTAGTGGTATGAAATAAATACACCCTCAATTATGCCTTATTTTGGTCTACTTTTTCATCATAAATCCCTTTTCTGGTCTCCCGTGTATGTACAGAAACTTCCATTGAAAAAATCCTCAATAATTTCTGTTAAGTTATTGAAGTGGGCTTTTATGCATAAACTCCCACTTCAACAACTAACCAGAAGAATTGCTTGTGGAATTGCTATACTTAGTTCTAATGACCCCAAAGTACATCAATTACTTTCTAAAACCTCGATGAAACATTAGGTTGCAACTCTCCAAGAACTCAATGGGTTTGTAAACTCAACTTATCCATTTGAAGACCATGATTAACCTAGAAAATTACAATGGGAAAGAGAGTGATTGAAATTGTGTCAATACTGGGGAATAAAAATTAGTTGAATAAAAATTGGGGTATAAAAAATAGTGTTTGAAATTTTAAATTTCGTATCAGAAATTTTAAAATCATTTTTAAATCCTCCCTAGTGTTTGGATCCAATTGAGTTAACAAAATGAATGCCAAAAATACAGACGAAAAGACAATCCATTTACGGGTTTGTTTACAAAAAAATAGTATATTCAGGATCTTAGTGGTTCATTGTGACGTTCATTCCCATTATCAGTAAATATACCATTGTATAGGTTTTCATCAATTGGATTATTACCTGCAGTCAGAAGGCCTTAGTCGTGCTCATACTTCATCTTTGGTTATAATCGTCTGTTAAACTTCCTTTTTTCCATTCTGATTATGTTGGAATTTGCAACGCCAAACCTTAATTCCCTTCTTAACCGAAAAATAGTGTTATTTTTGTGAATTCAGCTTTTGAGATTCTTCAGACCATTAACTTAGACTTTTTAAAATATTTGCCTTGTATGATTTTGAATTGTTTAAAGTTTGTAGTTTAAATCCACAAAAATATCATCAATGTAAACGAAAATGGTTGGGTTGACCACCTTCAATGTGTGCGCCAATACATATTAAACGGCATTAAGCCATAGCTTTTTCATAGCCATAGCTTTCGATCCTATAAAATAGTTTTTATAAAATCAGAAACAAATAACAGACGCATTTTCAAGATGATAAAAATCGCAATATGCACTGTTGCCACTAATACGATAATACTGTCGATGCCATGCTTGGTTGTAAAATGAACTTCTAAGTTAGGTATGAGAATGGTTTTCCTGCTCGAGAATATCAAACCACTGTTGGTTTTTTAATGTAAAAAAACGTTTTTTACATTTCTTATGTAAATTATGTAAAAAACCGCGTAAATAACATAAAATGTAAATTACATGTAAACAACGAAAACAATACCATTTGCAGTGCCATCTATCTTACAATGTCAAAAATTTACCGACGTTTGCTTTGCTCATTATTAATTAACATAGAAAAATTCGTATTTGCAAAATCAGTTAGTTTTTAGCTCCACGTTATTAGTTGGAAAGAGATTTTTTCATCTTCATCCGAGCCAGTAAAGGTGATTTTTAACGAAATTAACATTTTAATAATTTAAATCTAAATCAAAAATTATTGTAACAATTTGACATTCAGTAGTAATTTTCATATAGTCGACAAAAATTGTAATTATTTCACAAATTCTATTCGTAAAATAGTAAGAAAATTTTTCAACAGATGGCGTTTTAGTTACAATTAGATTTAATAAGAGATGGCGCATTATTTTTTTTTTTACATAAAATCATATTTTACGTTTAATACATAAAGGATGTAAAAAATAACCTTATTTACATGTAAAACACCGTACCAAAACTTTTACAATTTTTACAAACCATGTGAATATTGGTATAGTAGATTAAAAATTTAAGTTGAGCAAATGGGTGATAGAGAATGGAGTACTGCAGCACAATTGAGTTGTTAAAACTCAACGACTGACAGTTCGTCTATAACAATTGAAATTTTAACTATATCAAGAATTTTATAACAAGTATTCCAACTGGGTTGATTACTCATAACTTAAGATAATATTTAAGAGAATAATTATCAGCCCTAGTACAGATTCGTCTATGCCTCAATGTTTTAATTATTCTCAGTCTTACAAAATATTTCTTGTTTCAATTGAAATTAAATTAATAATTTATTTTCTTTGTGTTCTAAGTTGTCGTAAAAAATAATTTGTTGTATTTGTATTATGTACAAGAGAATTTGTGTTTTTTTGTAGTCTTATAAATATTTTAATGAATGAAATTTATTCAATGAATTTAAAATGTATATTACATAATTTCAAAACAAAAAAATATCATTAAACTAATGTACAAATATATATATAATGAACATTGTTTTGTAAGACATATAGTATTAATATAATATTAATTATTATTTAATACAAAACAACAACAAACAACTAGTTTTATTATATTTAGGAACACATATGTTGGAAAATTGAGAATCGCCTACAAATAATTTTTTTTGTGTTTTTTTTTTGGGTGTACAAATTATGATGTGTGACTAATCCTAAAAATCGCAAAAAAAAACTTCTTTTTGCCAATTTTAATTGTATATACAAAAATAAAATTTTTTTAATTTTTTATTTTCGTTTTAAGAACTTAAAAATAAAATTAAAGAAACTTCGTTTTTGTTTTGTTTTCTTAAACGAAAAATATTACAATTATAATTACTATATAATATATTTTAATTAATATGTAAATCATAATTAATCCTACACCACTGTCTCTCCATACACACACATGGTATGTATAGACACACTAGAAAAGACAAAAATTATACTCTCGGTATATGGTTAAAGAGTTGAATAAGATTGAGCGCGGCTACGCGAACATGTCGAGCTAAAATCCAAATGTTTTAAAATAACCGAGACGTCAATACAATCAACAAAAAGGAAACGACGCGATTTTCATCTTTAAATAATATATATATATATATATATATATATATATATATATATATATATATATATATATATATATATATATATATATATATATATATATAGGGTGTCACGAAAGTTACTGACACGAATGGTACGTTTGGATTCCTTGATCAAAGCGAAGACGACTTTACTGTTACCACTTCGTATTGTGAAGCCCGCCTATTAAGTTATAGGCGTTTGAAGAGACGCCTTTCACCGTAGCACCTTGTATCAACTCGAGAAATAACCATATCTCGACCAAAATCTCGAGAAATAACATTTCGCAAGGCTCATATCATGTCAAATTCATATCAAAAAGGTAATAAAAGTTTCCAATAAAATTTCTGAAAAATTTGTTTATTATACGCTCACCGGATATATCGAGATCGATACTCTAATCGCAGATTGCCATCCATTAACACGTTTGGTAATGCAGATCGAAATTTGCGGGAGAACTGCTGTTTTTTCACACCACAATACCGAAAACGACTTGCGTGAAATTCATAACAATCCAACGACTTAGTTTTAGGAAAATTGCGGCAAAAACCGGAATTGCAAAATCTATAGTTCACAGACAAATTAAAATGGAAAACGTCCATCTTTATCATTACTAACCGGTCCAAGTTATTTTGGAAAGTGATAAGATAAGAGGAACAATTTTTTATGAATGGGTAATCGAGAAACAAACCCAAGACTTTTGCTTTCCAAAAAAAATCATTTTCGCTGGTGAACCTGCATTTCCCCGTGACGAATGTCCAAAATATTTAAATTTCCTACAAAACTAATTCGAAGAACTCTTGGAAGAAAATTAATCTGCGATTTATTTGGTTTATGCATGATGGTGCTTCACTACATTTAGCAAGAAACGTTCAAGCACATTTAAATAAATTATTTCAAAGTCAGTGGATTGGACGTGGAGATCCGGTGCTAAACCTATTACATTTTCTCATTTGGGACTATTTAAAAACTAAAGTTTAATCTTCTGCTATCCCGAATAAAGAAACCTTGATTGCTCGGATATTTGAAGCTTGTAACGTTTTCGTAAGAGTTCACAATTCGTTCAAGAGATATTTGAAATGTGTAACAAATAATGGTGATTATTTTGAGCATTTGTATAATAATAAATTTTTCGATATATTGTTACGTAAAGGCTCTATCCCATGGGAAAAAACTGATTGACAGTCTAAAAAACGAAAGTAGAAAATAATTATAAAACTCCAACTAAAAGACAAAGACAGCGTTAAGCCTGATTTCCATTATGAAAAAAATACTGACAAAATAGTCAAAGTAGGATAAAAATATATTTTTTCTTAAAGTGCGAGAGAAATAAAAAACATTTCCAGTATAAAAAATGTATTCAGTGCTGAATAAATTTTTATGGTTACTGAGAAAATTATTATAGCAGTATTCAGTACTGGAAAAATATTTTATAGGAAAAATGTATATGGATGAGAAATCGTTTGTATGACGTCATTATAAAGCATTTTATAGTAATTATTTTATGGTCAATTGATAATTTTAACATTGATAATTTTGTATCATTGATCTTAATTCATTGTGAAAATAATTGAAATAATGAATAGTTATGTTAAGTTTATTTTGTAGATTTAAAGTGTTTTTTGTCTTTTTTTTTCACCAACAAAAAAAAATTTGAAATTTTATTGGTTATGTCATAAGCATCTGTCAAAATATATCCACTATAAAAAAGAAAAAAGTAAAAAACGATCTCTGTCACTCTAATGGTATTTTTGATTTTTTTTCTCGCTTTGGAAATCAGGCTTTATTGTTTATTTATTTATTTATAACAAATTATAGCAGAATTTTGACCGCCATTTAAGAAATCATAACCAAATAATCATTAATTATTCATTCTTGGAGTTTTTTTAATTGTGAATTCAAATATGATTTTTATTTCAATTCAATTATAATTTTATCATAATAATATATAGACCATTTGATCCTTGTTATAGTCATTGGTTGTGTGCGAAAATAATTTCTTCTCTTACACAAATTTAATGTAAAAGGCTGGGTGTGACTGCAAAGAAAGTATTCAATTTTATACTTTTTATGGCAGTCACATTTCTGTTTCACTTACACTACTATAAAATGTATATTATTGTCCCATTTCAATTTTACTGACAGTCAATTTTTCTCATGGAATAGGGCCTTAAAGGTCAAAGTTCTGGCATAATTTGCAAAAAATAAATAAACAATAATGTTGTCTTTGCCTTTTAGTTCGAGTTTTATAATTATTTTTTCTTTTCGTCTTTTTTGACTGTTAGTCAATTTTTTCCCATGGAATAGAGCCTTAATGCCAGTACTATGTTGTACTGCCTACAAACTTGTGGCTAATAAAGAAAATTGATTTAATTTTATTACAAGCTGTTACGTTGGAATCTCATCGTTGGACGTCATCCAACCTTTCGTGTCAGTCACTTTCGGGACACCCTGTATAATATCGAAAATAAAATTAACAACGCATATCACAGTAAAAATACAATTTTTAATAGAAACACTGTGTGCTCGCTTATATACAATAAGAATATATATGTGTACAGTAGATTGGTATATCGACCAATTAGCGTACAGTGGCTTTGTAACCTTGGGTGCACGAAGCTCTTATATATTTCAAACGAATTGTGATACACGTCACATGACTATATGTGCTAAGTCAGTTGTAGCGGAAGCTATCGGAATTTCCATTACGGTATGAAGTTGCCGAGTACTTTTTTCGTCCACTGTACTATCATTTTTATTTAGTACGTACTATATACATACGACAGTATTCTACAATAAAACACAATCTTCTTATATTTTTCTTATTTATTTGTGTATTTTTTGTCTTTTTTTTTTAATTTTAAATAATAAAAACTACATTATTAGAGTTACGAATCATGTCGAAAGGCGCCGCTTGCATGACAAATCGTAAATAAAAATAAAAACAATTTTTTTTTGCTTTTGATCCATTGAAATTAAAATTAAGAAAATAAAAATAAAAGAAAAGAAAAACAATCATATGGTATCGCTCTCAATACATGTATATAATTATCATATATACGCACACATGATCCAAATCTCATCATCATCATCATCTCTCGGAAAACTCGGGGCACCAATTTTTCATCACACTATATTGTTGTTATTAAATTATACAACGTTGATTTGATTCATTTCGTGTATAATTCAATTTTTTTTAGTGTGTGACACGAATAAAACAAAATTTAAATTAAAAATAAGATCTTCTAAGAATAATTAATGAGTAGGTCTGAGTATCAAGAAAAATTGATTTTATATAAAGTTGTTGTTGTTTTGGGAAATTTCCTTTTTTTACATTTTGGTTTTTTTGGTCGAACTTGTTTACATTCGAAAAGTATAAAATTAAGTGATTCATATCTTAAAAAAAAATTAAAGCTTAAAAATTGTAAAGTGTTAGTCACATAACGGTTTTTTTCACTTATTTTGATTTTCTTTTGAAGAAGAAAAACACGAAAATACGATACTAATTTTAATTTTAAATTTTATTTTTAAAATAAATTTTTTTGTATCGAAATTAATTTTTGTAAATTAGCCAAACTTCAATATGTAGGTATATGTACATATATACGTGTTACATATGATTGAATAATGATGAGTCTCTCGAATGAAATGGCAATTTGAGCGCGCACTAGGCTGTTTCGAACTATTTTCGATTTCACTTAAATGTAGCAAATATATAATGAGCGTTGTTCATTCACAATTTGTGGAATGAATGACAGTTTTGCCATGCGCTTGACATTGGCAGAGGAACACAGAGTTGACATGCATCTCGTTCTCTATCGTACCAATATATACTTTTCCAGTTGTAAACAGTGCACAGTATTATTATTATGCAACCTCGAGGTGTTGCTTAAATCCTTGCAGTTATTACTATCAACAAATCAGCTAGTCCTTTGTATAATGGCAAAATTATTGTATTTTGCCTTGTAGTTTGATCGTGCAAACTATCGCCCCATTTCAATTGTCTCAGTCCAATTTATTTCTGACTATCAACAATGGATGATTTGACCAATTTGACTCAATATGGGAAATGAGCACTGGAACTGATCCATTCACCAATGAATCCCAAATTAGTGGGCTTGATATCTTCAAAGCATTCGATTGTGTTTGGCATAAGCGGTTACTTTGTAGGTTGAGAGCGGAAACATATATTTCCATGGTTTTTTGACATCTCAATAATTGTTTATAACCTACCACGTTCCTCTCTTCAGACAACACTTCTGATTTTTTTTTTTATTATTGTATTATTGAAACTAGTCTTTCCAGACTAACCATCAATTTACATCTGAATTCTTACAAACTAAAATATAATGTGGTCACTGTAGATCCAGCGATGCACAGTGCCTGTTCGTTGGTAGGTAGCTGCTCATATACTAACGAGCTCGGTTTGGTTCTTTTAAGTCTCCTAACCAAATGTTCATTATCCAGTAGCCGAGATGTTCATTATCCAGTAGCTTCCGCATTGACATGTTCCATTAGTCTTGATTCATGCTTCGATGCAAATCGTTTTATTTCGAGTTTTATATCTGGAATCTCCAATTCACGATGCAAATCACTATTACGAATGTACCAGGGTGCATTGACTATTCTCCGAAGTACCTTATTCTGGAAGTTTTGTATAAGTTTAATGTTAGTATTCTTAGTACAGCCCCAAAGCTGAATGCCATATAGCCAGATCGGCTTAAGCACCTGATTGTAAATCAGTATTTTGTTGCATATGATTAATTTTGACCTTCGCCCAATTAGCCAGTACAATTGTCTATATTTAAGATCAAGCTCTTTTCTTTTCTTCTTCACATGCTCTTTCCATTTAAGTTTAACATCCAGAGTCATACCCAAGTATTTAGCAGAGTTCACGTTCGGCACCATCACATCGTTTAAGCTGATTGTCGGCGGATTAACCAATGATTTATTCGTAAAGTTGACATGGGCAAATTTTAATTCATTAAGTTTGATTTTCCATCGCTTGGTCCACTGGCGAATTTCATCACTTGCACATTGAAGTTTATTCGCCGCTTCTTTCACAGTTTGCTCTGTTGATAGTATCGCGGTGTCGTCAGCAAACGTTGCTATGCTTACGTGGTCGGGCTGTGGTATATCACTTGTATATAGTAGGTAAAGGACTGGACCTAGAACGCTGCCTTGTGGAACACCTGCCCTTATCTCTCTCAGTTCAGAATACTTATCTTCTTGTCTTACTCTAAAAAGCCTTTCAGATAAATATGATCTCAAAAGATCAATATATGGCCCCGGATCAATATATAACACTTCTGATGAAAGAAAAGTGTACAAGGTAGTAAGAAAAACCCACGAATATATTCATGTCAGTTTTAAAAGAGCAGTGGGCAAAAAAGTCTTTCTGTACGTCATCTTGACTAGTTAATGATATTGGCGGCAATTTCGATGGTCGTTCATGTTCTGTGCCACAGGTCCGCATGTGTATAATGGATTATCCATCCATTCGTTAAAATAATTTATGAGGATTTGAACCTTGAGAAGTCTTTTAATTAGGCTGGTCTCTATCATTATCTTTGACAGTAAATATCATTGAATTTTATATTTAACAACGAACGAATATATCTTTCAGTATGATCAAACGTTTGATTATCAATATATCGAGATATAAAGAACTAAATAACTGTAGAGGTAAACTGCTGTAAAAGCACGAACTCTCTTAAAATCGATCGATTAAAAACTATGAACACATTTACCGTCCTACTACTGAATTCGTAAACTTATGAGCCAACCCTTATTCCATTTTATCTTAGACACAAAAATTGGTAGGCAGTAACGATGTGCAGATGGTACATAGCCATAAGTCCTCTATTTAGCCCAATATAGGTTGTTAAAATGGTACTACTACTAAGTTAGATTGACACTCATACAAATATTGAACACAAGTGTTCAGATGAACCCTGCTCTGGTTGAATAAAAATGCCAGCCCATACCATCAAACATTTGTGTTAAAACCATCGATCGTAATCAAATGATGAACAACGCCTTTTGCTCTTCCGCACATAATCGAACCCGTGAAACCTTTTGATGTGGTTTTATGCACAAGCATCTCTCATTTATTGTCTGTTGCACAATTTTGTTCAACTGTTTCGCATATAGATAAAAGGTTTGGGCACTGAAATAACCAATTTGGTTTTTGGTTGCATCTTGAATTGGTATGGAAAACAAAACCATTCAATACATAAGCAATGTCTATCGAAACCATTTCTCAATCGATATCCGTTAGTATACTTCAATGTCATATATAATCATAGTGTAAACGTATCAATATTCTAGGAATTTTTGCTACATTTACAGAAGCAACCGTTAATTCGGTGGCAGCCATATCAATGTGAGTCATGTTGATTTGTCTTTTGAATGAGATGTGAAAGCTTGCATGAATATGATATGAATAGTTGTGGTAAATTGGTTTAATGTAAAGGTGACGATAGTGACGACTCTTTCAATACTGTACATAAACATGCGTGACTATAATATAATAGCACAAAAAGTTTTAAATTATTTATTTAGAGAAATGCCCATGACTGCAGAAAAGATTTTTTATGCTGTCAGTTGATTATGCATTCCAGTAACGAAATACTGAAGTCGTGGGACTATTGAATTAGCTCAGATGAAATCCTCACAATATCGAAAAAAGAATATCCAAATAGAACTTATGTAAATTTTACGTCACCATACCCAGCACCTAATACAAGTTTTAGAAATTTTTTTCTTGTTACCCACTAAAATCAATGAGAGGTACAAAAATAGTCAAAATAAAAATCCAAATGATCACTGATCAGAGATCGGAAGGAAACGAAAGCTTAAAAGGTTTTAGAAAAAGATAAACTGCAGTCTCTACAATCCAAACAGTATGACAAAAGGAAACCCAAAAGGAATTTAACTAATCCATTGATCGTACCGTAAGTAAAGGAGCCCTAACTATCCTTTGATTACTTCAAAATTCTTTAAGAGGTAGTATTAAGTATTACTCGGACTGGATGTTCTTGTAGCAACGGACTGCAACGACTGACCTCATCCGTATTGAGTTAAATTTTTCGAATTGTTTAATCAACTCTTATTACAAGCGCTCACAGAGTAGTTCGCAACATATAGTTATTATACCTACGTTTTCCAACCAAGTTTTGTTAACTGATAGAGTAGGTTTCAGAACTTTAGTGTTTGCTGGGTGACCAATAATTTAAAGCGGGAGAAGTGGCTGTCATACTAAACGCCGATATAATTATTTTGGAGGGAGAATCAAGAACAGAAAATGACATATGGACATTATTCGTTGAATATGTGAATCATCACGGTGACGGCACCATATTAGGGAAATAGTGCATCGAAATGTGAAGGATAGTAGTGTTGCACCAATATCTCAATATCCAACAGGAACGAGATGGTCATAGTAAACGGACAGTCGTATGCTGATCTGCTAAGTAATGTGAAGTGTAGATATTAATGAAGTTGAGAGTGGAGATAGTCTATATTAGGGAAACGATGTCAATTATCTAATGATCATCAAGAGTGGAAAAACAAAGCCGAGATTGTTAGAGAGGTGATTCTAGGGATGGTAATGTAGTAAAAACTAGGAATCCTAGAGTAAGGAACTAGCGACTATGATGTAATATGGATGGGCACCTTTATTACGGAATGTTGCCCAAATCTTTATAAGTCCTTCCTAATTGGGCTTTACTGATAAAAGAAAATCTATTGTAGTTAATTTTTATAAGAACTGTAAAAGCTTTTTAACAATTCCAAAAAATTGACATTTTTTAAAACTTGAGTATAAAAAATATAAAAAGAAAGAGACAGATACATTATATACACCAATCTATTTTTTTAAATTTAATGGGATTCCAATGCGATTTACTCAGCCGCCATGTAATCTTATTCGCATTGTTTACAATTCCAATAGGAAATTTTTTGTTAAAATTTCACAGGCTTTTACTTTGTAGGTGGTTCTGACTTCCATTTGTTTTGTTGTGATTAAATATTTGGTGGGGAGAATAAATATCCGTTTTTTGTAGTCTGACAATTTCCTGCAATGAATCATATATCATATTCTTAACGTATTATTTACGGGAGTAAATCCTTGTTCCCAGGACTTTTACAGTTCTTCTTATTAATAGAGGATTACATTACTCCTTGTCATCAGAAGTTCCATACGAACCTGATCCTTTATGGTTCTAGCCCTTTCCGGAATTTCTGAGATGGAATGTTAATGTTGTATAGCCGTCTTCGCTCTTTCTTAATTAAAAAGAAGATCCCTAAATAGATTTATTTCGTGACAGTGATTCAACTTAAGTTATAGCATGTGTTTGAGCGTTGGTGGTCTCAGGACCACATCTATATACAACATATATATATATATATTTTTATACCATAATTTGCATGATTCAACATAACATTATACATAAATATCGGTTTTTTCTCAAGAATCACACATCACGATTAACAACATAAATTTATGAATATGAGTGTGTCTCTAATTTCCATAAACGAAAAAAAAACCAACAAACAAATAATCTAAATTAATAAATCTATTTTTATTGGTCTCTAGCCACTTCCATTGTCTGCAAAATTTACATTAAGAAAAAGATTAATATAATATTTTAAAACACAGCGCGCAAAAATAAAACCTTTTGCTTAAAGATCAAAAACAAAAAATTAAGTAACAATCTTATTAATACTGTGTGTTACGAAGAAAACAAAACTTGTCTAGTAATAGCGTACGCCGAGTCGTAAGAAATATTTTTAATTCATGTATATAGAGGAGATATACAAAGGTTCGTAAAAATCTTACACAAAAAAAAAAGTTACAAAATCTAATTTTATTTATTATTATTAAAAAAAAATTAAATTTATATATTTGGATTAAAAATAACAACAAAAACAACATACGAGAATTAAGAAAAGGCAAAGAAAATTATTTGTTGCATTTGTGTGTTGTTTTGGTTTGTTCAGACTTGTTTTTTTTCTTATAACTTCGTTTACTTTTCTTTCTTCTTATGTACACCGATATACATACATACATATAGACATAAAGAAATAAGAATTTGTATATCTAAATGTGTTGATTGAATATATAAAGAGAATGTGAGAACAAGATAATTTTTTTTTTTTTTTTTTTTTTTTTTTAAGAAAACTTGTTGCTCTTGTGTGGCACTAGACACACGGGTGTATTTTATATTTTAAAAGCCTTATTATTATTTATTTATTTATTTTTTTTGGGTTGGTTTATTTTATGATTTCTTTAAGTTATATAGTCAATGTACAGTGCTAGAGACATGTATTCGGATGGTTGATGTCGCTGCGGCACCTATGCATAGTATTGTGGCTATTGCACTTCATCGCACATTTTATATTATATTGAAGTGATGAAAAATTGTTTTGGTATACATGTAGACGCGTGCAGTGCACTAGTTAGTCATGTACACATTAAGTTGGCACACATTTTGCCAAAACAGCCAGACGAGTATATGAATCATATAGATGTATACCTATACACATATAGGTAGATTGGCAACACTTTTATATTATAAAATTAATTTAATAAGCTGCACTAGTATTACGCAATTATGTAAGACGTATATAAGAAAATTGTGCAGTGGTGTCGAACCGTTTTAACCAGCAACCATTTGTTTAATGCATATCATAACGATTTTTTATATTTAATGTACGCCCTCATGGCCAATTACAAATCATAGTCGTGTTATGCAAATAATTTTTTATATAAAGGAAATAGAATTCTTCTTTTATGTTTTTTATATTCCGTTTATCAAGTTTTATATATTATATACGATAAAAAAATAACAGGTACACTTCGATTAGCGTGATTTTTTTGGTATCAAAATCTATTGTCTAAAAAATATATTAAATAGCAATATTGCATTATTTAGCACGGATATCTTGATTTCTAGGCATCTTCTAGCAATTGAACTCGCATGGAAGATGGCCATTCTGTGTGTTTGCAAAATACTTCGAGATAAGGTTTAAGGCATCACTGTGATTTTGATTTCAGTTTACGTCTAACATTTAAATATAATAACCTGGCACTGTATCAAGAAAACAGTTTCTGTTACACATCTGCGAGTTACTTTGTCTTAACTAGATCTAGTCTGGGGCAGAACTCTCTTTCAGAGTTCCAAATCGAGGACGTACGGCCCGATTTGTTAAGATATTCTACATATTCCGTTCTTCCATAACAGTCTATAGTACTGACATGAAAAATCTCGACAACCAATTTGTCCAGTAGTTAAAGTTCCATCAGTTGGAGTGGAAGATAAGGAACTCGAAACCAATAAGGATGGAATGCAGAAAGTACTTGTTGAGAGTTTAAGTATGAGGATGGTGTGCAGAAACTATAGATATAGCCTCAAGTGAACGTTTAAGGAATTAAGTTTCTACCTCATAATTTTATGATTTTTTCAAAAAGAGAATCGTTTCTGGGGATTTTTCAAGTCAAATGTCTAAACATAATATTTAGGTGGTAAATATATTGCGAAGATCTTGGAATCTTACATGGAAGTGCAACGATTTGAATAATATTGTTGAACTTGAATTGATAAACCATTTAATCCTTTAAAATATTGTTTTAAGCCAGAATGGCGTAAATCAAGATTTGTATAGAACTTGTTAATCGATCCATTTTCAGTGCTAGAACTAGAGGCTGACGTAAAGCAAAATTTCATAGCTTGAGGGTTGGTCTGCATAAATCAGCCTACTATCGTAATGGCAGATAAGGTAACAAGAGTTTTACTAAGTAAATTCGCAAGAATAGATCTGATCGGTCAAACCATAACCACAAACTATAGTAACAACTAAATACATAAAAAATACTTTGAGGACAACTGCCAAACGACTCCGATTACGAACTTTCATATGGCGACTATAACGATACTATCAACATCATTCATCAAAGTAGTGGGAAGCTAGAACGGTCATCCAGAAGCTGAAATGAGGCAAGACTATGTAGTATTGGTATTCAATGGGACAATTAGCACGTTTCAATCTGGAGTACTCAGATGATAGTTACCTGCTAACACATAAACATGTCGATATACTAGAAAAAGTACGGAAGCTGTCAGATCACGCCAATCAAGCTAGTCTCAAAATAATTATCATCCAAATACCATCAATAATACGTCAATCTCAGAGGTTAAGAGCTTCGGAAGAAAACATCATCAAATGTTTGAGAAAAATAATAAAATGCTTCTGACCAGTAAATATCAAAAATAAAGAGCTTCTGACATAACACCAATATCATTGGAAACGAAAATAAAATCGGAAGACTAGCAATGACCTGAAGTAGAACGGTGCATGGTAGATTATAATACAGATGTGTAATCTTAAGAGTTGAGAGTGTCGTTCGGTCACAAGCCATATTACCTAAAAATTAAAATTAAGAATATCGTCAAACTCGACGCTGCTCTATACCTACCTGTACTCTTCAAAAATTAGTTTTGCGTGCGTGTGTGAGTATTACACTTCATTTCGAGAATCTCGATTAGAAACGATAGCGTGCGTCTTTATTTTAAGATTTTTTTTTGTGTATAAAATCTTCTTTAATTTATTATTCAATCCACATAAGACAAGACGAAATAAATGTTGTTGAATATATAGTGTGTTATGACGAGCACCGTCTATGTAATTTACTTCGGTTAAATGTTTGTTCCTCCGATACCTTTACTTTCTTAACACAACGTTTATACATTCACTGTACATTTGATACATTAACTTTATTAGAATATATTCGATTTCAATATACAATAATTTGGGATGATTTCGAAATAGTCTCAAGGGCATATCTATTCTCCCGTGGAATTAATAAAGAAAAAATATTTTTATTAAAAAAAAAAAATTAAGAAGTGTGTGGAAAGGTTGTCTTATATAGAATACACATGCCCAACTATATACACTTATAACATTTTTGAATACATGTATAGCATTTTAAAAATAACTAAATGAAATGTAGGGCGCCAATAAAAATTCAGGCGCCAAAATATCAAACCACTAAATTTTTGGCATAACACATACAATACTTAAGTTGTATTTCGGTTTCTTATATACAAAATATCGTTTATACACATCGAACCGTCTATATATTGTTCATAACAATGTGTTGATATAAGTATATTATTTATAAAGATTGGCTATATACGAGTATATGCAAACAAAACTATTATATTAGTTTAGTGCAGTCTTTACATATATTTTATCTCGTACCAGTCAGTAAGTAATATTCTAATATCGCGATAATAAATGCGCACTGTAATCGAATTTTTTTTTTTTTATTTATGTTACTCGCCATACAGTATGGTGTTCTTCGAAATGTGTGCGATGGGAAAATAATTTTTGTTCGATTGAAAAGTGTGGACTCAGCATAGACGCCGAGGCCTTTAAATGTGAACAATGCTGCTGGTCATGCAAAAATTGTGCAGTTAACTCGTAATGTGATACTTGTTTTTGCCTATATGCCATATGAAACAATATATCAAACGTTGGGCGACGCCGCGACAGGAAGTATATTATAATATGGAAAACGATGGCGACATAACGTTGTAAATAATAATATACAATTGACGTCTATCACTCTAACTCAATCAGTTAAATTGAATTAATGCATTTTAATAATTGGATTAAATTTATACAAACTTAAATAAATATTATGGTTTTGCGATCGTTATACATTGTATATGTATGTTTAGAACAGTATTTTTGCAGTGTAATAAATCTAGCCCTTGGACGCTTTGTAGCATCATCGGTTTAATTATACCAAATGGCCAATATTGAAAATACTTATAATTGGAGTAAAGATATATAGTAACCTTATAAACTGTCAAACTTTTTTCGATTTCCTTCGATGGTGTAGGTTGTATAGTTCCCTCTGCCATTATTTCACTTAAGGAATGGCTTGAACTGCTAAATAATCCAGCGCACTATTATGTTTATTTTATAACCATTATAAAGTGTTTAATCGCTCCAACACTTTTTAATGGTTCTAGTGCACTTCCAACTCTATTGAAATTCGCTTTTAATGCTTCTACCTTACTTTTAAGCCAAATTGAGGAAATGCGGCTATAGGTCCATTTGACGTAAACCATCTACATGTATTGCTTCATGCTTCTCTCTTTATGTCACCTCCAAGCGGGAACCTTGCACCTTACGCTCTAACTGCCGTAGCTTTAACCACAGTTGGGTGTGTAAATTACACGATGTTATTTACTCAGCATTTACATGTAAAAAATGTATGGTTTCTAAATGTAAAAATGATTAAATGTAATAACCTGACGCGCCATCTCTTATCATATCTAATTGTAGATAAAGCACCATCTGTTAAAAAATTTTCTTACTATTTTATAAATGGAATTTGTCAAATAATTAACAGTGTACAATTTCATTCGACTGTATACTCGATGTCACAATAATTTGATTTAGATTGACTAAAAAAAATCCCTTTTGACATTTAAAAACTGATGGCACTGCGAATGGTGTTGTCTACGTTTTTTACATGTAATTTACGTTTATTGTAATTTACGATTTTTTTATATAGTTTTGTTTTTTACATCTTTTTACCCTAATGCTGAAAACAGATGGTCAGAATTCTGACAGCAGCAAAATTAGAATACACACGTTTATATGAAGTGAATTACATGTATTCTGCTCGACATGTAGAATTCTGCTTCATGTCTCTATTTCTAATTTCGCTGATCAGAATAAGGGCGACAACACACAAAACTAAAAAAAACGTAAATCGTGACTAGGTTCAAGTTGTTTTTTTCATTTAATTTTCTGTTGATAGAAAATATTTTTTTATGCTGTCAAAACAAAATGGAAGAACAATATAATTGTAAAAATTGAAAAATAATAAACAGGATTAGTTATGACAAATTTGTGTTTTTATTTAAGTATTTTATACATTGGTTAACATATATCTCGTGAAATATCTTGTGAAATTATATCCAATTGCTTATATAAAATACCGTGCAATTGTCTCTCAGTTTCGATTTAAATTGACCGCGTACATAGCGTTGTATTTTAATTTTTCCCTACATAACTAAACTTTATGAAGATATGAACTGTAACATAAATTAAACATGATCATTTTATTTAAACATAATCATATTTTATTAAAACACTCACGTTAATTTGGTTTTATTTTCCATTTTTTCATAACACACAAAAAATAAAAAAACACTTTGACAGCTCGAATTCTGCTTTACGCGGCAGAAAAAAACGTTCATGTAATTTGCTGGCAGCACTGTCAGCAGTGCTGCCGGCAGAAATTCTGACCATCTGTTTTCAGCATAACTGTGACTTTAATTACGCCACCATTTGGTCGGTGGTGCTTTTTTTAAAATTTGTAATTCAAATTTTAATAACCCAACATTAACAAGCACCTTATAAAAAAACCTTTGTATGCTCAAGGTTTCAATGGGTTTAAATACAATAGTTTAAAAGTTGTCAGCTGAGACTTGGTCATTTGGGGTTGTTTCTTTGAACAATTTGATGAAGAACGTGCTCTTTAAGTTCGTATATTGAGGAAGTACCCTCAAGCTAAAATTGTTCAGTAATATATTACGTCATATTGATAATAGGTTTCAACGTCGGTTTGACATATACGGTTCTCCATCTTTTGAAGATCTTTTCCTTATGGGGTTGAGATCAGGCTAGTTTATGGCTTACTATATATAATATTAATATCTTTGAAATATTCAAATACGCAGTTAACAGCGTGGGGACAATATTTTAGTGTAAAATATAGCCAAAACGACAATCGAACCTCATCAAAAAGCATCGTGGTTAGAAAACTGTATATTTTTTATGACCTCGTTTATTTCTTTCTTCAGGTGCACCTTAAGACGTTTCATTCGACTGAAATCGGTAAAAAATTCTTAAAGATGACCGCATTTATTTTAGCATCATAACGAATGGTCTGACGAGCTGTCCAAATCACTTTTCACGCTCACACTTTCTCCTACTGGGAGAAAATCTAACTAATTTCCTTATAATAGTTGATAACTATGCAAAAAGATACACTTTTGAAATTTGATTAGCCAGTGACGACAGACAACATTTTGTGTAATGAACCTTTATATGGAATGTCGCCCACTTAAACTTCATTCGTGATATGATGTCGTTTAGGAAGTGAAATCGTGATTCACTATTTTCAAAATTACTTTATAAAACTATAGGCCATTGTCATTTCGGGATCTGGAAACGGTTCATCTCTTATCTCACAGTTTTGTTAACTTCAAATTTCTAGTAGCTCTTATGCAATTGAAAGAAAAATTAAATTTATCTCAACACCAATAGCAGTTCAAATTTTTCTTATTATAGGATCCACAATTGTAAAATCAGATTGAACTTTTAATCATCTGGTTTTTTTTAAAGAAGGATTCAAAATTCAATCTGATTTCTGGAGCCTATAATACCAGCTAGTAAGGGAACACCTCTATCGCCGTACTCTATCTATTCTGACCAGCACAACGATCTGAAAATTAACGGTTCTCAGTTGCAAATTGGATCCATCTATAATAGATTGGCTGTGCACAATGCACCTGGGTGAAAGATCGTGCTAAAAGTCACAGGTAGAGATTTTGTTTTGTTGAAATAATTTATAATTTGTTATAAGGCTTTATTATTTGTCGGACGTTATTCTAAGTGGGATATGAGTTTACATGACTGTTCAACATTTCTTCTATATTTATATTATTTCTTTTTTTTATTACTATGTAATCTGTTTTGGTCTCAAGGAACTCCTTACTCTTTCGCGGTTCGCTTATCTACGTCCTTACCTTACGCTTTGCAGCCAAATCGAGGACGTACGGCTATAGGTCCGATTTACCTAACCATCTGCACATTTCATAGCTCCATGTCAGCCCAAACTACTGATATGGAAGATTGGTCAGCCCATGGATTCTGCACTCCAACAGGGGGTCATAGTTGTGTTCATTCACACCACCAATCGTAATCAAGTGGTGAAAAGTCCCTTTTCCATTCTACCCCTATCGGGATTCGAACTCGGTGCCTCCCGCTCCAACTACCGCAGCTTTAACCACTGCGCCACCTGAGCGGTTATATTATTTCTTCTGCTCGAACCATCCTGCGATTTTGAGGAAGTGTTGAATATTCCTGACGTCCCTATTATTCTGCCTTAACCCACTAGAGAAATAGAGATCCACCTTTAATGACTCTCAGAAAACAATTCAATCTGTTTTTGAATCACCCGTAAAGTTGTTCAAAACATCTGAAGGTATAACTGCATCACTTAACCAGTTCTATTTTGGAGGATCAGCTAGTTAGTAAATTTCATAATAAGGGATATTTTCTTTGGACTGCTTTAATGTAAAGTTTGACAAAAATTATTATTTCACGTATTATGTTCACGCAACCGCTTATCAAGATTTTTCTTTTCAACTGGAAAATTGGGTTCCTATATTTATAAACTACTAAGAAACGAATAATTACAGGGCTGTTGAAAAATTCTTTGATTGGTACCATTTACTATACTATACAATCGTAACTGCTCTAATTTGGACGCTGAGACTTAATAGTTGACGTTTTGATTCAACTTTCATGTCCAGATCGGTTATTAAAAAATTTGTTGTTCTGATTGAATGATGGTACTGTCTCACTAATGGAGTCGAGTTAATCTAGTTCACACTTATATTCCATCTAGTTATCCAATTTTGGAGTTCCTCTGTATTATTTTACCAGACTTCTTGATAGTTCTAATTAATTTCCGGCTTGACATACCAGAATAAGTTTATATATTTGGGAGAGCGCTGCTTTGAGACAAGTATTTTCATCATATTGATACAGTATGCTTAGTGGTTACTGTTACTTAAGTACAGCTTACACCAAAAACAAAATTTAAATTTTTTTTGAGACATGGCCTATATATGGTATCAAACAAAACTATAATTTTTGATTGTGACTGTGTACTGTATAATATGTGTCAAGATTATGACTCATCCGACTGTTCCCTACAAGTGCAATAATTCGAGACATTTGTCTAAATTACAAATAAAAAACGCGATTCACTTCCGTTTGGTATTTTAAGTTTTGTAATTATAATTTACAAAGTGTCGTATTTTGGTGCTGCTCACGCACACAAACACAAATGTACAATACTACCATATCGACAGAACATATACATATTTGTTCATCTGCGATATATTGTATATTGAGTTGTTTAAAGGTTTAAAATTATAAATATCTTTGAAAATGTGCACACATGTATAGACACACAATCGCGCTCTCTAACTCAGACATTAGGCGCCGCGTTTTAGCCAAAAATTAACGAAAAAATCAAATTCTAAATACAAACAGATCGAATTGAAAAAAACAAATTTTTCGTTTGATAAAGGATGATGCTGCCTACGTTAGAATAATAATAATAATAATAATAATGATCTCTACATGATCGTTAAGCCGTTAAAATAAAAAATATTATTTTATACGATCGCGTGTATTTATATGTAGTATAGCAGCGGCGTAACACCAGCCCAACCAAAATTCATTGAATAAAAATTGTATTTCTTATTTTTAATTCATAAAAATAAGATTTATTTTTTTTTTGTTTTTTTTCCTACATCTTAAATACGAGAACCGAATATTAGATTTTATTTTTTATTTAGTTTAGCAATATAATGTAAATAGATCTAAATTTATATTATGTTCGAACTATTAAAATCTGTACGTATACAGTTGATCAAAAAAACATTTCTTTTTTATTCGTCTTTGGGAAATTCAAAAGTGGGTTTTCATCTGCGGTGCTATACGGACATATGTACATGCTCAAAGTGTATTTTAGACTTATGTCGATGTATACTAAATAATTTTTTTTTAAATTTTCATTTAATACAAACAATAACCGGATGTTTTGGAGTTTTTCATTTTCATGTGAATGTAACATTTTAGATGGTTTGTTATTTTGAATAATTATTTTATATTTGAGAATACTCGCCTTTAAAAATTTATTGGCATCAACATTTTATTGCATATCATGTGAGTTGATTAATCTGTGAGTATTCTGTGTTTATTATTAAACATAACAACAAGATAAATTTTATTTTTTATAAACGCCAACCGCGTGTATATTTTATGGAGATGTTCTGACTTTGGAAGTTTCCACACTCGATTCGATTTCCGCTTACCGAATTCAAACAGGTGGTTTAGTCTTGCTAGGTGGAAGTCTTTCCTCGGCTGTTGTATTTTCATAAGAAGCTCTGACAGCTACTCTTTATTGAGCTCCATCCACAATCAAGAATTATAACCAACTGTACTTGTATTACGCCATATGTCTAAATTTAGTAAACAGTCCCATCCGTTGAATTTTGGCGTAAAATGATTTATCAAGTACATCAGGTTGAATGATGTACATTGCACAAGATGTTATTGTTTACATTCTATATGTAAAAAATGATTTTATGTAAAAAACGGTATTTTCTTAACCAACGTGCCATCTCTTATCAAATCTAATTGTAACTAAAGCACCATCTATTAAAAAATCTTCTTACTATTTTACGAACAGAATATGATGAAATAATTAACTTCGACTTTATACTGAATGTTAAAATAATTTTTGTTTTAGATTCGAATTATTAACAGGCTAATTCCATTATAAATTACTTTAACTGGCTAAATACTGCTCAAATGTAGCAGATTTCAGATAATATTAACATATCGTCTAAAATACAAAAAACAATTGCAGTTTGAACTAAATTTTATGCATTATTTGCTTAAAAAATTTTGCTGCATTCCTAAGTCCAAATGTAATTCAAATTTGAACAATCGCGAAAAGGTTTTATGGTGGCTGATTTTGAAATGTCAAATGGAACCACTTCTGATGATATGCTCGAATTAAATTTAATGTAGTAAATATTCAGTTACCAGAAAGTTGATATCTGGAGTCCTGGTGGTGAAATACTGGATATCTATCTGAAATGGTTATGTATTATAATGTGCGACAATCCTCTCAAGCCTTCTCAAGGTCCTTACTCGCTGTTCTTTCTTCGTATTTAGTTTAACTTCTATTATATATTACTAGACTAAACGCTCTTACTTGGTCTACAGATTCTCAAAATAATCGTAGTATATAAAAAACCTTAACTTTTTCAGCAAAGTACTGTCGGTTGTTTTGTGACTAAAAAGATTTACTTTTTTAAATTGATTGAAATTTGAACGTCAAACATTTATTGAATTTTTTAATATAGATGGCACTGCGAATATTGTTTATATTTGAAAACAGATGGCACTACGAATGGTGTTGTCTTCGGTTTTTACATGTAAGGTACAACTGTGATAGGAAGGACGTATGAAAAGCGAATGCATTGTTTGCTGTTTTGAGTTTTTATCGGCAGGTGTTCCTCATAACAGTTGAATTTGTTTATCTTCTATGATAGAGCTATGTAATCTAAGTGTTGTCAATTGTTGAAAACTGAATTTTTCAACAACACGCTTAAGATAAGTTTTCGCATTATATAGGGTATTTTTCTATAGGTTCACAGTTTGAATTTAAATTAGAACCAATACAAATATTATGAATATTAGTGACTTAATTGGATAGATAATTTTATGCCATTAATGCTTGAATATAATTTCGGCCATGTGGTTGCCACGGGACATGTCTAAGTGGTGCAATCTGGGTGTTTATTTTCCATACACTTTTCGCAGCAATTGCGGCAGTATCTATCTAATAATTCGTTGAATGTTTTGTTGTAGGTGTTCACTCGTCTATGGTCTATCAGGGTAGACAAGTGACTTAACATATAGGGTACAAAAAAGTTACAAATGTTGCCTCTACACCGTTCACCGTTGAATATAATCATTGGTTCATATTTGAAGAAATATGGACCAATGATTTCAACGGTTCATAAAGCGCACTAATCAGTAATCAGTTTCTCTGGATGTAATTTCATTTAGACAAAGACTTGTTTATTATCTTCACTCCAAATCCGTCAATTTCGCAGAATAACGTACCCATTCAAACTTCATCGTTGAATAAATTTATGTTTGGACAATCAGTTCTAGTCCATTTGCACAATTTGAATTAGAAAGCATCTTTACCAAAATAAAATTTTCCTTACGATATGGGCACATCTCTAGTCGCTGAGAACAATGTCGAATTGATTGATTTTGGTCTTCCTCAATTTTACGCTGTACAGCATCTATCGCTTGTTTGGTACATATTGTTCGACCTCTTACTGGATCCATATTATTATATAGAATACACAAAGTGTGAGAACGTTGGCATAAGGCTATTCACTATGAAATGGCAAATGAAACAAATAATAAAGCAAATGGCAGCTGTCAAATCGGTTGTAAAAAAACAGTGTTGTTAACTTAAAGATGCGAACCTTTAAACAGCTGCTCTTGGAAATTTTCAACTTTTGTGTATTACAAATTTGAAGGTCCAATCTTATGTCAAATATAGTTTTGGTGCTTCTGTTACACTGGAACATGGGTCGAACCATTTCTCTTATAGCTTGACAGTTTACCTTGATCTTCATATCCTGTAAGAAATCTCGTCCTGTTATAGGTGTCTTTGAAGTGATTTAATTTAACGTTCAGTACTTTGACATTTCCTACAGTTGGCAAGAAACTGGACGAGCCATTGTGAAAGATGTGGTGGTCAGTAATCCCAATTAACATAATATGAATATTGTATAACAGATGTTTCCGTTTGGTACATACATTTCTTACTAATTTTCTGGTTAATAAAAATGTTCGATAATTACTTTCAAGATGCAGATTAATATGGGATTTGTTCTTTATGTTGAAATGTTGATGATTCTGGAAAAAAGGCGTAAGATGAGTCTCCATAAGTAAAGAGATAATTCAAGTAAACTATAAAGTATGAATACATCATGTCTAGAATCGATCAATTTTATAAATGTAACTAGTTTAGACTAGTTCTAAGTATGGAGGCTTATAAAGAAGTACTCCCAACTCTATCTCCGTCTCTGTCGACGCTTAATTAAGAACTGTCATCTGCATTCGGTACATTACGTTGCCTTAGGCAAGCCTATAGATTTCACATGAAAGATAGCCATATGAGTTTTGCTATCTGACAGGTTATAGAATTGTTTTTCTATGTAGGTAGTCCACTGTCAGGACGCAGTACTCCCGAGTTGAGCAATATAACCGATCGTAAGCAAACCATGAAAAAATTGCTTTATATCAACAGGCTTCTATCGAGGTTCCACCCCGGTATCTTTCACTCCAACTGCTCAAGCTTTAACCACTGTATCGTTTTTTAGGTGATCAATGCGTTTATATTAAATTGAATATAACCATGGAGTGAAAGGTAGCGAATTTGAACTCATATTGAGGCTGGATGCATAAGCTAGCGTTTTACACCCTCTGATTGTATTCGGTGAAAAATTCGATTAGTAAATTCTATGGCCATCTATTGGAGTACAGAACAAATCAGTACTTTATAGACTGAGCGAAAGAGTTGAGGGTGCTTCGGTCCTTAAATAGTTCATATTAATACTCTTTTCATGACATATTTCATGGTCGGATATATTTGGCTGTCATAATTTATAACAGAATATGGCCAGCATTAGTATTCCTTGTTTCATAAACCTGAGCAAAAAGCCTTCCGGGTTCGGATCAGTATGATTGCACCGTCCTGCTAAGACCACAAATTCCAATACCACAAATTTTCACACCAAATAGTGACTCGTTTCAGGGTACAATGGTTTTTCTTGAATGTGGTACTACGATAGAAAGGTATAATTACTTTGCAAGACGACAAATTGTGGTTCCGCAGTTCCGTAAACATCGAATTTCGAATTCAAACATCACTCAGAGCATTTGGGACACTATTACGCGTTGTTCAAATATACATGTGATTTAACACTTCCGGAACGTTGTACCATACTTTTATATTTTACTTATTCAACACACTCGCCTACGAAACGTCATAAAGAAGCTTATAGCTTATTTGAGTATCTTATACATACTTCAAACAGGTGGTATAGTCAGCAAGACGATCATAATATTGTCGAATTTAATCCGAAGTCGATTAAAGGTATTAAACGATAACACAAATAATCATCCTATATATAAAAAGTGTTGATGTAAATTCGAGATCATTTTGCAAACATCATCTCGTATTTGGCGAATAATAATACAAAAAAAATTAGCGAATTTTTCCAAATTATATAATTATAATTCAATTCATATTTCATCATTTTTATAAAAATAGTAAAATAAATAATCGTTCGCTGTTTTATTCAATTTCTTATAAATTAGAAATGTATTATTATATGATGTTATCTTGACATCATTTCTTGCGAAAATCTACTCAGACGACGTTTTTGCGCTTCTCGTCGGATTTTTTGTTTTTGCGTTCATTTGCGTGTACCAATCGTAATCAATTTCGATAAATTGGGATGCTGAAAACGTCATTGATTTTGAACGTCTTGCGTTTTTTAATTTTTAACGATAATAAATCGTTTATATTTTTATATATACATATGTACATTCAATGTGTGTGTGTGTGCGTCTTTGTATTGTATATAGCTAAGAGGAGAGTCAGAGATGTATCAAAAATCTTTGATTTTGTTGTAAAATTTATTTTTGGGAATTTATTTATAAATTATTTTTAGACATTTTTTTGGTTGGGTTTGAAAATAAATTCGTTAAAAACACACACAAACATACACATATATATATTTTTCGGTGTGTCGTAAAACAATTCTTGTGAAAAAGCTCACCACCCTATATATAACCAGAAATAGCCACAATTTTATGTGTGACTCAGTGCAAAAGAATTTCAATCGTTTTGTGTACAACGTATGTTGTCCCGAGCAACGAACACAACATATACATATATTAAAACATAAATTATGTCGTCGCATTGAAAATTAAGAAAATCAATTTTTCAACCTCCCTAAATTGGAATTTCCCATCGCGGTATAAATTAAATAAATTTATTATAAATAATTGTTTTTTTTTGTTATTACTTTTAGTCATATCACAGAAACAACGCAGTGGGAAGATCCTAGAATACAATTAGCCGCCCAACAAAAAGCTTTAGCTGCCGGACAACAAGGTGGCGGAACAGAGATATTGTTAAATTTACAACAAAATATTCTACAACAAAATGGTATGTATTCAGTGTTAAAGATTGAACTAAAGAACGAATTGAGACTGAATTCATGATGTGAATCTATCCATGTATTACAACCCCATTGTTACAGATAAATAAGTCATATCCTCTCTCAGAATTAATTAAGAATGCTAGAACCCGAAGGATCATACTATAAATCATCTAAGAATATTAATCGGATCGACGGTTTCAAACAAAAATCTTGGTAACTGGCTCTTTTATTTGATGGTTGTATTGCTCCCTTCTTTGAATAGTCTCTGATAGTTTGTTATGCCATGAGAGTAATAATTGTCAAAATTTACAACATTAAATACTGAAACTTTAGCAGGCTGCTACGCAAATTGTTTTACTGACAAGCTTTTGTTTTACTTAACCAACGATGTTATAGGGGGAGCAGGTCCTAGATAAATTGAGACAATTTTGTTGTAGTTATTGAATGTATAGCTGTATGTGTACTGGTAGGGGATTGTAAGAAATTACTGAACCTTCTTGGCTCTAACAATAAGGTAACGGTCATGTGGGTTCCTGTCCATTGTGAAATTGATGACAACAAAATTGCAGACAGTTTTGTTAAAACTGATTCTCGCGTTTTCGTATGCCCTGAACTAACTGCTCCTTTACCTCTATAAATATAATAATCTATGACTTAGAGGCCGTAAACGGCCCTTACCGCGTCTCAACTGATACTATACGAACCATTTTAACGATTGGTGAACATTGTAGGTGGTCACCCCAACGAATGTTTTTACACCCAATCGCTTTGTGTGTCATCCGGGTGAATGTTTAATTTTTGGTCAACGGCAAGAATCGAACTCGAGACTGCGGCGTGATGAGGAACTCTCTTAACCATTAAGATACAATCGGCGACCTCTACCTCTTAACAGCCACCCATACTTGTCGTATGGCGAAATACATTGTAAGGGGGCTTTACTTTTATTGGTTTCCTTACTTATTGGTCATGGCCGTTTCAAAAGTCATCTTCATCGCCTGGGACTTGTCAGTGATGTCGTATGTAACGGATGTCTAAAGGATGTTGATGATAAGACTATTCCTATAAATCTACTGTCTTCTCTGCCCTGGGTTCAAACTGTTCCAGTTTGCTAAGGTATCAGAGTGCGCCTGTGTGCTTTGGTGAAATCCTAAGGTTGCTCCATGGACTCTTTATGGCATTGAGTGCGGAACCTTAAAAGTTTCCAGAAAACAAAAAGTGTCCCATGCCAGATTAATATATTATGCATGGAAACCAGTACAGTAAATCTAATTCTAAATTTTTTTTAATCGATCCTCTTAACCTCAGTTAATAATGTTGAAGGAATTATTGAAGTGCTTATTTGGAAACATGCGATCTGTTTCAATTTTACATATCATTTGATGTTAGTTTGGTAAATGCGATCAAGCGTTTAACGTTCTATCTGTCCCTATTCCGTTGGTTAACCTGCTGATCGTCGAATGTTTAATAGAAAATTAATTCCGGTCCACGTACACTTTCAGCTACAGTAGTATATTCACATTAGATCGACTTCGACATTTATTGATCGTTTCGCGAATAGTGCGTTTAGTTTGACGGTTATGAACACCTAAAATGGTCGAAGAGCACGAAAACAATTTTTCACTGAACTCTGATTTGTGAAATAAATATATGAACATGTAAGTTGTCACGCATGAATCCCAATGAGACACACAGTTGGAAAAAGTACCTCTTATTAGATTACTTTTTATTTTCTACCCTGCATTTTGCCTAAAATGGATTCCTAACTACAGCTTTCTGCACATAAAGTTTTTGTAGTAGCGTGTTGAGTTTCGGATCATATATACTGACGTGATCAGTGAGTTCCAAATGATTTCGAAAGACTAAGGACTACAGTATATAATTATAAACCTTTCTAGTCTACGTTAAACTCCCTAAATGGCAACAATCGCTCTATTCTATTTTCCTCTAAGTCCCAATACATTTGATAGAGGCTTTTACAACGTTCATTGAGGATGATGATTCTATTTTTCCAACCAATGTTGGGAGTCATGTTGAAATTTATGCCATGTTGTCTTTAATGTCACTTCAAATTTATAAAATCTCTTATTGAAACGGTAGAATTCTGGGTATCCTTTTACTTTAAAATCCTGTTTTAAAATTGGTTACAAAGTCATTAGAAACCTTTAGTTCCAAAAAGATCCGTACCACATTGAAATC
Organism: Tipula lateralis; assembly: GCA_963932295.1. Lineage (NCBI taxonomy): Eukaryota > Metazoa > Arthropoda > Insecta > Diptera > Tipulidae > Tipula > Tipula lateralis. The sequence goes on from OZ010738.1 coordinate 112,084,428, forward strand.
TATGTGGACCCCCAGACTCCCAGAAACCAAACTTAACTACTAAACTTATATCAAAACTTATCATTTTTGCTGATTTGTATTTTAATGTCAAACCTATACATGTCAGGCATTGTTCTATAACTACTATTACTATTATGTTTAACATCTAAGTATTCAACGTTTTCGATTCCTTCATTTGACTAACCTCTCATTTAAGCGACATCTTCCCAAACTAGATTTAACGACGCGCGAATAAATTGTTTTAGGATTTGATTGAACCGTATCTGGGTGTTAAATCGGAAGCAGCTAGCTGAAATAAACGGGTTTCCATCTAAGATAATCGACGATCATTCTGCGGAGTACCTCGGCTCTCACCTAAGACCTGCGTGTTGCTCAATTTATATAATCAACGAACTTGTTTCTTTGTTCCAGTACTGTGACTATGATCTTGATTTGCTGTTAGTTGTAGATAAATTATGAGCTTTTTCGGACAAAAAACGCTTGGAAAGAATTTAAAGATTTGGTGGTTGTCATAGACCATTATTTGTATCATCAAGTATTTCTATAAGCCACTGGTCTGGAATATGCGTTGATAAAGCTTTCATGTACTAACAAGTTGACCATACAAATGAAATCTATATCTGGCAATCTTAACGAGACCAATATGTATATTATTTATACTCGGAAGCAATTGGGCTTCGAATGTAAACTCTTTTATAGAACCTCTCACAGAAACTCTTATTGAGTTTATATAGCTACATATATTTTGATCACAATCGCCAGTTGATGATTATGTAGAAATCTGGATAACGGTTTAAAAGTGGTCGTGAGTCAATCGAAAGACGCAGTGGCAGACCATCGACATCGAAAGCCGACGAAAATATTGATCAAGTTAAAGAAATGTTGGTCAATAATCGCAAATTAACCATCAGAGAGATAGCGGAGGACTTAAAAATGGCTTATGAATCCGTCCTAGACATTTTGGTTAATGATTTGGGTTTCTACCGTGTAGTAGCGGTAAAAAGAGACCGTGTTGACGTCGCAAAAGACATGATTTGTGGGGCTGAATCCAAGCCACATTCATCAAAAAGATCATTACTGGAGACGAGACTTGTGTTTATGAGTACGACACGCATTCCAGGCATTACGCAAACGATCGCGTTTCAGCAGTCGAGAAGAAATAATGAAAAAATCACAGGAAGCACTGATGAACCGAATATAAAAAATGTTTCGAGGATTGGTTCAAGCGCTGGCATAAGTGTGTTGTAGTCGATGGGGATTACTTTGAAGGGGACAATAGAGATTTAGAGTAATAAACTTGTATTCTTAATTTTCTGAATAAATTCCGGTAAATTTTTGAGCAAGTTGTATGTAATCACGCAAAACGTGATATTCGAGCCAAAATATTTGAAATTTTGGTCCCTTAGCCGAAATTTGGTCATAGAGCTTACGAAAAACATATCCATAAATCTATATTTCATCCACAGTTATTAAATGACGTAAAACTCTTAACCTGCCCTTGAATTTGTCACACGTGAGCGTTTTTGGTCCATTGTAAGCAAATGCGGAACCCAACGCGCGGTTGGTTTTTTCATATTCAAATGTTCGTGTAATATATTGTGCACACGTTCATGTGGGATGCCTTCTATCTCAGCTATCTCGCACACTTTCACTTTGCGGTCTTACAATACCGTGTCGTGGATTTTGTCAACATTTTTTGTTGTAGTGACATTTTTTCGGAGTCCTCAACGTTCGGCACCATTTGTGCTTGTCATTTTAATCGATGGTGAAGAGTCCTCAAGGACAATAATATTTTTCAAGCTTTGTTTTGGTTTACGTAATGGTTTTTCCACGCAAAAAATAATGTTTAATTAACACTGGGTTGTCTGTTTTCAATGACTATCAAAACTAAACTAACTGACAGGTCTGTCTGAAAATTAAAATTAGGTCTAGTAACAGATGGTATTTATTGACACATGACATCTGGGATTTGCAATTGTCGAGCTATCTGTTGCAATTATACAGGACTTCTCACTCTGCCCTCGTAGTTTGCGCTTTGGAAAAAAAGTGTTCTGTAGTATTGGCCATTGCTCCTGGACGTTTAATTAAGACTTGTGAACATTTGCCTTGAGATTTGACTACTCCAATGACTTCCAAATGAAGGTTCCGATTAAAGTACCGGAACTTTCGATTCTACTTTAAAACGTCTAGTATATAATCGCTGTATACGATCAACTACACTTCTCAATATTTGGAGTCGCGTTGGGCTTTCAAATCTTTTAAGCAATCTGATTTGTCTTCGATAGGTGCAGGTTTAAAACTATATATACGAGTACCTCACTTAAAAACAGACGCTTATGTAGTGTCATTGGGTATGAGTGGAATTGTATCTGTAACCTAATTTTGCAAAACAGTTCCAAAAACATCAGATTAAAACAAAACATAGCTACTCTCCTGCGATGTACATACGTCCGATTTCCGCATAATCTTCAATAACAAAATTTATTACCCATTCGCTGTTTACATATATACATATATCCAACTTCCGATGTGTCTATGAGTCGAGAATATATAATTTAAAATCTATTTAACATCTTTTCTCAATATTGGCAGATTACAATATAGTAAAACTGATAATTTATGGTCTTGTATATGATTTTACGCCCGCTACGCGAATTTCACCAACACAGACACTCACACACATATGGTACATGATCAAAAACAACTCTGTTCGATTGCCGAGCGCAAATGAAGCAAAAAAAAACTCGATACTCACTGGCAGCGCCCACGAATTTCGGTTGTATTATAAACAAACTGTTTTGGTTGTGTGCTCGATACCTACAACAATACAAAACTATTCCAAAATTTATTGTTTCGTTTTCAGCTTCTTAGTAATAATTTTAAAAATAATTTATTTCATAATTTTGGAAAATTTGTAAAAAAAAAAAAAAAAATATTTTTATCCGGGACGCGCGTTTTGTGTGCACGAGTGTGTTTTTGTAGAATACGCGCGCTTCATTCATGGATTAATAATTTGATTAATTCATCGAAATTTTCTAAAAATTTCTCGTCGTTATAGAATAAATTGAGTGAAATTTTAGAAATTCGTTACGTTTGCGAGGTGTAACATGATACAGTCACATGTCTAGTTACGATTCGACTGCGGGTACTCAACCAAAATTCATATTTATACTCGTACTTGAAAAGCTATATATTGTGTGTGAAGGCTGGTTGAACATGTTTTGGCACACGCGGTGATAAATAACGATAACGCAGAGAAGTGTCTGTAGGTTAAAGTAAACCGTGAGATTGCCGGAGGAACAAAACATATTTAATATATTCAATTTCTTACGCGTATACATACACTATATACAGACGTCTAAGATAAATTACACATACCTATGCAATCTTTAACGATTCATCCATTAAGTATATAACTGTTGTTTTAGTGGTTTATTACTGTCACAATTGTAGAAGCGTATATAAGAAATATGTAAAGGGTTTTCCAATAAGAGATTTCATTTTGAATAGCCTGCTGTCAATTTTATCCATAGTGGTGAAGAAAATCCAGATTTGTCGATTACTCGTCGAACTTTGGAATTAGGCATTCCACAAATGATATTTAATTGTATTTTGAATAAAGATTAGGTCTTAAAGCCTTAAAAGTTCAGTTAACACAAGAACTCAACCCTGTCGATCAAAATAAACTTCGTATCTTTGCTGATTGGGACCTTCAAATGATCCGGATTTTTGTCTTCAGTGGTGAGGCCCATTTTCACCTCGAAAGCTACGTTAATAACCAGAATTGTCGCTTTTGGGGCTCAGAAAATCCAAGCATACCTTTTCAAAAATGAGGCTGGTGCAACTGCTACGGTAAATGGAATCGATCTATGATTAATAATTTTGTAAGGCCTGAATTGGAAGATATTGATATGTGTCACACTAGTAATTTTACAAGAAAAGTTTTCTAACCGAGTTATTTCTCTAAAAGATAAGGTCAATGTCAATGCTTCACAATCGATTCAACACCTAAAAGATCGAGTTTTCGAGGACTTTCATCCCGAAAGGATATGACGTTGCAAGATTAGGCGGCCATTTGGCTGAGATCGTTTTCCAATGATAATAGCTTACCTTCCTCATTGATTTCTCTTAAAAAATACTCGGTTTTTTTAAATATCAAAATGAAACCTCTTACTAGAAAACCCTTTATATACGCATAGTATATATCTTCATGGTCGTACATTCGTCTTCGATGCTGTGTTATTATGTCTGTACTCTATATAGCACAAAGTATTCAATAATATTTTGTAATTTAGCAAACAGAAATCAATGTCAAATGATATTTTTAAAATAGAAAAAAAAATTTAAATAAATTTATGCTATGTGATTGAAGGAAACAACAGCAACAACAACAACAACAAAACGTCGTTTCTTAAAGAAATGATACGGTTCATTAAGTTTTGTGTATCTCAATTTTTGTTAACTTCTGTGTCTACGACAAAAAATTAACAATAAACTTTGAATAATATGATCGATTGACGCAAATCTTAGCGACAAGACTTTTTCTCGAACAAAAAAACAAAATATTTTCGGTAAATTAGAAGATTAGGTATACAGGTATGAATACGAGCATTCTTTCTAAATATATAGTTACACATGTATATGTGATGGATCTCTATATACTTTGTGCCAACATATTTATTTAATTATTTACACCGCCTATATTCTAAATATAATTAGAAACCAAAAAATAACAAATTAAAAATAAATTTATGAGTATTTCCTGTTGGTCGGTCGATACGTCATGTCGTACTCATATTAAGGAAAAATTAAGAAACTTTCCTTGATAATTAGTACCAAGAAAAACGTGAAATGTATATTAACAGACTATTGGGTTGGTTGAAAAGTAGTGAGTGTATAAAAATGTCGAGCAAGAGCTAGCAGAAAGACAGTTTGATTGCCCAAAGAGATTAGGGAATTGAGACAAGATTCACAGCTTGTCTTTTAGAAGTATAGATTTGGATAAATCTGTCTAGAAAAATGCATCAATTTCCTTGTGATCGTAGCAGACATCTAGTGTGGCACGATATGGAGATATACAACTTGAAACTGAGACCGCCCAACACTTTTCTCCTCTGCCACTAACATAGTTACATAGGCTGGCTGTCTCAACATAATTTTTCAAAACATTTTCGATTGTACGGACTCCTATTCCATCATTGGTACCTTCGTTTTGTTCAGTCTTAGATAGTCTCTGTATGATAAGCGAAACACTATTATGAACTTTCTGATGAAAGTTAAATCGAAGCTGCGTGGTTGCCAATTATGGCTCGGTAACCCTACTCATTGACTGTATGGGCCAATTATTCCGCTAGTCTACAATCCACACCAAAGAATTAATTGTTGTCGATGCATCGACTTCTCCACGGTTACGTATGGATTTACTGTGCCCCTAATGAGCATTGAGCAACAAGCGCAATTTTTCCAGCAGTAAGCGCTGTAAAGGCACGTGAACGTGTTGGCTTGTAAGCATTTCATTTCTGTCCGCACGTAAATTTCTTACAGTTTAGGTAGAAGACTCATCACACTCGAAATAACCGGTAGTTGACATTGCTAATTTGCGATCTAATAATACATCCATCAAATCGGTACTTTCCAAATGCTGGGTATTCGTGGTTACGGTTTTTGTGTCTTGGTATAAAACTGACGTAATTTCCTGACGTAACCTCCCTAGAACATAAAATAAGTAGTTTTATTTTCTCCAGAACCATAAATTTGTAATTTGCAATAATAGTCACTAGAATCGAAAATCGAGAATAATTTAAAAAGTTCTATGTTCCACTTGCTGTACATAACGCAGAATAAAGTCCAGAGATTCAACGAATGTTTCGTTAGAATTTTTTATATGGAATCGAATCTCGAACAAGCGATCATCATTCAGATGGTATTATTCTATTTCATGAAAATACTTTTTGAAGTGTAGTACACTTTTACAAACGGAAGCACACAGTCACATCTTTAACGAATTAACTGAATAACCATGGATCAAATCTGAGGAATTAAATTTTCCTGGACGCCCTTAGATCGCAATTGAAATCCGGTAAAAATATGTAGATGAGTTGGTAGCATTATAATTAAGCTATGTTGTAATTCGCTTACCCAAATATTTCAATTTTGTTAGACTAAATTATCAGCAGAATCCACAATTCTCTGAAATATTAACTAGTTAAAAATGAAGTTAGTAAGGGTAGTAAGATAACTACAGATTGGTTCTTAAATTTGACAGCTTGTAATCGAAACCAATTGAGTCAGATTTTGACATGGCTTACCTGTTTGAACTGGAAATATGTACCTTAACTTTCTTTTGTTGTCATTATGAACTACAGGCTGTTGTTAGGCTGAAACTCCGAGTCGGTCACCACAGTTTTCGATTAATTTGAATATATTTACCAAACTATTCCACTATGGGTACCGATTTCTGTAATACACTCTTTTCAAGTACTATTATTATGGTTAGATACGCACTAAACCCATTTTGGACCAAGTACATCTAATACGGTCATTTGTACCCCATAAACGAAACACAGATGCTATAAAAATCCGTGAGTTAACCATGTACTTAGTTCATTGATGTATCATGTCGCCTTCGATGGATTTTCCGAAAATCGAATGTAAATTCAACTGCTAGGTAGTTAATAGACGAATTTTATTTTGTGTTATCGTATTTGTATGTTTTGAATGCTCCATAGTTTAATGACTATATAGCAACAAACTAAAATTTTACAAAACACATTATTGCTAACTTCATGCTTATACATTTGACAAATTCGACCAAACCATTTCATAATAGGTAAATTCGTGGCGGATCTGATTTTTTATATTGAAAAAAATCCGATATCGGATTATTTCATAATAACCCTCCAGATATTTGGTTTTGGACTCGATGATTTTAAGACAAACAGGACCAGAATACTGCTAAGAATCAATGATCAGTTTCGCTCCATTTCTGCTTTTTTGAAACAAACAACATTATTTTGACGTTTCATACTTGCTCAAAAGACGTATGTTGGAGTTCGTCTATAGACTTTTAAACAGAATTTACAAGTGGTAATTGTAGTGGAAACTGAGTTCGAAAACTCTCATGAAGCTATCAAAACACTGGTACAAAATGTGTCATTAGTTTGGCTGCATGTTATTATTGATTTAATCTCACAGACCCAACCAGATGACAAATCATCAGACAAATTATTTCTTCATGCAAAAAATACTATCCAAACCGAGTTCACTTCATCACTGGTAACTACCGCTCACTGCTATTGATAAAAGATCCATATGTATGATGATTGCCGGACGACGTTAAACTCATGCCTTGGAGTACCTAAGCTCGTATATTTGATATGATCTATGTTTTGAAGTGAATCCTGTTATGGGAATAGTATATTGCTGGCTGGAAGTCCAATATAGACTTTTTGTTTATGATATAATTGCAATAAAGCACCAATATTTCCTAGGTCTTGAGAATAGCAGAAACCTGTAAATTACGTCTTGACTATGACTACAATCATAAAGCTATAGATGTATTTGTTAGATTACATGTTACACAAACCCTGACTGAAATTCTCAAAGTAAATCGAGAGTTAAGAATGATTGCAAGGCAAAATGTTCGGTAGACAGCCAATATATAACGGTTTGGTAGTTCAGGTAATCGAATGTCAAAAAGTATATGCATTGGTATCATTGTCCAATCTCGTATTCACTAGTTGTATCTCATTTAAACATGCTCAATAGTGTCTGGAACTCGTCACAGATATTCCAGAACCTTTCGATCTATAGACCAAGCAGAACTTGGAAAATAATTGAGGCAAATGGGCACACATTAAGAAATTGACGAGGAAGAGAACAGTTGAAAGGGAGGAAATTAGTGTGAGGTGGGTTAGTGTGAGAAAACTACATATTCTGTTCTTTGCTATTTGTTAGGTGAGACTGAGCCATGCTTAATACATGATATACTTTTTTTGACATGAAGAGCAATGAAGCCTTTTGGCTTTTAGTCAACGCCTTTCTTACAGTTTTCTAACTATGGTTCTGTTCAAAATATTAGGGTTTTAGACTTTAATTTTTTTTTAAACCGAGTACAATCAAAGATGTGAGTCAAACGATTTATATATACTTATACTTATCATTCGCAACAACTTCTCAACTTGGTTAGTTGAATAACTAAATTGAGTGTACTTCAACGGGTATGAGCTTATTCAAATCCTGATAAAATGATACCCATAAATTGACTTAACTTCCAGTCCAGGTCACTACTGACAGATGACATCTCAGGAGACGCTATTAGAAATTTAGAAAGTAGGCGAGTCTTTAATCGATCAATATAGTCGTCGAAAAAACATGTATCAAAACCTGGAATAAAAATATAAAAATATCTCGTCTTCATCTCAACAATTTATACTATATAGAAATATCGCGTCACACAATGTCTTTGAACTGTTATTTTGGAGCCGAATACCAAAATAAAAACCGTAAACTATTTTTAACCAACCTAATAAATTAAATGTCTATATACTAAACGTCTTAACGTTGAACACGAACATAAAGAAAATTATAATTTTCTTTTCAACCAAAAGAATTATCATGTTGTAAATTCACGCAATGGACGAATATAGTATATATGTACATACATACATATACATACAGACTAATTGAGAAACACGCGGTCTTTCCCCACATAATAAATGTTTCGTGTAAATTGACTTATATTCGACTGATTTGTAATAATAAAATAAGAAAATTGGTTTTGATTTGAAAATCGACAACGCGAACACCTTAAGAAGAAAACAAAAAGAAATTCAAATCGTCATGAACGCATAATTTCTAATTAATTAAATAATTTAGCATAATTATGATTGTGTGTTTAATTATATAAAATAATAAATTTTCTATTTTATTTTATTTAGTTACAGCAAATCAGCTAGCAAGATTATCACCATCTGTAGCAAATTCTTTAGGGCCATTACCCGATGGGTGGGAAAGTGCATATACTAGTGCAGGTGAAATTTATTTCATTAATCATAGAAATCGTACAACGTCGTGGTATGATCCTAGAATACGTAAGTATAAATGAATATTTTAAATATTTGGTTGTTGGGTATTCTGTATAAGAAATTCGATAAAAAAAAAAAGATCCGATCCATTCATCATTTGTATGTAAATGTGTATATAGTACGAAGTCATCTGTATCGTTTTTACTGGCCCTAATGCCAATTATAACAAATCGCTTCTACTTCTCAACCAGCATGTACCTAGTAACAAATCCGCCATGTACTTTCCACATATAAAAATATTTTAACTTATTTGTCGTATGGGTATTCGAACAAAATGAGACAAGATTATACATCTGTCCTTTCTTTATATTTGTATTAAAAAAAACGAAAAAGTAAAGAAGAAAAAAGATAGAAATACAATATAAGTTTTTGTCTCGTTTTTTTTCGAATAATCATACGACTGCTTAGTTGTTTTGTGATCAACTCGTTTTATTGGATGAAAATAACTTCTCTCATGTATTTCCTTACATGAGTATATTGATTCTGTTAAATGACATAGTTAAGATGCGAGCATGTGTACAAACCAAATATTTAAAGTCATTCTGCAGTACAAATATATAGTCTAGGATCACGTCATGTTTAAAAAATTTTCGACAGCAGGATTTTGATTTATTATATGTTATTCAAAGTGATTTAAGGGTTCGTCCAGATTTTGACTATCGCTCAGTATCGAAAAGAAGATCCCTTTTGACCTTATAACTAGACCTATTACTGGAATGAGAAGGTCTTATCCGCTGATATTAGTGTAATATTATTGACGATTACTGTCAAAATACTCTAAGTCATATCTTGCACGATCTGATGGACCAAAGTAAATATCACTGTTTCAATGGATCAAAATCGTTTTATTGAGGCAACGTCTAATAGAAGCAAAATATGTGGTATGTGGCTATGAATTGCATCTATCTATGTTAAATATTGTGGCCAGTGTTGTGTGCGTAAATAATGTATTATTTACATGTAATTAATGTAATTACATTACATTATATACATGTGAATAATTGTATTTTACACAAAAAAATTTACAAAATGAAAACTCGACTCGAGAACTCACGACACTCCCAACTCTTCTGCGTACGATTTACGTACAACCATTGGAAGATGTGTAATAGCGCCATGCTAGTATGATCGTATCAGATGGTGGAAATTTTCTTTTGCATCCTACTCTCATTCTTATACGAGTAGGATGCAACCCGCTCTCACTACCGCAGACTTAACCACTGAGCCATTTAGTCGGTACACAAAATATATGGCTGTAAAACCGTAACTGCACATTGTATGACCACCTATACGATGCTTTTTACATACAAATTCTTATGGGGCATGTTTATTTTTGGTCAATGGCGAGAATCAAAACGAGATGGCGGCAAGACGAGAAGTTCTCTTAACCATTTAGCTTCAACCGCCGAAATATGATCGGCATACTTTATTTTATTTTTACATGTTACAATTGTTTACCTCTTTTTATGTTTACTTACTTAAATTATGTATAAAATATTTTTTTACGTGAAATTGCACAACACTGATTGTGACATCCATCCTGGTCGATTAATATTACGACTATTTTATTCAGAAGCGAAAGGAATGGTTTATTGCATCAAGTATGGTAATTCAAGACTGTACCTATTGGTACTTATCTTCGCATCGTAGGAATCCCGCTTCGCTACTGCACTACAACTGAAAAGACAGAAGCCGGTGGCTTTTTTGTGTTTAGTATTTTTACGATTTGCCTATTAAATGATCCAATTTTGAACCTATACTACAATGCAAAACTCGACAGCTAATCAACATTGGTATGTACTCCATGGTTCAGCAAAACAATTCCATTAAATCAGTCAGAGCTTTGCACCACGTTTGAGGTGAGGAAACTGATTAGTTCTTCAGTAAATTTGAGATTTTGGTATTATTTATTCTAGGAGCAGGCGTTCAATAGTTGATGGGAGGTACTCGTTGACAACCTTGACAGTATTACTCGATACATGGTTGGATGAAGTTACTCTGCATTTATTAAGGAATTATTTTGCATTTATTAGGTTATTACTTACTTTAACATTAATCATTTTTGAGCATCCATGTTTTTCTTGGATGAAAACGCCTGTATAGAACTCACTTCATACATACCGACGAAGCTGAAGGGTCATGATGAGATTCTAACCTGATGGGAAAATCAGTGAAAAAATGTAATTCGAGATCTTCATCTCATTTGTGATTTAATTCCTTCATTATGATAGGTTCTTTGGCAGGCGTTTGGTATCGTCTTTGGCTTGATTGGTTAGTTTTTTTAATTTTCTTTGCTATCTAATTCTGGTGGTGTATTAATGGCAAATAAATTCCAGTTAGAATTATAAATTCCAGCTTCAATTTGATATTGAAGCTCTCGTTTTTTTTTCAAAATATTTAATTTGCCGTTGATTTCAAGATGTTCCGGCTAATGTTCCGTATTTTTTTACTTTCCAGCTGAAGAATTACAAAGACTTCGAAGTGTTCCTGCACCAACCGGTATGCTACCAACTGTTAGTCAAATAGGACAAAACAATAATAACACAAATAATAATAATAATGGCAATGGTTGGATAAATAACCATACACAAAATTTATTAGAATTAGAATTGGAACGAGAGGGCATGCGACAGAGACAAGAAGAAATTAAAAATCAAGTAAAAAATTTATTAATGCGACAAAATCAACAAGCGATGGAATTTCAAATAGATCCAATACTATCCGGTTCGACGGACCATGCGCGACAAGAATCGGCCGACAGTGGTTTAAGTTTATCGTCCAATAATGTTTCGTTAGCGCATAATTCAGATTTCTTGTCAAATATAGATGATAATATGGATGGATTAAGTGGTGAGTGTCTCGATTTATATTTATCACATATACATTTTTTTAATTAATTAATTTGTTGTTCATTAGATTGTGGCAATTTAGATTCAATAGGTGCCGACATAGATACCACAGACGATATTATTACATCATTTCAAGTATGTATCTAAATTTCAAAACGCCCGCTCAAAATTATTCAATTTACTTACATCGCTATTTTGTACATTTCAGTTAACAGAAGACTTACTAAGTGATGTAACTAGTTATGATGATAATGGCCCGAACCCGAAATGGTAATATACAATTTATGTAAAGGCCACTTAATACAAAAATATAAATTAGTTAAAAATTTGCTCAAAATACAAAAACAAATAGAAACGTCAACCATATCGTTTAAGTAAGTGCCTTAAGAAAATGGTGGCCTTAAACAAAATAAAATAATGAAACGAATGCAATCAAAAAAAAATTAGAATTAGAATAAGAAGATTTTTTTAATTATAAGATAAATTAAATAATTAATTATTAGAAAAAAAAATTAAATATCCCCGAAGGTTATTTAATTTTTTTGTACGTCCGCGTTTTTAGGTAATAATAACTAATTTGTATATTAGAAATTTTTACTTAATTAAGATAAATACAAAAATGTTAAAAATCTTTTATTTTCATCTACAAATATTTAATTAAAAAAAAATTAATTAATAATTGACAAGCAATACAAGGATAATAAAAGAAATATTTTTTATTTTTAAATGAGTGCCTTCTACAATATATGTATTAACTAGAGCCTTATTTTTTAATTTTATTTTGATTTATTAAATATAATTAATATTTAAATATATACGGATATATATATATATATATATATATATATATATATATATATATATATATATATATATATATATATATATATATATATATATATATATATATATATATATATAATTTTAAAAGCGTTATTAGTAAAATAAAATATAAATTAATTAAACGTAAAATAGACAGCTACATATTATGTTATAAGTTAATTTCATTTATAATAATTAAACTAAATAATAAACAAATATAATCAATAGTTTTTTTGCAGTAATTAAAATATTCCAATTAATAAAAATACATAATTAATTAAATTACAAAAAATATAATATAACTACACAAGAAATACATTTTTTCAGTTTTAATAATAAATTAATATAATATAAAAAGTATATTATTTTAATTAAAATTAATAATTTTAATTAAATTGTATATATATATATTTTAGAAAGCAATTTTTTTACGGTATTTAGTCTTGATTTTTTTTTAGAATTAAATATAATCTATAAACATAAATAAATATATTATTAAACATCAAAAATATAATAAAAATATTAATAATTAAATTAATAAATTTTAAAAATATATATATTGATTTTAAACTTATAACAGAAATAACAATCACACTAAGTGCTGTCTGTTAAATAATGAGTTAAACAATAAATTTAGTTTGGGTTAAATATATATTTTTTTTAAACTAAATATAATAATTAAATTAGAAAAGGGGAATTTTAATATTTTAAACATAATAATAAATTAAAATCTATATTACACACACTTATTATATAATAAATATAAATATAAATTTGTGCTTTTCGTTTGTATTTTAATGTTCGGATATTTTAAATATTAAATTAATTAATTTTAAAAATAATAATTATTTGCATAATTATTTTCATAGATATATTATATATTTCTTCACACGGTCTCGCTAATTAAAGGGTTATTTGGTTCTGTTTAATTCATTTTATTTTTATAATTTACAAATTTATGAAAAGCACAAAATTTATATTTGATTTATTAATTTACGATATTATATTATCACATTATGATTTGTATTTTTTTACAATCAGTGATGGAAGTTAATTATAATTTTTATTTAGTTTTTTTTTTTGTTTTATAACAGCAGTATTAATTTTATATTATTTTCAGAGGGGGGCAGGCCGATATTGTCCCCAAAAAACACATTATTATTTTTAATTGTTACAAAGGATATATTTTAACTTCCATCTATACAGTATTACGAATTATTATTATTTTTTATGAATGACCCTTATTTAATTAAATATATATATATATATATATATATATATATATATATATATATATATATATATATATATATATATATATTCGATTCAATTATAAATTTATTGTTTACTTAGTCAACACCAACAAAACAACAATAATTAATTTTTATATTTTATTTTATTATTCGCTCCTGTGTAACAACTATAAAAATCAAAATAAAATTAAAAGAAGATAAGATGGAGGAACAGAAGAAATTATAAATGTATAAAAAAACAAATAGAAATTAATTATGCCGTCCATAAATTATTATTTTTAATTTTAAAACAAACAAAAAATTTTTAAATGAACAAAATCCAAAACATTTGACTTAAACAAAAAACTTAAGAAGCCGTCAAGCAATATTTTTTCGCGCTAAAAATATCCGCATTGATGATATTAAAATATTAAAAACGAAAAGTACATTTATAAACAATTATAAAAGTATAAAATACAAAAAAAAATGCATTAACAAATCTCTAATCGATTAGAGACTTGAAATATTGCAACAAACAAATGAATAATCAAAGCAATCAAACAACTTCTGAGATTACACAAACACAAAAAAAAAAATGTTTATTTATTTTGTTTTGTAAAAATAAAATATTTTTTTACAAACAAAATTACACAAATATATTATTATACTTTTTCTTTTCTATAATTTTGTTATTATTATTATTTTTTTTTATAATTTTTATTCAAAACAATACAAAAGAAAAAACTATAAATTAAAATATTTTTTTTTTCATTCTAAGTATTATAATTATTTTTAAATATCATAAACAAAACAAAAAAAGCAATAAAATAAATTATATAAATAAAACTTGGCATTTTTCTTTATATATAATAAATAATCATCAGAATGTATAAAATTTATTATATATAATTTTTTTTATTTTTTAAAATTTAAATTATGTATAATAAAACAAATGAAATTAAACAATATATGCAATAATATAAATAATATTATTTTATTATATATTAATTAAATGGTTATTAATATAATTTTTATTTTTATTTTTTTTTAAAAAAAGTTCAGATATACATACATTTAATTATAATAACAGAAATGAATATAAAATATATTATGTAAAATAAATAATTATATAATTAAAAATATTATAAAAATAAAAATAATTATACACCATTTAAATAAATAAATAAAACATGCAACAAATAAAAAACAAGAAGAAGGAATTGTATCATATTTTTATTGATCAATAAAAACACAATTGGAAATACATAAATAATGTTTTTAATTATGTCCAACTATATTTTGAAATTTATATGAAAATGGCAACACTAAAAACTCAATTTCTATCATATTTCAGTGTCAGTCTAACCATGTTAAACAATGTAAGCGAAAAGAACTTATGAAAAATATAATACATTTCTTATATTAATTTATAATATTATCTGAGTTGCTGTAAACGTGGTGGGTCAGATAATATTCGGAGTCAAGTGATGAAATGCTTCCTTTTTTCGGAAATTCTTGCTAAATTAATTAATAAAATATTTGAAACTGGTAAATATCCAAACTATTTAAAAATAGGACAAGAACCAGTCTTTATAGTTGTGATAAAGATTTGATTTCCAACTACACTTCAGATTGATTTCCAACTACACTAGTCGCTTCAGAAATTTCTTCTTTGATTATCAACACAGATTTAGAGAAGGTGCAGGTACATATATGGCTTTTATTGGAATAATAAATATGATATATAATGCTTTTGTTCGAAAGGAGTGCTAGTTTTCTTGATCTAGAAGGCATCTGATACTGTTGAGAATGAGTTAGGTAAGGTAAGGTTGAGTGGCTGATTGAGCGCACTTAGGCCGGCGACGGTCCGTTGTGATACCACAGGATATTACTTCCCTATTACCCTTATGAGAACCAGTTTGAGCTATTTACGTAGCGTGATAAGTCTCGCACCTTACTGTTTTCGAGATCAGAGAGGCGGTCCATTAAGAACTTACCCAAATATTAATGTCTTTTGTGTTCCAAAACCGAGCATGAGCATAGGGGATGAACTAACGTCTCTTCCTCCTCCTCGTCCATACAGCTTCTGCAAAAGTTATCAACTTCTAGATGTAGCCTCCTCGCATGTTCTCCAAGTAGGCAGGGTTCTGTGAGTACCCCACGATCGTTTTCAGTTCACGTCTTCGTAGGGAGTTTAGTGTCTTTGCGCGTTTCTAATTCAGCTTTGACCAGGGGGTCTATTGTGAAATATTCGACGCGCGTTTTTTTCTCGACGTCGTCAAATGCATGCTTTTATGAAAAAACGAAAAAATACGAATCGTATTAGTTTAGATAAAAACGAATAGTATACGACAGCTATTAAGGTGACGAATGTGAATGTTCAATAGAAAAAAAATTGTAATTTAATTATTATATATTAAAATAAATAAATATTACTTTAGTTTAGATATATTTATAATCTAAACTAAATATACATAAATTTATAATAATATAAATTTTTTTGTGAGATTTATATTTTCGACGTTGTCGAATAATTCATAATTCGAAAAAGTACGCGCGTCGAATATTTCATAATAGACCCCAAGACTTGCCTTGCTACTCTACATGAGAGAGTGATCGTCCACCTATCGTTCACCACAGCCTCCTTTTTAAGCACAGTCTTGAGTACCTTAATGGGTCTCCGCAACTTTGTCCTTTCCGGTAGCAGTTGGAGAGTTGTACCATGCCTCACTCAGTAGAAATGCTCACTCATCTTATTTAGAGACGAACGGTAACTTAGAACGGTAACGGTCCACTTAAATTGCGATATCAACCGAGGATACCATATTATACTGATAATGACTTCTTCTCGTTACTTCTCAACCAATTATATTATTATGGATTTCGTGGAGTATCTTACCAGTTAATGAAAATATACTTAGCAAATCGTCAACAATATGTTAAAATGATGGGATTAGTAATGTCCTTGATGTATGTCCTTGGGTTCTACGACCACTACCGTTTCTTATTTTTATTTATAATATTTTCAAATTACCATTGATTGGTCAGATTCGCATTTTTGCTGATACCGCAGTATTCTACTAAACAAAGGATCCATCAACTCTGATTTATAACTATAATTTATATAACATGGAACATGACATGCATATTTACTAGAATACTTTAAATGTCAAATCTAATCTTATTTCTTTGAACTTATCAAAAGAGAAATTTATGTTCACGACACAAAAGTTCCATCCCAATATCATCTTTCAATATAAATAATAGCACCGCCCAGTGGCCCTATTCTGGTAATTCCCCGGGAATAGGGAATGGGGAAAATATTTTATATGTAATTTTTGTTCAAATAAATAGAAAAAAAAATATTTAAAAATTTTACTATCAATCTTCATTCTTCTTCATCAATTTTACTATCAAAAAAGTTTACTATCAATCCTTTGTCGCTGATAAATTCAACCTATTAGCTTCGAAATAAATAATTGAATATATTTAAATAATATATATATATATATATATTATTACAATTAGTATATTTATAAGTATATTATTATAAGTATATTTTCGAAAATCTATAAATTGCACATCTTATTGCGAATGAGCTTATAAGCTCAAAATAAGGTGTGTAGTTTACAAAATTGTCAATAAATAAATAAAAAAATAAATAAATAAATAAAAAAATAAATATATATATATATATATATATATATATATATATATATATATATATATATATATATATATATATATATATATATATATATACATACATATATATATATATATATATATATATATTTATAATGTTGATTTACTTAAAAGGACAAGAAATGCATTGGAAATGAACACTTAAAATTAAAATGTGACTATTATATAATAATTTATTAAATAAATAAATAAAACTATAAGTAATCGATATTTATAGTCAGCCTAAAAAATATTTTTTGTATGACAGAAAAAACTATCATGAAAGTTATTCTATACACACATGAGGTAATTTGATTGTTTTAAAATTATAAATCAGGAAATTTTTAAAACAAACGAAATAATTTGCAATCAATTCAAAACGTGCAATAAATACAAAACATTTCAAAATTATATTGTGAATTGAATTATATAATAAAATTAATATAAAATGCATGATTAACACTGAATCATGATTTGCTCTGGAATAGAGGAAGGCTAAAAATAATAAACAATCATAATGTGCAAAAGAGTGAATTATGGTGAATAAGAAATTAATATTTCTCGAATACACAGTCTTAATACTGTTACGATTTCCCCTACTTGGTTGGAATTCCAACCAAACTAAGATTCGATCAGTGGATTGTGAATCAACTACCACTTGTTTGTTTTCACGAAATTTTATTTTTTATTTTTTATTTTTTTTATATATTATTCTATGCTATCTTTTTTGGGGCTCAAGGCTCTCCCAGCTCTTTCGCGGTTTGCTTAGTTACGTCCTACTTTACGCCTTAACGGCCAAATCGAAGACGTACGGCTATAGGCTCAAGGCTCTCCCAGCTCTTTCGCGGTTTGCTTAGTTACGTCCTACTTTACGCCTTAACGGCCAAATCGAAGACGTACGGCTATAGGTCCGATATTCGTAGAACCATCTGCGCATTGCATAACTCCATGCCAGCCAATAGTACTGACATGGAAGATGGGTCGGCCCATGAGTTCTGCACTCCAACAGGGGGTCATAGATGTGTTCATTAACACCACCGATCGTAATCAGATGGTGAAAAATCTCTTCGAATCGGGATTCGAACCCGGTACCTCCCGCTCCAACTACCACAGCTTTAACCACTGAACCACCTGGGCGGTAATTTTATTATTTATCACAACAATTAGCTTCTCACCACTACTATATCAATTTTCCCGATTTTAACTTGTCGCTATTCCATTTCTAACTGAAACTCTACACATTCTGTTCGCATATTTATACCAAATTTGGTTGCTTCTAGGTCATAGAAGAAGTTTCCTTTTGTTTATTATTTCGCATGTATACTGCGTCCATCAATTGTAAACATTAAGTTATTCTATTGAATCAGAGATGTCGCCCGCGTCCGAAAAAGATACCTTGGAAACTATGAGATCCCCATCACATTTGATTAATATTTTGGTACAGTGGAAGGCAATAAAAAATCATAACTAGAGTTGTGATCAACACTCACTTTTGAGATATATGCAAAAGAGTGACTTTTGATATTGTATTCGCAGCTCAAAATTCAAACGTCTAGAGTTTAGTCAAACTGACAATTTTGTTTATTGCACTTCATAGATTCTGTATATTGTAATCAAATCACCGCTTGTAAATATTTCTATTTTTATTCAAGACAAGCCTGTCTGATATGTCTTTCTGGCTGCGCCATTCGTCCACCAGTTAACCTTCTTTTCACTAAGCATCTTTCGTCTCTCTTATACCTCGCTGCTTCGCATCTAATCATCACCTCTTAAATGTTAGGTTAAGCGATATTCTAGCATCAAGGACTGAAAGAACTGTTATCAATTTGCCCATTTTATATCGATATATCCTGTCAGCAATAAGTGAAAACTAAATATCTGATTATTCCTTCTTTCCATCGAAGTTGCCTTTCCTCAAATGATTTAGCTTGATACCTTGCAGTGGGCATCATTTCCTTCTATTTTTTATTTTCATCGTATACCTGTCCATATTTCCAGCTCGTTAAGAAATAACAGGTTGGCAAAATAGACAGGTTGGTTTACGCAAGTAGACACACATTCAATTATCGACTGCTCGGAAATTCAACAGAGCTATATTTTTATCTTCGACTTATTGACAAATTTAATCTAAATTAACCGATCATCTAGGCTCATCTCCACTGTGTAGTAATTTATATTCTTGGGAAACATATTTTCCTTTTGTATGTGAAGGAAGTTTGTTGGAAAGTAAAGAGTTCGAACCGATTCTCTTTTATACATGTGATAAGGCCGTTAAACATGGTTCTTCAAGTGATTGA
Organism: Tipula lateralis; assembly: GCA_963932295.1. Classification (NCBI taxonomy): domain Eukaryota; kingdom Metazoa; phylum Arthropoda; class Insecta; order Diptera; family Tipulidae; genus Tipula; species Tipula lateralis. Next base: position 112,104,398 of record OZ010738.1, read on the forward strand.
CAAACATCACACTAATTGATATTAGTGTGATGTTTGTTTCAGGCTAGTGATTTAACCAAATTTAGTCTCTTCTTATGACAGAGTAAAAGTGTAACTTGACTCCAAAACAGAGGGAAGAATTGTTTTATAACAGTCTATTTGCGTGACATAAGGCAGCCAAAACAACAAATTAACTTAATGTTTAATAAATGTTACAAAAATATCATTATGATTTTGTTGTTGTTCTCGTTAAGTCTGTCTAAAGTTCATATAGTTAAACCGACTCAATCCTGTGAAGTTAACTATACAAATTTATTTGTAAATTATTCACACGAAGCAGACTAGAGAATTGTACTATGATAAGCACAGCTTATCGGCGAAGGTGACTGAATATTGTTGGGAGCAGATGAGTCAACGCTGGACCGACGAATATATTAAACATCTCAATTGTAAAAAAACATATCAAAAATAAAACAAAAACCTGACACCGCCAATATAACACCGAATAACTGCTTAAGTCCTCGGAAACGAGTTTGTCCGTTTTAAAACATGAAAAGTATCGGATGGAACTTATTGCTGTCCAAATAAATTTCTAGTTACACTAAGAATATTCAGATTTCTAAAATATTCAAACCTACACCAAGATTGATTCATATTGGTAGTCTTACCTTCCCAGACACCATGGGAATACCAAAAAGAGTATATACCAAACAAAAACATAACTACATCAGTTCAGAGTTTGAGAAATTGAGAAAATATATCAACTCCTTTTTCAATTATATCTGGTCTTCAACAAGGAGGCTTTTTGTAGGGAAAATAATTTGGATTATTTTTCTTATCGAAATACTTTTGTCATTGTGATATTATGGTGAAAAAAATTTTTTTTTTCGGTTTTTACAGGCCATTATTGGCCCGTACCGTGTCAACAATCTGACTCCAACGAGCCAGGTTTCGGTCACGAGCCAGATCTTCATACTGTTGCAAGCAGTTGGAAGATGCCAGATCGCTTTCTACGCCATCGTCGCCGACAGCGACCTCTTCGCCTACCGAAAGGCGGTTCTCCCTTTAAAGATCGCTGTATCATTCGTTTCGGATCAGCACGCAGAACGTGACCGAGCCAGCGTATTCGCTGTCCTTTGATTTCATGCACGATATCAGGAATTTGTATTAAATTCCTGATCTCGTGATTGAAAAGAACTCGGTATGTGCCATCGACGTTGCGTTTTGGACCATATATCACACGCATGATTCTTCTCTCGAATGTTAGAAGCCATCTTTCGTACTCATCCGTCAAGGTCCAACTCTCACATCCATACATGACAACGGGTCTGATCAACACTCTGTACAGTTTCAGCTTATCCGTATTTGCAAGATATATTGATTTCAGCAGTGGACGTAGAGGATACAAAGCCCGATTGCCAGCGGCAAGGCGAACCTTGATATCCTCTCCCACACTATTATCGTGAGTGATGAGAGATCCAAGATACTTGAATCTCATCACTCCTTCAAACGTGTGGTTTCCACTACTGAAATCAATTGCGTCTTGGTCTCTAAAACCCGAGATTACATATTTGGTTTTTGACTCGTTGATTTTGAGACCAACGGAAGCTGAACACTGTTCCAGTGGATCAAGTATCTCTTTCACTCCGTTGCCATTTAATCCAATCACACAGATATCATCTGCATAAGCAAGAAATTGATTGGATTGTCGGAATAAGATATTGTCCTGAGGTGTTCAACTTTTATGAAGGATGTATTCCAACATGAGATTAAAAAGTATCGGGGACAGCGCATCTCCTTGTCGAACACCGGAATTGATTGCAAAAGTTCTCGATAGCCTGTTCTCAACTTTAACACAGCATTGTAACTGCGTTACTGTCATTTTACACAGATGTACATATTTTTTTTGTATTCCTAAATATTCAAGCGCATATACCATAGCCTCTCTCGATTGATCGAGTCATAGGCTTGCTTGAAATCTAGGAATACCTGGTGTACATCGCGAGATGTTTCGTCAAGGTCGAACAAGGTCGAAAAGACAGTTCCACAAAGTTAGCCCTCCGAATATCAAGAGCTCTAAATTAATGCAATCAACCCCTGGTGAACGATTTTTCTTTAATCTCTACATGGCCATTGTGAATTCCTCATAGGATGGATCCTCAATGAACATCTCCGCGGTCTGTATTTGAGAGTATTCAAATACAGCTTGTGATACATGTGGAACATTAAGTAGATCAGAAAAATGTTCACGCCATGTATCGAGTACCGCATCGACGTTAACACAGAGGTTTCCATCCTGGTCCCGAATTGCAGTTGACCGAGATCTTAAGGTATGGTGCAATTCGGTGATTCCTTTAAAGAAACCACACGAGTTGTGCTCATTGCTGAGTTGTTGTACTCTTAAGACCTTGGCCTTCCACCATTCGCGCTTCTTCTGTCTACAAATGCGTTTAGCTGTCCTCCTAGCAAGAACTGCCTTGTTTTTCCTTGCGATTGTAAACTGAGTCTGCGCTTCATTGTGGGCTATATTGCGTTGCTCAACAGCAAGACGACACTCCTCATCAAACCAATCATTTTTGGGCTTAGTTTTCACTATACCGAGAGTGTGCTGGGCAGCATCGACAACCGAGGTTTTCAATACTTCCCAGACACTGTTCACATCATCAGATTGGTAGTTGGATCGTAAAATGCTATTGCTGACAAGATCTTGATATTTTCGTTGCGTTTCTTCATTTATCAGACCTTCACAGGAGAATCACGTTGTATATTCCCCCGTCCTCGCTGACTTGTACGAAAATTTCCATCGTAGCTTTGCAGCAACCATAAAATGGTCACTGCCTACGAATTTTGTTGACGACCGATACGATCTCACGTCTTGGACAACCCGAGCCCGGTCTTTTGAAATCAACACATGGTCAATTTGGCTTCAGGATGTTTTACGTGGATGTGTCCAGGTTTCCAAATGGATGTTTTTGTGGGGAAAGAATGTACTTGCCACTTGGAGATCATGTGCGATCGCAAAGTACATCATTCTTTCCCCATTTTCGGTCGCAGTTTCGTGTCGGGAGTACGGACCTATGTTGTTACATAAGTCGGTCTGATTTCTGCCAGCTCTAGCATTAAAGTCACCAATCACCAATCTGATGTCGTGCTCAGGTATAGAGCCCATCAGATTATCCAAATTATTGTAAAATGAGTCTTTATCTTGGGGTTGGCTTACATCAGTGGGAGCATGTACACAAACAATTGACAGGTTGGCTAATTTCATGTGCAAGCGAAGCTTACACATTCGATTATCGACTGCTTGGAAGTCCAACACAGCCTTTTTTACCTGCGGCCCAATAAGAAAGCCAACTCCAAGATTTCCGAGGTCATCTCCACTGTGTAGCAACGTATAGCCTTGGGACACATGGACTCCACTTTTAGGCCATCGAGTTTCTTGGAGCGCTACGAGTTCCAGCCGATACTCCTTCATACATGTGATAAGGCCGTCCAACGCGCCAGGTTTTCTAAGTGACTGCACGTTCCACGTGCTGATCCTCAATCTCGTATCCGGGTACTTAAGCGGGGGGTCATTGTTATTTAGGCGGTATCCGATTTTTTTGTTTTTGTTGCTATTTTTAACTGTTATTGTTTTTTACGGAAGCGGGTTGTCAGCCCAGCGATCCAACCAGATTTAGTTGCCTCCTACGACAAGCTCTGGATACTGTGGTGGTATTCTATAGATCTCATGTTTCGTTCGAAATATTTACGAAACATGGTTGCCCCCACCCACAGGGCACAAGGTGAAATTACCACATGATATTGCTTTCGCAACATATCTATATAGTGAAGTACTACTCTGTTTGGTAGTTTTTTCTGTTCCGTTTACCAGATTAGTGTCTTTGCTACTACTATTGAGATTTTTTTTCCATTTACCGGAAGTTTTCTTATCTTCACCTCACAATTTCTTAAGACATACTTAAATCATTGGCTCTATAGAATGTGATCGAGCAAGTGTTCTCACATACATTTTATTTCATGATATCTTGATTTGATACAACTCGGTAGGCAAATACGCGTTTTGGACCATATATCATATAGAAGATTTCTATTTTGAATATTAGAAGCTTTCCCTTCATTTAATTCATGACAATGGATCTAATTAATACTCAATTAATTGGTATTTGCAAAATTTCCATAGCGAAGTTGGCAGTGAACGTAGAGAACACAAACCACAATTACCTGTCGCAAAACACACTTATACCAATGCAATAGACAGATGGTCTACGTAAAGCGGACATATTTTCGTATGTCCTCGATTGAGCTTCGATATAAGGTAGAAGATAACTGCGAGAGCGAACAGATAGTAGAGACAGAAATAAACAAACAAATAATCTTAACAGAGTTAATGGGTACTCATTCTAAGAAAACATCCATCTTGATCACAAACTGTATGGTGTCACAGTCAGCGTTTTGTTGAATGGTGTTTAACATTATGCCGATGCCCAAAGAATTCTCTCTACAAAGCTTTTTTCAGGGTTAATCCAATGACCAACTGATAAAAAATGTATAAGACTATATACAGTTAAAAGGCTAAGGCGCATCAATGTTCGGAATTCCGCTTGTTATCACATATACGTCCGATTAATTACCAAAAATTTTTTATGTTTTATACGTTTGGTTTGTGCTGAAATTCCTTGACCTTAAACATGAAATTGTTAGGCGTATCTTATGATCCATTGTTCGTGTGGTGTTATTCAATCTAAACTCGGTCTTTTGAATAGAGTAACGGGCAATGAATGCTGATGTTCGTGATCCTTAAGTTGATGAATTGTTAAATAAGATAAAGAATTTCATAAATGTACATTTTATTGGTACCAGTACGACTGCTTGGCATATATAGTTTAGAATCCTAATCACTTTCAATCGCATGTGATTGTTCGTATATCGATTGTCATTTGATGAACTGTCAAAAAGTACTGAGTTTTCCGGCAAAGTACTGAGAAAGAGGATTTGCGAATCATTCAAAGAGAAACTGAATTCACGATACCAGAGTTGAATTTAATTAAACAAACAATAAAAATGAATTATTATAATGTTAATCGTTGAATATTTAATAGTGTCACGAATCACAGATGTCACCTGTGATAATAAAGAAGAAAATTATAGCAGTAGGGATTACCCTGTAACCAAATGTTTACACATACGAACAAAATAAAAAGAAATAATGAAATAGGCGGAGCGAACCAAATACGACGCAACGAAAATTTGAGAAGTGTAGAGAAGCAAAATAATGTAATGTTCTACAAGCCTTTGCGTCATACAAATACGTGTAGACATTTGAGTTACGAAACAGTTCAATTTTGAATTTCGAAGTGTTAATATCGGGAAGTGATAAAAAGTGAAGTGTTTAAATAATAGTAGTGATAAATATTGTGAAAAATAATAGTGAAAATAAATATTAGTGAATTATTTGTGAAATATTTGTGTAATTTGTGTGGGAAATAAATTTAATTGAAATTTAAAGTTTGCGAGTTTGATATTCACAGTCCAGTGATCGAACCGGATAAATAATTTGTATAACCACTCGGTGAAATCGTAACAATAGATTATTTAAAACAAAATAGTAGCAAAGACGCATTCATATAACATTTGTGTGTCTTAGCTACTATTATTGAGGCTGGTTTCCAATTAATAGTTCCTTAACTTTATTAAGTCAATATTTCAAATTAAAATAAATTTGTTTGTATTTTCTTATTTTAAATTAATTAATAATATTTGAGATTTTGTTTATTAATAGAAATTTGTTAATTGTTGTGTTTCCATTATCAACAATATCACTATTGTTCAATAACTCTTTGTAAACTATATCGACAAATGTGGCTGAAATAATAGTTAGTTTTTCTATTCTCCACAAGATGGTAGGCGTGTTAGTGAAAAGAAAAGTTTTTATTTTTATTATTTTAATAAGATATAGGTGTCACAAAAATCACTCGTAAAAATTTATCGAATATATTCGCTATGTATTTTTTTGGTGTAAAAGCTGGGTTACTGATATCCATTCTTAGTCTTCTGAATAGTTTTATCAATGTTGAAATTTGATGATTGTTTATCGTTGGAAAATATATTCAAGGTTAACTGGAATTTGAACTGAACTTATTATGCTCAAATTTTTATTTCCGATGAACTAATTTGCTTGGACTATTCGTATTATATTCTTACTAGTTTGACGGATGTTTTACCGTCCACTTAAGTGGACTGAAATAAAAAGTGGATACAAGACATGGTGGTGAGTCAATGGTCAATACCGAAGATGTTTGTGTTTCTTCGAATGGCTTGCATCCGTTTCATAAGGTGCTTAATGAGCTTGATTGTATCTCTCGTTATTATATAGTAACAACCTTGTCATTATAGTGTCGCGGATTCTTAAAAGGGGTGGTTAAATAAAGGTGTGAGTTTGTCATCACGCCGCGGTTTCGAGTTCGATTCTCTCCGTTGACCAAAAATTTACATGTACCATACATGGATATATATATATGGTAAACAGATGGCGGCTAACATAGCTACTAGACTAACGGCCGTGTCTCAGTGGAAACACCTTCAGGCAGGTCACTCAACAATAATTGGTTCGCTAAAGAAGGAAATGTTAAACCTTGACTATATTATGCTTCGAAAAAGGTTTTCAAAGCTAGCACTGGAAACCGAAGCTATATACAATTCTACACGGACGGCTCGAAGCTAGATGGTAAGGTCGGAGCTGGGCTGTTATGTGGAGCATTAAATATAAGTACTTCCGTTCGTCTCCCTGGCCACTGCAGCGTGTACCAGGTGGAGATAGCGTTTGAGGAAGCCTTGAACTGGTTGAGTCATAACGTAATATCCAAGAGGGATAACAAGATTTATGTGGACAGTCAGGCGGGTATCAAGTCGCTGGAAGCAGTGCTGTTGAAGTCTAGGGTGGCATTGGGTTGCCACTCGTCTCTTAACGAGATGAGTGAGCATTTCAATATTCAGATTATCTGGTTCCCCAGCCACTCTGACGTCAAGAGTAACTGCAGGGCAGACGAACTAGCTAGACAAGGTACAACTCTTCAGCTGAACCCTGAAAGGATCAATGTGGGGAGGCCTACAGCGGAGCTAAGACTGGCTCTGAGGAAAAGGGTGGAAGCTTCAGTATAGAAGAGGTGGTCTAACACCCTCACATGCGAGAGAGCGAGGCAAATGTGGCCAAGGTTGGATTTGAATCGCTCCAGGACCTTAATCTCTCTGGAGAGGAGAGATCTAAGAAGAATAGTAGGAATATTAACGGGACACTGCCTTTTGGGGAACATGCGAGAAGGCTGGGTCTAGAAACAAATGACTTCTGTAGAAGCTGCATGGACGAGGAGGAGGAAGAGACGCTTGTTCACTTCCTGTGCTCTTGTCCTGCACTGGCACTAAGAAGACATTTACACTTGGGTATGTATATGTAATGCACAACCTTTCAGATCTTGCAGATATTAAGGTGCGGGACATTTTACGCTACATTAGTAGCTCAGGATGGATCCAATAGTGTTAGGGGTATTAGGGGACTAGGATCCTGTGGTATCACAACGGGCCGGCAACGGTCTAAGTGTACGTTAGCAGCCACTCTAACCTAACCTAACCTACATGTACCAGATTAAATAAAACGCGAATGTGTGTAAACCATTAGTTGGACTGACCATCTTCAATGTGCACCAAAATACGTATTTATGGTTCGTTAGGTCTCAGTTGAGCGTGGCTAGGGCCATGTATAGTCTAATTAATGGCGTAAGTCATAGATTATTATAGTAATAACCCATTTTGAGTTTGTGTTCTGCCTCTAAGATGGTGCAATCAAATAACAAAAATGATTACTGTTGGATGCACGCAGATTACGGTGGTATCTTAAAGCAATGTTACCTGTCGGAAACATGTCAATAGCAAGTTGTGTTTGTTGATTGCATGAAACTCTTTGATTCTTTAGACCAAGGAGGAAATCAATGTTTCAAATAACTGAAGATTTGGAACAAAATTCTTATATGGGGCCAGTTTCAAGCTACCAAGGGCTCCAACAATTTTTGTGATCGCGCAGATATTTTATCGGTTCACATGCGTATGAGGCAAGCATAAACTTGCCTGACTTGCCACAAATTCAACCACATCAAAAATATCCCAGACATCCACAGGTGTTTACCTTGCATAACTTTAAATGTATTTGGCATAGATATAGAATTAAGTTAAGGCTCTTTATTTAACCCTTACACAAAACTCAATTAGAGACATTTTCTGTTCAAAACAAATATTGCGTTCACCCACCTTCGGCATGTTTTCAGACTGGAAATGTGGGTCTATTTAAGATGCCTATTTTTATTTTTCACAGAGTGCTTCTTCAATGTTAGTCAACGTGTTTTTCAAGAAGGTGTGAAGCATTTAACTGGTTCAGACAGATTCTGTGGCTTCTATAATAAAGTCACAATTAGTGATTAATTTCTCAATGATCGAATTTTAATTCCACATCTATAGACTCGGTAAATCAGTTAAGTACCATCCCAGGAGATGTAAAGGGTTTCAATGAATAAACCACCTATCTGACATCTTCGGGTTTATATTTTCTCCCCCAACAAACTCTGTATTATACTATGAGATTACACGTATTCAATGTCACCCACCAAGAATGGGCTTGAGAACGTGGAACGTCAATCTCAAGAAATATCCTAATAGTCTTCCATCTGTGATATCATTAAAGAGTATTTTCCGGAATTTGGATCCCCATAATCTCGGTACTTTTATCTGGTGACTTATACGCAGTGATATTGCCAAGGTAAACTTAGATCTTGTGTTCTACTAACTGAGAGTTCAGCAGCGTTTAGGTTAGTGTGGTATTTCTGATATTCCACGGTAAGACCGATGTACTTGTTTGTAAAGTTGAAGTCAGAACTCTTCAAAATGGGTCGGTCACAATGAAATAGTTTTTAATTCCTAGTGAACAGGACCAGCTCAGTTATGTTGATCCCAGGCCATATATCGACAGAGACGGCGTTCATTATCATAGGTTGAAGGGATATTTTTCTCTTCAGTAACAGGTCCTTAATGACCAAGTTCTAGTGAAGAGGGGCACTGTTTCAATTTGCGATGTACCTCCACCAGCTGTAACGATCTTGAGTTGATTCTACACCGAAACATGCCAGTGCCAGTAAAATGGTTTCTAGTCTGATGTAGTTAAATGCTTCCTTAATATCCAGAAAGGTTATCAATATTATATAATATTCCTTGTGTTCAAGAAATCTCAATAGCTCTTACGAGGGAGTGAAGAGTTGTTAACACAGATCTCCTCCTATACACAAACGCGTACTGTTTTGATCCTCCCGGTTCAATCAAGCTAATATTGTAAGCTTATATCTGTCTTTCCACAGCTTTAAGAAAAATGTGTAATGGTGTGATAGGTAAATAGATGAAATAGGTGGGAACCACATGAGGGTACCCACGGTCAAGCGATGTCGCAATCGCCCACTCAACCTTGAGTGAGAGATTCAAACGTTGTAAAAAACATAGTAGAGACTAGAGATGGATGAACATAGTAGAGACTAGAGCGGGATGAACATATATACCTTCCTGATCGGTACTGGTAGGCCGCTCGTAGTCATTTTGGCCTGCATGAGCGAAAAAAGGAGGACAACAAAATCGAACCACAAACAACTTAAGGAATGTGTAATCACAGGTAGTATTGCTACCATCACCGAATCAATTTCGTTTCGTTTCGGCTATCCGAATGTCACAGCCAATCAAAACCACTCATTAATTTTTATTAAAAATATTATTTTATTTTAAAATTTTTTTTTGTGTGTTTGATTTGATACAAGAAAAATTAAATAATTATATTAATTTAAAATTATACAAACAAAAAAAAATTATAAAAAATAAAATTACTAATTAATTATAATAATAATAATAATAATAATAATAATAAAATTAATAATTATCACTTAAATAACTAAAATCTTCCTAATTTACAAATAAAAAATAATAAAATAATTGTGGGGTAGGTTGGTAGGAAAGAATAGATACGTACTCGTTGTTAATTTTTTTTTTATATAATTTAATTAATTATATAATTTAATTAAGGTTTCGATTTGACGAGACTAAATAATTTGTTTTTATACTGTACGTTTGATTTTGTTTTGTTAAATTCTGGTCTAGAATGTCTACTTTAATTTTGTTTCGTTAATTTTAATTAAATTAAATTAATGTCTTCGTGGTGCTACACGTCTTTGTTGTTGGTTTGTTGATCTAAAATTACGTTTAACATTTCCGATTGGTGCACTGGCAAGCGCTTGCTGTTGTAATAGATAGTCTTCGCCTTTGAGGCCGGGCGAATTGAATGCTGCATACACCCAGAAGATATCGATTTTCGAGAAGATACCAAGTTGTCCGGGATTATCGCCGCAAGCGTTTTCAGTGGCGTAGACACCACGTAGGAAATAGTAATCGTTTCCGATGTTACACGCTAGACCGCTACCATCGTCGGTTAAACAAACATCTGCCTTTGGACTGCCACAGAATGTGGCATTTTTGTTGTATGATCTGCCAAGACCTGATTCGCACGTGTCTTGTGGCAACGATGTAACATTGATGACATGCATTAAAGCGTTTTGGATATGAACTATATAAAGTAAAATAAATGATTAGTTAATCGAACTCGAATGAATATATATATATATATATATATATATATATATATATATATATATATATATATATATATATATATATATATATATATATATATATATATATATATATATATGTGACCATCTACTTACTTTTAAGAACTTCTTTACCCCAACCGGTTGAAATACATTCTTCATCTTCTTCTACGGCTGGCCACAATGGATCCTCGATACAAATTGGTTGAATATGTGTATCGAACTTAAGGCGATCTTCTAAATGTAAAATGGCAACATCGTAATCTTTACTGTTCGACTTCCATCTTGGTTCAATGGTGACATTCTTGACACGAATAATTTGGAATGTTTTTGGTTCCTCATCGACTCCCAAACGCCATTCACCTGCCTTGATCATGATATCGGTTGGTGGATATTTACTTACACAGCTGGCTGTTGTAATAACGGCATCGTCGGCAATAATTGAACCACCGCAGATAAGAGAACGTTTCGAGTCGAGCAATACCATAGCTTGCCATGGGATTTCTCCGAAACCTGTATCAATTGGACCTGCTCCGCGTGGTTGTGATCTCTGCAAATAAAACCATATAAATTAAGAATTTATATACACAAAATCGTTTTTTCTTCTGGACTTACTCTATCACGGTAGACGGGTTGACATGTTCCGTATCCTCCTTGTGGCACATATTGTCCAGAATTATCGTTTTTCTTGTTTGGCTTGTAGCTACCATCGTCAAATCCAAGAATTTCAGCATTATAGAAACCCAACTGACCTACGGGCCATGGATCAACATAGTCTGGATCACGACAACAGCTGCCGACAAAGTTTTCTTCGGTGTTGCGGCACGATGTTACGGGGACACGGAATAGTGCTTGTTCAGATGTCAAAACGACTGGTGTCTTCGACATAACACCCTCGCGTGTACAAAATTCGGGACGGACACATTTAAGTGCGGCCGCACAACCCGCTGGTGCTGGCACATATTCATCAACAGTATTGGTTGGTACAAATATTGATGGGATTTCATTGGTGCCGCCCGTTTCTTGACCGGGGAATGGTTCTCGTCCACCCTTTGTTGGTGCCAATACATTGGGTCGGTTGTTCGATGGGGCACCTTGATTGTCCTTATTTGGTGGCACATAGCCTTGGCCTTGGAATGCGGGTGGTGGTGGTGTTGGTCGGTTGCCACCCTTAACGGGATTTCGTGGTTTCTCCTTATCGGCTGGTTCGATATTTGGATTTGGGCGCGATTCAGCTTGTGGCAAGTATTCGCGTGTTGGTACGTTTACATTGGGTTGCGGTGCAATTTCGGGTAGACGACAACATACTTCGGGTGCGTAACATTTGTCGACCTTAAAATTTTAAATAACAAATATATTTGTTAATAACAATATAAAATTATTTATTTAGCAATTATTTTTGTGTATATGGTGTTAACCTTCCAAAGTGCTAAGTATTGTTTATAAGTCTTAATGGCTGAGAAATTTTCATTTCTCTCTTGCGCTTGTAATTAACAATCATAATGTGTATTGTAAGGTGTGAGATCACGCGGCGACGTCGAGTAACAAAATCAAAATATAAAATTTCGTCGAAACGCCAACACATCGTAAGTCATGATCACTGTCGCTCGATTATGAAATCGTTCAAGTTAGGTTGGAAAACCTAATGCAAATACGGAAAATGATTGGAATGACATTTAAATACTTGTTGCTTGTTGCCTCTGGTTTATAAAATATTTGACCTATTCACGTTAAATAATATAGCTGTTACGCGATATATAACGACATTGTCGCGATTGGTAAATCATATGTATACCATTTGAATATCTCTATGTATATTATATATGTGACAGCGAACCAAACCACTTACGAAAGATGCTTAAGAATAGATCTTGTTTTATGTTTATATTTGGTTATAAGGTGACACGACATTTTTGGTTTATATAAAGATGACGCCATCCCATAAAAATTTCTAACATTTGAAAAGATTTTTTGTCGCGTCTCCATTCAATGCCATCCACATATGTATGTAGATGTCCGATCAAATCAATCGATCGATTTGGAGATGTAACACGCGATCTAATAAAAAATGTTTATTTGTTAACTCTGCGCTTCCTGAAACCTAGAGTATATAATACATATAAGAGATCGATTGACGTAGACAATCTGTCGCCATATTTAATTAATTAAATTTATTCAAGTTTATGTCAACAAACTTAAAATTTATTTAATAAAATAAATAATTTTCGGCCATGATGTAATATCAAATTTCGTGGCTTTATAAATACATACACGAAATAGAATCTAGATCAATATCCAGTTTGATCATGATCATGAATTTCTGTGTATACGTGTCTAGATAACCTTTACGCATCCAAAGTAGTAATTCTGGTCATACTGGATCTCTCGTCCGAGCGATCGTGTGCGCTTGATATGAACTTGAATATCGATGATGATACCCGGATCTAATAAAAAATGGGTTAATTTATTTAACACTTTATGCACAGTCGAACGACACCAAAAAGCATCTAGAATATATAATTAAGATGCAAATAAGATTTTATTACGAAAATATGAACACGCGATCGTTTTGAAATAAAAGCAACTTTCTTTATACCCCGCGTCCTTGTCGAAAAAGAGCACCACTTCGAGTTATTAAAGTCAAGATCGTTGTGTTTTGTTCGAACGGAGGCCGTCTAATGTGATATAGATTAGAGTGCTTATCTCGTATATGTATGCATATGAAGACATCTTATGTGATCTTCATTTGACTTGCGTAATGCGAGCGTACTAATTACACACGAGTAATTTACAAACGATTGTATGCAAATTACATGTTCCTATATTAACGTTAATCTCTTTCGACCAATCTTTAACATATGCGTACACAATACCGCGTATACAAATTCTTAAAATGGTTTTCCAAATTATGTAACGATCGTCGTTATATAATTATGTATATTGTATGTGTTGATTGTATAAAATAGCATAATGGAAGGTCGTGACAGATATTTATCTCGAGATATATTGTGAATAAGTTAATTAAGCACGGGGAAATTATTGTATCTGGTCAATTTATTGCGATGACCTTTCAACTTGATTATAATGTGTTCGATTTAATCGATTTGGGAGTTTTTGCCATTTAATATAGTTGATCGTGGCGGTACTTTGATGTATTTTTTATGGTTGACAGTCGATGATTTATAGAAATATATGTAGAAGTATCTGGAAGCAGTTAGAGCAGTGTCTGGATAGTCAAGACGTCCTGGACAACTTCACATACCATATAGTCAGTGGGTCATATCTTTACTAAATATTTGAACAAAATGGTTGAAGAATTTACTCTACAATCGATTATAGTAAACCTCTGTCAGGATTAAAATTGTATTTCAAATATTCATGCCTTCAGTATTTATCAGCGAACGAACTTCCACGACTGATCGTTGTGGAATAACTTGTATCGTAATGCATTAGGACAAGGTTGTGCCTACCTGGTTATAAAACTGTTAAGAGTCATGGAATATAATCCACTGCTTGCTGTCTCAATCCAACAAAGGCTGTCGACAACTGAGTATAAGTGATGGTTTAAACCATCAATGGAAAAGTTGATACAAATAAAAGTTGAAGTAATTATAGAAAAGCATTGATGAAAACAGGCCAGATATAACGGATACAGATATGACCAAGTAAACTTCAGCACGAATACACTGTGATTTAATATGTGGAAAATGGGGTGGTATCTAAGAACCAATCGAATATTCTGAATTGTAGGCTGCACTTGATCAAGACCAGAATAGAAATTCTCATTGGGAGGACAAAACAGGAATATTGGATATGATTCGTATTAAAATGCAGACCCGCAGACGAACTATCGAAATCTATAACATTAAATACTCTCTAACTCGATTTGTTGGGATTGCATGGATACAGTGTATTAGGAGCTGTTACAACACAACAAACCATCAACAGTTTAAAAAGATAATAGAAGGAACTTAATAGACAACATTGATACCTGTTTTCCACGATCTGAAATCTTTTCAATTTGGTAACGCTTTTGATAAGCAGTTATTGTCACTGATTTTTAGTAGCTAGCTCGGAACAAAATGTATTAACATGGTCGTGGTAAGAATAGGTCTCAGATTTAGTCTTCGAAACAATTCAAAGATATAACGTTAGCCATAACGTATGGTTTATTACTAGAAGAGGATCCTACGTTTTGTTCATAATGAGAGAGCCATCTGCAATCCTATTGTGATGTATCGTAAATATAAATTAGGAAATATGATGGCTCTAAGACACTGTTCTAATAGAATCCGCATTCTAACCACAAATTCCTTTAATCAAACGGCTGATGGTATATAATGCTCCACATATAGAATAAATGGATACAGTTTTACAATGAGTAGTGTAGCCTACAGTCAATGGTGTTTGCAGGCCCAAAAATAAACACCAACAAGGTTTTTATATTTTGTCGCCACTGCAATAAGGGATACTATACTTATTCCAGTTCGCTCAACAATTCTCTTAAAAACTTATAGTATGAAAATTGGAGAATTGTTTGGAACCTTATTTCGGTCACCATCTTTAAGGACGAATACAATTTTTGGAATTTTATGGACATTTCGTAAAATTCTAGAATTTTGCAAGTACATTTTGGACCAGCATTAACAGTAGAACTGTGCTTTACAAGTTCAAAATTTTATAAAATATTTGAAAAAATTCTCCAAAATTGTAAAATTATTTTAGCGACTGACATTTGTTTTTGACCATTTCGGAATTATAAACTGGACCAATGAAGAACTAATTAAAAACTGAGACTTTTAAAATTTTAAGATTCGGATCTTGAATTTTGATTAAATTTTGTAAATTGTCTCCAAGACTCCAAATTTTCAAAGAATTTTGACAAATTTTCAAAATTTCAAATCTTTAGTAACTGCAGACATCTGTTAAACTTCAGTATCATGTACCCTGGATTTCCTGATTTGAGATGAAGAATATTTTATGAGTTAAAGCGTACTGTAAGCATATACTGTGACCCGAAAGATGATGAACTATACCTGATCAGGTCGAAGTCAGTGGAAATCTTGATGGAGGATCGTAACAGTTTGACGTGCAAATTAACTTTCAGAATTGGGTATAGGGGTGAACTAGTAACCTCTAACTAGTCTCAAACTTTAAATGGGTAAGACCATCGACTTTCTTGAATGAAGTCATTAGAAACTCTTTAATGATATATTGTGCATAGAGAGCCACTTTTGGTGAGCAGAATTCTCGCTGTGAGCTGAAACAAAGTTACGGTGCCAAAATTAATGACTCATTAAGATACCATGAAATGTGTTGCTTACTTAAGACAGCAGAACAGTGGAATGGGAAGTTGTAACCAGCTAAGGAGTGTGTAACTACTTATCTGCTGAAGCAACAAGCCCTTAAAATGGATGGCGCTTAAGTCATACACCATACTGATACTGAAGGTACAATTTCGACTTAAACTTTATGGCAATATCTTTATAGCTTTTATACATTAAAGATTATTACAAAGATATCCTCCACAATAAACAATTGATACTATCTAAGCATGAAGGCGCCTTACAGTTTAAATTATCGTCTCAAATTATCGGTTCCAATTTCACTACCTCAATTCAACCATTTAAAGTGATAAAGCAACAAAAATTGGAGCGGGAGGTCGAACCCCGATAAAGGCATGATTTTTCACCACCTGATTACGATCGGTGGTGTAAATGAACACACATCTGCTACCCCTTGTTAGAGTACAGATTACATAGGAGGAGCTAGGTAATGTGCAGATGGTTCTAGACAAACAGAACCATTTAAAGAGTCATACTATATAAGTGACCTATTAAAAAAGTCGTATTTTCTACTCTAATTCAATTACATAGATGCAAGATGAAAGTTAAGCAAGAAGCTCCAATCATTTAGAATTTAAGAGATTTGAGTCAATAGGCAACCAACTTCTAATATTGAATGATCCAAAACCAACAATGAGATCTGGTCTGTTTCGTCACACCATGGTGACCATTAATTGGATTTCACCACATTGTGAAAATCTGCACTGAGCTACAGTCACTCGACAAGCTATATAGCCATAACCAACTGTGACTGGTTGAATACCACCCAACTTTCCATCTCTCATTCAAATTAACGAAAGAAACGATCTTTGTGGTCATATACACACACACATACTAATGATCATTAGTATGTGAGGTTAAGCCGGGTACATAAGTTCACGTTAATCGAATAAACATGCATTAATTAATAATTAATAACAAATAAAATTTTTTTTATATCATCGTTCATCATTCTATCGAGTCATGACATAATAAACCACAACGATACGTTGTATATAAGATGCTGTGTGTCGTAATCTGTATATACATGTATATAAGGAAATACCGACGTTTGGCTTTTATGACGTAATCATGATATAAATTATAATAAATTAGTGGTGAGTGTTAATTGGTGCGAGAGTATTTACACGACAAGGATGTTCAACAACCTTTTGAGTTATTCAATCTCGATACTCGAGTGTGTACAGACAACGTCTCCTCGTTTAACGATGTATCGACATAATGTGTTATATAAATTTTTTTTATTAAAATTAAGCAATCTTAATCATAAACAAGATAGTGAAATGATGCGCGCACATATGATATATAAAGAAGATGCGACGATCATCTTATTATATACATGTAAGAAATTGTAATTTTGTTTTTTTTAATTTCTTTTCTTTCTCGTTTATATAGACATACGTACATAATGCACATTTATTGTCTCGATTGTGTGTGGCTATTACGAGTCTTACCTAACGGATTGTGTAATTTCGCGCTATATATACTCGCGAGTATGCGTTGTGTAATAATTATCATGATTATATATTATATGACCTTGACATGCTATAATAGATAATGATGGGTTCGACTTACCAATGATCCTTGATCGTAGAGGACGCTTTGTGGTGCCCGATTGCTAACAAAACCGTTAATACATAGATCAGGTGAAACACATTTTTGATTTTTCGCTTGTCCACATGGTACGGTTTGTGGTCGTGGTGGTGCTGGTGGTGGTGGTCGTGGTAATGGTATGGTTGGTGGTCGTGTTGGTTGGGGTTGTGGTGGTGGTGGTGGTGTTGGTCGTACAACTGGTACCGTTGGAATTGGTTGTGGTTGTGGTTGTGGTGGTGGACGAGTTGGTGTTGGTACTGGTGGTGGTGGTGCACGTACTGGTGGACGAGTTGGTGTTGGTACTGGTGGTGGTGGTGGTGGTGGTGCACGTACTGGTGGACGAGTTGGTGTTGGTGGTGGTGGTGGTGGAGGACTACGCACTGGTGGTCGAGTTGGTGTCGCTTCGACACGACAACACACTTCTGATCCAACTCTACAATTTTGATTCTGCAAAACAAACAACAAAACAATATAAATAAGGAAATTTTCTAATTCATTGCAAAATCGTGACTCTCGAGGCATATGCATGCATATATACGTTATATATGTAAGAAAAAAACGTTTTGCAATAACATCGTCGTCTCTCACACAATGTCACTGATTTTCTGCATTTTTATATAACTGAAGAGATGTTTATTATTATTATGTAAATACCAAATGAAAATTTAATTCGAATTCAATGAGCTTCTTTAAGAGTCATAAAAAAACAGCAAGTTGATTTTATTTTGGTTAAGAAATTTTTAGTTTTAAATACATACAAGACGACACATACCTGATTTGAAAGACCATTAGCTGCTGCTTGTTGATCTGTGATGACACCATTTGGACAGACTTGTTTTGGTGCGCACACGGTGCTTGGCCCGGTGCGGCATGCAATTGTTTCGGGGACTGTATTTACGGGTGGTAAATAGCCACGATCAACATTCACATTGCCATAGTTTGAATTTTGACCTACAAAACCACTTGTTATTGTATTACTTTGATATTGTGTTTTGCCACCGGTTGTTGATATGACTCCGGTTGACGAGGCAAAATTTGAGGATGGATTTGCTGGATTTGGAATACCATTGAATAAAGGATTATTTGTGTTAACTTGATCGAATGTTGTAGCCGATCCTGAAATTGAGGAAGCAGAACCAGAAATTTGATTTGGGCCACTTAGGAACGGATTACTAGAATAATCTGGTTTTGTTTGTTGGTAATTGACTGATGTGGAATATTGATTGGTTGGTTTGGTGTTAATATTATTTTGACCTACAACCAAATCGTTACGTTCCGTTTGACCATATGCCACAAAACCATTATTATTATTATTATTGCCGGTGGTTGTGAATTGTGTACTTTGTTGTTGTGGTGTATGGTGTTGTTGTTGTATATGTGATTGTGTATTTACTGTACCAAAACCTTTGCGTTGTTCAATATTTAAATCGGTTAATGGGTTACCTTGTGTATTAAAACCACTTTGGAATGTTTGTGTAGTTTGTGTATTATGAGATGGAGTTTGGGATGCAAATGATGCACCACCATTAAGGAATGGATTATTGGATAAGTTAATTTCGTTATTTTTATTATTATTATAGTTTGGATTAAATGAACCACTTCCGCCGCCAGTCGAACCTTGTGTAACAGTTGTAACCACTGTTTTGTCTACACCGGCCGCATATCCACCATTAAAAAATATATTCTTTGTTAAATCCATCGGTTGATCTTTTATTTGGACGGTGCCACCAGCTTTGCAGTCAACATTTGGACCGCAACCAAGTGAACCCTCAATATTAAATGGTGATTGATTGTTCATCCACCAATATGGTGGATTATCTTGTACAGCATTATTTAATCCACCCGTTGAATGAATTTGTGAACTAGTTTGTATTGTACCTGAACCGTGAACACCCGAGTTAAAATTATTGTTACTTGTTTTAACACCTGAACCAAAATTTGAAACAATTTGACCACCTTGTAATCCATTTGCTGATTGGAACGATTGTTGACTAGCTGAACCCTGAACGGTGTGATCGTGTCCTGGATAGTCGCAATTGTAGGCAATCGCGACACCAACACACAATAGGGCCACAAAGCCCGTTCGTATTAATTTCATTTCTATAAATAAACAGAAAAAAAATTGTGTTCACTTTATATGTCGATACAAGTCCTTTTTTTACTCAGGTCGTGCTCTAAGTCCTTAAGTAATGGATTTTTTTTATTTTTACACACAAAATAAACAAAAAACTTCACTAGACGTGCGAACGATTGGCGACGAACCCGACAAAAAAAATTTATATAATTTTTTTTCTATATCACGCACATAATTAATAATTAATCATTTTTTATTTTATTTTGTTGTAATAATAAATTAATCACACTATTTAATTCTTACTTTTAATTTATATATTTATATAATTTATTTGAATAAATAATCACAGAAAAATCCACTGTATCCAATATATAATGCGTTTGCGTTTAAATCACTTTAAATTCACCAAACTGATTTTTAGTCGCGCTCACACTCAATAAATAATAAACTTAAAATTAATTGATTAAATTAATCGCGATCAAATATTGTTTTTAACGTTCACGATAGAACGATCGATTTAACTATGAGAGCGGGTCGTTATATTTTGACTTTATATAGCCGCAAATTTCATGATGTGTGCGCGCGCTGAGGATCTTAAAAATAATTTTTTTTTGTTTTTCTTTTTTCTGGTGTTGTTGTTGTGTATGTATGATCGCGGTTTCTTCGCGACTCGATTCGCATCTCTCCCCATATAAACTTACAAAATAGTTTTTTTTTATGGTTTTTGTGTATATATTTCACATTCATTCGCGCACTCATCTTACGACGTACACAAATACTAAGCTCGCACACGATATTGTCTTGTTGTTTTTTTTTTTGAGATCATTTAGCGCGATCGCTTTAATTTATTTGATTTAATTTTTTTAAGTTAAATTGTCAAACAGCTTTTTGTGTTATAATAATGTATCGAAACAAATCGTTATGCTGCAAAAAAAATCTGTGAAGTTAAAGTTATCCAACTGTTTTGCATTTAGTTTTAGTTTTTTTGCCAATTTTTTATGCCCACAAATAGGTTGCAATTAAATGTTAATGAATTATTCATTTACGTGTATATGATTAAAAATAATAATAAATGTGGTTTTATTTATATGCATATATAGTTAAATTAAATTATTTTTAATTAAAATTAAAAACGTGAGAAATTTTTTGTTTTTTAATTTCAAAACTATTTCTTAATCCCGCACACTCGTATAAAAGGTACATATACGTTTTTTACACTATTACACGGACGTGTTTAATTCCGGATTTGAACGAATTTGGAAAACCCGTACATACATATCTTAAGGGCACATCTAAAAGTCAGATTACAATGTATAAATTTGATTGATCGATCGAAACGTATATATCGGAAAAAAAATTTAAGTGAAGTAAAAGTTTTTTAGTCTTTAGATCGAATAGACGGCGAATTCCGTATTACGTCGACGAGTATATGAGTCATATATGTGCAATATAGACTATATTGTGTATGTCATTGTTATTTGGATTAGAATTCTATTTTTTCTTGTTGAATGTTATGACTTCTAACTAGTCGTGCAAATAATGATATTCTTGAAAACATGATATGCGATCTCGGTTTTTCCTATACAATTTGAATGTTTTGTGCTTTGTTATTATGTCGAAGCAAAGAAATTCATCTTTAAATGCATTTAGATCTTACATTTACTTCTAAAATTTCCGGCACTTATATGCTCCATTTGGGTTATTGCATTATCCATACCGAAGTAAGTTGAAAATAAGAACCACGATTCAAAGCGAAGCAATGTGGGGAGATTTTTTTTACAGGCAGTGTTCTACGGTTATATCCGGACAAGACAAATTAATATTACCTGTAGTTTGGATTGATCTTCAACTCTACTCATAGAATACGTCATATTTTAAGCCATATGTTTCGACATATCTTTCGATCTAACAAAAAGTAGCAGCTCAGTCTTTTCAGGGTTATCTGTAGATAACACCTAATCATAATATTACATTAGCACTTCATTAATTACTATTTGCATATGGTATATTTATCAATGAGTAGTATGGCGATGTCATCAGAATATAACTTACAGTAAGATCCGTTGTATCGCACCGCCCAAACGGAGCAGTGGTTAAAGTTGGAGGTACCGCATTCTAATTCCGTTAGGGGCAGGATGCAAAAAGGAATTTTCCACCATTTGATTACTATCAGTGGTAAGAATGAACACATCTGTGTCACCCTGTTATGTTTAGAATCCATGAGCTGACCCATCTGCCATGCCAGTACTAAAGGCTGGCATGAAGCTATGCAATATGGAGATGAATCCACGTAAATCGAATCTATAGCCGCATATCGTAGGAATGTCACAATGGGCCAGTTGAGCCTGAGTGACGGAGTTAACCATAAGGCACCCAAAAGTTAGGACAAAACTCCATCTTGAGTACTGAGTACATCCATTCTTAGTTAGCACGGATGTTTGGAACAATTCGGGATAGACACAACTCTGAGACACTCGATGGCTTTTGTCTCGATGAATTTTAAATTTGAGAATGAAGCGTGTGGATGCTGCAGCGAATTACCTTGGTTCGTGAGATGATTTTCATCTAATATATTTGAATCCTTCGGGTAATTGAGTTTCAATAAAAATTCTAGTCATTCTTGATTTCTACTCGTGTAAATTTTATCTGGCTTTTCTAGAGTAACGATAATGACCTTGATTTTTGCATAGAGAACTTTTTTATAGTTTGAAACTCATTTGTGGTTCTAATTTCTTTAATTTCAGGTTTGGTCCCACTTGCACAAAAAGGAAACATTGTGATAGATTGAAAGAGTGATCTAGGACCTTTAAGTTTGAGAATTTCCCACTTCGACTCCATGAGGCCAAATTAATAAAAAAAAATTTCTGCCTTGAGAACGTCAGAAAGGTTGATCTATTACACAAGATAAGCAGATCTGATGCACAAAAATTATTCCGTAGTAGAAGAAAAATGACTGTTGAGTGTCGGGATCGTATCTGACATACCAAACATACACGATGAGAGTTGGTATTGCATCTGGGAATGATTTGGATGTCATTGCGGTTTGTGTACTTAAAAACTTTAATAAACTTTTGAGTATAGCTCCGAATGATATAATAAGTAAAGAGAGAAAGAGAAAAAGAGAGAGCATATAACCTCACGTCGATTTGTTTGTAATTTTCGGTTTAACTTCTGAAATTTCGAACCAAGATTAGAGTTTAGGGTAATTTGTTCGAGCGTTGTTCAACATCCAGATCTATAAATATGGTCATTGACAAGTACTTATGACTACTTAGTTTTGGAAGCTCATTTTTGAAATCCCAATTCTGAACACTCATTATGGTTGACCTTTCTTCTTCATTATACGTATTCGAACTATTTTTGGTCTAGAAGTAGACGTTTTTTCATTAGTCTGTGCATGTTTAGTGATTTTTTTCTGTCTATAACCACTCGAAGATCCTTTTGCTTTGCTCTTATCGTGTCCTTATTAATAATTGGTGCGTGTGTGTTATCATTCTCTTTTAGATGTTCCAATAATTCCTACCAGAGCTCTGTTTCTACTATATAAGCGCATACTATATAAATGCAGCACATACCGACATTAGGTAGAGTAATTTTTAGGTATATCAAATAAAGGTGTTTTTTTAGCAGTATATCAAATAAAGGTGTTTCTATGGTTAAACTGTCCGCTATATTTAGTTGAGTAATGTTTTAGTTGAGTAAGGAAATGTTTTAGAATATTGCAGAAGACTAGAATTGCTCATGCGTTCATGGAGACCAGTTAGAAATCGCTTTCTAACCAATTAACGAGGCAGTTATAAGACCCAGTGAATTTTTAGAAATTGCAGTGTAATACCAGCAATGTTTGCCATTAACATCTTTGTGTTTAAGCATCGAATAGTTGAAGTTTCCTATAATGAGTAATCTGTGTATACTATACAAGTGATTTAACAGAAGACCGAAGCAGATCTATTTACTATAATAGAAGACCGGTTAAATGAATAATATCTCTAATTATAAATTATTTTACTGTGAGTGGTAAACTCTGCCAATCCTGAAGTACGTAGATGTCATCACTGCTAGAATGTAAATTTCAGACAGGCCTTTAAATAAGCCTTACATAAATTATGCTCCATCCTCAATAATATAGAATAAAAATACAACACTCCAAATTGGGCGGGCCAACCACGATTTGATATCAAATAAATGTAGGTTTACACCTCTACCTTTCGAATTACCATATTAGGCGTAGATTGCGAATTTCAAACTTTTCAGATATTTGGAGGCTTCAGAAGGCTATATATGCAATTTCCTATAGAAGCTTCGTTAAGGGAAATCAGGTAATCCAGAGACATGTCGCCTTCAATGGTACATGTTTTACGAGTCGGACTGGTACCAGATATTGAAGGAAGGCGGGTCGAAATCACTAATTTTTTAGATTTTTACAATTTTCTTCTAATTTGTATGAAAACGTTTCAAGACGTTTAACTTCGTTGTGTTTTGTAGGTGCCTGTTTTTATGTGTGTTATCCTTTTCAGTCAAAAGGAATTGCTTCATTTAAAAGAGTAATTGCTTGTCTATATGGTTGTGGTGAACAACATAACCGAAAGGAAATGACATTCGTGTTGCTTCCCGGTAATGATACATCGAGTTATTGAGAAAGACTAGGTTCATATGCCACTTATAAACGATTAAACTAATCAGGTAAATACTGATAACTTCTAGTTAAAAATACTGCGTGTTTTCGGTCACTATCAGTTTCTATAAAGTTATTATTTGGTTTCCGAAAATTATTTGAAGAATCCAACTTAATACAACACATATGCATCTAGCTGCAGGGTAGCAAGGCAAGTCTGGCCAAAGCTGGACTTGAAACGCTCAAAATACTGATCTCCCTACGAAGACGTGATCTAAAAACGATCGAGGGGATACTCACGGGACACTGCCTACTTGGAGAACATCCGAAGAGACTATAGGACTAGAAGTTAATGACTTTTGCAGAAGCTGTATGGATGAGGACGAGGAAGAGGAAGAGACGGTAGTTCACCTCCTATGATCATGCCTAGCTTTGGCACACAAAAAAAAAAATAAATGCGAGACATAACACGCTACATAAGTAGTTCAAACTGGTTCTCATAAGGGTAATAGGGAAGTAAGATCATGTGGTATCACAACGGACCGTCGCCGGTCTAAGTGTGCTCAAGCAGCCGCTCAACCTAACCTAACCGAAGCATCTATAGATTAATCTAGTTAACTATATACCAGGGACGATATGACATCTTTGATTGTATATAAGTGCCGAAAGGAATTAGCTTCACGTCTGATCACTCCTCTATTTCAATGATAATAGGTGAATTAATAGACACTTGGTTAAAATCAAAGACCTCTCAGCCTAATTAGACTCAATTCCACACATATGCTTACACATTAAAAATAGCCAGTCATGTGTTTATTGGTCACCACCGCGAAATCATAGCCGATACCTACGGAATGACAGAACAAGCACGCTACTTTCTGAGCCAACGAGAGAGACCATCCAGTACCATAAGTATAGTACCATATAGTACCCCTAAAGCAGGGCCATTCCTTTTTGTACTGTTTACAAGCGACCTACCGGAGACACTCCAATTCTTGTTGTTGGTGAAACAATCGGTGAAGCCATACTCAATCTACAAATAGTCATAAATAATAAACAAGATTGGCTAGCTAAGTGGAGAATTACAGTGAGTGAATTGAAGTCTACTCACATTAATTTCACTAATAGATCAATAGAGCCACTACCTGTGAGTCTCAATAATATTACTGTACGTACACGTGAAAAAGAAACCAGAAGGGCTCCAATTAAAATATAGAAAAATGTACTAAACGCCTCTTTGTGCACTCCTATTAGTTAACCATCACCGAGATCTCGGAACTGACACAGTCGCAGACGAAATAAAGAAATTTGTTCAAAAACATTAGGAAAGGTTCCACTATCTCACTTATATTGAAGCTGTAAAACTACTTCATCAAGAAGGTATCACAAGAAGACTTAAAAGACTAAAACCTTTTGAGCTACAAGAACAACTCGCAGAATGCAAAATTAACCAAAAAACAACGCTAATGGAAAGAATACATAGGACTAATTTGTGATCGTGAACAACTACACTACCTTCAAAATTCCGAGAGGTCGCTAATATTAAATACGAGCTTAGATCGGGCAATGGCATGCAACATGTCGTTCTTTAGCGGCGCAATATAAACTAACTTTAATCTTTTATTTAAATAGAGCTGAGATTGTTCTCATAGAGCACTGCTAAAAGTGGTGATAAGGAACCAAATGTGAGTCAATAGAACTAAGTGTGACTTTAACCAGAGGTAAACCACCAATGAACCAGCAACAACTATGTCAACTGACTGCGTGAGTCAACCTAAATAACCTATTACGAAAATTAAACCAAAGCTTTATAAATATTTTAGGGAATCGTCACCCATCGATTAAAATGATTCACAGTTGGTTTACTGATTATCGAAGTGGTCATTCAAGCACAACGTTCAGGACGCCCAAATAAAGTCACCAAACCAAAAATGGTTGGCGATATCCATGATACGAAAGATATACGCAAGACCGCAGAGTGAAAGTTCACGAGATAGTAGACATCTCAGATGACCATCTTCGTAGTATAAAACACAAATATTTGAATATGAAAAAGTTATCCGCCTCAATATAAAAACTGCCAAGATTATAATCATACACAAAAGTTCTGTCACCGTGAAGCAAGGTGTGTGAAATACAGCACCGAAATGTATCAATTGTAAAGGCCAGAATCCAGCAAACTACAGAGGGTGTGAAGTTGCAGTGGAACTACAAAAAATAAGAGATAAGTGGAGCTCGTTCTACAGGATATACTGAAAAACATAGAGAACATCAACGAAAGACTTATGTCGCAAGAAAGAAGTTTGCAGAAAACAATAGAAGAAATGAAATCACAAACTAATTTCAATAAAAGAGTAGACGGAACCCTTGATCGAGTGATTGACAATATAAATTATATAAAATCAAATTATAAACAAAAGAAATGAATAAAACATTACGCATTGTCACCTGGAATGCAAATGGGCTATTGCACCGCATACAGGAACTAGATTCTTAAACATTTGCTAATATAGATATATGTCTTATATCAGAAACCCACTTCACCAAAACATCATTCTGTAAAATAAAAGGATATAACTGCTACCATGCATTACATTCAGAGAACAAAGCTAGAGGTGGATCAGCTATCCTCATAAAAGATCATATAAAACATAACGAAAAACTTAAAGTCGAAAAATTCTTCATGCAAGTCACAACAATCAAAATACAATTAAACAATACAAAAACCTGCAGTATCTCAGCAATATATTGCCCCGCAAGATACAATCTCAAACAAATAGAGCATACTGATCTATTCAAAACACTAGGAAGTGTCTTTTTAATTGGAGGTGATTATAACGCAAAAAATACCTGTTGGGGATCACGGCTCACGACTGTTAAAGGAAAAGAACTGTTCGCAGCAGGCAAACAGTTAAAATGCAAGTTTCACACAGGCAGTAAACCAGCCTATGGGCCTATACGGATATCAGCAAGCCTCCAGATCTTATAGACTTCTTTATTACAAGAGGGATTTCAGATAATTATATTCATACAGAGAACAGTGAAAGTCTTTCATCAGATCATTCACCAGTTATTATGATACTTAGCCAAACAATCATTATGAAAGAGAGCAATGCGAAATTAACAAACTACAAAACTAATTGGGATTTCTTGCAAACACAGTTAACAAAAAGGAATAAGTATGCAGAACCCAATACCAATCCAAATAGAAGACGAACTATAAATAAGCTAATTAATGATATCCAAAGTGCTGCGTGGGAAAGTACTCCAAATTATAGTCGGGAAATGACGCGCAAAGTTAACTGTCCAGAAGAAGTGAGAGAACTTCTTAAAAATAAAACAAAAGCACGAAAGAATTGACAAAAATATCGAAATCCGGAAAATAAGAAGGTATTTAACCATTTGTGTGACAAATTAAAATACCTTTTAAAAGATATTAAAAATCAGTCAGTTAATAAATATCTTACCACTCTAACTGGGCAAAAAGGAACTAATTATTCATTATGGAAAGCCACTAAAAACCTTAAAAGGCCCAAACTTGATTTTCCTCCAATTAAAAATAAAGATTAAAACCAATTATCGAAGAAAGGAATCTCATCAGAGATTCCTTTCTTCGATAATTGGTCACACATCAGTTTGGATTTAGGGAAAAACATTCTACGATAGAACAAGTACATCGAATTACTGATGTAATCGAGAAATCACTTGAAAACAAACAAATATGCTCAACCGTATTCCTTGATGTAGCGCAAGCATTCGACAAAGTATGGCACCAGGGGCTAGAATTCAAACTTCACCGAGATCTTCTGGAGCAATTTTTTCAAATTTTAAAATCATACATATCAGAGAGGCACTTCCGAGTAAGATATGAGAATGAATACTCTCAATTAAAAAGAATAACAGCAGGAGTACCACAAGGAAGTGTTCTTGGACCAATTCTTTATCTCCCATATACAAGAGATATACCAATTACTGAAGCAACATTGGCCACTTTCGCCGATGACACGGCAATACTTGCAACAGCAAATAACATCAATGACTCCACTAGTAAATTATAGAGGGCTACTAACCTGATATGTAATTGGACAAAGAAATGGCGAATTAAATTAAATGAAGCAAAATCAATCCAAGTGAACTTTACAAATCTAAAAGTTAATCATATACCAATAATGATAAACTCGATAGCAGTACCGCATGCAAACACTGCCAAATATCTCGGCATGACTTTAGATGCTAAACTTAGATGGAAGGAACATATAAAAACGAAAAGAAATGAACTAAACATAAAATTCAATAAAATGTATTGGCTCTTAGGGAGACTATCTGAACTAGCGATCCACAACAAACTTCTGTTATACAAACAAATTCTAAAACCTGTATGGACATATGGCGCAGCCAACTCTGGGGTTGTGCCAAAAAGTCAAATATCAAAATCATACAAACAGCTCAAAATCAGATCCTGCGATGCATCGTTAATGCACCGTGGTGCATTCGAAACGACAACCTCCATCGCTTGTCGTGGATGAGATAAATTATCATGCAACAAAACATCTACAACGTCTGCACCAGCATGAAAATCTGGACATACGCTGTATGCTGACTACCACTCCAACAAGAAGACAGCAAAGAACCAAACCGCTGGACTTATCGCGACGCGGGTCAATAGACCCTCATGTAATTATGTGATTACTCCGATAAAAATGAAAACGTATTATGCAATGTAAATTACTAAATGGGTACGAAACTCAGTCGTAATAAACAAAATTTGGCAGCGACAAAATGTTACTTTCCATCAAGCAAATGCACGTGTGTTGATGCCATGGCCAAAATCCATGAATTACGCTTCGAATTGCTTCCATATGCCATATTCTTCTTACTTTGCCTCCTGCGACTTTTTCCTGATTCCAAACTTGAAGAAATGATTCGGTGAAAAGAGATTCGCCCAACGCACACAAAGATGGTCGATATATGTAATTAAAAGCTCTACCGTGACCAATTGGTGCAACCTATATATAAAAAACATATCGTTCCAAATGTCAATCTTTGTACAATTGTACAATTGTTTATGTTAATTGTTATTCCTATACGTCTCGATATTATACGATGTGTTGATTTGTAATGACGACACTGACTAAGTAAACAAACGCGTAAACATATTATTCCGGAACTGGAAGAAATCGAAAAACCAAAACAAAATATTTCAAAAACCAACCTCGAATAACCTTGAAAGCTCATTTTTTTTCTTCTTCAAAGTCTTAAGTTCGGCGAAATAATATAATCACAGTACAATTGTTCAAATGACGAGTGAGTTTCAATTTCCATATTTTGATTCGTCACATTTCGAGTGTTAATGGTATTTGTAATCAATATCAGTGTTGCGATTAGACTTTTACTTAAAGTTTAGTTCTTGAATCAATAATTTCAACCTCGTCCAGTGTAATCGATATTGTGACGTCAAATAGATGAGCATATATTGTGAACTCGCTCAATAAAACCAGTTGTCTATAATAAATAAGAACTTAATTAATCGACCAAGTAAGAGCCTCGGATTTGGTATTGTGCGAATACCGTGCTGCAAGGTGTTGTCGGTTCGCGTTCTATACAAGACACGGTTTTATTGTGTGTTGAGACTATATACGAGTATATACAGGAACAAGTTGTACGAAGATCGTAATTAAGACTATTTCATTGGTCACCTTATACCTGTTATTATGTAAATTATTAAAATCGTCAAGGTTTATCAATTTGAATACATATTTATTTTTACGTAGCATCATCATTAGCATCAATTTTTTTTTCATACAAAGTCTAGGAAAGCAAAAATTTATAATCACTCAACTATTTCATATAGCTAGCTAGCTAGCTATACACTAGTCGTCTTAGTAATTGGAATTAGCAATAATAGATTATACTAATCTTGGGTGGATCTGACCGCAAGATGCTGTGGTTAATGTTGTGAAAGGTATACCGGATTTGATTCATCGTTTGATTGCGATTGGTGCGATCTTGGGCGAGGTACAGCGTGTAAATCACATTCTCGCGATTTAATTGTACCGTTTTGACCTATATACATCTTATACGCTTGTTGCAATTTTACAAAATACATTTTAATTAAAGTTATTATTAATTAAGCACTAATTTGTATTCATAGAAATTCATAAAACATAATTTAATTAATTCCTATTGTTTTGTATCAAATAATAATTTAATTTGTGCTTTGTTAAATCTAAAATTTTTGGTGGAAAACTATTGCATGTCAAACTTTTGTTTTATGCTTCGTGTATTGTTAAATGGACCAATTTAGAGTATACACTCTTATAGTATTTTGGTCATTCGTAAAGGTTAATGCATTCGAAGTGGCGTAACATTTTTAATGCAGAACTGTCAATAGTTTTACCATATGTATATTGAATCGTTCTACAGTAGAAAGTAACAACAAGTGTACAAATCTTACAAACTACACTATTCTTATCTAAGTTTTAAGGTAAGATCTTGGTTAAGCGTTTGAAGCGGGTAGCTTACCTGTGAATGTGAATGTGTGTATATTGTATTGTTATATTCCCCTGTGGCCGGGGGGAACGCTTAGAATTCCACCACAGTATCCACTGCTTGTCGTAAGAGGCGACTCAAATGGTTGGATTGTTGGGCTTCACCCAAGAATCACGCAGGCCCGACATATTAGTGCTAACGGAAACAAAAGTATCTCATAACATCTACGAGAATGAATTCTACTTGAAGCGCTACCAGTTCGAACAAGCATTCGAGTTGCAACGTAGAGTGTGCATATTCATTAAAGACCACATACCGTACGCTCGACATCATAAGTACGAAATTTTCTCAAAGACCGCTCAAACTATTGTACGTAAAATATCCCTCCCTAATAAAATCCTTTTCTTAATTAGTTTATATAGATCCTCCAATCAAACGGATTCAGAAACCATGAATTTCTTCGAGATTTTGTCAGACAAATGTGATGACATTCGCAATCAACATCCCTACTACGAACAAGTTATGGTTGGTGGCTTAATGCCCACCATAAAAAATGGTTGAATCACCAAAATACAAACTGTGCCGGGCGTCAGACGGAGTGGCTTGCTGTTTCGCATGACCTTACGCAGATTGTTAGTGATTCCACATTTGAATGTCAAAATTCTACAAGCAGTCATATTCTGGATCTTTGCCTTACAACAATTCCGCATTCCATGGAAGCGCGTGTCGAGGCTGGAATTGGAAATTCTGACTACAACCTGATAACAGTAAACATATCTGTCGCAACACCACCAGAATTTAGACAGCAACCAAGGCGTCTATGGCATTTTAACGAGGCTGACAATGATGGGTTACGGTCATTTTTTCAACATTTCCCGTGGGAGAGCCATTGTTTTTATAACAATCAAATAGACGACGTCGTTTCCAATTTCACCGAAACCGTTCAACATGGAATGAATAAATATATCCCATCATCCTTTTCCAATCCCAATCCTAATTTTAAAATCTTTTCAAAAATAGCCGCCAAAACCGCCAGACAAAATAAATCTGCTCACAAGAAGTATAAGCGCAACGAAATTTCGTTTGAAGAATATAAGGCCACACGTAACATCTGTAAAAAAATTTGTGCGAAGGAAGCGAAAAGAGATGACAACAAGAAAGCCGCTAAGGCTTCCGAGTTGAAAATCTCCGATCGCAACTTTAACCAGATGGTCGCATCGGTTGCCAATATTTCTAAAACATCTATTTCAGCAATGAAATGTGCAGACGGTGCTTTGGTGGTGGATCCATATTTGCAGGCCAACTTACAGGCAAACGTCTCCACTTCGAACTCGACCTTAGTTGTCCCCGATGGAGTTACGCCTCTGTCAATTCCGTATTGTGGTTCCAAAATGGATCCTGCCAACATCTCGGAGGAAATTGTCTTAAAGAACCTGAAGAAAATGGACACAAATAAGGCCACTGGACCTGACGGAATTCCTGTTCGAATATTGAGGGAGTTTGCCTGTGACTTGGCTAAAATTTTTCTCCTTTCCTATAAGCAAGGTAAATACCCCAACGCCTGGAAGAGTGGGTCGGTGCAACCGGTCCTTAAACATGGTTGTGATAAAACTGACCCTTCAAACTACCGGCCAATATCAATTGTGTCAGCCGTGGATAAAGTTTTTGAGAAATGCATTAACCAACAACTGGTGCATTATCTTGAGATTAATAAAATAATTTCAGATAAACAATATGGCTTCCGTGAAAGCCGCTCCACAACCGATCTCTTGACGTATGTTGTAAACAAATGGAATATCGCCCCTGAGCACCACGGAGAAGCCTTTGCAATAGCTTTGAATATATCCAAGGCGTTTGACAAGGTTTGGCATGAGAATCTCATTTGTAAACTTGTGGCATACGGCTTGGATTCGATGACCATCAAGTGGATAAAAAGCTTACTCAAAGACCAAAAGATCAACGTTGTGCTAAATGGGAGATCATCAACGACACACTCCCCAAATGCCGGAGTCCCTCAGGGATCAGTTTTGTCACCAACTTTGTTTTTGTTATTCATTAATGACTTGTTGGATAGCACTGTAAACCCTATTCACAGTTTGGCCGATGATGCATTATTGCTCTTCTATTTCATTCGAGGTCGAGCCTACT
Organism: Tipula lateralis; assembly: GCA_963932295.1. Taxonomy (NCBI): domain Eukaryota; kingdom Metazoa; phylum Arthropoda; class Insecta; order Diptera; family Tipulidae; genus Tipula; species Tipula lateralis. The sequence continues at coordinate 112,137,329 of OZ010738.1, forward strand.
ACTTCAGAGTTAAACGGTTAACGGCTGGAAGTTGTCACTTCGTTTAATTCCGATTTGAGTACAATATTTGAGTGGGGAGTTAAAAATCAGGTCAAATTTAACGAGAAACAAACACAAATATGCACATTCAAAAGGACACGTTCTCGTGGTTGTGACTCAATTCGTCTGCTTGGTGTTCAGATTAGCAACAATTTAAAATTGAATGAACACATTATCGCATTGGCCAAATTAGCTTCAAGTAAACTCGGGTTTCTCAATAGATGCAGACGGGTTTTTAAATCGCATCAGGTGCTCCAAATATTTAAAACCTTTATTAGACCGTGCATAGAATATTGCTGTCAGGTTTGGGGTGGAGCATATGGCACTACTCTCCAGTTGCTGGATAGAGTTCAGCGGCGTGCCATCCAATAATACGAAACCCCAGACTTACGAAAGATCTAGACAGTCTACAACACCGCAGAAAGGTTGCAGAACTCTGCGTGTTCTAAAGATTAATAAATGGTAAATGTTCTGCAGCATTAAAGGAGAAAATACCATCATTTGTTATGCCAGGAAGGGTAACACGAGGAACGGTTAATGCGCATAGGTTTACGGTGAAGCTGCCGAAACCGTGAACTGAAGATGCAAAGCGCGAATTTATTTGTCGAACATCTAAGAAGTGGAATTCGTTGACTGGTTTTCAGTTTCCGTTGAAGTATAAAATGCACAAATTGTGCGGGAGCTCTGACAGTTACAAGGAGCTAGGACTGTCTTAAAGTCCGCCCTGCACCCATTTAAAGCTAAATATAAAAAAAAATATTAAAATATGGTACGAGTATATACAGGATGTGCTTGTTGCTGTTGTTTGTTGCTTGTGTCTAGTAATCCACTAGGCCGGTTTCGATCTGATGATGACGTCATTGAATGACTGTGATCGAAAAGATCAAATTGATGTTCATACTGTGCAATTCGTTTGATTATGATTATGTAATGCCGTAATGCGTTGGGGTGCCTGAATTCGCCCGCTTAATGATAAGGCTTGTTGCGACATGAAACAGATGATGCAGATGGTCTACAAATGCCTGATTGCACCATATGCTGGAATTTTGTAAATGCTGCTTTGTGACGTACCGGATCTAATCTACTTGGTCTGACATTTGTATAAATGTCCCGAAGTAACTATATGATGAACCACGTTGTGACGAACGGGTGAATTGTAATTTAGTTCTGCTGTGGGTAATGGATACTTCTTTAGCAGCGTGGCATAACCGTTTTCGATTTGGAATTGTATCGGTGTTTGAGTATTTATTGTAACAATTGTGGTATTGGTTGATAGCTGGGTAGCTGAATCAACCAGCCGTTTACGTTTTAAATCGACTAATAAACCAAATTTTTCCAGAAAGTCGGCTCCAATGATCGGACGGTTTACTGATGCTAGAATAATTGCGTGAGTAAACTTTCGCTTTAGCCCGAGATCCTGCCCGTAGCAACTTCTTTGTGCCATGAGTATTTATTGTGGTGCCATTGGAAGCAGATAAAAGTAGATCGGTTTTAGATTTTAACAAGTTTGAATAATAATAATTTATGAAAATGGTGACAGGGAGCACCGAAAGGTCGGCTCTCGTGTCGATTAGGAAAGTCAGGTTATTTGATCTGTCATATAAATGGAGACGACCAGATTTAATTAGTCCGGCTTATTAGTTTTTTGGATCAACTTCCATAAGTTTAGTAGTTGACTGTTGGAATTTGCAGGGTTTAATACATTTTAGGGCTAATACGCCAAATCTATGGTAGTAAAATACACATACCATTTCAGTGAAACTGTCGATGTCTGTTAGAATATGCGGAGGGTGAACGAGCCTTTTGCGAAGTTGTTTAAGCTGTTTTCAACTCTCATAAGACGTTGTTTGACACTATACTATTGTCTTGTTGACTATATTGTGAATTATCGTTATCATATATATTGCTTTTGTGGTTGTTGTAGGCTTATGGTATGCGGTTTCGATTTTAATGGTGGCGTCATTAAATGACTAGGTGATCGAAAAGATTAAATCCAACTAATCAGACATATGCATGCTACCGGACTTGATGTTCTTACTGTGCGATTCGTATATGTACGTTTAGTCGTGACGCGACAGTTCTAGCGAACTACAAGAACTTACTCGAAATATCGATTTTCTTAATTGTTTGATTGTGGGCGTGATGATAATTGTATTGTTACGAATTATTTCAGTCACTGAAATAATTCCTCACGAACTGTATTCTCTGAGTGTTTCTCTAACGGATTTAGTTCCTAGAATGCAGGAGCTCTATATTTGATATGTTGTTACGCAGATATCAAATTTTATTTATGTATATTATTGATATTTGATGATTTACAGATCCAACACGTCGTCCATCGATTCAACCGGCTTTCGTCACCTGTTACGCGAAACTTTGGTGGATGTGGAGGTATTGTGTATTGATAACAAAAGAGCGGGCTCAAGGTGCACAAAACGTCAGATCGTATCATTCTTCAACCAACTATGCAAGGAGTAATCACTATCAAACCAATTACCACACCATAACACCCTGGAATATACCTAATGACATTCTGCTGTAAAAGTCTGAACAAATGAAGAAACGAAACAAAAATATGAAGATCTGTTCAGAAATTGCAATCTACACGTTGGCCTGAACTCATTTCTAGCAGTTCCTCAAAATCATGGATACTATTCCACAAAACGAGCTTATCTGCTGTCTCAAGAGTGTCAATCGATTTATCACCCTATTGTCATTCACTAGGAACTAAAACAAGTTCGAGATGTATTGGTACTGGAAACTAAAGTCTTACAAAATTTTTCCGAATTGCACTTAACTGGCTTGTAAAGTGGAAGCCGACGGTTTTCGTTTCGCTGATGACTGTGGCGTTAATTAAGCTGAGATGTGGACGATTAACCAGAGCTTAAACATAGGTTAAAACATTATGTGGCATACAAAGTTGATACTTCAATCTATGTTGACTATCAGGCTGCCGTTATATAATCAAGAATAATAATTTTGAACGTCAATAGATATAACGGTGGAAGGAATGCTTAAAATAGACTAGGTCATTCTTTGGAAAAATACGAGAAAGCTAAGTTGGGCGTCTTATGACTTCTGCAAGAGCTATGAGGACGTAGAGCGGGAGAAGGTAGTTACTCATTTCTTGTGATCTCGAATTTATAGTAAACATCTGATCATTGCAAAGCTACGAGGAAAGCTTTCGTACAAACTAGGAAGAGCAGAGGAATATACAATACGATTCTTCTGTGAAGAAATAACTTTGGTTCTCGATGCCATCCAGCAAACTCTCGGTATATTCAAAACAAAACCTGAAAATGATTTATTTAATTGGTACGCTGATAAATTCATTGTTTCTAATGGCATCTCTCTTTGTATAAGTCTATTTCTCAGCGTCTATATCTATATCTCACTGTAGGTGAATCTCTCACAAACTGTTGGAATAGATGCAGAGTTTATGTTTCATAGATTCAAAATGTCAGCCATCCATCCAACCAGATTTAGTCACCTGATACGAGAAGTTTCGGTTAATGTGGATGTACAGTGTCAAACCGTAAAAATCTTCAACCAATTACGTAAAGTCGCTAACCACACCCTGGTATAGCATAGAAACGGTGGAAATTTTCATATAAGCAAAGTAGATCAGGAGAATATATGTATACATAATACGAGTCTTCTGTAAAACACTACTAAATGAAGAAACGCAACGAGATTATCTAGACCAATCCCCAAATAATCAAGACGATATATTCTTCTCAGCAACGACCTCGACTCAAACATCCGCGATAGTTAATATTTTTTCTTTACAAGAAACCTTTATCATTAAAATCTATCTATACAGTATTTTTCAAAGTAAAGCAATCGTAGCAAAAAGTGATGTTTTGGTGAAAACAAATGACGTGTACCAGTCTCCAGTCATCAGTAGCTTATCAGACGTTGAACTGAACAAATCTGTACCAGTTTCATTTGTCGTTTCCTCTAAATGTTTTATTGGAAGAAGGATGCAATAAACTAGAAGTCACCCGTGAGCTAAATATGAGTCATTCCGCTGCCTCAAAAGATTAGAGAAGGTTTTTAGGAAACTGGTACCTTTAAAGCGAGACCATATATCAGCCGCAGCTAAGACAATTAATAAATGGACAGTACTTGAAGGAAGCCAACCTCATTGCAATTCGGGCCGGTAAGGGCTCAAAATTGACAGCATGCCACAGTAGAGAGTGACTCACATTTGGTCGCGAACAAATCAATTAGAGCACTGAGCAATGTCTATATGGTAGTGATGCCACAAGTCTACCGGCGTCCAGGAGAGCGATTTAAGCCCTGTTTTGTCGAGTACGGCGGTGATTCGTCATGATGTGTGCTGACATAGTGCTTGACGAGAAATAGATCTAGTTTGAAGGTCGCAGTGCAGCTCTGACCGAAAAACGATATATCGAGGGCCGAGGCTATTTTCTTGGATCATTTAGTGCCCTTTTCAGGTTATATTGGAGATTTCATATTGATGCATGACAATACCCAGTGAGGAACTGGATTATACTTTTTTGGTTTCATGCTTCGATAATGGTTTTTTAAATTTTTGGATAGCACTAAGTTTTAAGGTAAAGTAAGAACCAATAATAGCGTGGCAATGTCGGTTCGATCTTTTAACCACTATAGCATTTGTTAAGCTTTGTTTGGCTAATTGATGAGGATTTAAACTGGTTGAAATGTAATGTGGTCTCCCCAGTTCATATTATACTCTATGTTGACATTGAGGCTTTCATTACATCACTGGACTTAGTTTTATGGATGTCTAGGTTGACGTTGAGTTGTCACTTATCTCTTCATGAGTTAGATGAGCATTTCAATATCTTGGCTATCTGAGTCCCAAGCTACTCAGTCGAGGACAAACGAAATACCCCGGAATGATATAAACATATTTAAAACATTAACGTTAAAGTAAAAGGAAATTGGTATACCAAAATCTTAACGTGCAGTACAGAAAGATAAGTCTAGCAAAAAAGAACTTGAGGCGCGCATAAGAAAGCGTATTTCAAAAAGACGATAACGGTGTGGTGCTATACTTACAGAAGACTGTCATCTTAGGAACATACAAAACAGCCAGGTTGGGTGTCTTATGACTACTGTAGCAGCAATAAGAACGAAGGGAGGAAAGTCATTGTAAAGCAAACATGAACATTTTCGTAAAAGTCAGGAAGAGTATTGAAACATACAACGCAAACAAATAAAGGAATACAACAACAATATCAAAATCGTATAAGCAATAGCAGTTTGTGATCTCATTACCAGTCTGATGAAGTGATCACTGACTGGAAAGTTTTGAAAACTTTTATAGTGAAAACTAAGCTCAAAAATGATTGGTATATGATGAGGAGTCTCGCCTTGCCGTTGAGCAATGAAAGTCCATAATGAAACGCAAAGTCAGTTAACAATCGCAAGAAAAAATTAAGCAGTTCTTAATAGGAGAACAACTAAACGGATTTGTAGACAGAAGAAGTGGGAATAGTGGAAAGATTTAAATTCTTTAAAGGACATCAGATTGCACCATACCTTAAGATCTCGGTTAATTGCCATTCGGAACCAGATGCGTTTCAAAATCTCATTGAATACCTTCAAATACAAACCGAAGAGTTGTCCATTGAGGCTCCACTCATGCAAATATTAAAGAAATATTGTTCAACTGGAGTTGACTGCAATAATTAGAACTGTTTATACGACCTTACTTGAAAGTGTCCGCACTATGCCCAATATTCAAAAAGAATGATCGCATAAATTGCGAGAATTATCGCGGTATATTTCTCACTTGCTTGTCATACAAGTGATGTTATGTGTCGTACATTATCTTTAAAGGAATTACTGCTCTGGCAAAGGCAAATAGATTTCCTTTAAAGGAATTCAATTTTTTTCACTACGGATGTTTCTTTCGAAGTACTATGAAGCAACTCGGTAAGTGCTCCAGGTATCTAGAGATGCTATGATGCGTGCATATTAAGAAATACAAAATAAATATTTACATTCCTGTTAAATGACAGTACCGCAGTCACCATGCTGAGTCAAGGTTGAGTAAGACTATCGAGAAATTTTGCAATTAGTTGTTTCGTTCGATAAGGTGATGCTATTTTTAATCTCATACGCGGATGTGTAACTGGATTAAATTGCAATGGCGTGAAATAGATATTTGATTCACTAGAACACTGTTTGCCACTGGCAATCGGGCTTTATATCCTTTACGTTCACTTCTGGAATCAAAATATCTTGTAAATGCGTATAAGCTGAAACTGTACAGATCATTGTTCAGAACGGTTTTCATGTATAGATGTGAGAGTTAAACTTTAACCGATGAGTACGAGAGCTGATGAATACGATGGCTTCTAACATTCGTTAATGTTGGAACATGATGTTGATTGTCGAATTGATGACATCGTGCATGAAATCAAAGAACAGTGAGTATGGTGACTCGATCCCGTTGAGCGTGCTGATCTGGAGTGAATAATACAGCGATCTTGAATAGGAGAGCCACCGTTCAGTAGGCGAAGAGGCCACAGTAGGCGACGATGGCTCCACGCGAAGAAATTGTTCACAATAGTATGAGGATCTGGCTTGTGATCGAAACCAATGGAGTTAGACTGTTGACATGGTACGGGCCAATCATTTCTTGTAAAAACCATTAAAAAATATTAAAGACTACTCCCACCGTATTGTGGTAGCATAATTTAGTGAGGGGATAATTTAATAGTTTGTATATGGACATAATGAGAAATTAAAAAAAATCTGCTAACCCTTCAACTGCCATTAAATTTCATCTATGTTAGTTGATTTCTTATCGTCGCTTTCTTATCATCTTTATATTGAATTGCTGCCGTATATCAATAACAGAAATGTGATAATCACTCATTTGAATTTTGATAATTAGATTTACTGTAGCACGAAACCACGAAATGTTAATTGATAAGGTGGCCGTATTTGAAAGGTGCTAATTAAAGAACAATGTTGTATTATGTGTACTGTTCTCTTGTGATGTTGCAATCAAATTTTATAATTTTCCAATAATAAAGATGATAAATGGATTTAAGCTAAGATAATATATAGAGATCGCTTCTCGACAGTGCTGCTAATTTTCTTTACAATAATTATTGTACCTCTGTTATGATTTTATATAACAAAAGAAAGTAATTTGTTTTTAAAGGTTAGTTATAGAAATGGTCGAGATAAATGAAGATTATAAATTAATATGGTACGGGGGAATGATCGAGGAAGATTAAATAGTCTGTTTTGTTCCACAACTTCTTTGTTTACGGAAAATGAAAGATTGGTTGATATTTCAAAAAGTTCCAAGGCATACCTATGGAGCCATCAATTATCATCACGCCACAATCAAATTAAATGGATAATTGATATTTCGTGAGATGTGGTGAGATGGATTTGATCGCGAAACAACAACTCAAAATACTATATCCAACTATACTATATATCTTCCAACATCACGCGGCGTTACCTTACATGTCTTTATTGACAACAAAAGAGCTTTCAATAAGTACCAGTACTACACTACCAGTTGCTAAAAACCGAAGTAATAAAAAGATTGAGCTTATCAGAATCTCAACGAATCGAAAAATTAGTTGGAAGTACCACAATGGGCGATTTATCACATTCAGCGTTTTATCGTCGATTACTCCAACTAGCTGGTTTATCTACGATAATTACGAAAGAATTATTGAAAACATTATGCGGTTGAAAAGATTACGCGATAAATAACGTTCGATCATTCTTGTACAGGAAGCAGAGCCAATTGATAAACTGACACAATTAGCACGACATCATCTGCGATTTGTAGTGCGGCAAAAATAAATGATTCGGAAGCAGGAAAAATAACCCTAGAAAGTTTAGCAAGTTCTATAAATGAACTTTGTCGACAAATTTTCAAAACAAAAAATTCAAAACCTCGGAATTTTTTTCGAAACAGGTCGCGCAACAATTATCGTTCCAAGTCAAGCGATCGTTCCCCCTCTAGCGAACGAAAATTCTTCTTTTACCATTATCGATTTGGAGCTGCAGCAAGGAAATGTTCAGGTGGTTCATGCGGAAAACTAAACGGTTCCAAAATTCTAGCGACAAACGATGGAACAGAGCATAGACGTCGCTTATACATAAAATGTTTAAAAACAAAATTTAGTTTTCTCGTTGATACTGGAGCTGACGTGTCGCTTGTTCCTTCAAATTACTTCAAAAATATTATCAAGATTCAGAGAGCAACATTTTCGCTGCAAATGGCTCACCTATTATATCTTATGGAACGAGACTTCTTAACATTGACTTAGATTTTCGACGCTAGTTCAATCACCATTTTATAATTGCATCAGTAACCAAACCTATTATAGGTGCTGATCTTTTAATTAAATTGGTTTCCAAACCTAATATAACGCGAGAGCCTAAATACGATCTGGAAAATGAAACATAATATAGTCCATAGGATTGTTATAAAGGGACAATTACCATTTTCACGTCCACGACGTTTGGATGCGGAAAAACATAAAATAGCGAAAAGAGATTTGAGTATATGAATTCTCTTGGTTTGTGTAGACGGTCAACATCATCCGTTTCTTCACCTTTACATCTGGTCCTGAAACGATGTAGCAACGATTGGCGACCTTGTGGCGATTATCGTCGACTTAACGATGTGACAGTACCAGGTATCCTTTTCCTCATATCCATAATTTTTCGCTTAACTTGCTTGGTTGTACGATATTTTCAAAGATAGACCTGATTTGACCCTACCATCAAATACCAGTGGCGGCAGAAGATATATATAAAACAGCAATAACAACTCCTTTTGTGTTATAGGAGTTCATGAGAATGCCATATGGTCTGCGAAACGCCGCACAGACCTTTCAACGTTTCATGGATAAAGTTACAGAAGGATTGAGGCCGAACACTTAGAACACCTTCGCATCCTCTTTCAATGCCTTACAGATTTCGGCTATATCCTAAAACCAGAGAAATGCGTGTTCGGTGCAAGCTTGATGAATTTTCTTAGTCATGAGATTTCTAAAGATGGAATTTGCCCATCTTCAGATAGAATTGAGGCTATAAACAATTTTCCCCAACCAGCATCTATACGGCAAGTTCAACGTTTTATCGGTATGGTAAATTACTATCACAGATTCCTTCCTCACTTAGCCGAAATGATCGCTCCAATACACGCACAATTAACTGTACTGCAGAAAATTAAGAAGAAGAAAACGTTTACGGCCTTTGGAATGTCAGCAAGCCATTGAAAAAACAAAAGCTGCACTGACTCAGGTGACACTTCTAGCGCATCCTCGTGAACGTGAAGAGTTCCAAATAACTATGGACGCGTCCAACACTGCACTTAGAGCTGTATTGGAGCAATAGAACCTAGGCTGAACAAGCACGGGTTTAGATGTTCAGAGTTATGTGAAGATGATCGTGTTATAATCATACGGTTGAATTCGATGGAACCCAATCACATGTAACGCAAGAAGATATTAAGAGAGGGTGCCTTTTTTTTATATAATTCAGACTATATTGGCACATTGTGACATCCCACTATATACTTTACGTTCCAGCTATAGGTCCATTTTACGTAGAAACCATCTGAACATTGCATAGCTACATGCCAGCAGGATTCTAACCTCAACTGGGTCTCAGATGAATTCATTAAAACCACCGATCGCACCGCCCCAACGATCGATGGTGAAAATCCCTTTTCGCATCCTGCCCTTATCGGGATTCGAACCCGGTGCCTTCCGCTCCATGTCGCAGCTTTTAAACCGCTGCGCAATCTGGGCGATGATAGTGTCTCTAAGAAGGGATGAAGCTGCTGATTAGTACTCGGTTTTCTAATATCTAAAGTTAGTTATAATATCCATTGAGTATGATCAATGATCACCTTGTCTTCGATTGCTGTTAAAAGCGCAAACTTTACTCACTAAAGTACAAAGCGTAGCGGGCGTTGGTAAATCTGGATTAATGAGAACATGTTGGCTTCAGCTATGTTGGCACTGTTACGACAGCGCATACTACGTCTGCATATCAATGAGGATACTGCTTTGACTGAATTTTGATGGAAATCGGAAAAAATTTTGTGGGTTAAATAAAAAATTGTAACGGAATTTTAAAACCACCTGCTTCATGGAATGGCTTCCGGCTGCATGTCAAATATAATTCCACAACCCGTTTAAAGTGAAATTGAGGAGAATCAACATTCGAAAAGCGGTTAAAAGTTTGGTTACGGATAGATGGTACGGTGGGACTGGAATAATATTCTTTTTGGTTCATATCTAAATTTCTGATATTGTTTCACGTAGAAAGGCTGGTTTAATTCAAGTCCTAGTAGTGCAGGGATTTACATTCTTTGAAACAGCAACTGGAAAACAGGAATATGTTAGCACTTATGTCGGTATACCAGGACATGCGGTAATTGAGGAAAATAAGATCCGATCATCAACTATTGATCCGAAAACGTTCTGTGGAGTCAGTGTCGTGATTAAGCGCTAGACGATTTCTAAATCAACTATACATTTTGGCACAACGTTCCAGCGTTAAAGCAATCTAAAAGGTTGGTCACAATTTGGGTTCAGGTAACCGCAGCATAGCTAAGGTTGTTGTCTACCACTCAGCCATTGGTCATTATAAAACATTTAGCAACTTTAGATTCAGATAGTTTTCTTATAATATGCGCCAATGATCGTATTGAAATCGCTGGAGACTTTAATCTTCCGGATTAAGATGTTTGATGCTGTGACCACTTTCCGTTTTCATATACAGACAAAAATGAGATTGGCATGCGTTTTGTTCAGTAACTGTGTGCAGAGTACGGATTTACCAAATATTTAATGAAGATTTTTGTTATTTATTTGATTTTAGAGTCACGGAAGAGGAGGGAGGTACCCATTTACCATATGGTTTAGACATTTTGATGATTCTGTGTTCAAGACTGTTTGTCCTTTCACGTTATATCGTATTATTCCTCTGATATCGTATTATTCCTCAATTACCAACCCATTCGTTTGTCGGCCAATGAGCGAATTTTCATTCGCTGGACGACTATAGTCATAAATTATTTTTGGATTATTCTTAGTGTTAGTTTTTCTTCTGACATAACGGTCATAGACTGTACCAGGCACATCGAATTTCTTCTATTTGGTTTCATTAGACGAAATGTTTATAGTTTTTGGAACCCACTTACTCTGTAATTTTTGTATGCAGCGCTGTTGTTCTGCATATCGTAGAGTTTGCCTTTCTGGTGTAGCTCTGATTCTAAATGTGTCCAGGAGAGTTGAAATATTTTATTGAAAGTTCAGTGATTAGATTTTAGACGTGTCGTAGCATCATTAATTTTCGTCTATACTCTGATCTAATATCTTGTGAATATTTTCGCTTCTGAACGTTGTAATGGGTATCTTCGTATTAAATTTATCTGTCTGTCTGTTTCTATCCTTGCAATCTGTTCTGGGGCTCAAGGCTCTCCTCACTCTTTCGCGGTTCACTTATCGTCCTTCCGTACGCCATTACATAGCCAAATCGAGGAAGTAACGCTTTAGATTTGGGTTTTCCTATAAATTCTGCACTCCAATAGGAGATCATAGATTTGTTCATTCCCACCTCCGATCGTAATCAGATGGTGAAAACTTTAACCACTGCGCCATTGGTTCCGCATTTGATTTGTATTCACCAATTTCGGTCTTCAAAAGTCCGGCGCTAGTTTTAAACTTGACGTCATCGATATCGGGATTTCGAGGTATTCTGGAGAATCTGAGCCTTTTGAAAAACGATCCGCCAAAAATTTTAAAATTACGTGTGCTGAATAAGTTCGAATACCTCGACACGCTTTATAATCTGAAACTCAAAAAGCTGAACGATTAAATAAATCTGGATACAGCAGTAAAATTCAGTCAACATTACGCAGGTGTCTCTAAATAATATTATGCAGATTGGTTTTATGTAAATGTGTCAAATTCGAATTTAAATTTGATTCTAATCAGGTTTAGCTTAAAAAAGTTGATTGTTATTTAATTTGCAATTAAGCTTTTTCAGTCTGCATAAAAGCTTCCGCAATTTTGTCAGCTTAGCATAAATGAAATACCATAGGTTGTGTGTTAAGCCGGCTTTTCAATATTTATCGTAACGCAGTGTTTCGATTGCTATTGGTGATTGTAACCAAAAACATTCAGACAGTATTGGTTTTCACGACAAGTTCGAAACTGGTTCGAATTTTGGATGAGACCAATAAATTATCATACTTCAGTGACACGTTAGCATTTGGCGAAATTTGATATGCAAAAGTTAATTTGTTTTGTGTATCGAGATACGAAAATAAATTTATTGTATCACCTTATAAGAGATGCGCGGATTTTACGAAGCTTTTATATACTCGTATATACACAAAATGGCTTAAACAAGCTGTATACTTATATGTATACGTAGATTGTGTGAAGATCGAATTATTTGATGGTCCAATCTTGCGAGAGCAATCAGGTTTCATTCAAGTTTTCGTTAGACAAAAACAAAAATTTGAATAAGAAACAAAAAATAATTTGCCGTTTCTAATCTGTAAAGTATTTTATCTCAATCGACGCATTCGAATTATAGATAAAATTAGTTTCACCTTGACTAATATCGTTTATAAAGACTCTACGAGTTTATCAGCCAAAATATATAGTTATGATCTTATATAAGGATTCTAAATATGTAGATCATCGCTATAATGTCAAGTGGCATCGAATTGAAACGCGGAAATGATATACTTTGAGGAGTCAAGTTTGGATGAGTGTGTGTGTGTGAGAGAGTCCGATGATCAGAATCAATAAAATATAGTTTATATACCAAAACAATGTCGTTAAAAACGAGATCAGAATGAAATATTATATTCATAAAGCGTTTTATAGCTGCATTAATCTATAGAGACTATAAAAGTATAAGAAGAGATCCGCGTGCTAATTTATAGCTTATCGCTTTTTGAAAAAATCTTTGCATAGCCGATGGAAATCGGGAGTGTTACATTAAGCAAACAGGCGTGCATGTTCTTATACATGTTCTTTCAACTCCATATAATCTTCTGGCGACAGTCACCATCTATTTCAAAAACATCTATTTCAACATTGAAGTGTGCAAATGGTGCTTTGGTGGTGGATCCATATTTGCAGGCCGACTTACTGGCAAGCGTCTTCACTTCGAATTCGACCTTAGTTGTCCCGGATAGTGTTACGCCTCCATCAACTCCATATTGTGGTTCCAAAATGGATCCTGTCAACATCTCGGAGAAAATAGTCTTCAGAAACCTGAAGGCGCAATAGACATAAATAAGTCCATCGGACCTGACGAAATTCCTGTTCGAATAATGAAGGAGTTTGTCAGTGACTTGACTCCAATATTAACTAAAATCTTTCTCATTTATTATAAGCAAGGTAATACCCGAACGCCTAGAAGAGTGCGATGGTGCAACCGGTCCTTAAACGTGATTGTGATAAAATTGACCCTTCAAACTACCGGTCAATGTTTTTGAGAAATGCATTAACCAACAACTGGTGAATAATCTTGAGATTAATAAAATAATTTCAGATAAACAATATGGCTTTTTCGAAATGGATTCCATACAACACTATTCCATACACAACCGATCTCTTGACGTATGTTGTAAACAAATAAAATCTCGGCCTTGAGCACCACAGAGAAGCCTTTGTAATCGTTTTAGATATATCCAAGGCTTTTGACAAGGTTTGGCATGAGAATCTCATTTGAAAACTTGGGGCATACGGCTTGGATTCTATGATCATCAAGTGGATAAAAAGCTTACTCAAAGACCGAAAGATCAACGTTGTGCTGAATGGGAGATCATCAACGACACACTCCCTATAAGCCGTAGTCCCTCAGGGATCAGTTTTTTCACAAACTTTGTTTTTGTTATACATTAATGATTTGTTGGATAGCACTGTGAACCCTATCCACAGTTTTCTTGATGATGCAACATTGCACTCTTCTATTTCATTCGAGGTAAAGCCTGCTCCTTCAGAGTTACACAGTTAACGGCTGCTTGGTGTTCAGATAAGCAACAATTTAAAATGGAATGAAAATATTGTAGCATTGGCCAAATCGGCTTCACGTAAACTCGGGTTCCCCAATAGATGTAGACGGTGCCATCCGAATAATACGAAACTCCAGACTTACGAAAGATCCAGATTCCAGACTTACGAAAAATCCATACTGCGTGTTCTATAAATTAATAAATGGTAAATGTTCTCGAGAATTAAAGGACAAAATACCACCATTTGTTACGCCAGCACGGATAACACGAGGAACGGTTGATGCACACAAGTTTAAGGCAGCTATCAACCTTTACTTGAAAGATCGCGTATTGGATGCAGAAGCTCTGCCCGTTACAAGCAGCTTAAAGTCTAAAAGTCCGCCCTGCACCCAATTAAAACTAAACGTTAAAAAAAGTTGCAAGTCAACACAGATTGATGCTTTCAATTGTGGTGTAACAGGATGATATTTGGAATATAATGAGTTTGAATTATGACATAAAGAAGATACGCATCGTATAATGGTAAGATTGAGAAAACATTATGCTTAGGCTCGATATTTTAGGCCAAGTATTTTTACATTTGGAATTTAAGTTACGGTCGAGAAGGTATTGAGAATCCTCGTCGGCATTGAAACCAATACAACCACCCAATCCCGCAATAAAGACCGATCGACGTCTAAGTCCTACGATCACGAACTATTTTATCGATTACAGGGTGGACAATGCTCTAAGAAAATTGATTTAAAGGATATTTACTTCCAAATAGAGATGCCGACCGCGAAAGAGATAAAATTTCATGGTAATAAATACACCAGATGCGGGTTGTATCAGTTTCAAAGATTGAACTTCTATCGCTCTGGATAATTTTCAATGTGGCTAATGCAACGATTGGCAACAGATTTAGATTTGTGTGTGGCCTATAAAGATGATAAAGTTATATCCGAGAAGTCAGACGGCAATCATCTTAAGAATCTGGAAATGATATTACGAAGATATAGGAAGAAAAGCTCTAAATGCCAGAACATTAAAAGTCGATAAGAAGTACTCGATTTTTGACACCATGCATTGTCTTAATGAAAGAGAGCCTAGTGGAAATGTTCCACCTTATACGGCCAATACTCGTGTTGTTGGTCTCTTAATATGGTTTTTATGTAGCTAGTAAGAAATTGTTTAAAAACGTCTGCAAGCTGGCGGTGTCTTTAACCGTTTAAATTTCAATAAATAACATTTCCAATGAGAAAACACTTTTAAAAAAATCGCCTACTTATATTAGTGACAGATCTTTTTCACATATACGGTGTACATGCGGATGGAACCAAATAGCACATCACGCCCTCTTCTATGATGTTTGAGAAGATTCAACCATATACTATAGCCAGATAGAAAATGAAGCCTTATCGATGACCTGCCCTGTGCGTGGGGGCATCCATACTTCGTAAATATTTAGAATGAAACATAAGAGCCATAGAATACCACCACAGTATCAAAAGCTTGTCCGGTAGCGCTTTTGGCCTTATAACATGTATGAAAGAGTATCGGCTGGAACTCGTAGTGCACCAAGAAACCAGATAACATAAAAATGGAGAGCATGTGTCCCAATGCAATACGTTGCTTCACAGTGGAGACAACCTCGGAAATCTTGGATTTAGATTTCTCATTGGATCACAGGTAAAAATGTTGTGATAAACTTCCAAGTAACCGATAATCGAATGTGTAAGCTTACACATTGGATTAGCCAACCTGTCAATTGGCTGTATATATGTGCCCACTGATGAAGCCAATCTCAAGATCAAGACTTATTTTACAACAATTTGGATAATCTGATTGGTGACTTTAATGCTAGAGCTGACATAAATCAGACCGACTTATGTAATAATATATAGATCCCGACACGAAACTGCGTAAAACATCCCATAGGCAGTGACTATTATCTGGCCACTGTTAAGCTACGATGGAAATTTTCGTACAAGTCATGGAGGACAGGAGAATATACAACGCGATTCTCCTGTGAAGGTCTGATAAATGAAGAAAATATCAAGATCTTGTCAGCAATAGCATTTTACGATCTAATTACTAGTCTGATGAAGTGAACAGTGTCTGGGAAGTATTGCAAACCTCGGTTGTCGATGCTGTCCAGTACACTCTCGTTATAGTTAAAACTATGTCCAAAAATGGTTTGATAAGGAGCCTCGTTTTTCTTTTGAGCAACGAAATATAGCAACGAAATAATAATGAAGTGCAGACTCGATTTACAATAAAAAAGAAACAAGGCAGTTCTTGCTAGGAGGACAGCTAAACGCATTTGTAGACACAAAAAGCGCGAATTGTGGAAGGCTAAGGCCTTAAGAGTACAACAACTCGGCAATGAGCCCAATTCGTGTGGTTTCTTTAAAGGAATCACCGAATTGCACCATACCTTAAGATCTCGGTCAACTATCATCCGGGATCAGGATGGAAACCTCTATGTTAACGTCGATGTGGTACTAGATAATTTTCCACATGTAACACAAACTGTGTTTGAATACCCTGAAATACAAACCGCAGAGATGTTCATTGAGGACCCATCCTATGAGGAATTCACCATGGCCATGAAGAGATTAAAGAAAAATCGTTCACCAGGAGTTGAATGCATTAATTCAAAGCGCTTTATATTCGGTGGGCTACCCTTGTTCGATTGGTATGGCAAAACGAAGTTATGCCCAATATCCAAGAAGGATGATAGCTTGAAATGAGAGAATTATCGCGGTAAGGCTGGCAATTGGGCCTTATATCCTCTACGTCAACTTCTGAAATTTAAATATTTTCCAAATACGGATAAGCTGAAATCGTACAGAGAGTTGATAAGACCCGTTGTCATGTATGAACGTGAGAGTTAGACCTTGATAGATGAGTAAACGTGACGTTGATGGCACATAACGTGTTCCTTTCAATCATGAGATCAGGATTTTAATGTAAATTCCTGATCGAAACCGATGGAGTTAGATTGTTGATTCGGTACGGGTCAACAATCGTCTGGAAAAGCCTTGCACCACTGATTATATCAGATGGTAAAAAATTGTAATCGGGATTTGAACCCGGTACCTCTCGCTTAAACTATACCGTAACCACTGCATCATTTGGTTGGTATTCAAAACCTTCTTACATTGCCAGTCAAACTTATTTATTAACACAATACTTTACCTTCACAAGTTATATAAGAAACCGAACGTCACAATTTCGGTCAAAAACATTAACATATTTGGGCTTTTTGCCAATTAACGTTATATTATAAATCTGACATAATTAAAAACAAATTTTGTAGTGATTCATCGCAAGCCGGATTCTGTTTAGAAATGCCAATTCTCATATATAATTTTCCTAATTTTTTCAATTTTTGTTGCGTTGATTCGTATCATTCACCTTTTCAATTCGATCATCGCGATATTTATACATAAACAACGATTCAAAATTTTGAATAAATCAACAAACCGTCGAACGTTTATTTATATTCTGACCAATAAATATGTATTGATCGAGTCATGGTTAAACGATTGACAATATATGGTAAATAGAGTACATGGGTGATGACCGATGAAGGTTGACCGAGAGAACCTTGATCGTTTCAATAAGTGTTCACCCGAAATTGAAACATCGCATCGTGAATTTTGATGCTACCTAATTGCAGGTGAATTGATTTCCCGTCGAATAAATTTATAATCGCATGGCCGTTCAATTGATGTACATATGTGTGTACTCGAGCTGAATATACTATACGAGTATATATTCAAATGAGCAATAAAATTCAATTTCACCTAAAAAATGTACTCAAGGTAGTTCATTACCAAATACGCATCGTATCGATTATACATACATTGTACATTTTCAAAATACCACATAATTCCGTAAATACTGTTTTTGTTGTTTTCATTTAAAATCTTTAAGATAGTCGATATGGCCTTGCTATCCATAAACGATTTTATCCATCTCACATACTTATGTTAATCAGGCACGAAATCGTCGCATCGTCATCGGTATACATATAGTTGGCTGAAATTGTTGTTGTCATTTTACTTCATTTTCAACGATTATGTTAATTAATCGCGACTTTAATTAAATTCCGATTTCAAGTCAAATTGCTGCGATTTTTATGTGCGATCTAAAATCGATTGAACATAGCGCGGTGTATAGTCTTAGATACAACAATGTTTGGTTTAGAAATACCTATGTGTGTGTGTGTCTGTATGTATATATGCTTAAGGCAGGCAGACATATAAATATTACGATCAAAGGTGTTATAAATTATGTGTTCGCAATTTTCAATTAACAAAATTAGGGCATGCTCAGAGCGTGAATGGTATAATTTCACTTTAGCTGCCTTGATCTAATTATTCCTTTATACCCGATATCAGGAGCGCTCAATAATTCGAAAATTTCCTAAACATTAATATGAATATTCAAATCACATGACCAATTATCGGTAGCCAGCACTAGCACTGAAGAAACGGTATCATTGAACGGCTTCAATAATATGACTCTATACACATGCTGAGATGGTTTTGATCTTTTCGGTCAAGCGGAAATTGAATGACGTCATCATTAGATCGAAACCAGGTTAGCGAATACATTAACACAGATCAAAGAATGGTGACCCCAACCTTATAATACCTTATGACACAACCTCCCAAATTTCACAACCACCTTTGTCCTACCTCATACGAAAAATAACTTCTCACAATGGAATTGGCTACCTCCTATCAATGGTGGTTTGTGATTCCCTCTAGGGGGGAGCTATTCAACCCATATTTCTAGAAAATTGTCTCCATAATTGGCGGGGAAATATATTTATTATCCAGGGAGGGAGTAATGTGGATCAAATTATAACACGTAAATTGTGATTTGTAGCACTGTCGCACCACCATCATGCTTTACAACTGTTTTGCAAGGACGTTGCGTGAGGGATGACATTCGCGACTAAAAGTCGTTGATTTCCTTGTATTGCAGTTATTAAAACTGATTTGGATGGGAAGCCAAAAGAATTATGTCCACTACTTATAGCTTCTCTGTACTGCAATAAAAATCCTCATCACCTTTCGTTTTTTCAAAGCCACTGCTAGTCATAAAGGCTTTCTATTTCGTTTGAGCCTCTAGTTAAATTGTTTAAGTGTCTTATGGGGCGAAAATTAGATATCTTGTATGTAATCAACTGCATAGTTTGTCAATTCAGGTTACCAATTAGTTACCAATACTGGATAATAGCTAGCTAGATTAATTCTGACTGGAATGCTTGCTCTTCAAATTCTTTCCATGTGTTTAATTTTTTTCATGTCCCTCAAGCTCGATTGTCTATTCTGTCCCAAACGAACTCTTTCAGTCCCGAAATCTATTTATTAGTGAATAGGAGCAGTATCTTGTCCACCTAGAAATAACCAGAAGAAACCGAATTATTTGAATATCCTCCAACATTTCGATGGAAGATTTATACTAGGGGGTGATTTTAATGCAAACATGTTGATTCTAGGCTTACAACAACCAAAGGTAACGAACTTAAAAATGCAACAGTAGAAATGGGATGTAACGTCCATTCCACTGGCAAGCCAACATATTGGCCCACGGATGCAGGTAAAACTCCTGATCTTTTGGATTTCTTTATATCAAAACAAGTTTCATCAAATTTTATTGAAGTAGAGGATAATTCAGATATGGACTCTGATCAGTATGTAGTGATACTTTCCTTACGCAACAAGATAATAAGAAAGGAAACGAGACCAACTCTTGCCAATAAAACAACTGATTGGGCGAGCTTCAGATCTGAAGTAGAAAATAAGATCAACTTACAAACACGACTTTAAACTATTCAGGAACAACCAAGAAGTCCATCTGATAAGACGATTCTAAATAACAAATCACAACAGCTTAAGCGAGAAATTCAGAAGCTAAATGAAAAATCGTTTTCTGTCTGTCACACGACGTCTGTCATATAATTCAAACAGAACTGGGATATTTACTGGTTCTATTCTTGGACTTCAGATACATTTTCCAAATCCACCGTGGCGAAGACAACCAAAGTGATCAAAGTGATTGTTTATATATCTGTTAAGAAATAACGTCACGAGCTACGGATGGGTCAGGTTCCACAAAAGAAAAGATGCATTAACAAACTGGCTATGTCGATTCAAGGTATAGTTATTGTCTGCCAAATAAGTTTCGAACAAAAAGTTTTAGAGCTAATAGCTATTGAATCCGATGAAATCCTATATCAGATGAAAATGCAGACATGCCGATCTCTGCAGTTTATCTATATACAAAGATATGGTCTTACAGCTACAGAAATTTCCGCCTGAAATTATAATTTCCGCAGGATTCAGTATGTGTAGCTTGGCACTGCCAGATTACTGATAAGCTTGATTTTCCAATTCTAATTTATTATTTGATTTGGAATGAAGTTTGAAACAAGTGTGACGATTAAAACAACCTGGCTATTTCTCGTTATAATAGTAGGCTTCCAACCTACCTCAGAAATAAACCGGTTTGTACCAAGAATGAAACGAAGGATTAAATAGCAGTTACTACACTTACTCACTTGTAAAGATAGTTTTTTAGAGGTTCACTACTTTGAGTTGGAAACACTGCTTTGTTTGACATTTCATCATGAATAGACTTACATCAGGGCAACTTAAAACTTTTCGTCCATTTTATGGCGTACATAATCGTCCTTCAGAGGGGCTATATCAAATGACAATAGATCGTGTTCGAGCCACGTTTACTTTTAAATATAATGTGAATTCCGTGAGACGCCGAACATTGCGCACTAAAGAAGCTGTTACCGCTGTGCAGGAAAGAATTGAAGAAGATCCAAATCCATCAATTCGTCGCCATTCTCTGCAACTAGGGTTGTGTCCTTCCACTTTATGGAAAATTTTGTGCAGAAATTAAAGCCAAATTGATGTTGATGTTGAATTTCCATTCAAAATTTTGTTCTCCGATGAAGCCAATTTTTGGTTAAGTTGGTACGTAAATAAGCAGAATTGTCGCATTTGGAGTGAGGATAATCCACAAGCTTTTGACGAAACACCATTACACAACAGAAAATTACTGTTAAGTGCGCATTAGGGGCTGACGGAGTCATTGGTCCATATGTCGTCAAAAACGATGATGGTCAGAATGTCACTGTCAATGGTGAGCGGTATACGGACATGATTAGAAACTTTTTCGTACCTCGATTAGCTGACATCAACCTTGCTCACATGTGGCTTCAACAGGACGGAGCATCCGATATTACCAATAAATGACCTTAATGTGTATTCAGTCTCATGCGCTCTAGATTAATGATATAAGCAAGAAACATTCAGTCATTTTTTGATGATGGTGGAAGTTGACTTGTATAATTTGAGTATTCGATTGTTTCAACTCATCAACACACTCAACAGTTATTTAGGAAGCCACAAAGCGGACACATCGCAAATATTCCACTCAATATAATCATTTTTTTCAGCTTAGCTATCTTCGTATTAAAGATTTGAAAATAAGGTACGTGAGCTTCAGATTATTGAATTCTGCAGAAATTGAAGCATAAGCTGTTGGTTAGCTTGAGTTTATTGCTTTCTCTTTAAACATGACCCCTAGTATGTATCGAGCCCAAATATTTCCAAGTCTACTGATTGCATAAAGAACCAGAAATTTAAATGGTTCCAGAACCAACCTTATTTTGGACAAGTCGAAACAGAACGAATATTTTCTTGCATTAGTTAAAAGAAGGTGGATGTTTTTCCCAACTTCCTTCAATAAGCAGATGGGAAGTTACTACACTTGTGGGTAATTCGTCGGCTTCAGACAGAATATGTTATCGCATTAATAGCTCTTGAGCCACGTTAAGAGCTCTTGCAACAGATTCATTCTACGATCTCTATAGTTTCCCATTTAGTTTTCAAACGGAATACTATATTTGTGGAATTCCACAACAGTGACCCATATTTGATTTACTTCACTAGCCAAATGACTTATTTCGGTAACTTTAAAATGTTCTTTACATTATATGGGAAAACATTAAAACCAAATATTTGCAACCAGGCAGACTTTAGTATAGCAACAGATACTACTGAAGTGCTGGGAAGTGGAACAAAATAATTACCTCTCTGGTTCCTTTCCCACTTCTGTCGACCTTAATATTGGACGAAATTCTTTGAATTCATATTTTTAAAAAAATTAAAGGTGAAGTTTAATAGTGAGTTTTGTGAATGAAATTACTTTCTGTTTGCATCTTGAAGTTGAAATTGCCAACCAGATCGTCGCGACTAACAAAACGTGGCTTAAGACTAACTGAATAAAAGTTGAGCGATTTTTGTGATCTTGGAATAAAAGAAGTGACACTATCTCAAATATCTCGGCGTTAGAATAGATTCCAAATTATGATATTTAAATAAAATTGTATTTTTGCAAGTGCGAATGTGTTGGCACCATCAACCACAATTTCTCGTTCAGCCACTACAGATTGATATGAACACATGCGATGCAAGTCACAATGGGCTAATTGAGCCTGGATGACGGGGTTTAAAAACATAAGGGGCTATTTTTGTCGATTGGTGAGTATTTTAATTTCAGTGCTTAAGGCAGTGCCAATTGCAAGAGTGAATGAACACGTCAAACGTGTGAATGATCACATTTTTGAGCTCCTGTTGAAATGAATAATGCATGGGCCGACCCATCTTCCATGTCAGTACTATCGACTGGCATGGAGCTATGCAATTTCGTACAAATGGCTAGGTATTGGCTTAAAGTAGGACGCAAATAAGCACACCGCAAAAGAGTTGGGAGAGCCTTGAGAACCAAAACAGATTACAAAGATAGCAACAGACAGACACAGTATTTTAACGATTACTGGCGGATATGGCGCAGAAACAAATACAGTGAAATATCCTACTAAGTAGATAGTGAGTTTGCGAGAAATAAAATCACGGACTGGTCAGAAAGCACTGTGATGTAAAGATTTATATAGAAGACCTTCTTACGTATTAGCAGTTTGGACAATATTCCACAAGTTGCTGATCTGTATTTAATTTTTACCGGAACGGGAGCAATTGGAAAACCTTTTTAGCTAAACCTCAACAGATGAGAATTAAAGCATGTGTTGTTACACGACTAGTAAAACCATGTTGGCAGAATTGCCGCATAGGTGTCGTAATAAAGTAGGACTAAGACTCTGATTATAAATCGCCAAGATAGTGGTGCCTACTCTATAAGGCCTTCGACAGAAGTTGCCAGATTGTGAAATTCGTTTTCATCTGAAAGCTGTATATATAAAGCAGCGCCAGATTGTCTCTCGGTTTTGAACTAAGTAATTATCATAAGTCGGTCTGCTATTTAAGGCAAATTACAGTAAACAGTTAGCTCTTATAGTCGGGATTTGCATTTTTATTAAACAAATTCTAAGAAGTTTATTATAAGATCCAAAAAGCAAGTAAACTTTCGGTCTGTTTTCAATTTTTATGATATAATCTCAACTTTTGATATTTCAAAGAACAACAACAACCACAACTGTGTATGAAACAAAAAAAAACTGGTCTTCAATTAATTAAAGTATGAGCGCGATACACACACGCTCTATAAATAAAATCTTTATTTGGTTAAGATAAGGTTTTAGCAACAAAAAAAACAAGTTCTTGAACCGTAATACATAAATTAGCATAACAGTGTTATATAAGACTGCACAGCCAATAAGGCGACGCATCATGAATGTTTTTGTATAACATTCCCATGATGTTAGTTATTCGATTGAAAAACCATCAAGGAAGTATGTCTTCGAAACGTATATGATTTATGATTAAGAAATATCCGGGTTTTACCTTCATCTCAAATTTATTGTTTCAAATACCGATTGATCTATCCAAGTATATGAATGATTTCTAATTGATGATAATCTCTTTGTACAATACTACACACACACACTCTCAAACACTCATACAAAATCTAGAATTATGAAATTTTGACTTCTGGCGGTTTTTACTATTATAATTGTGTTTGTCACGAAACTCAAAACTTTAAGTCTTTGAAAGCTCTTTGTATATACTATTTAACTCGAAGACACACAAAGTATATGCATAACAGCAAAACAAAAGACTTACATCTAAAATGTTGAATGATGAAGCGATGAACTTGATGTCAATACCCCAAGGTATATAAATGATATGTATTGATGTTGAAATTTATGTCTTGAGCTCATACGTACTTAAGAATTTAATTCGGAAAGTTAATGATAATCGAATGATACAATAACGAACACATCTGGATCCCCTGTCGAGTTTAGAATTCATGGACCGTCCCATCTTCCATGTCAGTACTATAGGCTGACATGGAGCTATGCAATACGCAGATGGTTCTACGAAAATCGAAACTATAGCCTACATAAAGTGGTATCACAACGAACCATCGCCAGTCTAAGGTAGCAGCCACCCAACAAAAAGAAATAACCATCTCTATTGAGAAAACACTGATGGATTGTCTTTTCTCCATTATTCGATTGGTATTAAGTTCTCATCTACACAGTAACCGGTCATTTAATAAGTCCGTAGTATGACACATAGATGGGGTTCCTAGAATTTGTTCCATATGATTTTTATTTAGTACTAACCTTTAAACGATACGTGTACAATTTTGACAGCAATCTGACTTTTGATTCGTGAGTAATACCATTTTGTGTGAAGCAACTATTGTTTTTGAAAAACAAGTGGAAAAAGTGAGTTCGAGTTTTAATGAAGAATTGCTGATGATGATACAGTTATTCCAGACAACATTTAAAAAAATACAAATTGGTTATGAACGATAGCAAATTGAAGGTGCACGAGCTAGCTGACATTAGATGGAAGTGTTTTTACCATTTTACACGAACAAGTGATATAGAAAAGTTGGAAAATCGCTATACTCGTTGTATCACCTAGAGGCAACTATGTTGAAAATAAAATCGAGTTTTGTCAAAATTTTGTTTTTTTCTTACTTGTTTGTTTGTTTTTATCTCTACAATCTGTTTCGGGGTACGAGGCACTTCCAATTTTTTCGCGGTTCGCTTACTTACGTTCTTACCTTACGCCATTACAGCCAAATCGAGGACGTACGGCTATAGGTCCGATTTACGTAGAATCATCTGCACATTGCATAGCTCCATGACAGCCTATAGTACTGACATGGAAGATGGGTTGGCCCATGAATTCTGCACTCCAACAGGGGGTCATAGATGTGTTCATTCACACCATCGATCGTAATCGTATGGTGAAAAACCCCTTTACCATCCCGCCCCTATCGGGATTCGAACCCGGTACCTCCCGCTCCAAATGCCGCAGCTTTAACCACTGCGCCTGGGCGATTTTTTTTTCTTACTTATCCTATGGATTTATTGAATGTCCTGTTATACACTTATGGACAAAAAAACGCATAATCAGTGTTTTTGAAATAACGAGTAGCTTAATAATTGGTTTTATAAGAGTCAAAACATCATCTTTACCATTTTTAAAAAAATTGAGATAATTATGTCATTTTGTTACTCTCAAAAAACTCTAAAAATTGAGAGAAATATCAGTTTTAAAATCATACGTTTTCTCGTGTAAAATCGCGCAGATATAGTATGATTGGTTTCAAAACCATTTCTTTTTTTATTTTGACTGTTTGAAAACTTCACCTTTTTTGACAAACCCTTTAGTTGCAAAGCTTTACCTTTTCCTGTAGGGAAATTTCATAATATTACTTCATCGGTTTCAAAACAGTTCTTTTCCGAAAAAAATACGTTTTGAGTAACGGTAATATTTTGACAAATTCACACAATTTTTAAAACTTCAACGAATGTGGCTGGTAGTTTATTTTATTCAGCACTTAACATTGTTTTATATTAAAAATAAGTGATAAATCCTGTTCATTTTATGAATATGGATTGACAATGGTCGGTCGAGAAAACACAAAATAAACAAAACCAATTGGAAAAGTGAAATCGCAAAACAGAACAGGTGAGCATTTTACTTAAATTTATGGACTAAATAATTTTATTCCGTCAATCATTACCTATAATATGCTACATTTTGTCAGGTATAAATCAAAGCGATCAAAGATAATCAAAATTAAATACAAACAAAATCGTGGTGCTGACGCAATTTCGTTTTGTAAGGGGTTCTATAAAGCCCGCTCAAAATTAGAGCAAGATGCATTTCTTCTAATGTAAAATACACTCTCCAAAGTATACTAATAGAATAAAACATGGATCAGGCAAAAAGTTTTGTGTAGAACATTTTTTTCCAAAAAAGATGGCAAACTTCTGAGAGTTTGCCAAAGCACTTTTTTGGGTATACTTAATATAACAAAATTAAGAATAAAGGGTGTATGTACGCGTCATATGATCACTGGATCGGCACCTGTTGAACGAAGAGGAGGCGACAGAAAAACCAACAAGTTCTTGCCCAAAAAAATACAAATCATTAGTTTTATAAAAAAATAAAAGGTTCTTGAAATCCATTATTGCCGCTCTAAGAACACGGGGCGACAGTATTTACCATCTGCGTTATCAATTAATGGTATGTACCGCACAGTTTGCATAGTGAAAATCCAACAACCGACATTAAAAGAAGCTTCCTTCGGCATATTTTTAATACTAATTTTAATATTGGATTTAAATCACCGGCCACTGATGTATGCTCCACATGCTTGTCACTTCAAGAGAGGATAAAAATTGAAAAACAACCACAACAAAAAAATTTGTTATTAATTGAAAAACGAGTTCATCGATTACGAGCAAAAGCTTTTTTTCGAGTTGGCGAAAAAGGAGTTTCAAAACATGCTCACCTTTAGTTTTGATTGCCAGAAAAATATGATTCTTCCGAAACTATCGAAACAGGCAGCTAACTACAGACGTCAGGTGTATCTGTATAATTTTGGTATAGTTAACGGGTCCACCAAAGCTTCTCTAACTACAGATAACGTATTTTTTTTATATGGTATGAAAACGAGCGTCCGAAAGGTGCAAACGAAATCGCGTCTGTTGTGGGGAACCTGCGACGGTTGTGGGGCCCAAAACGAAAATTCAATTATGATGGGTATGTTAATGTTTTGGCTACGAATTAATGCTCCAACCCGGATAGAAAAGCTTGAAATAATACTTCCCGTCCCTTGACATTCATTTACACCCCCAGATCGGGCATTTGCTTTAGTGGAAAAAAAAGTGAAAGCCCGAGAAACCTTAAAGAAATTTATAAAGAACAAGGAACTATAATTAGATTAGGAAGGGATCGGTGTCCAGTAATGGATTGGAAAACCCAAATCGCAGAGTTTTTTAAACCGACAGGGCAATGGCATTTCAAATTTAACTCGGCTAAACGATTTTTTATAAATAAATCAAAAAAGTCTGGTAATATTCTGATTCGAGGAGAACCAAACCACAATTTGAATATTGGAACTGCTAAATCAGTTTTAAAGAAAAATAACATTTTAAAAAATATGAAGCCACTAAGCCAGCCACTAAGTATAAAACCAGAAAAGAAAAAGGATGTGGAGCATCTTTTAAATAAACATTTTGGAGGAAACTGGCGAATGCAAGATTCTCTAGAATTTTATAAAATTTTTTTCGATAATACCATAACTACATCGGTTAGATATCGAAAACGATGAAATCTGTGAAATGCTAGAAGTAGAAGTCGATCTAAGGATCTAAACAAACGAAAACGTATTTTTTATTTTTCTTAATAGTATTTAAATAAAATGAATTGCAATTAACGAAATTATTTTCTGTATTTTATTATTGTATAAACTATATGTATATATTAAATAAGAATCAATTTCTGGATCATTCATTTTCAAAATGTTCCTTTTCCTGAACTATTGGTTTCAAAATGTGTGTTTCCCATAAGTTTGCTGCAAACAATAATCTTTTATTTTTTATTTATGTTTTTATGGAAAAAGTATACAATTTATTTTAAAAACATTTAATGTTTTGTGATTGCAAAACCAGTATGAAAAACATTTACAATAAATATGTTTTACTTTTCCAAAGATATGCAAAATATCAGATTTTTGTGTTTTACTCCGAACAACTTGAGATGGAAAAGATAATGTTTTGATCCTATCAGACTTTATTATGATAAAATCTATATAGTATTTAAGTACTCACTGAAATAAACATGCATTAAAAAAATACTACCATTTGTTTTGTTGATTTCGAGTTTAGTACAAATTTGAGCATTTTGGCTGTTCAGTCTAAAAGTTTATTTGCAGTAAATTCTTATTTTAACCATACAATTAATTGTAAGAGTAAGGTTTTTCATTAGAAACAAATCAAAAACGGAAATAACTTATCGGCCGCAAGAAATAATTTGAGTGTTGAAGATTGCGTGAGGCCATTACATTAGTTGAAGAAGAAAGAACTCTGTGGACCAATCCACAATATCAAGAGTGATCAAACGATTCCACGAGAATGGACAGTATCATCGTCATGCTGGTAGTAGGAGAAATCGATGTACAACAGTCGCTGATGACAAGTATATTAAATTAATTTGCTTGAGAAAACGGTTCGTAACTGGATGTAGCATCAAATCTAACCTAATATGATCCCGAGATGAACCCATTAGTGAAAGGAAATTGCATCGACGAATCAAGGAATCCAATTTGACTGCAAGAAGGCCAGCCTTATATCCAGAGTTGTCTACAGCACACTGCAGACTTCGTTTAAAATTTACTCTCGAACATGAAAACTGAACAATGGGCCAATGTTTTGTTCTCCGACTAGTCTAGATTTTGCCTTGAATCATCAGACCGTCGGGTGCGACTTTATCGTCGGCCAGGTGAGCGTGTTGCATCGGCATACATTATTTCTAAACGTGCTTTCGGCGGAGGTTCAGTTATGGTTTAGGGTGGAATATCACTAACTGCAAGAGCATAGTTGGTAACGATTTCTTCCAGTACCATGACTGCGAGTGTTTAGAAACTCATGTGAAGTTCTGTGCACCATTTATCTGAGATGTATTCATGTTTATGCATGATAACGCTCGTCCACACGTCGCACATGTAGTAAAGGAATACCTTGAGGCTGTGAATGTTCCAGTAATACGTAAGCCCACTTGCAGCCCAGACCATTATCCCATCGAGCATTATGGGACATAATCGGAAGATTAATTTATGAAGTCAATGTTTCATTTTATTTGCCACAAGAACTGATCAATGCCGTATTCAAGCTTGGGAACAAATTCTTCAAGATACTGTGGCCAATTTGATAAATTCAATGCCAGAGAGGGTAAAATGTGTTATAAATGCAAGACGAGGTAGCACATGTTAAACATTTTAAGGATTAATCAAAAATCTTTTAAGATAACTTTTAGTAAATGATTTTGAAATACGAGTGAAATGTAGCTGATTTTCTTTATTTTACCAATTTCGTTAAGTAACAGTTATTAAGCTTGGAACTAATTAAAATATTTGTTTTCGATTAAATTTTATTTAATAATACAGTGAGTCACAGTGAAAATGGTCTTATCTTAATAAAAAAACAAATTTGGTTAGAAATTTCTAACAAATCAACAATGTAAGAAATAAAAATTGAATAGTTTGAAAGTTCATTTTATTCCAGTTGTAATAAAACATAAAAAATTTTAATTCAATATCAGTAACAGTAATGCTGAAAACAGGTGATCAGAATTCTGACTGCAGCGAAATTAGAATACACACGTTTATATTAAGTGAAATATATGTATTCTGCTCGAGATGTAGAATTCTCCTGCTTCATGTCTCTATTTTTAATTTCGCTGATCAGAATAAGGGCGACAACACATAAAACTAAAAAAATGTAAATCGTGACTAACTTCAAGTTGTTTTTTTCATTTATTTTTCTGTTGAAAGTTTGCTGTCAAATAAAATGGAGGAAGAAATCAACGAGTTATTTACCTGAGGGATAATGTTTTAAATGAACTTGCTGTCAAACTAAAAATACCATGAAAGTAGATTGAATATTTTATATTTAGTTTCTTGTATAAATTAAAACAAGAAATTGAAATTTTATTTAATAAAATGAAAAATTATTTATATTATAATAATGAAACTTTTTTGTTTTAGTGGATAAAGTTAAATCGCGATGGAAGATGCTGCGAGACAAATTCCAAAGAGAATTAAAAAAACAACGCAAAATCAGGTTCTGCAGCTTCTACTCCCAAAAAAGAATGGAAATTATTGCAGGCCATGATGTTTTTAATAAATGTAGAGAATGCCAACGAGAGGTAAATATAATAATTACTATTTATATATGTTATAATTTTAATATCGTGTTTTATTTTACCACTGCTAGTAATTACGAGGTGATTCCAGACGAATTACTAGAAATTGAGGAGTTGCGAAAAGTACAAAGTTGTGATGAATTATTTAGTGAGATTTCATCACTACCATCAACTTCGTCTCGAACAAACCACAACAAAAATAAGATAGACTCCGCAATCGAATCTGCCACAAGCTACATGTCAGAGATTATAACTTTGGCTGTCATAATTTCTGGCCTCACGAAAACCAAATACCCCTTTTCAACATTTTTTTAATGGTGTATTACGACAAGTGGAAGATGCAAAAGTATCTCCAGAAACATTTTTAAAAATTCAAATGGAAGTTAATAAATAATAAATTTTATTAATATTAAAAAAATTTGTTGAAATTCATATTAAGAATTTCTCTAATGTGTGACTTATTCCACTTTTAAATTCAATCAAATAAAAATTTGATATTTTAAGTTCAAAAATATTTAAGATCATAACCAAGAACATTTTAATAAAAAACGGAACGAACAGTAACACCGTCAAAGAAATAACAAAACTATTAGAAGAAATTACAAGTCAAAATTACTTTACATATAATGGAAAATTCTACTCCCAAAATGATGGTCTACCAATGGGTAGTCCTCTATCTGGAACGTTAGCCAATATATATTTAAATCATTTCGAAAATAATTACATCTTAAATAATAGAAACAAATTTTTAAAGAACATTAAATACTGGCACAGATATGTAGATTACATACTAATATTGTTTACGGGTACATCTAGACAACTGGACCAAATGCAAAATTATATAAATAATATTCACGAAAACATAAAATTCACGTTAGAATTAGAACAAAATAATGCAATTAATTTTCTGGAACTAACAATTAAAAACATCAATAACAAACACAAATTCAGAATATTTAGAAAACCCACGCAAACGGACCAAACTATACATAAAAACTCAAACCACCCATACCAGCATAAAATAGCCGCATATAATCATATGATACACCGATTAAATAAGATCCCGATGTCAAAAGAAGATTATCAAAATGAACTTAAGATAATTAAATACATCGCACATAAAAATGGTTATACCACGGCCAAAGTGGACGAGATAAATCGAAAATATATATTCAGAACCAATTACCGACAGAACACTACGTTACAATTTGATGATAATACCCAAGGAAAATACGTTATTGTGGATTATAATAAAAACACCAGCCAACATATCCAGAAAATATTCAAAAACTTTGGAAATAAAGTTGCATATACAACACATAACAAATTAGAACAACAAATAAGACCAAACAGTAACGTTACATTAGACAGCGGAATTTATAAATTAACCTGTGATGGACAGTCTCATCATTTTACATAGAACAAACCGGTAGATCCTTTAAAATAAGATTTAACGAACATATAAAGGATATCGGTAAAATGAATACTGAGTCAAGATTTGCTCTCCATATCAATAATACTTTACACAACTACACAGATATGGATACAAACTTAAAAAGTCTCTACAAGATGAATAAAAGCGACCAAATGAACAGGCTAGAAGAATTTGAAATATATAAAAACCGCAAAAATTAATTTCTACTTAACAACAAAATTAATACTATGACGAACAAACTTTACGAACTAGTTTTGAAAAATACGTCACAAAATATTATACCTTGAAAATAAAAACATTGTACCCTGGAAAAAGTATAAAAAGGCATGGAAATAAAATTTATTTTTTAGTCCATGATAAATACTGAAGATGGCAACTTGATTGCCGAAATATATTTAAAATATAGAAAATAAAAATCCACTATAAGGATCTGCTGCTCATCCTATTGTAAATGAGCTTGTACTCAAAATGGGATGTGCGTGCTTGGTGTTGACCTTTTGTAGTAAAAAATTTAAGAGGTTTTTATGCCTAATGGAAGTAATAATTTTTTTACAAGTTACTTCCATATGCGCTTTTCCTTCTTAATCAAAATTATAAGCAATATATAAATAAATAAATAAATAAATATAAATAAATTAAAATATCAAATTTTTGATTCAAATTAAAAAATTTGTTTTTAATTACGTTTTCTACATTGTTAAGATAATTTTAAGTAGTCCCTCATGGCGAATGCATCTCGAGTTGAATTATATTGTGTAGCATATCTATATTGAGGTAGTGGATTTACTTCTTGTCTCCAACTACCTTCTATAAGTTCGCCTTCATTAGTATTATGGCCGACAAAATTATTTGATATATAATTCGCCGAGTCATTCAACTTAATAAAATTGTGAAGTACCACTGTTGGTCGCGCGCATAATTTTTCCAGCGTTCTCCGGAAAGACGTTCAACGAATTTGTGAGGACCCGAGGCATAATTTTTATATTTTTCCAGCGTTCTCCGGAAAGACGTTCAACGAATTTGTGAGGACCCGAAATTTTGCAGTTAAAATATCAAATGTATTTTCGATTTTCACGCGTACTGATGATAGTCGTTTGTTGAACAATTCCTTGTCTTTTGAAAGGAGTTGCCCTTTGTTGAACAATTCCTTGTCTGTCGAAAGGAGTGTCTTTTGAAAGGAGGAGGATAATGCTGCATTAAATTATTCCACAATGGAAAAGCAGCGTCACCGATGAAATAATAAGGACAATCATCGCTTGTGTTTGGTAACACCATTGATTTTGGAATACATATGTTACCCTTTAGAATTTTATCTCCAAATATACTTTTCTGCAGTATTCCACCATCGCTCTGGCTCCCATATGCCCCAATATCAACTGCAGAAAATATATAATAGCTGTCGCATAAAGCAAGGAGGACTATACTGTTGAATATAGTTATAATACAAAGATCCAGTGTGTGAACGGCATTTAATACGAATATGTTTGCCATCAATTACTCCAACAACATTCGCCATTTTAGTATGACTATAAAAATCTTCGGCGATTTTTATCTACTCTTGTTCAGTGGGTGGTGATAAATATATGTGACACAATTTATTCCATAGCACGTCACACACTTTCAAAATAATTTCACGTACAGTTGATAGTCCGGTCCTGAACGGCCATGATAGCACCTGCCAAGCTGCACCATGCGCTAAATAATTAAAATTCAGATAAATACATTAAGCTACAACCGGCGACAGATATGCACATTGCACAATAACATAAATATAACATAATTATTTTATTGAAATAATCATATTTTATTATACCACTCATTATAATTTTTTTCGATTTTTATAAAAACAACTAAACACTTTGACAGCTCGATAACAAATAAAATAAAATTCGGCCGACGCGTCAGAAAAAAATGCTCATGTAGTTTGACTGCAGCACTGTAGGCAGTGATGCCGGCAGAAATTCTGACCATCTGTTTTCAGCATAATAAATGACATATTAAGTAAAATTAAATAAAAGTCATATCACATTGAAGATGGTCCATGTTATAAAATAATTATAAAAAGTATAAGAAAACAGTTCTAAAACTATTTCAATATTTTGTTGGAAAACCTTTCTGCTTAATGACCAGTTTTAAACGGTTTGGAGTTTTCTTGTGTATTCAGGGTTAATTTTATTCCATTCCACCAATAAGTCTCATTTTAAATCATTTTTGTTAGTAATATCACGTTTCCTAATTTCATAATACAATTTATGCCATAAATTTTCGATTATATTTAAATCAAGCGATTGTGGTGGTGTTTTGATTGTTCTAGCGCAATGATACAAGAGCCATTCTCGAATAATTCCAGCAGTGTGCTTCGGATTATTGTCTTGATAGAAATGAAAAGTATCTTTAATTCCCAGTTTCTTACCACTCTGTTTCAAATTTTGTTTTAAAATGTTTAAATATTGGAATCTGTCCATGTTTCGGTCAATAAAATGAAGATTTCCAACTCCAGCCGTTGAACACGCGCGCCACACCACCACCATGTTTCACTGTGGCTTCCGTCAGACCCAAAAAGAATAAATTTACACTCGTCCATAAATATGACATTATTCCAGAATGAAAATTCGTTCATTTGGTACTTATGGGCGAACTCCCTTCTAACTTTTTTATTTTTCTCACTAACGAAAGGCTTTTTCCTGGGAATTCTACCATTTCAACCACTTCTGCGTAGGACTCATCGAATGGTTTCAGCATTGCAATTAATTTGTAGGTATTGCTCCACCATATATCGAAGTTTTGGGTTATTCTTTGATTTGTTCACAATCCAACGTTCATCACGATCAGAAAACAGCTTTTTGCAGCTTTTTTTTGGCTTGTTAATAATTCTTTTTGTATTAATATATCTGCCAATAATATTTTGAATTTTGACTTTTCCCATTTTTATTATGCGCAATAATTAATTTTTGCAAATCAATTGACGTGTGGGGCCCATTTTTATAACAAAACTAAGCAAAAACGTATTCACGGCTAGTTTGCATTTAAGTGCATGCAGTAGAGCATAAAAACAATGAGAAGAGAGGAGAAAAGAAAATTTTGAAAAATTATCCCTATCTGAGAAATTTTTAGATGGACTATTTTCATTGTGAGGTTATTTTTCACTCTTTGGTTCATTTGTTAATTGCAGTTAAGTTTTGCTATTAAATTCATATTTTTCTTATTTTTTTTTAAATAAAAGTATAATAAGCTGCTATACATATACATTTGGTTTGGTGTATTGTTTGATTTTTTAGAAATTTCTAACCAAATTTGTTTTATTGAACCATTTTCACTGTGACTCACTGTAGATATTTCGTTGAGAATTCCCCTTATAAACGAAGCAAAAAGAAATTATGCATTTTTTTTGTTCATAAGTATATACAGGGTGTCCGCCGGGAAGGTATACTACTTTGTTTGGCCGCCATTTTGGTAAACGTTAGCCTTGATAGTTTAAGTTTGGCAGTCGTGAAGTTGACACGTTGCAAATTTATTATGGAAAAATATTCGATAAACCAACGTGGTTTAATCGTTAAAATATTTTATCATATTTTATCAAAATCAATCATCGATTACTGTGACGATGAGAAAGTTACGTGAAATTTTTGGGAGAAACAACGTGCCAACAAAACGCATTATTTATCGTGTAGTGAATGATTTCGAAGAAAGAGGGTCTGTAGGTGATAGGCCCAAGCATGGGCCACAACGTACTGCAAGATCGGCTGAAAACATTACTGCTGCTCGAGAAAGAGTTCAAAACAATCCATCAACCTCAATTCGACGCCATGCTCAGGAGCTTAGTCTTCAAAAAACAAGTATGGCCACAATTTTGCACAAGGATTTGCATGTGTTTCCATTTAAAAATCAGTTGACACAAGAGCTTCTACCATTAGACAATTTAAGCCGCCGTACATATGCCAAAAGGTTGTAACAGCTGACAATCCCGATTTGAATCATGAATAATAAGTGACGAGGCACATTTTCATTTGAATGGATATGTGAATAAATAGAATAGTCAGTTCTGGGTTATGGAAAACCCTTAAATTATTCATCAGTCACCTTTACATCCATTTAAAGTGACAGTCTGGTGTGCAATTTGGTCATGAGAAATCATTGGACCTTACTTCTTTGAAAATGAAAACGGCGTAACGGTAACTGTGAATGGGGAGCGATATCGTGATATGATTGAAAACTTTTTAACGCCACAACTGCATGCTTTGGGCTTGATAAACATGTGGTATCAACAAGACGGTACCATATCACATACACCCAGGATTACAATGGGATTACTGCGAGACCTCTTTCCACAAAAAGTTATTTCACAAATGGTGATGTTGATTTGCCTCCACAGTCACCTGATTTGACTGCTCCGGACTTCTTTTTGTGGTGAAATGTGTGAGAATGTAATGAAAAATGTGCTCAAAAGGGCTTGCATTTGTGAGGCTAATAGAGGTGGACGCGGCCATTTATCTGATATTGTATTCCATACATAATTGTCTACATTAAATAAAACGACATTTAATTTAATATAAGATCCATTCTCTTTTATTAAATCAAAAATTATTAACAAAATAGTATACCTTCCCCGGCGGACACCCTGTATAAGATACTAACGCACATTGTTTTGGGAAAAATTACTGCGCTAGCCGAGGAAATTGTCGGTTACTACAATCCAATCAACTGTTTTAATATGCAGATGATATCTGTGCATTTGGATTAAATGTGGTAACAGAGTGAAAGAGATACTTGATCTACTCAAGTATCTCTTTCACGATGTTACCATATTTAATCCAAACGAGTCCAAAACCAAATATCTGATCTCTGGTTTTCGAGACCAAGACGCAATTGATTTTAGTAGTGGTAACCACACGTTTGAAGGAGTGATGAGATTCAAGTATCTTGGATCTCTCATTACTCACGATAATAGTGTGGGAGGGGATCTCAGGTTCGCCTTGCCGCTGGCAATCGGGCTTTACATCCTCTACGACTACTTTTGAAATCAAAATATTTTGCAAATACGTATTATTTGAAACTGTACAGTGTTGATCAGACCCGTTGCGAATCATACGTGATATATGGTATGGCCCAAACCTCAACGTTGGTGGCACTTACCGAGTTCTTTTCTACCACGAGATCAGGAATTTAATGCAAATTCCTGATATCGTGCATGAAATCAAAAGACATCGAGTACACTGGCTCGGTCATTTTCTGTGTGCTGTTTCGAACCGAATGATACAGCGACCTTTAAAGGGAAAGCCGCCTTTCGGTCGGGGAGGTCACTGTCGGCGACGAGGGCTCCACGGCGTAGAGAGCGATCTGGTCAGTCGAAACCGATAGAGTCAGATGGATGACACGGTACGGGTCTAAAATGGCCTGTAAAAGAAGTAAAAAAAAACAAAGTTAGTTCATGATAAATACTGAAGATGGCAACTTGATTGCCGAAATATATTTATAATATAAAAAAATAAAAATTCCAGTATAAGGAATATTTTTGAACTTTTTGAACTAAAAATATCAAATTTTTATTTGATTGAATGAAAGAAAAAAAAACATATTTCGACAAAAAAGTTGCAAAACTGCGGATGAAATTTTCATCCAACATTTCCATTTCTCATGGAAGACAGATAAATAAACAAAATTATTTTTTGGTGAAGGCTTGATAAATAAATAAATATCACGTAGTAATGGCAGGTATAACATCTTGCGTTAAAAAGTTTGATGAAGTATAGACAATTGTGATTGTGACTGTAGAGAAATGATGAATGATAGTTGAGATTTATGAAAATAACTGCCTTCTTGTTGAGCAAAAAGCCTGTTTTAAAGAACAAAAGAGATTTAAGCTGATCTACTTTGGCGGACGGCTAAATTTTATAAGGACGTAAACAGCGGAAATTAATCAATATTGTACTCGAAAATGAAGTTATATTCGAGGTACAATAATCTTTTCATAACGTCTTTAAAACCAATTTGAAACTAAATATTAAATTTTGGATTGAGGTGTGTTAGATCTCGCATTACATACAAAGGCGAGGATCTCAAGGAATGCCTTGTTCCAAGTAATCGTGGTTTGTATCCTGAGATGAGCGAGATTATTGATTCATTACGGTTTGACATGGAAATTTAAACCGCCGGTTAAAGCCTATTGGTGGGAACGTCTATGTTTCGTAATATTTCGGACGAACCATAAGGGCCATAGACTACCACGACTGTAAACAGAGTTTGTCGTAACAGGCGAATAGATCTGGTTAGATCGCTGGGCTGAAGACCCTCATCGGCAAAAATCTATATTCTAAAAAATGGCAACAAAATAAAAAAAAATCGAATATCGCCAACATAACCACGAATCTCCACTTAGAATTACTCCTCTGACGAACGGAATTATCGTTAACTATCAAAGAAGACTCCGTCCAAATCGGTCAGTCCCTGATCATTTTTCCAAGTAATGAATTCCAAGTCTTCCGATGTTCACCAGCTATTCCTAGATGTCAAGTAAGCCTATGACTTGGCCAGTCAAAAGAGATAAGGTTAACGCTTGAATATTTCGGAATACCTTTGTAACGTGCTCGACAGGGAGATGCGCTGTACTCGATAATTTTTAATCTCATGAATTCATTCTTCGTATAAAAGTGAAATACCTCAAGTTCAATCAACTTCTTGCATATGCAGATAATATTTGTAAGATTAGATTAAAGAGAAGTAAAGTAACAGTGATACTTTTCACTAGAATAGTATTGTACTTCCATTGGTCTCAAATTTAAATGTCTGTGCGATCTATCAAACATCTAATCTTTGATTTAAGCTATAAAGAAACGATAATATTGTGGTAGATATTAAGGTACGCTGTATCGGATAAGCTAACATTGTACAGAGTGTTGATCAGATTCGTTGTCATGTATGGTTGTGACATACCGAGTTCTTTTAAATCACGAGATCAGGGATTGAATGTGAATTCCTGATTTCGTCCATGAAATCATATTACAGTGGATACCCTGGCATATTCTGGGTGCTGATCCAGAGCAAATGATTCAGCGATCTTTAAGAGGGCAGCCGCTTTTCCACTGTAGTGATCTTTCCTTCTCGGATAATCTATATTAAGAAGATCATATGTTGAAAGTCTTTGACCTAGATCTATAGAAACAATTAAAAATATATCTAATGAATCACATCTTGAAAATTTTAATGAACCATATGTATGATTATACACATATTGAGACGAGTGACTAAAGTAAAAGTTGACTTGAAACTAAAATTTCCGTAACACCATTTGTCATGTATGGTATTTTCATTAAAAATTATATATGTCGAGTATGTATAACAAAGCAACAACAACAAAAATGTTCAAGGATTCCATATAATTAAGTCTTATATGCATCTAAATCAACGTTATTCATCAAACAAACAATAAACCTAAATCAAATTGGTCGTGGGTGTCGAATATATGTTTCACCTTAAGAGTTAAAAGGTTTAGCGTATATCGATAAAAATTTATCATAAACGGAAATTCTTCGAACCAAATCCAAACCTATATATGTAGCTCGTTCGATTTTTGTAACAAGCATGTACATACCTATATACTCGTGACGAATGTGTTTTATTGCATCGAACTCAAAAAGCCTCTCGAATTGTTGGTACATACATAAACGTAAACGATATAATAAGAAGACACATTATATTCAGCCGTGGGCAAGGTTTTGTTGTTTTTAACGATTTTGTTTGGTAAATTATTATTTCTGTGTGTTAAAGAATAGACGATGTTGAGCAAAACCTACATAATTTACATATATCAGTGTGGTTTGGCGTTTTGGTATGTGTCTCAATTGTTTGTTGTTCATTATTTCGATTTGTAATGATGCGATCGTTTATAATTCAATTTTTTTTTTTGATATATCACCTCCGATCGGAATCTGTACAGTATTGTTGTTGTCGTCGTCGTCCGTATATGATTTTAAAACACAAAATTAGATTTAATTTTGGTTTTTTGGATATTTGTCGTTAAAAATAAATGTCATAAATTTTGTCAGTGATATCACTGTTTGGTGTTTTTTTGTATTGACATAATTTTCATTGAGATTATGTAAAATATCATAAAGTGTTCGATTTACTTCAAGTCCAGCATTCATATATGATCAACAGTCGAGTCATTTGAATTTATTGAAATTGGAAAATCCATATTAAATATGGTTAACACTTAATTGGATATAAGACGATACAATTATTAGTACAGCAGTTGGCATGATCGAGTTCAATGATTGGAAGCGTATTGAAGTATAGATAGAAGCGGAAACTGAGTCGGAATGGCTGCGTGAACCTCAATGAGTAATCGACTCATTCAGTGAACCTATGAATACGAACAATATGCGTCATTTTGGCTATAAGTAACATTTATGTAGAGTTAAAATTAGTATTCAGATAGTGCTAACTTAATTCAACTGGTTTTTTACAGCCGACAAATATGGAGAAACAAAGTGTTGCTTGAGAATTTGAAATTGGTTGATTTTTACGATATTTTAAAAACGAGATCACAAGTTAAACTTATACACTGCTCAAATTTCTGTCTTGCCCGATGTCGAGATATAACATCTTATAGAAGGGCAGAGGACATTTCAGACAGATCTGTTATTTAGTTCAGTTTTCACAGTCATTGCAATTCGTGGCCGTTAAGGACTCCCAAATGAAGTCACTACACCAAAAATGGTTGACTAAATACATGATACGGTATTGCAAGACCACAGAGTGCAAGTGCGTGAGATAGCTGAGATATTAGGCATCTCAGATGCATGTCTCCTGGTAAATCTCAGATGGCTGCCGCGTTTGCTTAGAATCGACCAAAAACGCATTCGTGTCGTTTTATAACTATATAGATGAAACGTGGATTCATCACTTTAAACCGGATACCAAAGAACAGTTTAAACAGTAATCCACATCGATTACTTTCAAAAGTGCAGAAAAATCAACGGCTCATATTCCTACGACTTATTGGACCGTTAGAACGTCGTGTTGAAAAGAAAACGACCGCATTTGGCGAAGAAAAAAGTTTTCTTCCATCAAGACAGTGCACATCCGCCATATACTCCAGCCTTATCCTCCTGGGACTTTTTCCTGTTTCCAAACTTGAATGGTTGGCGCGGAAAGAGATTAGGCTCGAATGAGGAGGGGATCGATGCAACAATGCCTATTTTGCTACAAGTATGGAGCTAACCGGCAACTACGTTACAAAATATCTTTTTTGGCTGAAAATATTATTCCTTGTTTCATTTTTACCAGGCCTCTCACTCCATCGTCGTACCGACAATTCAATCAGGTGAAAATGCATTGAAATGTTTTATGTGATATCCAATGAATCATTTTGGCCGCCTATTTTCAAGAGTCAAAATTTTGTTGTCTTTGTATTTTATTTTATAAGATGGTAATTTTGCCAGATTTTCATGATAAGGTATCATAGAAAGTGTGTTTGTATCCATTGTAGGGTATCTGGATTCCACAAACTTGAAGCTTTTTATACTTCATTTCTACAAACACACTTTGTGGATATTCTCACCACCTTTTTTTTAAATCTAATCCTTTCTTTAAAAGCCGGAGAATAAATTCACTATTTCTCCCTCCATTCGTTGAAAATCGGCAGTCATGATACATTTTTTATAACTTGTGTAGCTCTACATCGATAGTGATCTTGGTGGATGTGGTGCATTTAGAGCGCCCATTTCTATCTTACGCGGCGGTCAGAAGTATCAGAGGTGTGAATGGTCTCGAAGGGTTTCATATTCTTAGTTCATCTACAAGTGCCTGTTGTTACTTATAACTAGGGTTACATCTACGCTAACAAGACGCCTCAGGTTTCAGGTCCAAACCATTTTAAAAAATTGATTTCTTCTTTGATCTATAGAACTAAGTAGCTTTTAACACTCACCAGAATCAATTTGAGGCTATCACCTGGTTCAATCATGGGTAACATTGGCTACTTTAACAAAATGGGAGTGCACCCGGCAGTTATCATTTTTGCGATTAGAAAGTAGAATCTGTGGAAAATATCATGTGTCATTACTCACATGTTGTCCGCTCATACGATCTTGGGGGTATACCAATAAGTATCAATGAATTGATAACACTTGCAGTAACAGTGAAAGCTTTAAATTTCTTATTTCCGATTACATATTAGGCACAGTTTGATAAATACAAGTTAAACTATTTTAAAAATCAAAATGCTTCCAGTCCATCAAGCCCATCTCCGATGACAAATAGAATCAAATGCGTTAGTCTGTCGATACTTCACCCATCTATTTTTATGATCGGGATTTTCTATTTTTATGATCGTTTTGTTCATAAATTCTACTAAATTTCGTGGTTGTTGATCTCCTTGGTGCCAAACTGTGTCATCTGACAGATATATGCAATTCTTAATATAACTTTGAGTTCGAAGCAAGCAGCCCAAATTTTTTTTCAGATACAATACACTAGGCAGTGTTAATTGTAGATCAATATTTTTGTTGTTCAATGTTTGCGCTGAATTCACATTGTTGTCTGTATATATTGAGAAAATAAAACAATCATACGTCATCACAGAAGTCATTGTTGTTGCTGATCAATTTCACGCATGAAGCTAAATGGTTTATGGTTGATTTTAATTTTATCTTGGGCACCGACTAGATAAAATTTGTATTTGAAACAGATAATTTTATCGAATTCCAGTCCACTTTTTAGAAGCACTTAACTGGATTGATGGTATAAGATGGAAGCAGTAATAAGATTAGATGTTAAAATTATGCAAAATGTGGCAAAAGTGCGAGCACTTTAGTTCTGCACTCCAACAGCGAACAGGACGTTATACATAGTTATTCAAGACACCTATTTTTGCAACCATATGAATTGTTTTATTTGTTTCAACCCGTAGGCACGATATCTATTGGAGAGTAGCAACACTCTCACAAGATTAAAGAAGTTTATACAATTTTTCTATAAACTAACTTACCCTGGGTAGCCCCAGACTGTTTTATTAAATCTAATCAATTTTCGGAGCTAGAGAAAAGATCAATTATCCTGTTTCATTCATTTATTTACAACTTAACTATTTCCATCACACAAATCAACTCGTGATTTAATTTAACAAAATTAATGTTAAATTAAAATTAATTAAAGTGATTTAATTTATCTCACATCTCCTCGATCCTAAATGACACTAGCATCTATATTTAATTCTACGTATGCAAAGCGATTCATTTGCATTCAACTTCACTCTTAAGCGATAATTCATTTATGATCACTTTTATCATATCTATAAACATGAAACACATAAAAACCTTATTAGGTGGGATTTTCAAACCCAATTATCTTATTTAGAAAAATATATTAATAGTTTTTGTGGTTTTGGTTAAGCAAGCCTCTCTGTAAATTGGGTATCTTCTCATTAACTAATAAATCGTCTTTAATAGATTCGCACAATTTCTGCAAAGGTGTACTCTTTTCTAATTAAGAGGTAGATCACCCAATCTAGATCACGGTACTGAGAAGCAAAACTATCTGCACTTTATCCTTATTTCCGTTATCTATGAACATCCATTCAAGCTCTCCCAATGTTTGTGAAATAGTCAATCAAATGTGGATAGAGTATAATTGGAATAAAATCTACGAGCTCAAAATCTCCAACCTTCCAGGGTTTACTCTTTATTAACCGTGTACATAAACTGTTCCTATCATCCATCTTCTTTTATAAGAACTACATTTTCGGGTTCCTCTAACACAACATTTCTTACATTCGTCCTTTTAACTTTTACTTTATATAAATGTATACCATAATGTGCTGTGGTCCCATGTGTCATGTCTC
Organism: Tipula lateralis; assembly: GCA_963932295.1. Lineage (NCBI taxonomy): Eukaryota > Metazoa > Arthropoda > Insecta > Diptera > Tipulidae > Tipula > Tipula lateralis. Next base: position 112,180,876 of record OZ010738.1, read on the forward strand.
ATAGTTAAAGCTCGCCAACTCTTTCCATTTGCTTTACGAATCGCCTTCTTTCCATTTATAAATTAATACATCTGTCTACATTCATGCCATAAGCACCTGCTAAAAACATTAATGCACAAGTAAATTACCAGGTAGTGAAGAGAACTTATTTTGTTTGCTATGAGGTTCTCAATCACACCATTAACCCATTTCTTGCTTTTAAGTAATACCATTTTCTCTGTTCTGTTTGAAATTACCCCACCTAACCACATCTGTACTCAAACAATTATTAATACACAAATTTTAATCTGTTGCATTTCAAATGGGCCGCTAGTGCGCTGGACACTAATGTCTATCACACTAAAAAGGAATATTTTTTAGATTTGTTATCAAGACTAGCATTCCATCTGTTCAGATTACCCTCTAAAACGCGAATATATGCTTCACTATACAAACACTTTTTCCATGCATCCATTTAAATATATCCCCATATCTCTCATAGAGTTCTATCTCTACAACCACTTCCTGCATAGGTGAAGTTCCTATATTCTACATTATACTATACTGGCACTATACTGGCTATCAAGATTGATTAAATGATTTGATTGACAGTCTCAATACTAAATACTGGATTTACACGAAAGCAACCATCAGATTATAATGTCTCATATTGATTGTATGAAGTGTTCCAATTCTAAATATATATTTGGCCTTGAGCTTTCGAAATGGGCATGCAATTCTTTTGAACAATTGAAATGATCGAAAGGAAGCCATTTGGTTGGGGGTCAAACTCTAACTAAATACAACTGTTGTTTGACGATCGATTTAACACTAAGTTTTGGTTTTATGTCAACAAATAATTCGATTACCGCCCAAACAATATTGACCCCCCGATAAGTACCCGTACATGAGATTGAGTCAGATTTTTTAAGTTACTGCACGTTCCACGTGTTGATCCTTAATGAGACCATATGTCTCAAGGCTATACAGTGGAGATAACCTCAGAAATATTCGAGTATAATTTCTCATTAGGCCACAGGTAACAAATGCTGTACTGGACTTTCAGGCAGTCGATAAGCCAATCTGTCAATTGTCTGTGTACATGCGTTAACTAATATAAGCTAATCCCAAGATAATGACTCATTCTTCAATAATTTCGATAATCTGATGGTCTCTATACCTGAGCACGATGTTAGATTGGTGACTTTAGTGCTAGAGCTGGCAGAAATCAGACCAATTTATGAAATAATATTGGTTCGTTTACCGACAAGAAACTGCGACCGAGAACAGGAAAAGAATGAAGTATTTTGCGATCGCTCATAATCTCAAAGTGACGAGTACATTCTTTCCTCATAAAAACTTCCATTTAGAAACATGGACACATCCACGTAAGACATCCCGAAGCCAAATTGGCCATGTGTTAATTTCAAAAGACCGGGCTCGGGTTGTCAAAGACGTGAGATCGTATCGGTCGTCAACAAAATTCGTAGGCAGTGACCATTATATGGTCACTGCAAAGCTACGATGGAGATTTTCGTACAAGTCAGGGAGGACAGGAGAATATTAAACGCGATTCTCCTGTGATGGTCTGATAAATGAAGAAACGCAACGAAAATATCAAGATCTTGTCAGCAATAGCATTATACAATCCAATTACCAATCTGATGATGTGAACAGTGACTGGGAAGTATTGAAAACCTCGGTTGTCGATGCTGCCCAGCACGTTCTCGGTATAGTTAAAACTAAGCCCAAAAATGATTGGTTTGATGAGAAGTGTCGTCTTGTTGTTGAGCAACGAAATATAGCCCACAATGAAGCGCAGACTCAGTTTACAACAGCACGAAGAAATTAAGCAATTCTTGCTAGGAGGACAGCTAAACAAATTCGTAAACAGAAGAATCGCGAATGGTGGAAGGCTAAGGTATAAAGAATACAACAACTCAGCAATGATCGCCATTCACGTGATTTTTTAAAAGGATTGACCAAACTGCACCATACCTTTACATCTCGGTCAACTGTCATCCGGGACCAAGATGGAAACCTCTGTGTTAACGTCGATGCGGTACTCGATAAATATCGTGAACATTTTTCTGCCTACTTAATGTTCCAAAAGTAACAGTTTGAATACCCTCAAATACAGACCTTTGTGGAACTGTCTTTTCGACCTTGTTCGATTGGTATGGCACAATGAAGTTATGCCTAAAGAATGGAAAGTAACGTCATGGCCAATATTCAAATGGGTGATCGGTTGAAATTCGATTATTATCGCGGTTTAGCTCTCCTTTGCACAGCGTATGGCTTACTGTCATATATTATCTTTGGCAAAATACTCCTCTGGCGGACGAAATTATCGGTGGTCACCAAGCAGGATTCGTTGTTTTCTTGCTACATCATCTTTCCCGATTTCAAGCATGCCTTTATGACTCGATTAACTGAAAGAGACTATGGTATGCGCTTGAATATTTAGGAATACTAAAAAAATATGTACATCTGTGTAAATTGCCAGTAACACAGTCATAATGCTGAGTCAAAGTTGAGAACAAAGTAGTTCTGGTGTTCGACAAGGAGATGCGCTGTCTTCGATGCTTTTTAATCTTACGTTGGTATAAATTCTTCATCAAGTGTAACACTTAAAGACAATATCTTATTCCGACAATCCAATCAACTTCTTGCTTATGCAGATGATATCTGTGTGATTGGATTAAATGGCAACGGAGATGTTTGATCCACTATAGAACAATATTCAGCTTCCGTTGGCAGCAAAATCAATGAGTCCAAAACCAACACAGTATACGAAGAGTTGGTGAGTGATTTATATCCAAAAGAAGTTAGGAAATAGCACAAAACCCAATGAGATGAAATGAAAGTTGAATAGAACAAAAGTTTCCCAGATCATGCTGTGATTTAGTGGTCTATATGTATCCAGACCCATGTTACAAATTATAAAGTAAATTTTATGTTCATCAAAACCAAATTATTAAAAATGTTAACCAAAACCGTTAACTTAATTTGCATACACAAAACACGTATAAAATGTAAATGGGATTTTTTCAATCTAAGATTGTGCGGTTGACACTCTTTCTTTGTCGTTTTTAGGGGGTTTTGCATAACGATGCCACAATATCAAATCAAAGGTATAACACAACAACCGGAAATAATTTTGTGTGTCAAACATTAAAACAAAATAGTTTTAGGTTTTCCTTATGATCGAACAGCGATCATCTCACGTAACAACAATAGATCTCACCGATACACCATACTATTCGAGATCATCATCACGATTGTATTACGTATGGACATGAATAATTATCGACATTCCAACGTGATGCAGATATGTAATCTCGAATTAGCGCCTTCTTTGTGTATCGAAACGGTGGTTCGCACATAATACCAGGAATTCCCGTTTGTATGCGACAAATTAATTGCGGTTATATCACAATGTACGTACATCGTTGTATTTATATCTTGTATGTGTATCTAGAGTAATGAACTTAACCTTGTGTTTTATGAAATGAATACACATAACCCTGAAGATGTGAATAAGAAAGATAATAGCTATAGTAATATATTACATGTATACACGAGAGAGATTATTGTAAATGCGAAATGTAAACATATAAGATCGCACGAGTGCGGCTTTAAAATCAAAAGACATTTTTAGCGCAAACACGATGGATGATTTTTTATAGGTAAGTACATTTTAATATTTTTTAATAAATTTAAATTTTCTTATTTTAATTATTATGTATTATTATTCTGTGTGATCATTTTTTTTATGACAATTGCATCATGAATCGTATATACACAATATAAGATTATAATTTATAGCGACCGATCCCCACTCGTGCGATGATGAAAGTACATATGTGTTTGTATAAAAAAAATGATTTACGGAAGAAAAATATTGCATTCAAATAGGTGATCTTTCACATACATGAGATGCATGTAATGAAAATTGCGGCAGGACAATGTATGTTAGAAATTAGTTTGAACGCTTTTGTGGTTCAGTTCTAACATCCCGATTCTCCACTTCGAGTGAATAGGGGTATTGCAGAACCTATCAGTTATTCACTCTTCTATATGGGCCGATATGACCGCCCAGGTGGCGCAGTGGTTAAAGCTGCGGCAGTTGGAGCGGGAGGTAACGGGTTCGAATCCCGATCCGGGGTAAGATGCAAAAACGATCCATGGTGAAAAGATTTTTCACCATCGATCGTTTAGGCGGTGCAATCGGTGGTGTGAATGAACACATCTGGTCGATTCCCTGCCGAATTTAGAATCCATGGGCCGTCCCATCATTCATGTCAGTACTATAGGCTGACATGGAGCTATGCAATACGCAGATGGTTCTACAAAAAATCGAACCTATTGCCTACATAGCACAACGGACCAAACGCCGTTCTTAGTGTGTGCTAGCAGCCGCAGCAACAACAGAAAAATACAAAAAAAAAATGGGGCGATATGATATTTTCACTGAATTATGATATGATATTTTCCCCAAGAAGTGATGATTCAAACCCATTACCTTTCACTCTATTTGAAAGAGATTTCCCCACTAATAAACGAGTGGGGTTTATAATTAGTACAGAATAAAACCGTTTTGTACAACTCACATAAACTTCCTATAAATGCTCTTATTGCTGCATCAAACAAACAGTTGAGAATTATTAACTTATCTTCTTGACTCTTGAAATTTCTGGTGAGAAAATTTAGAAGCTTGCGTGACAACTAGGAATCATTGAAATCAAATAAATGTTTCTTCAGTCGTGCATTTTGCTGCTGGGACTGTTAACAGTATGAGCTTATTAATTGAGGATGAGTATCTGTTTCGTAGGGTTAAGGAAATGATTCCCAGAGGACAATAGTAACTTAAAATACATAAAACAACCCTATAATTAACAAGTTGCTGGCCAATACAGACGGAAAGTAAACTGATGGTATGGTTCAGAAATATAGTTTCGGTAGAATCACCGTTAGAATATGTGGAGCTGTAAAACCAAAAATCTACATCGAGTAACAACTTCGTGCAACCAAAAAGCTCTTAAAAAAAAGAAAAAACCAGCCTCCTCCAGTAAACATAGTTCATATTAAAGACTATCAGGCTACCAAAGCTATAATGTCATCAATTATGAACAACGACCGTTAGCTATTAGCCCTAAATAATGATGCGTGATAAGTTAATGTTCCACATTCAGATATGGATAGAAAGCTCCATAAATGAAGCTGAACACTGAGAAAGCTCAGTGGAATACATATGAAAATAAACATACAAGACCGATTATGGCTAGAGGACTTGAACCAACATGCTAGAGTAAAGCTTTAATTAAACATTTGCACGATCGTACTATATTACCCTATACATTAGCCGTCCAGTTTATGTTCAGGCTTTTAATAAAACCAACAATTTTCCACCAACAATCTATTAGGACTTATTGTTCTGCTCCCAACAGCTGCACTCAGTCCCATTTTTAAGCTAGTATGAATAAGCCATTGAACAGACTAAACCAAGGAGCCTCTAGCATTCAACAAGAGTTGTTGAATGCTAGAGGCACCTTGGTTCTATCGATTAAGGGTAAAACCATGCGTTTAGACTGTTTTAGATGTTGCGCCATTTTGGGATCATCCAGTGCCCCACCATCATTTTGCGATGTTCCACAGAATAGTTCAGATACGAGACAGGCCACCTACGGTTTCATTTTAATAATTAAGATAAGCATACCCGGAACCCATATAAGAGCTATTTTATTCCTGGTTGTCAATTGTTTTATCGAGTTTAAACAGTGGCAGATCGTGTCCAAAGACATCTATCTCTGTACTACTATTAATCTCTATGTTCTTATACCAAATCATAGATCTCTGTTCGAGTGAAGGTCCTACTCGACTTCAATCATCCCGATCACAGAATACCACATTAAAAGGTTTATAATCAGTATATAGGAAAGCATTTGGGTGGGTTAGAATTTTGAGGAGACACCAAAATTTCCGTTTTCAGTTTTTCCTCAGATTGCTTTTACAATGCAATCAAGGCAACATCCATTTTCGTATGCAGATGCAGTGGAGCAGTCTTAAATATGCATAGCTGCAGTCGGTTATGTTCACATGGTCAATTAATACCAATGCAAGCTATGAGTTGTATCAGCTTTTCTTTGGAAAGGAGATACAGGTGACTAAGGGTCAGATAATGGTTTAATACTACCAGTAGACCATTGTCGATTTCATTCCCCCAGTGCTACCATAAAGCGTTTGGCAACCTTAAAATAAACCTTGGTGGTGTGTTGATTCCAACTCAGTACGTTATTGAGCATTATTTCTAGATTTTTGATTTCTTTCCTAAATTGAGTTGTTGTGCCATTCAAACCAGGAGCTCTAAGCATCAGCTTTCTCCTCCTAGTGAATGACACTATTTTTTGTCATTGGACTTCTATTATTTCTGTTTATTGGGCTTGATAGGAAATCACACCTGTTTTCATTGTCTCACTGTGTCGATGGCTTTTTGCATTAGATCTTATTTCATAGAATTTATCTTACCCTCAATCACCAGATTTGAACTACAAACTATGTTATTAAAACTGTAGTTGGTTATAAAGATGCGAAACCAGAACAAACGAATCTCTTCTATTCCCTGTTGCAGTAGTGCAGGACAAGTACCTCCTCACCTAGAATATTTGACAATGTATAGTTTGTCTGATTCGAAGACACCGATGAACCTGAAAAGTGGGCCTTAGATCTTCTTGATTTGAATTTGTATTCATTGCGTTATCTTTTGTATTCACTCCAATCTCTTCGGTGTGTTTGGCTCTATGAAAAATCCTTGGTAAATGCCTCCAGTATCTTATTCCATCAGAGAACCCTTTTAATATACTTTTTTGACACAGGGCAGTTTTTCGACGCTAAGTGGATTATATTATACAGCTGAATAGAAATGAGCTTCAAGCCATCAGGTGACTCAATGATCCTCATACCTAAAGGCATTTCAGATCCAAGAAAAATCTTATATAGGCGTTAATCTGTTGATATTAGTAGTATTATTTCTTGTAGCCGGATTTTTATAAGCTCTAGATCATCTGATATGTTTGTGCTTAGACAGCGAATCCATATCAGGTATCTGCCAGTTATTAATCAGCGTGTGTAGTGTGTGGAATTAACAAAGGTTGGTTTACTCCGTCTCTTAGCCACTAGAATATTTTCAGCAACTTGATATTCAAAGAGATATTCCTTGGTGCCAAATGCATAAATTCGAAGAGCCAACATCGATAAATTTACCGGAGCTGTAAGGTAACTAAAAAATTCTGACCTGAAAAATTCTGACCAACCAATCGATAAATCGAAGATCATATAGCTTGAAAGAGAAAGAATTTTGTGGAAAAGTGCCTAAAAGTAAAGTAGACACTCATGATGGATCGGAGCGTTTTGAGTCATATGTTACATGTATGATGCTACTTTTCAATATCAGAAGCCATCTCGTATTCATCCCGCAAAGTCCAAGTTAACACTTTATACTGGTCATAAAGGCCTATTGCCAGCGGCATTTACATATAAAGCATACAAACGTTCGTTGCCGCAACCCAACGACAAACCTGATAGATTTACCGACAACCCTGGTAGCCACGAGTAAACTCCTGACTATGATATCATAATCGTACTAGCTATTTATCCATATATTCGCAATGCTGTGTTTAGACTAAGATCCGTTCTTAGACATAGCGAAATGTAGACGATCTATACTCATAATTGATGATTCATACTCCTAACCATGTCACCGGTTGTAGCTTAATGGTTAAGAGAGTTTCTCATCACGCCGCGGTCTCGAGTTCGATTCCCGCCGTTGAAATTAACATGCAAAAGGATGACATAACGCGTTTGTGTGTAAAAACATTCGTTGGGTTGACCACCTACAAAGTTCATCAACCGTTAAAACTGATTCGTAAGGTCTTAGTTAAAACGCGGTAAAAGATGTTTAAGCTATAGCCATTTTTTTACTCCTAACCATATCGAAGATATTTGAAATTTTTACTATAGAGAGGAAATTCCCTCCTAGTGGAAAGAAATACTATTCCTGACCACCAGTTTTGCTTTAGAGAACAAAACTCGACTGTAAGGCAAGTCTATAGAATCACAGATATTATAAAACATACACTTAAATTTCCAAAGATATGTTCAATAGTTTTCCTGACCGAGTTTGGCACAAGAGAATGGAGTTCAAGCTCTAGCGGGATCTTCCCAAAGAATATTATGAAACACTGAAATCTTACATAACTTGCACACGTTTCCGTGTGAAATATGGAAAAGAGTTCTGGAACTTAACGAAATCTCAGTGACAAGGTAGCGTTTTGGATCTTGTACCCTTATTACGGACATACCACCATTGGAAGAAGTTACCATAGCAACTGATGTAATTATGTTCCGATTTTAGTAGCAGTGTTCGGTTTTTTTCTCGTTGACGATTAACTTTTTGGTTAGTTTTAGATGGGCGCCAGCCTAAACGTATGTGTAATGCTAGCTGTTTGGTAGAATAGAGACCCTCAAGCTAGGTGTAAGAATAAAAGAAAGTAAACTCTTCCTACACGGGGAGTTGGGAGTAAACCTTGACTTCATCATATTTTTTCCTAACGCTTTTTTCCTGAATCTACCACCTGTAGCTTCCTCATCACTTTTTTTTATTATTTTTTTATGTTCACTGAGAATTGATGAATCTTACTCTCTCACTCTAATTACAATCACCCACGCTCATCGCATGTGATGATGTATACTACTCAGCCCATCCTACCATTCGTGGAAATCTTCGCCTATTAGGACAACATAAAATATATATATATATGAATGTCAGCCACGATTCACTTAAAACCACCACATTGGTCCTCCCGCACTTTGACTCACAAACAGCAAAAACACTTCACATGCAATTTTTCATTAGTTTCTGCCACACATACTACACAACGTGCAATGTTTTTGTTACACTTCATCTACCATACTACACAACGTGCAATGTTTTTGTTACACTTCATCTACCATTCACTGTTGGGCGTGTAAATTACACAATGTAATTTACACGGTTTTTACATGTAAAAAACATAAAGTTATTTTTACATTCTTTATGTAAAAAACGATTTTATGTAAAAAAAACTGACGCGCCATCTTTTATTAAATTTAATTGTAACTAAAACACCATCTGTTAAAAAATCTTCATACTATTTTATGAATAGAGTTTGTGAAATAATTAACTGTGTTGAATTTTTTTCGACTACATGCTGAATGTCACAATAATTGTTGATTTAGGTTAAAATTATTTACAGGTTACAAATCATTTTAACTGGCTCGGATGAAGGTGAAACAGTCGTTTTTCAACTTATAACACGGACTTGAAAACTAACTGATTTTGCAAATACCCATTTATCTATGAGCAAAGCGAACATCGATAAATTTTTGACATTTTAAAATAAACTGCGTATGATGTCTTTGTTTTTTACATGTAATTTTTGTTTTACGTAATTTACACTGTTTTTTACATAAAAAATGTAAAAAACCTTTTTACATGTAAAATCCCAACAGTTCTGCCATCTATGGATCTACTCCTTAAGCCTATTTGTAAATTCGAAGTTACTTTTGCCATGTTGGCTATCGTGTATTGTGTGGGTGGTTTATGTGTTTCCAATGTATTTCATTAATGTTTTTGTTTATTTAAGTCCTTCCGTTTCTGTTTCCGTTCCTTTCTATGCTGTGTGTGATGTAATTTCCTGCCTTAAAAAACCAGAACGTAGGGCTATATGTCCGACTAACTTAGACCATCTACACGTTGTATTTCTCCATGCTAGTCTATAGTATACTAGCATTTAAAATGGACCAAAGTACGAGTTCTGTCCTTCAACAGAGAGTGTCGGGAAGTTGGATAGGATGGATGATTCTAACAAACCAAATTACAGAATAGAAGAGTGTCTATTTCACATTTCCCAATCCGGTAGACAGCATCCTGTTCATGATAGTGTATGGATCTTTGTAATCCGATTTAAATCTTGGTGGTTTTCCTTTCATTGCGTTGATGTAGTCGTGTGCTCACATTTCACATTTTAGTGTGAAAATTAGTCACTATTGGTGACGATGGCATTAAGGTGTCGTAAAAATCTGACACATTGTGGCGGATTGCATCTGTGGATTGTGCTCTATTATAAATAGGATGCCAGTTTTACCTATACAAATCAATACCACAAACAATTATAACATCGACGAAACTATATAGTATATAATTCAAATAAATGATTCATAAACAGAACCTGTCCATAACACTTAATTGATAAATAAATTAAAGTGCTAAAACCAACTCGTCTCTTTCTTAAAAGGTAATTTTTAATCTGTCACGAACATTTATTTAAAAATAAGAAAATAAAACGATTCCTCTGCTATTTTACTTATAAACTCGACAATTATATTTATAAGATCCGGTTCAAATTCGCTTGTACATATTAAGATGTAGAATGCAATAATAATTGGTTTCTGTTTCAAACTGACCATATATGCGACAACAGATGATTCAGTTGTTAATTGTCAACGTTCAATGCATAACGCTTGGCAAAGTGCTATAAGGATGTCGTTAATTTTTGTTTTATGTGTGCTGATCGTGGTTGCAGATTAATTTTTATGATCTCTAGCAGTGATAAGAATGCATACACTAGTATGGTAATTAAAATTAATTTTTATGATATAAGATGTTCTTAAATGTCACACACACACACACACACACATGTACATATAGAGGTAGGTGTACTCGTATATTTAACACAATGCGTCACTTATTTATAATCTTATTTAAGATTTGTTAATTCATTTACACCATCACCTGTGTCGTTATTCCCAGTCGCGCATATACATAATTTACTATATTGAAACGTTTTGTAATACATACAAGATCACACAACCAGTAAGATATTGATTTGGGAATTAAGATTTTTGTGAATATAATAAATTGTCCATAACGATGTGTACCAGGATCTTGCTTTTTCTAGATTCGATGTGAAATGATAAAGTTGAATAAATTTATCTCAACGTTTGAATCGCAATTCCTGGTTTAACTCTCGCTATAATTGATTCCTCCTCGGGCATTATGTTTCTTAATATGTTTATTTACTTATTATTGAGAACACTAGCTGAGAATTATACCACACAATAAATTACGGTATATAAAATTGATAATTTAGCAGAATAAATTGAAAAGATGTTTTGGTGTTTGGTTCGTTCAATAACACGTTTTTTTATTGAATTTATTTAGAATGTCGGAAATTCTTAGGTTGGTCTATGTATGTATCTATATATGCAAGTTATTTACTAGTTTTGCTGCTAGAGCTAGCATTATGATGAACATCTTATAGTTGTTGTGAAGAGGATGCAAAATAATCTTAATCTGCACTGTGATATCCGTGTCTCTGTCGGGGAGCATTGATGATTCTAATCTAGCACTAGTCTATTGCTCTATTCCTTGGGGCAGCAGTTTTTCTCTTGATTTTTGTACAAATCAAAGTCAAAGTGGTGTTCCTCTTAAAAGATTGACAGTTAAACCTAAACAGTCTCCTTGGATGTCTGGGGAAATTAAAGATACAATTAAGGGGTTCGGTGATATTCAGACATTTTCAATTTACAAACACACTCACAATACGGTAGTAAAGTTGAATAGAGCTGTCAAGATAAGTTTTTCCAGGATAAAGTAGATCTTTCTCTTCCGCCTTAAAAATAATAGTATTTTGGATTTCAAAGCTGATTATATAAATTGTTAATTTATTGACTCGACTCCAACTTTGGTTGGTCCTATTGATGTTATGTCTGATTAGTGTTCTTCTCCATTTTCATTTTCAAATATGTCCTTAGAGGAGTTACAGTTTGCTAGAGGAGTTACAATTTGCTATTTGGTTTAGCCAGAATCTTCTGGTCTTAATAGTTAGTTTGAAATTGGTTATAATTTTATCTAAACCAACCCTTCCTTTTCCGAGTAATGGAAACTTAGTTAATAATTCCAATTCCAAAAATTAGCAAGCCGGTTGAGTTATTCCAGTTTTGACCTGTCAGTATTTTAAGTTCCATTTCCAAAGCCTTTTGAGATAGTAGTAAAAAACCCATTCAGTCCCATATAATTAATAAAAGTAAACTCAATGGCTTTCAATCTGGATTTATAAAGGTGAATGATACGAATTCTTCGTTACTGAGTATCAGCGATGTAATTCAGCGAAGTTGGAAAACAAGGAACTGACTTATCTCTCGTTGATTAAACAAGGAACTGACGACTCTCACTTTTGGCTGCTAGATTAGCTATTAATTATTTATCGAATAGTTCACAGACAGTTTTTTTGGTAGTTGTTCTTCCAAATTCCTTCCAGTTATTTCAGGTGTTCCTTAAGTTCAGTACTTGGTCCCTTATTAATTTTTATGTACATTAATGACATATAATCCTCGCTTCACAATTTTCGCTGGTGATGTCCAAATTTATAGAAATAGTTAATTAGATCAGCATTCTATTACTATTAACTTTACCAGAGAAACATTTCTCTGGTTAAGGAGGAATTAGATAGAATATATAATTGATCGATTCATGAGCTCGTCTTAAATGCTAGTAAATCGCAATATATTAAAATTTACAAAAATCTTTAGTTACGTTTTCCTTACCTTATATCCATCTTAATTGGCCACTCTTTCCATTTTCAAACTACTGTAAATAATTTGAGATAGTTTTTAGTAAAACTCTTGGATTACTTAGTTGCCTGTATAAAGTGGTAAGGTTTACTGTTAAAAATAATCTATGGCTTAGAGACCGTAACTATTAATTCAGGATTTATGATAAAGAAGACATAACCAAGCAACATCTTGTTGAGTGACTCCAAGACATGACGGTATGTGAACTAAACAGCTTTTTTCAAATACGGTATCATGCGCGATAACCAAGATGGGTACGTTACGAATATGTGAAACTGAAAACTGGAATAAAATGCCGATACCCTGAAAAAGATGAATATATTATATATAATTATGTTTAGTTTGAAATTTGAAAAAGCATATGGCTTTCAAAGGATGCTCAATATGTTAAACGAGGCGAAATGAGTTAAAAACAAAGCGAGTTTGCTGTCAATACGAAATGAAATTCTCGTAAGCCATCAAAAGGCTCTGATTTTACCAAACACGTCTCGAATTCAACAATCGAACATGAAACTATAGGTTCGGAGTCGGAAAATTTAAGCCAAATCGACCGAGAAAATGCCAACAATATGGCCGCGTAGTGGCGGAATTATGCAAAACTTATGAAAAATAGCAAGAGTAGTTAATTTAGTAAAAACAAACCTTTCTACTTGCGGATAGGGTTTGTCGACTGGAAAATGATTACTTTATGAATTATTTAGGTTGGAATTTTGTATCAGAAAACTGTTTGAATTATAGTATTAAGAAGTATTCAATTACAAGATGTATTAGTAAACTACAAGATCTATTTAGTTACTTTGTACCAATAATTATCTGAAATTATTTGAGGCTTCAAAAGTGACTTAAAGGTATACCTACACAGCTATACACAGTGACGATTTATTCACTGTGCCAAATGTTAAAATAAAAATCGACTCTCTTAAGCTCATCATATTGTACATACATATAATGATTCACATACATCATATACTATGGTTAAATACCCAAATGATTATACTTGAAGAATTCAGCAATGCCAAGCAGAGATTACAGAAAAAAATTTCATAAAGAGTAGATAATATTAATTCTTGAAATTAGAAAGAGTAATTGTGGACGTAAAGGATTTAAGCTCGATGGCTCGTGGCAAGGAGAATCTGGATATCCTATATCTAGATATTTGATTTTGGACTCGTTGATTTTGAGACCAAGGAAACCTGAATACTGTTCTAGGATACCAAGTATCTCTTCCACTCATTTGCCACTTAATCCAATCACACAGATACCATATTATAGTTGAACACCAGAATTAATGGCAAAAGTTCGCGCCTGTTCTCAATTTTGAAAGTCATAGACTTACATGAAATTTATGATTACAAATGACCTGTAGTAAATTATGAGATGTTTCATCAAAAGCTTGATCAGTGATTTGAACGGAATCCTCCTTGGTAGTCACCGATAATTTCCTCCACCAGGGAAGTGATTCTTGCCAAAATAATGTACAACAGTAACTTGTATGCTGTTCAAAGGAGAGGATAATTCTCGCGTTTCATGCGATCACTCTTCTTGAATAACGATCATAACGCGGCCACTTTCCATTCTTCAGGCATAACTTTATTTCGCCATATCAAACCAATCGAATAAGATCGAAAAGACAGTCCCACACAGAGTCCTCCGAATATCAAGAGCTCTGAATCAATGCAGTCAACACCACGTTAACGATTTTTGTTTAGTCTGTGCATGGCCATTGTGAATTCCTCATAAACATATCTGTGATCTGTATTTGAGGGTATTCAAATACAGCTTGAAGCGTGTAGCTTGCTGTAAATTGGAATGTATGCTTGAATCTCGCATTGCAATATACGAGGTTGAGGATACCTTTATTTCAGTCAAGGCTTCCAGAGGATGCCCGAGGGAGGTGTGTTTTCACCCCTGCTGTGGCTCCTGGTCATTAACGAACTTCTTGTGAATCTTCGTGATTCCGGTTTTGTCGCCCATAGTTTTGCTGATGATCTGATTCTGACAGTTTCAGGCAAGCATCTGAATGTCTTATCAGATTTAACTCAACACGCTCTTCTCATTATAGAACAGTGGTGTCTGGATAGGGGTTTACATGTGAACCCATCTAGGACCGACTTGGTTATATTTACAAGGCGTAGGAACACTGCAGCTTTTTCTGTACCATCACTTTTCGGTTGTAAGGTTAATAGTTCAGCCTACGTCAAACACCTTGGAGTTTTTCTGGATAACAAACTTTCTTGGAAGTATCATCTGGACTTTAAACAAATCACTGGTTCTCCCAATGCTAACTTATGCATCTGTGGTTTGGTGGTCAGTGGTTAAAGTTAAATCTTCAATTGTTAAACTCAATTGTTTGCAAAACTTCGCTTGTCGAGCTGTAACTGGAGCCATGGCTTCAACTCCGCTCCTAGCTGTGCAGCAAATTCTCCCCCTACCCCAGTTACAATCCTTCATTTTAGGTATAGCTTGTTCGGCTGCCTTTCGCTTGAGGAGTGTTGCGGCGTGGAACGCTCTCGGCACTATTTCAGGCCATAGATCTATTCTTAATGAATTTAAACTGGCTATGCTAGAACTTGACATGGTAACTGATAGGCTTCTGCCTGTCTTTAATTTCCATAGATCATTTGAGGTGTTTCATCCATCCAGGGATATGTGGTTCTCACCAGATTTTCTCAAACATATATCCGAATCGCGTGTATTCTTTTCTGATGGCTCTGTCACTGAACAGGGTACAGGCTTTGGTAACTACTGTCCTTCGCATGATCTGAGAATCTCTGGAAGTCTGGGGATCTACTGTACTATTCATGAAGCTGAATTAATTGCGATTACTCACTGCGTGATGTTGGCTTTTAATCTCGTGGCCGACGACAAAGAGATTATATTTTGTACAGATAGTGAAACTGTCCTTAACTTCTTGAGCAACCCTCTAACCAGCTCTAAACTGGTACTGGATTGTAAGAAATTTATAAATCTCCTTGGTCGTAACAACAAGGTAACGGTCATGTGGGTTCCTGCCCATTGTGACATTGAGGGCAACGAAATTGCAGACTGTTTGGCTAAAACTGGTTCTCACCTATATTTCGTAGGTCCTGAACCAGCTGCACCTTTACCTACTTATATAGTGAAAAAAACAATTAAACAGTTACCCTATCGAATCTAAAGCGGACGTGGTCAGCTACCGCTACTTGTCGTAAGGCGAAATACTTTGTCAGACGGATTAACTCTAACATGACAAATTACGTTCTTTCATTGGAAAAGGACAACTAGAGAAATTTAGTCTCTATACTTACTGGTCATGGCCGTTTCAAAAGCCACCTTCATCGCATGGGACTGGCCACTGATGCCGAATGCGACAAATGTCTGGAAGATGTTGACGATAGTTTACACTTCATCAGCAGTTATCCAGCTTTCGACCGCATGAGATCTCTTGTGTTTAGCTGCAGGTTTATTCCTGTAAATCTACTGTCTTCTCTGTCCTGGTTCAAATTGCTTCAGTTTGATAAGGTTGCAGAACACGTCCGTGCGCTTTGATGTAATCCTAGGTTTGCACCATGGGCCCTTTGTGGCATTGAGTGCGGAACCTTATAGGGTTCCAACCAACTTTAATAATAATATATATATATATATTAATATATATATATATATATATATATATATATATATATATATATATATATATATATATATATGTAAATATATATATATATATATATATATATATATATATATATATATATATATATATCGTCGTGCGAAAGTTTTAAACGACACAATGGAAGAAGAACTCATACTTTTTTAATAACGTTTTTTTTTATATTTTTGATAAAAAGTTTAAATATTTAACAAACTGATCACTTAGCTCTTCAAAATCACAAACAATAAATAAAAATTGACAACAATTTAATTGTTAAATTTTAAGGAAATTATTTGGGTTACCCGATCAATTCAGGTGTAATATTTGTCACGTCACGTCTTCTCAGGCGACCAAGAGAATACTGATTTTACACTCTTATTCCCATAGTCGTGTCGTTTCATTCGCCGTGACAGTTATTGCGTCACTTAAATTTAAAATCAGTATTCCCTTGGTTGACTGAAGGGACATGATATGACAAATATCAAAATCAAAATTGATCGGGCAACACAAATAATTGACTCAATATTTGACAATTATTTTGGTTGCCAATTTTGTTTATTGTAACTGATTTTTAAGCAAATTTATTTATTTAAATTTTTTTTGGTTGCCTTTCTTTGAAATATTAAATTTACATAAACCAACCAACGGAAATTGCAGATGAAAACTATATGGATGCCGGACAAAAAATACGAATGCAGTTAATGAATTTAATTTGATAAATATTCAAATTTTTTATTCAAAATATAAGAATAAACATTATTAAAATTGTATTAGAAAGCATATATCATTATTTCCTTCTTTCACAATTAATTTTTATATTACATATTTACAGTATTAATTATCAAATATTTACATTTCTAAATTATTATAAGCCACTAATATAAATAATTAAGAAGGCGGAAATAAATCCAGAACTCAATGCCACTAGAGGCCCACGGTTCAACCCACATACACATACAAATTAAAAATACCCAATCGTGATTGATGAATCGTCACCACCCCGGGAATTGATCCCGAGAGCCCCGAATGACAGCAAGTACGCTATACCTTCTCTGCTACGAAAGCAACTAAGCCACTAAAATTCCCACTATGCACTTTCCTCAAATGCCAATTTATTTTTCTTACACTCTGACTGCTTTAATTTTATATCAAGTTTTTCTTTATTATATTTTAGTTAATGTTGCCGAAAATATCAAATTTCTTTTGTTTAATTTCATTATTTTTCTGGAATATCGTGCTGATTCCTTCGCATATTTTACTATCTCCTCCATATATATGGTTTGTGTTTCCAATAGACGACGTCTTTCTCGATTTTTTTTAGAGGCTTCGTTTTATTTTAGTTTGTGACGTGATTGCTTGAAGGCCCTTTCACATTGTCTTGAAAAACATCAATTGGCACAATTTTTACAGGATGATTATCAAAAAACCGCAACCTTATTATCTATGGTATTGTATTTTTTGCCGACATGTTAAATGGGTCTAAATTTATATTTGGGGATAAAGTTGAAGATGACAGCTTTAAACTTCTGTTCACATTTTTTTTAAATACGCTGTCCAAGCTTAAAATTTTTATCAACGACTTAATTCGCCGACAGTCGCCACATTTTCTTAAGTGAAAACAAAAAATCTACTGTCGTAACAAACACCAGGTGACTCGACTAAGACAATAAGGTTGTTAAATTTAAGTGAAGCAACAACAAGTGAAGCGAATGAAACGACACGACTATGTCAATAAGGGTGTTAAATGTTTGAATAATGGTTTTGAATTTGAGAAAGTATGAAATTTCTATTTCTCAAATTATATCTAGCTCGATGTATGTGAAGTTGACCCAAATTCTATCCCAAAAAAATGCTATGGCAACACTAAAAATACATTTTCTATCATATTTCAGTGTCAGCCCAAAACTAACTATAATATATTCAAAATTTATAGTCATCCCCAAAAAATTTGTCTATCATGACATCTCTTACAATATCAGCCCAAAAACGTATTCTTAATGACACAAAAAACTATCACGAAAGTTAAGGCTGATTTCCATTATGAAAAAAATTTTGTCAGCATTTTTTACTGAAAAAACCAAGGCGAGAAAAAAATCGAAAATGCCATTAGAGTGACTGAGATCGTTTTTTCCTTTTTTCTTTTTTTTACAGTGGATATATTTTGACAGCTGCGTGTAACATAACCAATAAATTTCTAATTTTATTTTGTTTTTCAAAAAAAAAAGACAAAATACACTTTGAATCTACAACAATAAATTTAAAAAAATTAACTTAACATAATTATTCATTGTTTCAATTATTTTCACAATGAATTAAGATGAATGACACAAAATGAAATGTTAAAATTATTCATTGACTATAAAAAAATCATCCATATTTATTTTTCCTATAAAATATTTCTCCAGTACTGAATAAAAATACTTCTCTTGATATATTTTGTCAGTGCTATAATTATTTTCTCAGTAACCATAAAAATTTATTCAGTACTGAATAAATTTTTTACACTGGAAATATTTTTTATTTCACTCGCACTTTAAGAAAAACTATATTTTTTATCCCGCCTTGACTATTTTGTCAGTATTTTTTCAAAATGGAATCAGGCTTTACTTTCAGCCCAAAAAAATATATATCACTCATCTAAGTGGAATGATAATATTTAATTAATTTTAAATTAACAATATTAAATGGTTTAGTCATTATTTTTAAACATGTGATTGGCTCAAAACAGAAAATCATAGTTCTAGTTATTATGGTAACAATGTTCAGCCTGTATTTCATTCAGATTGTGTCTTCGAAAGTTATATATCTCGAAAGTTAGGGTGTTGATCACGATTTTAGTTATGATTTTTCATTAGTTCTAGCCTTCCTCTATATCAGTGCAAAATATTAAGAAAATGTGATGGAGAATAAATTTATTATCTGCTTTATGTAGTTTTGAAAACTATTTTATTTGCGTGTACTAATTATTTACACATTAGTTTTGGATTTCTTTTTTAACTCTCTTTTAATGGATGGTAAATAACCGTTTTTAGGATGAGTTTTTAAATTTTTATTATATGTTTAAACATTAGTATTAGGTTTGTACTTTTCACATACATAATTTACAGTTTAGTTTTAATTTAATTTATATTAATATTCAAATTTTGGTGACGATTTTCATTTTAATATTTAAAAATTAAGCTATAGTTTTAATTATTTTAGGTTTTTGGTGAAGGTTTTTTCGGTAATCTTTAAGGATCTAGTACCAAGGTATATAAACATAATGGTATGACATTCCCGTATTTAATATTTGTATTTTTTGCGCATGACGTCATCCACATGGTAAACATTTTTTGTGGTTTATGAATGTAACAGAAAAATTACATTTTATTGCAGATCTAATTAATTTTGAAGAATAAAAATCGTTCATAGTTTTAATTTATTGTTTTCTTTAGTTTCCTATTTCTTGAATTAATATTTTCAATTAAATTACAATTTAATATACGTATTTTAAAAAACATTTTAAAACGAAAAAATAATTTTTTTATTTCTTCTTCCAAATCAACTTCAGCTGAAATAGAAATTAATGTTTTAAAATAATTTCCTCCTAGTTTCAACGATGTAGAATTATATACGCTGAATACATCTTCCAATTCCTACATTTTTTTCATAAAATTTAAGTATGGTTTACTAAAGAAACCTTCATTTATTTAATCTGTCCACGTGAAATTTCCACTAGGCTCTTTTTCACAGTATTTCTCAATTATATGAGTTTTGTGTTTTAGTGTATGGATAATATAACCAGCTAAATATTCTAGAGCGTCGTACTCTAAATCAATCAAGCCCTCTGTCGACTCATCGGAGGTTATTAAACTATCTTCTGTGAAGTTTGTCAGTAAATTGGATGTTAGAACAGTTTTCGTTAATTCTTCCGACGTATCTACGTACTTAGTTTTATTATTAGATTGCCTTAGTGACTCATCTAGTTTCATTTCAACAAGATTAGTATTGTCATATTCTACATTGGACGAAGTTGAGACGATGCTTTAATTTTTTCCTAATAAAAAGCTTCGAAGACGATATTTAAACTGCAAGGCTGTTGGGTGATCATACAGGCCGCCTTTAGCTCTCATAACCCCAAAAAACATTTCTAAATGGTAACATTAATTTATTCTTACCAATTCGCATGTTTTTGACTTGATGTTCCATATCGTTTAATATTGTATCATGCTCATTTCTCGCCAAACCAAAAGCTGCCATTCTTGGACGAGAATCAATTCGAAGTACTTTAGAATTAAATTGATGTATTTAACCAGTCTATAAACCTGTATTTTATAATTTAAACTTACTTGTTTCAGAAGAATTGATAATTCATTCCAGTTTTCAGATCTTGCTATACCTTAACAACCCATTCTTGATAGTGCTGATGAGTTAGTATGAGAAAATAGTTGAGTTGCTAGTTTTACTTTCTGTCGTTTACCGCATTTAACATTCAGATGAGTATCTGTTAATCGGATAGCGATTTTTAGGTTTAATTTAGATTGATGCTTTAATAACTCTACTAGAGGTTCTTGAGTTAAAAACTTGTCGTTAAGTAAAACACCGGAATGTAATAAATGATTTTGGAACAGTTTAATTCGATACAGCAGGAAATGGATATTTTTTTTTAATAGCCTACGGTACGCCTTTGGACCACTAGCATATATGGCAATGGCTTGTGATATGTCATTAACTTCCCATCGTATTCATTGGCCGATATTTTAAATTTTCCTTCATTGGCCATAAGTAAAAATTTTTTTTATATATTCATTTTCTTGTTTAAGAAAACTACACTATTGCTTCAATCGATTCCACTCTTTCATGAGTCTATAATTTTCGTCAATCCCATCATTAATCACTGGCTTAGAATTTCGGTCGCTAAAACAAAATTATCAAATTATTATGTTACAAAAACTACGATTTGGGGCATATTTACCTCTCCTCTGACGACTGTTTGTTTAAATTTACGACGTATTCGTGGCTTTCTCTAGGTTATGAGGAACGGTTTCATAAACTACCGATAACATTACGTTATTTCTCAATTCCGAAATTGTCGAGGTGGGATTTAAAATTTAACCGTTTTGTTTCCCGTTGCTCTTGTCGCATTGTTAATGATTCTTTATTTGTTGTTGAACTGGGAAGATTTTCTGTTGGAACAGCATCTAATTTTAAATTTCGACTGTTTTTCGGTGAACAATTTAGAAGTTCATGCTTCAAATTTCTGGAAAATTGTTTGACCGTAAAGTACTTTGCACATACATATGATGTTTGCAGTATTTTTTGGCGCCAAATTTCTCTATAAGTAGAATCTTTTGGAAATCCATAAAATTTAATTTTTTCACTAGCGGATTCATTTGAATTTCGTTTTAATCTTTTGTCGTTGTTACTGTTGCACTTAAACACTGCACAAATTACCATTTTAGCTACTTTTCACAACTTTTAGTTAAAAAGAATTTTTTTTCATCCACTTGTTGATGCGACTTGAACTAAATAAAATATTTTTACCATGAGAGTGACGTATGAAAATGAGAAAGATACAGGATGCGACATGCGCAATGACATACCATTATTTTTATATACCTTGATCTAATACTAAGTTTAGTTTTTAAAATAGTAAATTAGTGTACGATTTGTTTTTATATAAAAAAAAAATTTATCCATTCATTCGTTCCTGTTTTAAATTAAAAATGAATAGTGAATTAATTAAAACTCGAATTCAAAATCATAGAACGTTTAAAGCTAAATTAAATTATGCCAAATTAAATAAAACTGCATTGTTTAATGCAGTGCAAAGAATTATAGGAACTGATTTAATAAATGTTAAGATTTCTCGAACTAATTCCAAATTAATGCAAAATATATGTGATATTTTTAAAACCAAAAAAATGTAGTTCTAATAGATTAAAAATTTATTTGATTTGGAATAGAAAAAATATAAATAAAGTAAAAGAAAGGTAAACTAAAATTAACTTAAATAATTTAAAATGCTCTGATGATAATCCACCATTATTAATTGATATATCAGATCAACTTATTTGTGAAACAGATTCACAAATAAGTTGAATAAAAAAGTGAGATATGTTCTCCAATTACCAAAAAAATAGAACACCAAAATAAAACTAATCAATTAAATCTAACCAATTCTGTACAAAAAGAAAAGAAACCAAATTTAAAAGTAAAACCTTCAATGCCTGAAAAAGAATTAGAAATCTCAACTAATGCATCTGATTTAAATTATATACAATTAAATGAGTTACTTGAAATTTTTGACAAAACGACGCGGCAGTTTGATAAATCTCAGTAAACAAATATTTTTTCTGAAATATTGACTGATATGACTGGATGTTTAATTAATATCAAAAATTCATCTGTCAATCAAAAAAGTATATCACTGCGTGCGTATGCGGACATGGGTTTAAAAATACTGGTAAAACATGTCAAATGTCAAATAAAGATCAGCTTCAACCCAATCAATTTGTAGTAAAATATTCTACAAACAAAATATTTCATCCGTTTATGAAAGGCAAGCCAGTTACAAAAATGGTACGACCAAGTTTTAAAAAACAATTGCTCGAAAAATTAGTAGAACAACTAAATGAAATATTGTTCATCCAGAAAGATACTGATTTTGTACAAAAGCCAAATACCATTCGGAAAATTAAAACTGTAGATGTGTTTAGAAAAATAAAATCAGTTGCTTTAAAAGAGCAAGATAATGATTCAAACGATGCAATACCCGTCAAACAAAAAAAGCGAATTCGCAAAATTCGTTACATTAACGTACTATAAACGAAGTATAATTTTGAACCACACTAATACATTCCGTAGTCACAGAATTAAATAAAATTTGTTTTAACGTGAAACGACGTAAAGAAAATTTAAAACGAAAAATAATTCGCACATCATTCTAGTTGAGTAATCTATGTCGTTATATTGTGTTTTGTGTTTAATTTATCAAATAATTTATTATGTATTAAAATTAGAAAGTAAGTGCATTATTTTTTCAAATATGAACAATAAACGACAGAACTATGAAATAAATCGCGAAATAAAAGTCTGTGCTGGGAAATCTAGTGGAAGCAAAATTATACCCGATGCGAGTTTGTTCAGTGCCAATAGTAATAAGTAAGATGAATTCGAAAATATTACTTTTAACTCTGAAATTTCCGATGAATCGAATTCCGAACGTGTCGATTTAATCGATGGGAATATTAATAATTTATCACGTTTGTTGAATGTGGCAATGCACTTTTAAGATTACTTAGAAGGACCATAATTTAGACATTCCCTGTGATATAATCACCATGGGAAATGGAGAATATACCCACATTGGATTGAAATCCGCGGTGGAAAAGTTTTTAGAAAACCTTGATTACTTTAAATCGGAAGTAGAAATTGATATAGGAATAGATGGAGTGCCTCTGGCGAAATGCTCAAACAGCCAACTCTGGCCAATATTGGGTAATATTCCTCCTTTTAAGAAGGTATTTGTTATTGGAATATACCATGGTAACAAAAAACCACCATGCACTAATAAGTTTTTGGAACCATTTATAAATGAAATTAAAACTATAAACCAAACAGGAATTAACTTTCACTAAGGGCATTTATATGTGATTCTCCAGCACGAGCATTTATATTAGGTAACATATTTTTTTTGTGTTGTAATTTTTTCTGTTCTTAAATTATAAATTTTTTAGGAGTTAAGACACATACAGGATATTATAGCTGTACTAAAGGCACCATAAAAGGGGTGTATATATATCTCATAAAGTGTGGTTCGCAGGGACGGGAAATATATTACAGTTGAAAGATGAGCAGTTTAAAGATAAAACGCAAAAAGAACACCACGTTAATGTTACTTTATTGGATTCTCTAACACATCCAGTGTTACACGTGTCCCTATCGATTACATGTATTGTGCATTATTGGGCGTTACTAGACAACTGCTTAATTTGCTAATAAACGTGAAACGGTTTACGTTTTCTTTAAAACAAAATGCAATAAATGCGATCAATAACAATTTAAAATGTTTAAAAACTTGGATTACATCGGAATTTGCTAGGAAACAGAGATCATTTGAAGAGCTCCCACTCTGGAAAGCAACTGAGTTCAGGCTATTTCTGCTGTACACTGGTATTGTAGCATTTAAAGGAATTTTACCTGATGAGTATTATTCTCATTTTGTACTATTAGTTTGTGCAATTAGGATATTGTGTCACCCTATAAATTCAAAATTCAACAATGCTTGTGCAGATGAAATGCTCTTGGACTTCGTAAAACGATTTACATTGTTATTCGGCGAAGAAAATACATCATTTAATGTACAAAGTCTACTACATTTAGCAGAAGATGCAAAGTTATTGGGAAATGTTGATGGTTACAAAGCATTCAAATTTGAAAATCATCTACAGATAGTTGAAAATGGTCAAGAAAGGGTATTTTAAGTTACAGCAAGTAATTGATTAAATTAATGAAATGGATGAATTTCAGACAAATTCACACCTCCTTTAAATTGTCTTCAATATATCTAAATAACTATTGTATGGTAGACAAGCAAATAGTTAAAATTGAAATAATGGAATCAGATAAAATTCATGGAAAAGTTTTAAAAAATATTGGAAACTTTTTTGAATACCCAATAGAGTCTGGTCATGTGGGGATCTACAGCACAGATTTTTTAATTGGCGGACAATTCTCAGAATTAAAAGGCTTCCGACTTACCGATATAGACACTAAGATCATGAAGATTAACAGCAACTCAAATTTAGTGTACATTAGTGATGGGACAAATCGATACTTTTGAGTATCGGTATATACCGATACTTTTGCATTGTTAACCTGATACTTTTAACCCGATACTTTTAACCGATCGGTTAAAATATATATTTATATATATATATATATATATATATATATATATATATATATATATATATATATATATAATATATGTATATATATATATATATGTATATATATATATATATATATATATATATATATATATATATATATATTTATATATATATATATATATATATATATATATATATATATATATATATATATCAATATATATATATATATATATATATATATATATATAAAATATATATATTTATATATATATATATATATATATATATATATATATATGTATATATATATATATATATATATATATATATATATATATATATATATATATATATATTATTATTTATATACATCCATAATAAATAAATAGATTTTTATATTCCGTCAATTCCAAATCCAATTCAAAGTTAGTTCGGTTCTAATTAAAAATTTCATAACATCAATTTATTCAAAAACACCGAGAAAACGAAATACTCATATTAACCGATCTACTCGTAAACACCGATATACAAAAATTAACCGGGTTACTCATAAACACCGACATACTCAAATTAACCGATCTACTCATAAACACCGAAATACAAAAAATTAACCGAATACTCATAAACAGTCAAATAAACCGGACTACTCATAAAACCGATATACTCATATACGTAAAAACACCGATCTACTCATATAGACCGATATTCAATACCAATCTATAGTCTTGCTCGTTCATTTAATACAATAAACATTAAAGTTTATCTATAGTCTTGCTCTTTCCGCAAATACATATTTTCCTTTAAAATAGTTTGCTCTTTTAGCATACACTATACACATAATATGTATTGGGATTTGGGAATGAATGTTAAAAAAACAACGAAGAGAATGAGAAAACAAAATAAAAAGTAAAAACTCATTTCAGTATGTTTGGTTTGATACGAATACACAATACGGGTATATTTGGTTCATTTTAACCTGATAGTTTGAAAAGTACTCAAATGACAATCCGGACTATTTGAGTATCAGGTTAAAAGTATCGGGTTAGAGTAAGTCCGAACATCACTAGTGTACATAGCATTACAACATTTAAATTAACTGTTTTTTTTTACTCCTAGATGTCAATACCACCAAATCATTATGATTCAGAATTATTTCAATTAGACGAGGAAGCAAACTACGCGAATTTCCTGGTAGTCAATGAAAATATTTGGCCGTCTACAAGTACCCAACTATCCGCTGCGCAAAAACTATTGGTAAGAATGAAAATTTTCTAAATTTAATATTTCCGCTCATACAATAATTAACAATTAATTTTGCAGATACAAAAATATGAAAAAGTCCCCGACCAAAATTTATACAAGTTCGTGCGAGCTTGTCTTACATGGATTATAAATGATCGTGCCGCATCCAGTTTCTTATGGTATGGTCGCCACGAGAACATTGCGGTAGAACAATTTCATTAAATGGAATTAGTAAAATGTAACAAGTTTGAAATTAAATAATATTTAAACTAATATTTAAATTATTTTTCAGATTGTGCAATGCGAAAGTTTCCAACATGCAAAAATAGTGAAATAATAAACATTATTAAACGTTGGTTTCAATATGCCAAAGACCGCGTAAAGAAATGTCGCATATAATTTTTTCAGTGTTTTAATCAAACGAATTTATTTAATTTAATTTTTTAAATGTGATAATTTATAAAACTTGAAATACTTTTTTTTATTTTGAATTCAAATTATTATTTTTTAGATATTATTTATTATATGAAATAAAATACTATGCTAAAATAAATTTTTATATTTATTAAACATTTTGGTTTTATTTGTTACGTTATGTTTGTAAGAATTTTTTCCCAACAAGATTATGGCGAGTAACTAGAACTTCACTAATGCCTCGCAAAAACGTTCTATTAATGAATCACTGAAACCGTCTTGTTTATGTATCACTTATCACGGAACATAAATGCAACATTAAAAGCGAACTATTAACGAGTATGAGTTGTATGAACAATATTCTTCGCTAGTGTTACGTAAACGCAACACCTTGTTTGACGGGTAGACATATACGAAGAAATACAACTTCAAAAACTAACGCCGCACTCTCAGTTCATGCAACGATTGTCATTGATACCATTTTATGTTATGTCGTTCAGTAGAATGTATTTAGACATTTTGAAAATGGCAAAACATCAAAATGATGAAAAAGATCTTGTAGCTTTTATGGATGCCACTGGTGGCCTTATTCGTTCTTCAAATAAAGAATGTCCAACTATATATTACTACACAATTGTAATGCCTATCAAAGCACAAACAAATGACCCATCTGATTCGTTTTTGTTCTTAATGTGTTGGTCACGGATTTTAGTTCTCCGCAAATAAATGAAACCCTTAATGGTTTCAACGATTTAAGTATTGCGCAATACTTAAAAGTTTGACATCAGCAAATCACTAACCAAAACAGTGATATTATGATTTGCTGTTCTTATTTAATGCAAAATATGATGCGCGATATTAATTCTCATTTTCCATCAGCATCAAAATCAAATAAACACATAAAACAAATAGTATCATACTTTTACATTACAAGGGACTATAGTCAGTTAAAGTTAATTTTTACGCAACTTGTTGTTTTATTAAAGTCCAAATTTACATCGCAAACAACTATCGATGCATTCAAAGAGATCATGAGAAATTGATGATAATTTTAAACCCGAAGAGGGCAAATTAAAAACGCCAATCAATAATTTTTATAACCCTTCATTTTATAAAAAATAATGATATACAACATATTCACCAATGTGGTCAAAATTTTTAATTAAAAGTGATAGGCTCAGTAATAGCCACGTTGACAATTATTTTGAAATTCTAAAGAGGCGTTGCCACGAATCATCTAGGAAAGCTTCCAACAAAATGTTTAAGAAGTTTAAGAAAAATAAATCAAAGAAATGAATATATATATATATATATATATATATATATATATATATATATATATATATATATATATATTTATATATATATATATATATATATATATATATATATATATCAAAGATATA
Source organism: Tipula lateralis (assembly GCA_963932295.1). Taxonomy (NCBI): domain Eukaryota; kingdom Metazoa; phylum Arthropoda; class Insecta; order Diptera; family Tipulidae; genus Tipula; species Tipula lateralis. The sequence goes on from OZ010738.1 coordinate 112,209,099, forward strand.
AATCCAAACTCCCGAAAAGAAGTTTAAAAAATTTAACATTAAAACCACTCAAAGGTAGCACTTTAATAGAAAGCTATACAAAAATTGAAATTTGGAAAAAGAAAAATAGAACGAATCATTCACAGTCAAATTTTGAATGATGATATGATATGATAGGGAAAGTACAAGCCAACCAGTTACGGTGATTCTGAGATTGTACCTGTATCCGCATTCCCAACAGTCTAAAATTTAGGTGTATATTTAGGGCGGTCATTTAAACCAATGTAATTTTTTTTGAACCAACTCCCAAGTTTTTTAAGTCTTCGTCCTCCAACTGACCGTTTAAGCTGGAGTAATAACTGGCCACTTCGTATGGTGGCAAAAACGAGAGACTTTTGAGCATTCTGATTTGCAAGGAAAAAAACTCCGAATTTCTATATTTGGCTGTTAATTTGCTTTTTTGTACCTTACGCCAAATTATTACGCCAAAATGAAATAAGCAGCCCAGGAATGAAGTCTGAGGGAAGAAGACCTTAGCTGAGGAAACAATTGTTTTTTTTTCAAAATCACACAAAATTTTTTGTGGATTAAGATTTAAATCGTTTTCAATGCAAATTTTCCTTAATTGGAAAAATAAGTCATAGCAAGTTTTAGATTTTTTGCTCTTTAAGCAGAAAACCAGTGGAATAATTTCACTTTCATCGTTTCCATGTATAGAAAACAGTTGTCGCATTATAGAAGGAACTACATAGAAAGTTCCATCCATAATCCAAGAACTGCATTCTGAAAGAAGCATTAAAGATGATTTTGTACCTAGCATAATAATTTTTTCTCCTTCGCACATATCTTCGCTCAACACAAATAACTCTGCTTCGAGATATCGGAGCTGTTCAGGAATATTAATTTTATTTTTTTGTACGATAAATTTTATAATTTTGTGATTTTTTGCTAGGCAAATATACACGGCAATCATTATTTGTAGCAACAATTGCCTATCCAATTATACATGAGGGTGGTAGGTCGCATTTTTGGCTTTTAGTGGTAACTAAATCCGTCGATAAATCGTTTTTCCTTGCCTTTATTGAATATTTCAGTGATTATATAATTCTCAATTTCAACCCACAATAATTATAAATAGTACTTACTTGAGTATTATAAGCGAAAATTTTGGAAACAAGTGTAACTAAAATTATTTTACACGTATGTCTTTATAAGGGAATCTGTTACTTTGATTTCAATTCTTGTATCGCCGATACAGTAGAATTTAATCACTACTGATTTGTTGTTATCTTGCATTGCAATTTCGCGCGCGATTCTATAAATGTACGGGATATTGTTATGCCAGAATTGTAATGCAAGATATTGTAATGCTACTTGTAATTACGTGGAGAACATACACCCAATCAATTGCGAGGCTTTATTGAAATTAAAAAAAACTACGGCACGAATTAGGTCAAAAGATAAACTGCGAGCCAAATATAACACAAGTATCTGATTACTTATTTAAAAAAAACCTAGTTTTACCACAGATTTTTACTGTTTAATTTGTTCAAAAGAAACCACAGAATCAAAACCATATATACATATTAATATGCAACTGTTAACAAACTGGAATAATAAACTTAGAAAAGTTGTAATGGTTACCAATGTTTAGAAAATGTGGTCCCATTAACAATACTCATGGCGAGTCCCATTAACAATACTCAACGACTCACGGCGTTGGGGTGGGATTAAATAAATTAAGGGTTCCCTTACTATCATGATGAAATCCATATTCTAATTTGCCACTCACAAGTCTTATTAATTAACACTTATTCATATTTATTTTACTTAAGGAAAATTATAATAATATGATAGTGAACAGTACAAAAAAAAAATCTGCAAAATATGAAGTAAATTAGTAAATTTAAACTCTTACCCAAAAATCTTGATCATGTGGTTGAATTGCAAATCAGAGCAACATCATTGAGGTCAATCAAAAGGTTTGTTGAAAACGCCACTCGAACTTAATCAGGATCAACCCCTCTGGAGTATGAGGTTGTACAAAAGATCAGGTTAGCATCATTGCGATTCACCGAAGGTTTTAGTATAACAGCAACCATTCACTGGATTATTTCATATTATTAACATGGGTCATTATCAAATACAAATTTATTAATTTATTGAATTAATGATACAAAATGAAAACGACACCAAATTTTACCATTATATCAATTATAAATTTTATTATTATTCAACAGTATTGTTAATTTGTATTATGCACATATTTGAAACACAAAACTTATATTATATACATAATTTCTTAACTATCAAAATTTAACACACAAACTTTGTTGTAACTAAATACATACTTTGATGGAAATATATTATTTTTATTCTTAATTAAATTATATTTATTTCATAGACTGATTATATTATATTTCATAGACTAATTTTCAAATATATGTTTTTAACCAAAGTATTGCTTGATTGATTTTCCGAAAATTAGTGATCTTGCTAGTATCATTAAACCGATTATCACCCAAGATTTTTTCTATCCTCCGTTAAAACAAACGCTCATTTCAGGTATTATAGAAGAAACCTGTCATACATAAAAAAATAAACTTGTATTTTTTTTGCAATAAACGAAAAATACCTTCAGTACATGCAATTAAGTTTAAGTTGTAAGGCAACATGTTTCAATACAACCCAACATTTATACGACTGAAAAAAAAATAGAAATGCAGAGGTGGATACACTGCCAGTAGCGTCGCTTTGTATTTGAACATATAATTTGTGACGGCTCGAAAAGCAGACGTTACAAAGTGTCTAGTTACATTTCCTCCAAAGCCATGTTGTGATCAAATAATTAACGCAAAAACAATTAAATTAGGACAATTTGTAGTTCTAAATACGGAATACTTAAATTATTACAAACAACCATCGATTCCATTACAAAATATACTGTCATCAATATTATTGGATGGAAAAATATTTGTAATAAATTCTCTAGTAAATTACAATTCTGATCTACAACATTATACAGCGTTATGCAAAAAAAAAGGCCTTCTAATCGGATGAATAAAACAGGTGAAAGTGTGAAAAAAGAACTGACCGATTTTTTCAATAATGAAGGAAAAATTTAAAAAATTTATTTTTATTAATTAACTTGAATAAACTATAAAATTAAATTTATTAATCTAATTTATTCCTGGTATTTTATTTTTATTTCTTCGGCATAACCCCATTTATTTATTTAACTTAAATTCTCTGAAACCTTATTGTAATGAATTTCATTGAAACACAGGCAGACTCTGTAAAAAGTAAATTATTAGAAAACTTATGCACTTTGCATTATATAAATAAACAATAAAAGACTGTAAAATATTTTAGGATATTGATACCATCACAAGATGATATTTGTTTTTAATAAATTTTTAAATCATACATTAATTAAAGTTTAAAACAAGTTTAAGTATACTTATTTTATACATTTAAAGTATGAGAAATTAAAATATATTTTTATTAACAATAGCCTATAATTAATCTAAATAATAATTATAATCTAGTTCCTCGTCTTCTATAATTATATCTTCAAAAATATCATCCATTGCCTGCTCTAAAACATCTTTTTTTGGAGATGAGTTTGTATTAAACGAAGTTGATGTATTACTGCTAGGTTTTTCCGAAAATGTTGTTGGTTTGAAAGGGATGGATGGTAATGATGTAGAGGTGGATCGTCCAGAAGCGCTTGCTGATACAGTTGAATTAGGTTCTTTTATTACTTCAACATTTAAAATTTTCACATATTTGGAAAATGATGATGAGACTGGAACTGAAACAGGTGATTGAAATCGATGAGGAACTGTGATTGGTGTTGGATTCGAACTACATCAAAGGTTGAGAGTGGGATTGGAGTGAATGTTGGTGATTGAAATCGAGCTGGAACTGGGATAGGTGATTGGATTCGAACGGCATCAAAGGTTGGGTATGGGTTTGAATTGAAATCATGAGAAGGTGAGGTTGGAACTGTTGTTGAAGATTGGAATGGAAAAGGGATTGAAGATGGTGATGGGGTTAACATAGAAACTGACGATGGTGTAGTTGAATATGATGTACGTTTCTTTGGAACTGAAGCTGTAGGTACAAATGGGGATTTGGATGATCCCCATGAGTTCGATGAAGAACTGTCTCGATATTTATCACTAAAATTAAACGAGCCGCGTTTTTCAAACGGGAATTGATTTTGCAATAAGTGTTTTTCTACTGCTATACGCTGCCACACTAGTACCAAAATTTCTTTCTTCAACTCGTTGAAGATGTATTCTTGTTTAATTTGTTTCGGTTCACTGCACAAAAAGCGACAGAACTCGTCTTTTGGAGTTTCATGAACAGGTTCCATGCATTTATAAGCAAAATCCAATGCTTCTTTAGCTTGTTTTTGGATATCAACTGCTTCACTTTTCCTCGATTTCTGAAAATATTAAAAATTTAATTACCTATATCATACAGATTTAGTAAAATGTAAGTATTCAAACTCCCACGATTTTTTCTAAAGGTTATCTAAATAAATATTTGAACTTACTTTTGTTACCTTAACCACCGGATTTTCCACATTTTCGCTAGACTCGTCCTGAAATAAATAACATAATATAATAAATAATCTTAAAATAATTTAAAAACAAAATTTAAGTAAACGTACATCTAATATCTCTATATTTGAGTAGCTTGATGACGAGTCACTAGTATGAACTAAAAATGAAAGTGCAGAATAGCACCATAGTTTCGGTTCATATACGTCGTCAGTACCAGGCCCACTTTTTTTTTAATTTTTTATTTTGCATCGCTCTTTTGACAACTGTGATTGTAATGTTCGGATTTTTTTCTTTAAAAGACATATCGTCAAATTTGGTTTACACTTTCTAACTGCCTCTAATATTAACTCAAATTTCTCCGATCTTTTGATTTTATTTGTAAAATTAGAATCAAGCCGGTTGTATAAGCATGGATGTTTTTTGTATTCATTTATCAAGCTTAAAGTTTGGTCTTTGTTCCAATCCGGATCACACATATTTAATATAATAATTTATTAATTTTATACTTAATTGAACTAATTTAATTCAAACAAAAATATAATAACTTCCCACAACGCGATAATTTAATTTTATTTATTATAATTATTAATATTAATTTTATTTATTATAATTATTATTATCAAAATTCACTTTTTATTACACATTCACAGTTGAACACCAAATAAAATATGAGCTCCTGTCAAAAATAAAATAAAATAAAACAAAACCCGGTTTTATATGGTCTTTGTATGTATTGGTGTGATGAGCGCTAAAAATTTTCGATGAAAATGTTGAGCGAAAAATCCCCACTCCAAAATTAGTTTGTAGGCAAGTCCGCCTTGCACCCAACTAAAACAAAACGTAAAAAAAAAAAAAAAAAAAAAAAAAAGGGTAAAGAGACGAAGATGTTCAGCGCCGAAAAAATACCCGTCTAAACACCACCATTTGACAATTTTGCATAGTACAAATCTATTACGATTTTTACGATTATTATGAAATTTTTACGATTTCGGAAAATACGAAATCGTAAAATACAATCCGCGGCGGATATACCTATTATGAAACTATATTTTTGATCGTAAAATTTAAGACAATGAAGTTTGCCATTTTGTGTTATTTTTTAAATAAAAAAGAAATATTTTAAATAAATAATAACAAAAAAGTTTGATCACAATTATTATTTGACTAATTTCTATACAATAATTCGAGACCTTAGAACAACAGGGTTCTATATGCACCATGATACATTACGAGATACAGGCGGTACAAGTTTCTATAACGTATATTCATATGATGTTATTCGGATTTCTAAATAAATGCCTCTATTTAGTCTTTAATTTGTGTTGAAAAGATTTTGATAAATTACATATATATTTTTCTAAATATTTCAATGTGGAAAATAAGATAGAACTTTAATGCCCAACGATGATTCTGAATAATATGGAGTAATAAGGTACTAATTCCCACATGGAACTTTGTTGCACAATTATAACATTATTTATATATTATAGAACTTTGTTACATTTATTATACGTAAATTAAAATCCGCGTTTAAATTATACGTATTGCTAATTTTATTAAATAAAATTTTTTTAAATTATAAATAATAATACATTTGGTTTGAAAAAACCGACAAAATGTAGTTGAGCTTTCAATTCATACTGCTTCGTACATACTTAAAAAATTGTAATTAAAACTAAACTGAGAGTTTCTCTCAAATAAATAAAACTTATATCTAGTAAGGCTTATAATTCGCAGCGCCTGTTAATTCATTATCACAGAATTGTTGAAATTCAATTTTCGGTGGCTTCCGTATTATTATCTGAAACAGACATATCATTATAACCTGTGGATAAATAATATATTGGATTGTTTAATTGTAAATTAAATACCTAGTTTTAGTATAACCTTATAATAAGCTATACCCGCTGAACTCATGTATTTAAACATCGAAACCAAGTGTTTCTCCTTCTCTTTCGAGATGCCAACGTTTGAAGAAATGCTCTCTATGTCCTGGAACAACGGAACATCTAGCGTTCCAATTACAGTTTTGCGAAGTCGTTTTGCTGCTCGTCGAATGCTCACCCCTTTCAGATTCTCAATTTCATAACCCGGCGAATATTCAATTTCGTATTCTGTTTGTGTCATCTATAACATTTTTAACGTTGAAAATGGCATACATTTGTAGTCAAAACAAGTTTTAGAATACTTGCTGAAATTTTTAAAATCTGAAGGCAGCATTTGGATAACAACACATGGTTTTTTAAGGTTGACCTTTTTTAAATGCCGAATTAGCCCCATTGGCGAAAAATACTCATTGCTAGCTAAATGTTTCTCTATTTGGCTATGGGCGTTATCAACCTCTTGTAATGCAGAATGACCCGGCAATGAGTACTTCATTAAAATATACTGCAGGTCAGGATGATTTTTTAAAAAGTGCCGCATAGCTAATGCCATTATGGAATTTTTATTTTGTGGCACGCAAGAGTCGCTCCATGTTATTAGCTGAGTAACATCATTATCTTCCAATACCTTTTCCGAAATTTTATACAATGCAGATGCGATATCGTTGCCACTTCTTCCGCCTGTATACTCAGTCCATATGGCACAGTATACTTTTTTTGTGGTTGTTAAATATGCTGTCAGATTGTAAATATTTAACTTTGACTTACATCTTCGTATTTTACGAACGAAAAACAATTTCATAAAAGGAATATCCGCGGCGGATCGGAAAATACGAAATCGTAAAAATTTCAAAATAGCCCCCCTGTATAGCAGCCATTTCATGGTCAGTAATAATGTCATTACTTGTAATGTCAGTATTTATGTCATTACTTCATCATTATTTTTTTAACACTACACGATCATTCCAAAGCATCAGTATTTTCATCATTACCAAGCGGATGACAGCAAATAAATGTGACTTTTTTTTGTCTTTCAATTTGTTAATAAGTGTTTTTCTTTCGTGCGTTTAATTTCATTGTAACCACCCAGGTGGCGCAGTGGTTAAAGCTGCGGCAGTTGGAGCGGGAGGTACCGGGTTCGAATCCGATTCGAGGCAGGATGCAAAATGGGTTTTTCACCTTCGATCGTTTGGGCGGTGCGATCGTTGGTGAAAAATAAACATAATCTGGATCCTCTGTCGTGTTTAGAATCCTTGGGCCGACCCATCTTCCATGTCAGTACTATAGGACTGACATGGAGCTATGCAATGCGCAGATGGCTCTACGGAAAGACTCGGACCTATAGCCGTATAGAGTGGTATCACAACGGATCAAATTGGTCTAAGTGTGCGATAGCAGCCACATCAACTTAACTTTTTTTTTTTTTAATTTCATTGTGAAAATTAGTTCATTAATCATTAGTTAATTTCAATTTAATTAATTAATCAATTCTAATTATTAGTTTTATTTAATTTAAAAACAATAAATTAAATTATTTGTTTTGTAATGAATGCTAAGGAAAAAGCTTGTGTTGCTATTATATTAGCATTTTCTGTGAAACAAAATGTCCGGCGTCGACGCTGGGTAAAAGGATGGCTACAGAAACGCACAAAGTATTCTCATGTTTCATTATTAAAAGAAATCGAGACAACTGAAGCAGATGATTATCAAAACTACTTCCGGATGAATGGTGAAACCTATCGCAAACTTCTAGGGATGTTTAAACCATACATACAAAGGTGAGACACAAATATGCGGGAGAGCATATCAGTCAATGAGAGGTTAGCCCTTACATTAATGTATTTGGCAACAGGAAGGAGTTTCGAAGATTTGAAGTTTTCGGCTGTTATATCACCCGCAGCAATTAGTCAAATTATTTTAGAAACCTGCGAGGTGTTTATATATGTACTACAAGCGTACATCAAAGTAAGTAAAAATACTCATTCTCATAATATTTGATTTTGAATTGATGTTAAATTTTCAGTTTCCTACAACACCAGATGAATGGATAAAAATTTCTGACTATTTTGTACAATTTCATCAGTTTTTTAATATATTGGGATCGATTGATGGCAAACATATTGTTATTAAAAAACTGGCAAATTCGGGTTCCTTATAGTACTATTTTATAGTATAGTTTTGTTGGCAATAGTAAATGCGAGGAAAGAGTTTATTATGGTAGATGTTGGAATTAATGGAAGAATATCGGATGGAGGAGTATTATATTATTCCAAATTTGGTGAACAAATGCAAAATGGAAATTTAAATTTACCCGAACCTTTTGCATTACCAAATACAAAAGATGTTTGTCCGTATGCGTTTGTCGCGGACGAAGCATTCGCCTTAATACCAATCTTATTAAACCGTATTCACAAAAAGCTTTAAATCCCGAGCGACACGAGTTCAACAAACGGTTATCAAGAGCCAGAGTTGTTGTGGAAAACGCTTTTGGAATATTAGTATCTAGATTTGGAGTGCTTCAGAAATCAATTAATGGCGTGTTGTTATTTACACAACTTTTTAGCCAAATAAAACACCAATTCATATATGGCTTCAAATGAAGAGAATACCAATAATCTCGTTCAGATACAAAGCACGCAAAGCAGATACAGTGCATCAGCAGCGAAAGAGAATAGAGACAAATTATGCCACTACTATAATAACGAAGGCAAATTGGGATAAGATTTTGATATATAAAATACAATTATTATGTATAAAATACAATTATATATCAAAATTTAAATTATTTATTTTCATTTGGTTCAAAAGTTTGAAAAAATACAGAAATTGGACTTGGTTGTTGATCTAATGGTGACGGTAAAGGTGATACTTGTTCAAAACTACTAGACGATTGGGAATTTCTGGATGATGATCCATTTGTCTTCGATGTACTACAGGTGGGTATTGTTGTACTTCTCCAATGGATGTCTTCATTAATTTTCACAGAATGTCGATCTAGCTTCCCGAGTCGAGCCTCGAACAGCACTTCGTTTATTGTCCGCTCAGCAAATATCCTTTGTTGGGGATTTAACGTCGTGAGTGTTTCACCCCATGCAATGGCAATAGTTGGTACATTGTCATTTTTATTATTCGACTGTCCTAAATAATTACATTCTAGTTGAAGTAATTCATTCTGTTTTGAAGGCATATTGGATCGCTTGGTTCGTTGAATCGGCGGTGGAGGCATTACGCTTGAACGAGATGTATGTACCTGCTCTGTTTGAATATCACCATCGTTTTCTTTAGACTGAAAAAATAAATTAATAAATTAACAATTCGTATACATATATATTTACAAATAGTTATAACTATATACTAACCTTTTCTAAATGATGGTCATTTGTCGAACTCACAGGTCTTTCATACTTATTTAAAAATTATAACGCATGAAAAACCCATGATGTTGGAGTGTATACTTCGTCGGCACCGCGTCCTTTGAGTCTAGAATTTATTTAATTCCTTACGATAATTGCTTCGTAGGGTATTAATCTTTCGTCGAACATCCCCCCGGTTAGCATCACTTTTTATATTTCTATATATAGGCAGCAGTTTGTCCAAGGCACTATTCCGTACATCCTTCTTCATGTACCCCGGATGCGTCGGATTCCACAGTTGAGGAAGGCTTTCATATACCTGTATCAGGTTTTCTAGATCTTTTCCTACTTCAATGTTTGTTTCACTTATGGTCACATCTTCGCTATTTACCGAATCGTCAAGAGATACCACTTCATCACATGAATAGCTTAGATCAATGTTGTCATTAAACCAATCTTCATCCATTTTGAAAAATTTTAAAAAAACTTTAATTACTTCCCATTACACGATCAATATTAATGTCATTACTAAAAAGTAATGGCATTATTAATGATCATGTAATGGGTGCTTATTTCCGAAAAATCATTTTATCCTCTGTTTATATAACTTATTTTTGGTTTGTTTTTATTGCATTTGTTTTTCTATGATAACGGGACACTACCTTATGTCATAACTGTATTGAGAGCATTAAAAATCACATTTTTTGGGATGCAATTTTGGGCTAACTTCACAAAGGTTCTAGTTCGAACAAATAATTATAGCAATTATGAATGATAATCACCACCAATTATTTTCTGGTTAGCTTCAGCAATGTTAGCTTTCAGCTGTGATAAGTACTAGGCAATGTCAAAAGAACAGATACTGTCATTTAATGACACCTCACCTGCACCGAAGTATAACTGAGGCGGATGAACTTAGTAATCTAGAACTTCATCCACCTCAGTTATACTTCGGTTATAAAAGAACCTATAGTGTGTGAAGTTATCCCAGGGTTACATAATTTCATCCCTTCCCAGGAGTTTTAAAATGACCCCAGTAAATTTTTTTATTTTTTATTTTTTATTATTAAAACTAGTCTTTCCAGACTAATCATCAATTTGCATCTGAATTCTTACAAACTAAAATATAATGTGGTCACTGTTGATCCAGCGATGCACAGTGCCTGTTTGTTGGTAGGTAGCTGCTCACATACTAACGAGCTCGAAGGGTTTGGTTCTTTTTAGTCTCCTAACCAAATGTTCATTATCCAGTAGCCGAGAGGCTTCCGCATTGACATGTTCCATTAGTCTTGATTCATGCTTCGATGCAAATCGTTTTATTTCGTGTTTTATATCTGGAATCTCTAAATCATGATGCAAATCACTATTACGAATGTACCAGGGTGCATGGACTATACTCCAAAGTACCTTATTATGGAAGTTTTGTATAAGTTTAATGTTAGTATTCTTAGTACAGCCCCAAAGCTGAATGCCATATGGCCAGATCGGCTTAAGGACCTGATTGTAAATCAGTATTTTGTTGCATATGCTTAATTTGGACCTTCGCCCAATTAGCCAGTACAATTGTCTATATATAAGATCAAGCTCTTTTTTTTTCTTCTTCACATACTCTTTCCATTTAAATTTAACATCCAGAGCCAAGTAATTAGCAGAGTTCACGTTCGGCATTATCATATCGTTTAAGCTGATTGTCGACGGATTAACCAATGATTTATTCGTAAAGTTGGCATGGGCAGATTTTAATTCATTAAGTTTGATTTTCCATCGCTTGGTCCACTGGTGAATTTCATCACTTGCACATTGAAGTTTATTCGCCGCCTCTTTCACATTTCTTGTGGGACTCCTGCCCTTACCTCTCTCAGTTCAGAATACTCATCTTATTGTCTTACTCTAAAATGCCTTTCAGATAAATATGATCTCAAAAGATCAATATATGGTCCCGGAAGCATAGCATTAAGTTTATGTATTAAACCCTCGTGCCATAACTTATCGAAAGCTGCTGCCACACCAAGAAATAAGGTCAAACAAATTTGTTTTTCTTCTAACGCCTTTTCTATAATGTCTGTTATTCTGTGAACCTGATCAATTGTAGAATCTGATCAATTGTTGCATCTGAATCCAAATTGGTGACCCGGTATTTGGTCTCTACTTTCTATTATTAGCTTCATTTTCTGCAAGAGTAGTCTCTCCATTAGCTTTGAAATGTAGGGAGCAGGGATATCGGACGATACGATTTAGCTTCATTAGTCGGTTTACCTGGCTTCGGTAACATAATAACTTCCGCAACTTTCCAGGCCGAAGGAACATGTCTTAATCTAATAACAGCATTAAACAAGTGAGTTAGCTTAGCGATAGCTTTTTTTGGTCTATAATTGCTTTAAAATTTCTCCCGTTATAAGGTCATATCCAGGTGCCTTTGCTGACTTCAGATTGAATTGTATTTCACTGGTAACTTCTTTTTGGGTTGTTAGAGGAATTCCTCCCTCATAATTGCTGCTTTCATTTTCGATTATAATATCCGATTCAATTTCATTCGGTTATAAAATATCAGCCAAATGGTTAGCAAATTCTTCAGCTTTTGATTTGTTATCCCTAGCCCACAAGCCATCACTTCGCTTAATTGGAGGGATTTGCGTAATTGGGGTTTTTATACTTTTAGTTGCCTTCCATAGTGATTAGTTCGTATCTTAATCAGCGGTCAATTTGCCCAGATACAAAGAAAACGATTTTTCATTTAGCTTCTGAATTTCTCGCTTAAGCTGTTGTGATTTATTATTTAGAATCGTCTTACCAGATGGATTTCTTGTTTGTTCCTGAATAGTTTTAAGTCGTGTTTGTAAGTTAATCTTATTTTCTACTTCAGATCTGAATCTCACGCTCACCCAATCAGTTGTTTTATTGGCAAGAGTTGGTCTCGTTTCCTTTCTACTTATCTTGTCGCTTAAGGAAAGTATCACTGCAGAGTGATCAGAGTCCATATTTGAATTATCCTCTACTTCAATAAAATTTGATGAAACTTGTTTTGATATAAAGAAATCCAGTAGATCAGGAATTTTCCCTGCATCCGTGGGCCAATATCTTGGCTTGCCAGTGGAATGGACGTTACATCCCACTTCTACTATTGCATTTTTAAGTTCGTTACCTTTTTGCATTAAAATCACCCTCTAGTATAAATCTCCCATTGAAATGTTGTAGGATATTCAAATAGTTCGGTTTCTTCAGGTTATATCTAGGTAGACAATACACTGATCCTATCTGAAGTCGTTGCTTGGTAGATTTCTACTATGGTAAGCTGGGTTTCGGGTAATTGATAATGCTGGCATTCACGGTGTTTAATATAGTTTTTTATTATAACAGCAGTTCCACCTCTTGCTTGGTTATCCGGATGAATTGTTTCATAAAGTTGGTAACCGTGAATTTAAAGGGAAGATTGTAGAGTGGGTCTCAGATGGAGTGGAGTGGTTTTCAGATATCAGACACACATCGATATTTTGCATTTTTAAAAACGCTTCTAGTTCATTGTTTTTATTTTTAATACCGTTAGCATTCCAAGTAGCAATTCTCAGGTTTTCTTGGCATATCATTTTGAGGAGTTGATTAGTATAATAAAGCAGAATTTCTCTGTTCCAATCTTTGTAGCCTTTCAGAAAGGTTGTTTTTGGCATTTATAACATTCTGCATCATTTCTATCATAGAATTCGAATGAGTAGGGTTCGGAAGTTGGTTCGGAACTGACCTTTTCTGTCTCAGCTACTTGCGCATATGATAAACCATCTCTTACATGATGACTCAAAGATTCTGATGGTTGACTTTTTTGTAGATTCGTTGGTTTACTTAGATTATTTCTTCTGTTTTGAGGTTCTCTTGCTACCAGGCATCCTCGGTAATTTGCAGGATGGGCTTGTGCACAGTTTGAACACTTTGCTGCAGTATTCTTGGGTTTCTCACAAGAAATAGTTAAATGTTTCTCAGCACATTTAACACATCTAGGTTCGTGTTGGCAGAACTTTTGAGTATGGCCATATCGCTGACAACGTTTACATTGCGGAATTGTACGGTTACTTCTAACCGCTTCAATTTTTACACCCATATGGCACATATGTTTTATTTCATAAATTTTTTGAATATCTTCTTTGTTATCGAAGGTCAGCATAAATAACGGAAGTGGAATTCTTAGTTCTTCATCCCCTTTCTTAGTTTTTTTTAATTTTGTTGACGACATCAAGGATTTTAAAATCTCTTTCGCTCAATTCTCTCTTAATATCTTCTGGGTCGCATGATTTTAGCAAGTTTCTAACCATAACCCTTATCGGTCGTGTCTGTTTATTTTCATAAGAATGCCACTGTTGCTGCGAACCGTTTAGGTATTCTGTTAGATTTCTATAATCTGTCTCGGTGACTACATTTATTTTCAGTTGCTTACTGTTAATCAATTTGGCTTGGAAATTGATGCTGTTATCCTGTAATGACTTGTTAGTGTCGGAGTAATTTGTCACATTGCTAAGTACTACAGGAGGCGGAATTTGTTTACCTTTTTTAGGTTCTTTGATTTTTTGGAAAGTTACATACTTTGCTGATGAGATGTTTTTTTCGGGCTGAGTTTTGGTTTTTTGAGTTGGATCTTTTTCAGTTTTGTCTGATGAAGCAGGTATGCTTGATGACATTTTTCTGATATTCGCTTCCTTCTTTTGTATTTTGGTAGTACCCATGCTGTTTCGTGTGCTAATATTTCTTCTTCTTCGCTCGAATCAGGTATAGTAAAATCACTTGTTTGTGGGTGATTTTGATCTATCATCAGTTTTAATTGATTGATTTCATTTCGTGCTTCCCTTAATTCAGCTTGTAATGATATAAGAGATTTCATGGTTAGTTTAAAAAAACTTTGTCGAGTTATTTGAGATGGTTAATGACTACACTTTTTCTAATTATAATTATTTAAAAAAAATTATAGCTATCCAAAATACGTCTATTCACTTTGACGATATATCAAAATATTGAATGAGAAACCCCAGTAAATGATATTATTTATCGAAATTGGGAAATAAGTACTCGAATTTATTTCTACCGTCTATAATCAAAAAGTAAGGATTCGCAATGAATGAGTTAGACCATGCAGATCCAAGTATTTGTGATAATTAAGACCTAACTGTCGGGATCGATCTCATGTGATAAGCAAATCTATAAGATCAACCGTATTTTGAGATTTCTGTTACTGGCCCATATGTATATGGCCCAAATTGTTCAATCTACAACCCCGAGGATCGTAATCGATCTCATGTGATTTCGAATTGATGTGATGTCAACTAACTATGATTACAACTACAAGACCAGCCGTATGCTGAGACTTGTATTATTGGCCCATATATGGTATATGATCGAATTATGTTTAGTCTATATCAACCACAGGATTGTACATGTGAAAATCGTTTTTTACATTTTGTATGTAAATAATGTTAAAAACAGTGTAAATTACACTAAATGTAAATATAAAATGTAAAAAACTAAAGCCACCATTCGCATTGTCATATGTTTAAAAATTGTAAAAATCAACCGACGTTTGCTTTGGTCATTAAGAAATCTGTATTTCTGTATAGTATTACAACTAATCTCAGTGATTATCTAGTAAATGTTTTGTATTTTTAAGCAGTGTAGCATCTTATGGGATGAGAACCACTAATTCTAAAGGTTATGTTCTTTTTAGGCGCTTTGGTCCATTGGTGTGATCCAGTAGGTTCCGCAGCTCCTTGTTGTCATGTTGCAGCAGTCGCAGGACATGACTCCTTGCAACCTTAATTATTTCATCACTGACGTATTCCATGTTAAGGTCTCGATGGAGGTTGTCATTTCTAATATACCATGGAGCATTGACAATGCTACGTAGTACTTTGTTTTGAAATGTTTGTATGATCTTAACTATATTTTTTTTTGCATAGCCCCAAAATTGAATGCTGTATGTCCAGATAGGTTTGAGGATTTGTTTATATAATAGTAGTTTGTTTTGCGTTGTCAGCTCAGAGTTTCTTCCAATAAGCCACTGCATTTTTCTGAATTTAAAATTCAATTCTTGTTTTTTCTTTTTAACATGCGCTTTCCATCTAAGCTTAGTGCCTAATGTCATGCCAAGGTATTTCGCATTGTCAGAGTAAGGAATTTGTTTATCAGTCTAATCGGGATGTATTCCACTTTCTTGTTGGTGAAGTTGGTGTGTGTTGATTTTGATTCGTTTAGCATCATTCTCCAAGTTTTTGTCTAAGTGTTTACTGTATTAACAGCATTTTGTAGTTTCCGTATTGGCTCGAAAATACTAATATCAGTGGTCATAATTGCAGTGTCATCAGCAAAAGTCTCTATTCTGGCTTCTGCTATATTTGGTAAATCATTTGTATACAGAAGGTATTACACAGGGCCAAGCACACTACCTTGTGGGACTCCTGCCAATATTTTCTTTAGTTTTGAGTACTCCTCTTCTTGTTTAATTCGAAAATAACGATTTATGTATAACTTAAGCAATTCAAAATATTGTTTTGGTAGATCTTGTTTTGGACGTCTAGAAATACTGCTGAACTTACTTTCTTCTCTTCCAACGCCTCTTCAGTCTTATCAGTGATTCTATGTACCTGTTCTATTGTTGAGTGGCCTTCTCGAAAACCATATTGATGTGGTGGTATAAGTTTTCTATTCTCTATTATTGGCTTAAGTCTCTTCAAAAACAATCTTTCGAAAGTTTTTGATGTGGTTCTTAATAAAGAGATTGGCCTGTATGATATTTTGTCATTTAACGGTTTATTAGGCTTAGCAATCATTATTATTTCTGCTACTTTCCACTGTCTCGCAACATAACTTTGTCTAAAGACAGCATTAATTATATGATGTAGCTTCCGTAGTGATTTTTCTGGTAGTGCTTTGATTATTTTCACTGTTATCAGGTCGTAACCAGGAGCCTTTTTATCTTTAAGATTTTTTACTTCTGGTTTGATTTCTTTCACAGTGACTGGTAGGAGAAGTACCTCGTCTATTTTGTTGACCGGTGTTAAATATTCATTCTCTACCTGCCCAGTTGGTGGTTTGAATGTAATTTCTAGGTGTTCGGCAAACAGATCAGCTTTTTGTTTATCGCTGCGAACCTAGATTCCATCAACTTTTTTTATGGGTGGCACTTGCTGTTTAGGTCTTTTCAGACTTTTAGTGGCCTTCCACAACAAACAGTCCGTGTCAGATTTACCTGTCAGGTTACTTAGAAAGCAAGCTACTGACTCATTCTTGATCTCTTTTATAAGCAGTTTAAGTTTGTTGCACAGATTATTTAGGATTGTTTTATCTTTAGTAGCTCTAGTTCTCTGCCAAATCTTGCGAGCTCGTCTTTTTTCGTTAACCAAGTCTCTCACTTCAACTGGGTAGCTTATACTTTTCTGTAATACACCATGCTGGATGGGGGTACATTCCCATGCCGCTTTCTTTATACTTTCAATGAGATTTTCCAGCTCTTCTTCTATCATATAATCGTTCGAGATCGGCACCTGTAGATTGACGCTTTCATCGACTAGCTGGCGAAAATATTCCCAGTTTGTTGTGTTATTTGTTAGTCTTGCTTTCCTTATTGCCGTGGAACTTATTGTCATTAAGACTGGAGAGTGATCCAATGATAGTCCTTCTTTATTTTCAACTACTAAGTAATTTTCGGAGATACCTCTTGATATATAGAAGTCAAGAAGATCAGGAATTTTATTTACGTCCGTAGGCCAGTAGGTTGGCTTTCTACTGGAGTGGAACTCACATTTTAATATTCTGCCTGCTTCAAATAGCTCTCTTCTTTTGGGAGTAGTTCGATTTGATCCCCAAAATATATTTTTTGCATTAAAATCGCCTCCAATAATGAAATTTTTACCAAGTGATTTAAAAAGTTTGATGTAGTCTTCCGTTTTTGGGTTATATCTGGATAGACAATAGATTGCTGATATAGTGTAGCTCTTGTAGTTTTTGGTTTCAATAGAAACAGTTGCTACTTGCATAGCTTCTTTCTCTATTTTAAGTTCTTCTTGATGTTTAATATTTTCCTTGATGAAGATTGCTGTTCCGCCTCTAGCTCTTTCTGCTGGGTGAAGAGCTTGATAGCACTGGTATCCACGAATTTTGAAATACGAGATTCGAGTAGAGTGACTTTCTGAGATTAGGCATATATCAATGTTTTTTGTATTTAAAAATACTTCTAATTCTGAAATGCGTTGCGCAAGACCATTTGCATTCCAGGTAGCATTCTAGGTCTGTTATTTTTTTATTTTGATTCATCGATGTATTTTCCAGTGTTCCTAGTCTTTTTTCTTGTTGTTTTAGTAGCTCACTCATAGATTCTAGTCGTTGATCTTGCGTCGCCAGATGAGAATTTATAGTTGTTAACTTCTGCAGTATTTCTTGCATTACATGATTTTCCTGACTGGGTGCTTTCTTGACATTTTCCTTTTGGCTAGCCATTTGGGCATATGTCGTGCCTTCTCTTACTTTCAAGCTATGAAGAGGGATTTGGTTTGGATAGGATGGCGTCCTAGGTTGAGAATTAAGAGTTCTGATGTTCTCTGTTGGATTTCTTTTACTATTTCTCATTCTTTGCAGCTGTTTGGGAACTTCACAGCCTTATTTACATACATACATTTCGTATACATTTCGCTGGTTCGCTTCTACTTTTGTTGCATTCTTTTGATGGATGTTTCCCAGCGCACTTTACACATCTAGGCTCCCTATTGCAGTATTTTCGAGTATGGTTATATGACAGTTGTGGCATTGTGGAATTCTACTGCTGTTCTTTTTTAATGTCTCAATTTTGACTTTCATGTTCAAGATTGATTTGATTCCATATCTTATCAATGCTCTCGGTGTTGTTAAGTGTAAGCATGAATAGGGGTAGGCCGATTTTGGTTGTTACTCTTTCATCATTTGAGTTTTTAGTTACCTTTTTCTTCAGAATGTTCACAGCATTTATGATTTTGAATCCTTTCCGACTAAGTTCCTCGATTATTTCATCAGTTGGGCATGTATGATGTAGTCCTCTGGCCATAACTTTGATTTGTTTTCATACGTGAACCATTCGATGTTTTGAGCACTAATTGCCTTACATTCTTTAGGTTTCTGGATCAACTGCATTCACTTTCCAAACATTATTATTCAGTGCAGTGACCTTATAATTGTCGTTTGGAACTATTTTTACTCTTGGTTTAATTGTTTCGTACTCACTAACATTAAGAATATTAATGGGTGGCGGTGGCATCACTTTCTTCATTGGTTCATTTTACTCTGCTGTTCTTTATTGAGACATGTTAGATGAGCCAGCTGTTTGGAGTTGTACATTCTTCTGTAGATTAACTAAGTCCTTCCATGGCTGACCAGATTGGTTCCACCTCAGGCGAGGATTCTGCTTTCCTTGTTTTATTATGGCGTTTAGTTTTAACAATTTGTTTGCGTATAAAACTCGTTTCATATGACAATTCATCGATCTCAACAGTTTTTTGTAGTTAAACTGGATTCCGCTTGAATTGTACTGAATTTATCTTAGCTGTACTAATGTACTTTTTGAAATTTGATTGTACTGAAAAACTCACCACTGGCCGATGTATTGCATTCTATTCCACAAATGATTGTATCTGCATAGTCAATCTCATTTATTGTGAAATCTCACTTTTTGATATAGAGATGAGTTCGACCTTGAGTACTTATTTCCCAATTTCGATAAATTATACAATTTTTTGGGATGATTTCAAAAATTATGATATGGGATGAAATAAGTATTACCCGATGAACATTTCAATTTTTGGGAGATGGATTCCTGGGTTAACATTACACTCTTTTTGTTGTGACCTTTAATTATTACTATAATGTTTCTCAGTACTTGTATTCCCGATAAGGGATTTAGTATTTCAATAAGATCAATATACCAATGTAAGTACACTTAAATTTGGTTGATACGTAGGTGTGTGAGTATATAAAGTTAAACATTCATGAACGATAGAAATGTGTTTGCTTTAAACAATTTATACAAAAATAAAATAGTTTTGACAAACAATTCGATTGCAAAACAATTTACCTTTTTGTAAATATTCCCATAACACACCACGGTCGGCATTCCAACTGTGTACGACAGAACGTTTCGCAAAATCAAAAAAAAAAATTCAAAGTGCCAATCAATCAAAGAAAACAACCAAATCATTTCTATTCGTAATTTTTTTGTGCCGTGCTATGTTTACACAGTGAAAATGTCTATGGGTTCAAGTACTTTTGTGTAATGTGCAAGTAAGCGCAAAAATGATCAATTGCACACAATGTTGTGACTGGTAAGTCCTATTTAAAAATGTCATTTTAATTATGCTTCTTCTACACACAGCAGTAACGAAAACAAATGCGATAATTAATTTATTTATTATTTAATTTTTTATTTAATAAATAAATAAATCATATTATTGGGCAACAACAGTTCACAATAAATAAACTTAATAATATTTTATATTAAATGATTCATAAATTTTTGCTTCACCATAAAAATACATTAGTGTGCCGCGCCGCGCGTCTGTTTAATTTTTATATTAAATTTTTTTTTTAATTTTATTTAATTAAAAATATAAATAATAGATTAACAAAACTACTAAATAAATTTCAAATGAAACTGACCTTCGTCAATCTCAATGTAATTCGGTAGAAGCATATTATGTATGTATATGGACATACAATCTGTATAGTTACTTAGTTTTATCTAAATATGATTTTCGTCATCAGATGTGTGATAAAAACCAGATATATGGTAGATATTGAAAAAGAAAAACCAATAAAAAAAACTATGTATAAAGATGAGATCGCGATATAAGATCAGCATTCTTGTAAATATAAATAAGCGGTTTAAAGACATTGTGTGCGTGCAGAATCATAAACGATTGTTTGTATCCTTATTGCAAATCTCTATAATCAGTAACGGAAAGGTCAAATTAATTAATAGTTGGTATACCATATACTCGTAATTAGGTATAGGCAGACACGATGACTTAATCATTTACCTGTGGATTTTACAATTATGTTACAATTACTCATGTATAAAATTTGTAAAGCTTGACATTTCAATGATAGTTACAAAACCAATTATTTATAAATACTAGATCGGTATCCGGATGCATATACGAGTATGATTTGTATCAATTGTTTAGTTGAATGATTGGAATCAAAAGTTCATAGTTGAGTATAAATCATCTTCCTAGTTGTCTGGTTATTTATTTGTCGCAGTTAAGTAGTTAACTTATCTAGCAAAATATGGTTATAACAAGGCTATACTCGGAATTTATGGAATTTGATAGATGCGGTAACGCATTTCTTAATAGAAATCGATTATTTTTTCAATAGAAATCGATGAATATTTATTTCATTATGAACAGGAAGGTATGCCGTTAAATTGGAAAACGGTATCAGCCAAATGGCCACTACGATTACGCTTGCATCACCATATCCTTTTCATGAAATTTTCCATGACTAATTTGCACATTTACGGCGGTTTTTTTATCAATAACTCCACGAATTCCACTTTTAAGGTCTTGAATCGATTGTGGAGCATTGACATTAACCAAAGAAGCGCAATCCATTCACCATACCAGTTTCACTACCATCATTTTGGAAAAAGTAAGATCCAATCACCACCGTTGATACGTTGAAGATGGAGAGGCTTTTCAACAATGTTTCTTGGAGTTTCTGAGCCCCAAATGTGACAATTCTGCTTATTTACGTAGTCTTCGAGGTGAAAATGGGCCTCACCACTAAAGATATTTTTCGATGAAAATCCGGATCATTTAGATGCTGAACCCTATCAGTTAAGATACATCGTTTATGGTGATCAAGCTGGTCGATCTTCGGTTCATTGAGTCGAGTTGAACGCACACGGTTTCGATTTTTCACATCTCTAACTTGTCCCAATAGCTTAAATTATTCCACCAGTTCCACTATTGTCGGCCGGGTGAATTTTAACAATCTCAATGTGTTGTTGAAGCGTGTATCGTACCATTATTATAGTAATGGTGTAGTTTTTACTTATCAAATGTCAAAAGATGACCGCTTCAAAATGCCAGATTTGGCCGTTCATCAACGACCAAGACGTTCCAATGAACTTGTTGAAGCGGTTAGAGAGAGAGAGAGAGAAAAAGGAACTCTAAAGTATCGGGTCGTTGCCGCGGTCTACAATTAGGCGTCAATGAACCAATTTTCAACAAATTCAGGATATTGGTTTGAATTTTTTCCGTATGAAGTGCAAATAACACAAAAAATAGTGCCGACAGACCGTCCACATCGCTTGAAAAACTGAATGTTTGAAAGCCAATGTTGGTGACCGATCAGGCCCATTCCATAACCTGTAGGCGTTAAAAACAGGTATTCGATGACCTAAAGGCGACTTTGAGAAACGCGACAAAAAAGACACAACTTTTTGGCCAATAAAGACGGCCTGTTCCATATATGAGACATACGATAGATTTGAGATATATTTTAGAATACATTAGAATCAAACCGTCCTATTAATGGTCTTCTATTTGGAATTGTTCAATTTATCATATGTGCCCTATGGTGCGTAATTTATTCCGCTTTTGGGTTGCATATGTAATTTGGGTTGATATTTCATATGTAATGTGAGGAAGGGCAATGCCGCTTAGACAAAAATTGACTTAGCTCACTAAGTTACATATGTTGGGATGGGGCTCAGTCGACTTAACCTCCAAAATACATAACCAATAGTGGGGAGGACCAGCTCAACAATATTTTTAAAATGGACTAGTGTTGTTTGGTGCTTTCGCAAACACTATTGGACAAATTTTGAATGGAGCTTCTTATCTTTCGATGTATTGGTTGCGATGTTTGATAACTTGGTTATAGCGCCGAGATTGAATCTTTTACAATACCAAGAGTACTTCAGTATCTACATTATAACATGGTATATCATATGCATAACGTATCCTACGATTTTTCCATGTGTGACTGTATCTGGCACTGACGTCTTTATAGATTATTTTATAATTATTATGGTAAATGGTCCAAAAAATTTTAATAACTGGAGTGTCGCCCTCGTTGTCAAAGAAAGTAACGTACTTTCTTCTGTCGCGCGGGGTGGTGACAAACAAATCACGTCTGTAACAGCATTATTCTGTTTTGTTCATGGCTTTTACAGGCCATTGTTGTCCCTCAGAACCGGATCGAGACAGCTTGCCTGAAATTAGGAAAGAATCATCTGTAGCGAGATATCTTGTTTAGTGACTGACTGATTTAGACAGAATCCTTCTTGGAAGTTACCGATAATTTCCCCCGTAAGAGGCGTAATTCTTTCTAAGATAATGTATGACAGTAAGGTCGAAAAGACAGTTCCACAAAGTAAGTCCTCCGAATATCAAGAGCTCTAAATCAGTGCAATAACTCCTGGTGAACGATTTTTCTTTAATCTCTGTATCAAATACTGAATCGACGTTAATACAGAGGTCTTAATCCTAAACTTGAATAGCAGTTGAATAAGATATTAATGTATGGTGAATTCAGGTGACTCATGATTTCGCCATACCTTAAGAAACCACGCGTATAGCATTCATTGCTGAGTTGTCGTACTCTTAAGAACTTAGCCTTCCACCATTCGCACTTCTTCTATCTACAATCGCGTTTAGCTGCCTTTCTAACAAGAACTGGTTTATTTCTTCTAACAATTGTAAACCGAGTCCTCGCTTCATTGTGGGCTATATTTTGTTGCTTAACAGCAAGACGACACTCTTCATCAATTAATCATTTTTGGGCATAGTTACCAAATAATGGTCACTGCCTACAAATTTTGTTGATGACCGATAAGATATCACGTCTTGGACCACCCGAGCCTACTCTTTTGAAATCACCAAATGGTCAATTTGGCTTCGGGATGTTTTACGTGAATGTTTTGATGAGTAAAGAATGTACTTGCCACTTTGAGATCATGAGTCATCGCAAATTACAATATTCTTTCCCCATTTTCGGTCGCAGTTTCGTGTCGAGAGTACGGACCCATATTATTATTTAATTTGGTCGGATTTCTGCCAGCTCTAGCATTAAATCACCAATCACCAATCTGACATCGTGCTCCGTTATGGAGCCGATCAGATTATCCAAATTATTATAAAATAAGTCTTTATCTTGAGGTTGACTTTATCATGACAGTGGGCGTATGTACACAAACAATTGACAGGTTGGCTAATCTCATGTGGAAGCGTAGCTTAATCCTTGAAAGACGAATAAAACCTATGTTACCTGTCGGCCAATGAGAAATACAACTGCAAGATTTACGAAGCCATCTCCACTGTATATCTATGTATAGCCTTGGAACACATGGTCTCCACTTTTAGGCCATCGAGATGCTTGGAGCGCTATGAGATCAAGCCTTTCATACATGAAATGAAGCCGTCCAACGCGCCAGGTTGTATGAGTGCCGATCTTCAATCTCGTGTCCGGGTACTTAAGCGGAGATTCATTGTTCTTTAGGTATAGTATCCGATTTTTTTATTTGATTGATGACATTTTCAATATGTTTTATTACACACTGTGGGACAACGTCTGTTGATGATAAATATTGGAGCAATTGAACTGCTTTTTGCTGTTGTAAACCAATTGTTCAAACAGACCCGTGAAGCAACGTCTTGCGTCAATCTCCTCCACTCGTTACCCAACACTTATTAAGTGTTCTTAAACCTTTCGTCTTCGTATAAGATCAACAAGGGATCATCGACCAATCGGACCAAAATAATCATGACTTGAAATAAGTGTAAGTTTTCAGAATTCTGATATTTATTTTAAAGTATGTATAAAGCTTCTGTCGAATTATTGCCATACTATTAATTATACAATTGTTTTGTCAATATAGACGATTGTGGTGAGCAACACAAAACTGTATGTCGTCATATTTCTAAAAATGCAAATTTATATAGATTCTGCATATATGTGGGATTAATGTGATCATTATATTGTTATTTATTTCCAACGAAAACTACTACAAACTATTAGTAATAATCGGTTTTGTGTTTCGTACCTCTCTCTATATATACCATCAATGAACAATATCTGGTGGGTTTTAGCTCTTGAGCCATGTATACAAACAACTAATGTGCAAATAACAACATATCATAAATATTCTCAATTAGTCATCGTAATTACGACTAGAGATCTAATGATGTCCAATTAGATAAAATTTATTAAGTATAATAAAATGGTTTATTGCAATCTGCAGAACTCCTCCGAAAAGTGACTTTCATTTTCAAGGCCAACATAAGATAAAAATAAAGATCAAGGTTTTTTGTCGTTTATTAAAATGTGATTTATGATTCGGTTGATTGATCGAAGTTGTATAATGAACGACCCACGTCGTAAAATAAATTCGCGCGCGGGCCAATTAACTATTCAAATCCATTAAAACACGTCAAACGCATCAACAAATTTATTCAATTATGAAAAGCTTTTATTTTTTTTTAAGCTGTGCGCTTGCCGCGACCAGACAAACAGTTTTGTATTATTTAATAATTTATCCAAATATTTTGTTCTCGTATATGACAACTGGTATTGGAATGCATCTAGCTATGTATACGAAAGTATATAAAGCTGTTATGATTAACGACGATAGGCGATGTGGCGAAACTGGTTGAGTGAGCTTTAACAGTATATTGTTATGATAAAGAATTAGGAATTACCCAAGTCTTCATCCTGTTGGATAATTCCAACACTTTTTCGCTTATCTCTCGCAAACTACTGCAGTAGCAACGTTTTAGTCAATTATAAACTATCTGTTTATTGCTTTGAACATGTAGATTGTAGAATCACATAAAAAACAATTAAATTGTTGATTGCATCAAACACGTAAACAAACAATAGCAAATCATTCAGGTAGTTTTCGAGATAAGATCGATTCTACTCAAACACGTTTTGCCTCAAATAATTGAACACTTAGACGTAGCCATACGTGGGCAAGTTATAAATCAGCAATGGTTTTCTAATAAATCGAAAAACTATTTGTTGTTCATTCATTAAATCTGTACACACAATGGGGATTTTCTCAATTAGTACAGTTATCTGCATACGATTTAAATAACAATTCAATTCAATTAATTTGATTCTCAAGATTACTTAATTACAAATCGGTATCTTAGTTGTGAATAAATTAAATTATTTAATTAACGATTTCCCGTGCCTCTGAGCCTATTGATTTTCCTGTGTTTTGACACAGTAACTGAATCGACGGGCTCATCACATGTATGAAGGAGTGATGATTGGAATGTGCTACTCTTCAAGATATAAGGCCAAAATCCTGTGTAGACCATGGGTTCCACAACAATCCACCCTATGAAGAATGCACAAAAGCCATTTGGAAACTAAAAAAAGTTTTTCAATTGAAGTTAATTGCACTAATTTAAACCTATTTGGAAGATCCATATGCTCCTCCTAAATATTTCCACTGGAACTGATTCTTTATTTACTGGGACTGATTCTTTCGGAAAGTGAAATGCATCTTCAGGCTGGTTTCAATATATGAAATGGCGTGCTTAATTGTGTTGATTGTAATTCATGTGAACTTATGCAAATGATGCATATGATGCAGGTCTGTAAAAACTTAGAACAAAACTGTCTAAATCAGTAGGCAGATCTGTAAGGTAGTTCAGTGTCTCAATGATACAGTGGTAAAATATATGGATATTAAAATCAGTTCGAGCTTTGGTTTCAGTGCTTGCTTAGTTTATCGAGCGACAAGATGATGGCGACCGTGTTACGTCATATTACATAACAATGTTCTTGAAATGGGAAAAACGATAAATGGTACAAATATTTCAAAATCGTTGCACCTATTTCCTGACAATTTACTATTTAAAAACCAACTAAAACTAGCAAAAAAAAGTTTGAAAACCGAAACACTCCCAACTTTTATCTTTTCGCATTTACCCTTGAACATTTTTCCCTACCCCGAAAAAAAATTAAGGATTTATGGCTATAAATTTGTGCAGACCATCTGCATACTACATTAATCCTTTACAGCCTATAATACTATATCAAAAATGGGCCGGTCCATGAGTTCTTTAGTTCAACAAAGGGCTACAAAAAGTAATCGAATAAAACCAAATCAATTTTGCATGCAGCTCCTATCGGGATTCGTTATCGCTATTTTCCGCTCCAATTATCGCAGCTTTAACCACTATTCAGACGGTTGCATTCAAAGTATCAGCAATTTTTTTATAATTTTATAAATGAAACAGTTGGAGGTGCGGTATCAGTTGTAACGCTAGGACAAAGTTTCTTGGCCTCACGTATACATGGAAATGAAATTAACCCAACCTTCCAAAACTGTCAATATTTAGTTAATCTTCTAAAATGTGAAGCATTTATAAGATCTCCAAGGCGAATTACTACGAGCGACTAGAAAAATTATCTCCAAGATACCTTCGAAAGCTGCAGCCCAGCTTGTTTCAACAGAATTCGAAAACTTCTTCCGACTAGGTGATATAAGACTGAAGAGAGCCTGTGAAGTTTCTAACAAAAAATATTCTTATTGGAATTGTATATGTATACAATGTCAATGGGATAATATGGCGGCTGAGTAAATCGTATTGGAATCCCATTACATTTAAATATGTATTGGTGTATATAATGTATCTGTCTCTTTCTTTTTCGATGTATGTGTCTCTTTTTCTAATATTTTTCACTCAAAATTTAAAAAAATGACTAATAAATAACTAATAAAGAATAATTGAATTTATTAATGAATGTCATATAAATTTATTCCAAAACGGAGACCGTAGATACTTGTTAATACTACTGTTTCGTTTTGGGGTGTTGAGTTAAAGTTTAGAATTGTTCAATTAACTCATATTGCAAGAGATTTGGGCAACATTCGGCAATATAGGTGAGGTGTGCCTATATATGGCCCATATAATCCATAAGATGCGATCCCCAAACGGAGACCGTGGATACTTGTTAATACCACTTTTTCGTTTTGGGGTGTTGAGTTAAATTTTCGAATTTTTTAATTTACTCCTATTACAAGAGATTTGGGCAACATTCGGCAATATAGGTGAAGTGTGCCTATATATGGCCCATATTATCCATATGAAGCGATCCCCAAACGGAGACCGTGGATATTTGTTAATACCACTTTTCCGTTTTGGGATGTTGAGTTAAATTTTAGAATTTTTTACTTTACCCCTATTACAAGAGATTTGGGCAACATTCGGCAATATAGGTGAAGTGTGCCTATATATGGCCCATATTATGTTTGGGGATCGTTTCATATGGATAATATGGGCCATATATAGGCACACTTCACATATATTGCCGAATGTTGCCCAAATCTCTTGCAATATGAGTTAATTAAAAAATTCTAAAATTTAACAACTCCCCAAAACGAAAAAGTGGTATTAACAAGTATCAACGGTCTCCGTTTGGGGATCGCATTATATGGATAATATGAGCCATATAAAGGCACACTTCACCTATATTGCCGAATGTTGCCCAAATCTCTTGTAATATGGGTAAATTAAAAAATTCTAAAATTTAACTCAACACTTGAAATTGAAAAATCAAGTTTGATTAATATGAACATCTTTTTTAGGTTTTTTTTTAATAATTTGTTGCATATATTGATTTATTTGAAAAATACGTGTGATATTAGTTCATTTTCATAATTTCGGCATTATATTTTAATATTTTATAAATCGTTCTATTTCGGATTAATAATTTATAATAATTTATAAAGCTATCTAAAAATTCATTATTTAATCTAAAAAAGGAGATAGAATTAAAATTTTCCTTATAAAAACATCAACTGAATGAAAGAGATGAATATAGTATTATCTTTTCGAATTAACTCAAAATTTTCTAATAAGAATATCGTTTGAGTGATACTAATACATATTTATATTTTTTGTTATTAACAAATTTTGTTAGAAACTTCACACCGGTGACTGAAGAGCGTTGAGTGAAACGTTGGACGAAAGAGAACCATGGCTCATCTATATGATAGTGCAAAAGTTAAATAATGAGACAAGAAATAAATTGACCCAGAATACAACAGATCATTAGTACCAGTATGCACTCAAATCTCTGAGGTGCAATAAAGTGCAACCTATGATACTAAGGATTCCAATAAGTTTAAAGAAAAGTCTGTAAAGGAGTGAAAGGTAGCAAAGAACAAAAGATTTTTTAACTACTTCAACTTTAACCATATCGAGTAGATCGCAAGTATCAAATTAGACGTGATCGTTTATGTTCACGAAAAATTAATATGTTATTACATGTTAATGGGAATATATCCAATTCAACAGCAGTTCATGAAGCAGTCTCAAACGTTAACGAATTGTGCCCAACCGAACCACCAAGTTCGAATCATTAACTACATTGATTCTGATTTATCTATGGACGAAATATTTCGATTACTCTGAGAAATCGACGGTGTTTTAGATAGAAAGGCAAAGTATACAGATGAAGTATAATCTTGCGAACTATTATTTGAAGATACCACGTACAGAACGGACGAACGTAGGTTCATTACAAGTCGCCCAATTTAGGTTCAACATTAGGCGCCCAATCCAAAAAGATGGAAAGCTGAGCTTAATTTACAGCATAGCATTGTTGAAATTACATTTCAACTATCCAAAGGTTGTAGTTGGACTTTATGTGGAAATATTGAAAAGTAGTCATGACAGAGATCGATATAAACGAGCGAGGTCTCGGAAAATGTAAATGTTACTCATCACGTCGTATGAAAGGACATTAGTCTCACAATTAAGCTATGGGTTGAATTTGATGCGGCTCTAAAATGTCAAGGATGTTGTTCTTTAAACAAAAAGATGTCGATATAATCGTTACCTACTTGTTGGTAACTTGGAAAAAATTTACCGATAGGTTTTCGTGAACAACGAAGATATGAAACCATCAAGTCATATTATACTTAAATAAGCAAAACTGTATCAAACCGGATGCATCTAATACAATGACGTATTTCACAGCTTCTAACTTTCAAAATTGTACTCAAATTTCCGTTTGTTGCTTGTGCAATCGAAAAGGATATTTATATTGATAACATAATTAATTCGATGACAGGCGTTTATAAATCCATTAAACATCAAACCCATCCTTTTTTCACCATCTGATTACGATCGGTGGTGTTAATGAACACATCTATGACCCCCTGTTGGAGTGCAGAACTCATGGGCCGACCCATCTTCCATGTCAGTACTATAGGCTGGCATTGAGCTATGCAATGCACAGATGGTACAACGAAAATCGGACCTATAGCCGTACGTCCTCGATTTGGCCGTTAAGGCGTAAAGTAGGACGTAAATAAGCGAACCGCGAAAGAGCTGGGAGAGCCTTGAGCCCCAAAAAAGATAGCATAGAATAAAATAAAAAAAAAATCCATCCTTAATAAATCTTAGACATTCTCAGCTTTCGGAGCATGAAGGATCAAATTAAATTACTAAAGAAGAATTAAATTACTTTAGAAAGTATGGTTAGTCTCAACTAATCGATTTATCTGACAAACTAAAATAAATCCACTAAAGATCCATTCGAAAAGAAACTTCGATCTGTGACAAGTCGCATCTTTGATCCATTAGCTCCATTTTCTATGATAGTTATCCAGGACAAAATTAAAAAAGTATATGGTTGTTAAAACTAAATTGGAATGATGAACGCCAATCCATAATAAAATCGAATGTTAAGGAACGAACTTGTTGAATAGTGAGATAATGATGCTAATGATGAATGGTGGGAGTTAAACTTTGAACTGCACAGAGTGGCATTGATTGACAGCTAGGGCGCTAAATCAAACAGCCGATGAAGACGTTTGTCTTGAAATGTATGGCATCTTGTATGTGTCTGTAATATTCGTTTCGCTAGGGCGGTTTCGATCTGATGACGTCATTGACTCGCTGTGTGATCGAAAAGATCAAATCCATCTCATCAGGCATATGCGACCGGACTTCATTTCGTTTCTATATATATTGTGAGGCTATGTTGCAACAGTTCTAGCGAATTTACAGAATTTGACTCGAAATCTTTTTTCGATTTATTTTGTTAATAATTCACTATTCAAGCGTGACTATTCGTCGTATTTGTGAACGCCACAAACTATGCGGCACTTCCAAAATAGAGGTCTCGAGATGGATAGCTACCACTACAGCGGTTCGTATTCAGTGGTTTTGTGCCTTTGTGGACTTCCGAACTTTATGCTTTACACAAAGCAAAGATTCACTCAATCACATTTAATTTGTTCTCTTCATAGTTAGCTCCTCCAAATCAGGCCAGTTTTCCAATGCTAGAACTATTGGGTAGAACTGCTCCTAATGTTACGGATATCAAATGACTCACAGGTGATTTCGATTCACCTTGATATTTATTTTTTTTGGAAATCTTGTGTTTTTGTGACCGATTACAGAAATTTTTTTTTCGGATTATATTGTTTGTGTTCTCAATACACCTGTATATACTGAGTACATAATTTGAATATTTTTATGTAGTAGTATATTGATATGATAGTGTACTAGTCATAATCATCGTCATGATCGGATTCTCTTCTATATCATATTGCCTATACAGGTTGAGATGCAATTTTTCTATATACATATGGATCTATATATAAATGAGATGCAATTTAGGGTGAATATATCGTAAAGGGCTACGAAAATATTGACGACTAGTGTCCGATATGATTAGGTCGATATAGTATACATATACAAGATTATTGTATGCAGTATACAATAAATCTTATATACATAATTTTAAACTCTCAAACTTGAAAATGATCATTGAACGTTTGAATCAATGAACATTCATCACAAAAAGGATAAGACATACCCAATAAAAATTTGGAACTGTAACAGAACAGTAAAAAAACCTTTTTTACTTTACCTACAAAAACTTGGTACAGAAAGGTAAATCTAAATAATTTATTATTTACAATTAATTTAAACCCTTACTCCTTGGATGGGTATATTAGGTACGATCACAAATTGTAAACTCATATGTATTGTAACGATTCATCGTTCCAAAGACAAAAAGTTTCGTGTTCCTGACTTCTTTCTTGCATCCAAGAATAGTGGGAAAACAACCAACCAGAAATAAGTTATGAAAAGTAACTGGGTTATATTCGGTAAAGACCACACTTTTGGTGGGAAAGTGATTGGTAGATTGAAGAAGAAGAAACAAATTTCGGGAGTTGGAAAAAAAAATTTTTTTTGGCATGTTAAGTTTGGTCGTGAACAAACGAAGTCAAAAAGCTAGAAAAAAAACGAACACAAAATAATAAGAAATAAAGCATAAATAAGTTAAATCAAATAAATAAGTAAATGGAGATAATTTGGTAAAAGCGAATAAAAAAAAAAAATATTATAAGTGAGAACAGAAAATCTGTCTGAGCTTACAGAAAAAAAACAAAAATCTATTATAAATGATACAGTCCATTATTTTTTTTGTTGTGAAAATAACTTTTACTATACTATAGAAATAAACTTTAATAATTTTTAAGTAACTATAAATATAAGTTTAAAATAAATAACACTAAGAACAATAAAAAAATAAAATAAACATATATGTATAAAGTAATATGAGTGCATAAACTCAGTTTTGTGTAACTAATAAAACAAAACAAAAAAATGTACTGTGGTCACCTACAAGTGAAAAAAAAAATCAAATAAAATTGAATGAATACCTATATATATATATAATAAACTGTGAATTTGATTTTGTAAGGGACCACATGTTCGGGGAAAAAAAAATATTATTTATTTATACATATACGAGTATATAAATATCAGTACTCGACAAATACATACATTGATACATGGATATATGGGAAAACACCGCTACAGTGATGTTGGATAAACAAACCCATGTGGATAATCGTCTATTGAGGTAACGGTCGCGACCACGTTACAAATAAGGTTAATGATTTCATTTATTAAGTCTTTGTTATTTTATATTACATATTGTTTTCATCTTATATCATATAAATTAATTTTAATTAGTTAAGGATTAGTTTTATATAATTTTTGATCTTATCAAGGTTTTTGGGGGAAATGACGTCATCTTAGACTAGTAATAGTGTACATATATTGAATTTTTTTTTGATTGTTCTTTTTTTATTTCGGTACTTTTTTTTCTGTTAAGTTGCTATAGGAATAAATTGAAGTTACATAATTGTCATAAATACAAATCTTCATGTTATTTTTTTTTATGCTTTCTCTTCTTTTTTTTGTTTTTTTCTTTGGCTGTGTTTTTTTTATTTTTTTTGCTTCAGTTTGTTTTGCTAATATGAGAAGCTAAAACCTAACAGTGGTATGAATTGGTAACGTAACGTAGCCTGCTGCGTGGTAAGTAAGCACTGTCCTTTTTATCCCATCCTGCCTTTTTTCTTCCTTTTCCTTAGTGGTCGAGCACGCGCTATTCATCTTTGGCAAAACCCACCCCAATCCCTGAGCTTTAGCCGCAAAATATGAGCACGCCAAAGCTCTGAGTAGTGAAAAATAAATTTTCGGTAACGAGGGACATTTATTGGTGATTAAGGTTAGCTTAATTCCCAATTCCTGACCACCAACTCGTTACAGTATCGTTTGTAATTTAACAATAACATAAATTTTACGTTTTACCGATAGTTCAATTCGAGGTGACGAAACGACTTACTATATTTATATTGAGAAAGTACTAGTTGGAAATTTCAAAAATGAAAGTTTTTTAAATGTTTTATCTATAATTTCAGCATTTTATTATAATTTTAATATGATTTACCCCAAAAATATATCACAGACGATGGAATTTTTGGTACGATATTACCTTCAGCATTATTAATGTAATGTCAGAGGAACCAAAAACACATGAACAATTTTTCAAAAATTAATAACTTAATTTTAAAGTAACAAAATTTAGAAAATTAATATTTGGTTTGAAAATAATAAATATTTTGATTTCATAAAAGTATTGCTAACATTGGAATAATCTTAAACTATAATTTAAATCTGAATACATTTTGAAATAAAGATACTATAAGAAAACAAAAACTTACAAATGAGTTTTACTTTTATAAGTCTTATAAGTCTTACTTTTATGTATTAATGTTAAAGGGCTAGTGGTCTATAGAATAATTATTTTAAATTAATTCTAGTGGCTATGAGATCTGGATAGATCTCAGTATTTATTGTTTTTCACCCTTTGTTATTTGTATAATAAACAAGAATAATGTTACCTCACACCATATGAAAATCGCTAGTGTATATGTTTAAATCTCGAAATGTTAAATTATTCTTAATCAACTTAAATTTTTTAAAGATTCTCTAATTTCCATATAAGCTTCGAATGTTAATTGTTTCGAACGAATTATTTAAATATATATATATATATATATATATATATATATATATATATATATATATATATATATATATATATATAAATATATATATATATATATATATATATATATATATATATATATATATATATATATATATATATCAATATATATATATATATATATATATATATATATATATATATATATATATATATATATATATTTATATATATATATATATATATATATATATATTTATATATATATATATATATATATATATATATATATATATATATATATTTATATATATATATATATATATATATATATATATATATATATATATATATTTATATATATATATATATATATATATATATATATATATATATATATATTTATATATTCATATAATATATATGTGTCCATTAGTTTCAAAACTCCAACATTTCCATTTTTATAAAAAAAAAGTTATTGATGCCAAAATATAATTGATTCTGATAGTAATGGCTTAGTGGATTCGCTAGGTTTCAAAAACCAATATGTTGCATGTAAAATCAATCTAAATATGCCAATATTAAAAGCAAAACCCAAACATTTCCCCTGAAGGTTGTACTGCAAAAACCAACTTTTCGGTTTCAAATTTTGTTTCAAAAATCCATTTTCCACCATCGATTTAGTATCTATATAAAAATGTGTTGCAACATCCCATAATTCCTGAAACGTCAAAATTATTCCGTTACACAGTGTTTTTTTAAAAAAAAAATTGCATAATTATTAGTGTAATTTT
The DNA here is from genome assembly GCA_963932295.1 of Tipula lateralis. Taxonomy (NCBI): domain Eukaryota; kingdom Metazoa; phylum Arthropoda; class Insecta; order Diptera; family Tipulidae; genus Tipula; species Tipula lateralis. The sequence continues at coordinate 112,244,024 of OZ010738.1, forward strand.
ATCCGTGCTGTGTGTTAGACAAAAAAGTGTTTTAATTCGTTTTTGTGCAATCGTTTCATAATAATAATTTTAATAATTGTGATAAACCTGGCACCTGCTATTTAAATTTGAAAGCATGGGTCTGTTTTTTTATTTTGTGACGTGAAATTGACAAATTTTTTGTTATTAAATAACATGGAGATAAACGAATATGCTGTTCCGATATCAGGTCAACGGAAAGCTAGGAAAAGGCCAGTTAATAAGTCGAAATGGAAACGAGAAATACAAAAATTGGAAAGTTAAGTTATTTTGCTATATTTTATTATGAATCACGGTTTATTTAAAGAATGTATTAAAATGAATTCGAAAAATGTACAGGTATAAAATGAAACGACCACCAAAAATACCATCATGTACACATTCGGAAGCAAATTTTCAGTGTTCTTCTCTTCGAGGAAACGATGCTCTTTCTTTCGTTAAATCGTTTTATAGCTCGAAGAACAAAGCAGATCAAGACAAATTTACTGTGGCTCATACGCAGATTGAATCACCTTTAAGGACTGATCGAAAGAAATCAGGAGGGCGAACAGCAGTTAGGAATATCAAAGTGACCTGTCGATTAATAAATTACACAAACTTTATAACAAAGAATGTCCGGAGCATCTACAAGTGAAGCAAGACTATTTTAGATGTGTATTCAATAATTCGTTTAATATAGGTTTCAAAACACCGGCTACAGATGTGTGCTCAACGTGCCTTATATGTATAAAGAGCAGCTAAGAACGGAGGAATAAAATAAAGCACAACGATATTTTAATAAAAAAACGAATTCATACTCTTCGGGCAAAAAGTTTCTTTCATTGCGCAAAGGAAGTAAATGACTCCATGCTTACGCTATCTTTTGATTGCCAGAAAAATATGGTATTGCCCAAAGTAGCCGATAAGGAGCCACATAAATAAAAGCAACCAAATATATCGCATAGTAGAGTTCGTAGATGTTTAAGTCGAAATAACGCCAATGTTTTGTGGAGTAATTATTATTAACGGAATACCCCGTGCCGGGTACACATGGTTAGTAAACTAAAACACATAAAAGTTTGGTTGATGGTGACGTGGACCACGTTGAATCGAGAAAATAACACGATGTATGTGTACGCATCTGAACTTATGGCGACAAATGACCCCCCATGATCCGCATGAGCCTACCCGCCTTAGACGTGTTAGCTGACGTAAAAGATAAGTAACACTTAGTCGAATTATCCAACAATTAATTGGTGTATTGAACATTGAAATCTCTCCAATAAATTATTGAACAAATTGTAAGATCGTCTTGACTGGCTGTCAGGTTGATAGACTATATATGTAGTCAACCCGGATTTTGAAATATATAAGTGAGCACAACAGAAGTACGTGGAAATTCAGTGGATTATGCAAATCATACCACAAACTATCAAAAGACGAGTTTTGATGAAACAAACCTAGCTAACATAACCAGTAATTCCTCACATGACTGCAAAATAAATTAGTTCGTCATCATAGTTTTACAGCTTAGTTATCCAAAAAGGAGAGCAATGTATCAGATATAGTATTCGATCTGATTAATAAAATTTTATAAATTTCAAATCATAACCAATTACAAAGAATATTCGATTATATTCTTTGGTTTCTTAATACATACTAGCAGTTTATTCAAAGTGAAGAGATGATCCAGAGCAATGAGAAAATTAGAAACTGAGGTGGCCGACTAACTCTTATTCGAAACATACCACGATTTGATTTTACAGAAATATATTTACCTCTTCCAAAGAACAATAATATTTCCAGACGAAGCAAATTACGAATACTCATGTGTATTGACGTCTAAAATTGGACTTACCTTTGCCACATCATACCAAGCATCACGATATACAGTAGTTCGACAGTGTGTTAAATGCCCCAGATAACGGCCAATGATGACCCAATAATTGATGGGCTACTCCTTCAAAACCGATGCGCAAGCAGGTTTTCTATTTACCATAGTAGATTTTTGCAGCCCTTTCAAAGTACACGAAATTCGAAAATGAGCAGCATTTGTGTTTACTTCTGCACCAGCGTATCATTTATTAGCAGTTTAACGCGCTGAGTCGCCATGGATTATGTCATACGATTTATCGCAACGACGATACAAATTCGAGCAGTCTAAATCACCATGCAAATGAAATTGTTAGCCATCTTTTGGATCAACTTTTATATATCAACTCCTGCTAACTCAATTATTCTACGTTATAAACAGGGAATCTTCCAACATTGGTTTATTCAATCAAAAGTTTTGTTTGCCATTGATTTTTATATCATAGTTAGTAGTACTTCAAAGTATATTTCATATTTACAACTCATAAATCAAAAACATAAATACGGTTTCTAGGAGAATATAATTCATACCTAAAAATCATCTATTTCACTATGCAATTTTTTTTGTTATTTTTGTTATTAATAAGTGATAATACAACACTGTTGTATTGTCGCTTTGGGAAAAAACGTTGTTATGGCAATAGCCTACTATTTATTATTTTTGGCGATTTTTATTTATAATATAAATTCATTAGAATCAAAGTAACACACAACAAAATTCTTATATAACTATCTGTCAACTTATGCAATTACAAAATATTTGTGAATCAGTATTGATTACTGCTTGATACAAAGATGGATAATTGTGATAATCGAAGATGGGGAGAGTGTACAAATAAAAAAATCGAAGAGTTAATACTCAATAGTGTTCCTTTAAACACGAAACGAAATAAGAAAAGTATTTAGAAACAGTTTATGGATTTTTGTGCAACACGTCAATACACAATTGAGCGAGACACATCAATTGATATGCTCGCGTCATATTTAAAAGATTATGCATGCAATATGCGTAAGTCTAACGGAGAAAATTACAAGGAAACTGTAATTAAAACTATTTGGAATACGCTAGCGAAAATGCTTCAAGAAAAATATAAAATGCAGAATTTAAAATAAAATTTGATCCATTTCGTGATATTGAGTTTAAACAGGCGAGATGTGCCAGAGATTCAAAACGGAAACAACTTCAAAGTGAACCGAACAAACGGAAATTAAGTGCTGTAGCTTTTACGTCAAATGAATCTACTTGTATGCAGACGTATTGGGATGAAGATAACCCTTATGAACTTCAAAAGAAATTCTCCAACATTGTTGCGACAGAATTAGCGTGGCGTGGTAACGAAGCCGCTTTTGCTTTATTTCATTATTTTAAGAGGATTACAGACCATTTCGGTAATGATACGGGACGAATTGAATATAACCCTATATTCACCAAAACTACACAAGGAGGTGCAAGCCGTTGTGCTAATAGTAAGTGACTCATGCAAAATGTGAATAATATCAACGTTTGTCCCGTACGATTATTCAATAAATTAATGAATAAACGGCCAAATCATGTAACCTCCGAAAGATTGTTTCTTACACCCAATCCTTTCTGGAAAAAATTCAACTGGAAGGTGGTATAAAAATCTTCCTGTAGGTGTCAATGAATTATCAAAATGGACCAAACAAACGGCCCAGGCAATTGGAATTGATGTGCCAAATAATAAAATCACCAATCATAATCATAGATCAACTGCGGTTACTATAATGGCAAATGCGGGTATTTCAGATCAACAATTGATTAAAATAACCGGCCATAGCAGTGCTAATTCAATTCAGCCATATTTAAATATGCAGCCAGAGCAACACAACAATATTCTAGAAAAGATGCGAGGAAGTTCTGCTGAGCCGTCAAAAGCTGTAAACCCAATCGTTTCATCTAAAATTAACAACAAAAATGAAGGACAATTCCGATTTGAAAATTGTACCTTCAATAACTGTCAGTTCTAAATATAATATGTTTCGATGGTATTCTTGCATAATAAATAATTGTTATTACAAATATAATGTTTCATGTTGTGAATTTAAGTTTTATCTTTCACACCAATTCATTATATTCTCCACCCAAATATAACTCGTGGTCCTCTTAAGAATCGATAATTTTTCCAAATGTCACGAATGCGTATCACAAGCTTAAGAAAATGCAACTCGTGTTGCGTTTTCGTTGCATTTTCGTCACTGCGATACGCATTCGTGACATTTGAAAAAAATCGATAATAAGCGGACCACTAGTTATATTACGTCTGATAATATAGCCGTATTATTGCTTCTTTACGAACACAAACAATTCATTTATTTAAAAACATAATTTCTGCAATATGTTTAAGTAAAATAGTTCAATAATTTACTTTTTAATGAAATCAAATTAAAAAGTAAATCATGAAGCTGATATATACAAGTCATATAGTGATACGATGATTTTGTACTATATATAAAGAGAACCATGACTTTGAAGCCTTCATCTGTTAGAATCCTTGACATTAGTTCATCGAACGGAAGAATCAATACATAATAATATAATTAAAATGTATACGTAACTTAACCCTCCCTTACCACTGAGTCGCTATCCAAAAACACAGTGTGCCGTATAGCGAAGTATCGACCCAACACCATCAGTTACAAAATACAGTAAAGTCAGCACATAGTTAGATAATACAAATTACCGTGTAATGAAAATTTGGTCGCTCTAACAAAGCATCCACATGGCTTCTCAATGCAACTATACAGTAATTATTTTTACCGCTTAAGTGGTACTTGCGGAAAATTACGTGTTTGACTACAATTGTGTTTTTTTCTATACTAATTAATTTAGATTCTACTCCATTTTACTCCACTACCTTTTAGTTATTTCTTCCAAATACTTTTGTTTTTTATTTATTATAAAATAACATCTTACGTAGATTTGAAAAGATTTATATTATCAAAACCTTTCTTTATATATCGGTGTGACAAAATAATTTATCAATCGCTCATTATTAAACATGGATTTCCCTCTATTTTACGACTCACTTGCAGCAGAAGAATTGCTGGTAGAATATCAGGTTCGCGGTTTGACACAAGGACAAGCAGGAATAGCAAAAAAATTTCATGAGTTATTACGAAATGAGTCATTAGATCCGAAGTGTAAGCCTTAAAGCTCGGTACATAACATCGGGAAAAATACTATGGCATTTGGTATCGCACTCTAAACCAATAAGATTATTCAAATTTTAATAAACTCCTCCCATTTCTTTCATATTCGAGTTGATAAAAATCTTACTTTGAGCAAAAGGTATCGCAGAGTCACAAACATAAAAATTAAACAAAAAACAAATAATGAGCTCAATTTAGACGTTTTTAATTAAACTGGACTATGATTGTCATCTATTTTTGTTTTCCAAAGTGAATAGCGTTATAAATAAAAATAAATTCTATAAAAAATTTGTGATAGTGATAAATAAAAATGAATGATAAAAGTATGTATAAAATTAAAATGAAATATTATATTATTACTATATATTTATAGTAAGGGCACTAGATTTTCTGATATCACATTTCAGAACTGACTAAGCCATATTTAATGATTTGATATTAATCATTAATGTATATTTAATATAATTTGAATAATTTTATTTGTAGACCTACCATAGGCAGCTTGACATCAAATATGCCAAGCGGATCACAGGCTTTTCAAGAACTCTTTGATGAAACAGCTGATGATATAATCAGCGAGTTAGAGATCGAGGTTGTACTACCGATCATCGAACCCATCACTAATAAGACAAAGACAACACCCATAACAGAACGGACAATAAATTCATTGGAAAGATATGAACCGCCTTCTAAAAAAAATCGTAGGAACAACGAGAACTTGGATCCAAACATTAAATATATTTGCGACACTATCAAACAGAATCAGGAAATAATTAAATTGGTAAGTTCAGAGCCATGTTTGTTGGAGGTTTATGCCAGCACATGGAAAGATCAATTTGTGAAATGGACAAAATCGCAACAGTCATCTTTCTTTCTCGATATTACGCAACAAATTGAAGAAAAAAAAATAATCAATTTAATGGGCAAATAGAAACCAACGATAGTGATGTTTAAAATTTTAATTTTTTTATTTAACATAAATAAATGTGATATTTTACAACAAATTAAAAATATTGGTTTTAATGGATGCTAGTATATTGCCAAGGCAGCACATCAATTTCATTAAGATACGTTTTAAATTCATCTCTAATCTCGTTTGCATTTCGACAAGAGTTATTTGAGCCAACTCTTTGAACTGGTTGCATCCCGCTACTCTCTTCATTACGCCATGTTCCTGGTCGACAAGTTTCGCCAACATAACTATCGGTTAAACCAGCTGTCACATATTCTGCAATTTTTTTATCTCGAAGCCAGTTATGCAGTACCACAGTCGCCTTTATTATCCCCAATACTGTCGTTTTACTTGCCAAAATCGGTCGTCTGTAAATCCGCCATCTACTCGACAGAATCCCAAAAGCATTTTCCACCACTCTCCTGGCGCGAGAGAGTCTATAGTTGAAAGCGCATTTGTCTAGAGGTAGCACAGAAGTGTTTCGACCAGGATATGGTCGCAATAAGTTTGGAAGCAAAGGAAGTACCTCATCTCCAATAAATACATAGGGATAAGCCTTATTATCTTTAAGATTTTCCGGAGTTGGCAGATCTAAACCTTCTCCACCGCATATAATGGCTCTTCCAAAATTACTTCGCCTAAATATGTTACTGTCGCCTACGTGACCAGGTGCCCCAATATCAACCAGCACACATTTATATTGGGCGTCACATATGGCGAAAAGTACAACACTATGACTGTGTTTATAATTCCAGTTCATAGATCCACTGTTGCTGAATGCCTAGAAACCAAACAAGAATGTAACAGACAACACAATTTGTAGGAATAAGAAAATACTTACTTGTATGACAACATGTTTTCCATCCATTGCTACTAAGCAATGAGGGAAATTTCACTATTCCACTGTTGGTCAAACTGGTTTTTTTTTTTTTTTTTTTTTTTGGTTTTGTTGACATTTTTAACTGTAATTGGTTTTTACGGATGAGGGTCGTCAGCCCAAAAACTGGTGACTAATTTCTCTCCACATATCATTGTTCGGTTGAGGAATAACTGTGCTCTTTAAAACGTCCCATAACGCTTCACAGGTTTCTCGTATAATCAAAGATGCTGTACTTTTGCCAACACGATAACCATACATCCCAATCGATACCATGCTGTCACCACTGGCGAGATAACTAGTAAAAACATTTCACATTAATACACAGACATTTTGAATATTTATATTATATTTACCGAAGGGTTAATGATAACCGTTGGCCTGCAGTTATAGACCTTTCTCATATATAGGTCCCTTGAATTAGAGGGCCAATCATTGATAAAAGTTCTTCGAATGCTTGAGGATTCATTCGATGATAATTAGAAAAGGCCTCAGTGTCCGATAATCTCATTTCTCCGACAAGATTATGGTAATATCCCTGCGCTCGATTGCGATTGACAGGATTAACCGAAAATCTTCTGGCACTACGGCGGTTTGCGATACGCCGTTTTTTTTAAATAATGAATTTAACGTCGATATCATTCAAAATCTTAACAATGATTTGTCTTGAAAAAGACATTTTAAAGTTTATGACCAAAAAACCCGAATAAAACGAAAAAAAATGAAATGAAACAGAACAAACACAAAATTTAAATCTACAAACTATAAAATATTTATTTAAAAAATAACCGAATTTTAAACAACACGATAAACAACAAATACACGATAAACAACAGATAAACACAATTAAAACACAAATTATCCCGAAAATGTTAAAATTACAACTCGACAACCAAATAAAATTAAAATTAGAGAATTCAAAATATTAAAACACGACAATATTATAAATCGCAAACACACGTATTTTGGTTTTAACACAGCTAAGCGCAAATCGAAATTCGAAATTAAAATGAATAAAATGGAAAGTTAGTTGTCAAATAAAATAGATCAACTTTTTGAGCAAAAACCACCAGTGACTAACTTCAACTTAATACTATGGTATTTTTCCCGATGTTATGTACCGAGCTTAAAAGTGTCATCTAACTGATAACCCTGACGAAGAATTAAACTTAATCAGTGATAACATCGAAGAACTAGAAAACTTAATCGACACAACTGAAAATAGTTCAATCCGTCAAAAAAAGAAAGAAATGGTTAAGATAGTTCATTGGACTGAAAGGATAGATCGAGTAATTAAAACATTTAAAGATTTACCCGGAACAGCTAGCAATTTACAAAATATTCTTCGGAGATTAGCCAGATCGACTAGTTGAGATTGAATCTAATTATCCGGGAAATGTTAATTTGTCAAATCCTATCGCATCAGCCAAAAGCAATACTGACCAAACAATAATTAATACTGTTACTAGTCTAGAACAACTTGCCAAAACATTAGTAGAACTAAAACAGAATTTGGAAGATAAATTTTGAAAAAATTAGATGATTTTTCAGCTGGCGTCATTCAGAAGTTAAAAACCAAATCTGCTAAACCGAGACAAACTAATTTTCGTAATTGGAATTCGCGAAATAGTGGTGCTCAAAACAGCAATCTATAGAGAGTCATCACTAACAGGATAGGATAGTTCTTCATCATCTCGTTTTTTAACCAGTAGTAGATCTCGTCCGCAGGCTTCTTATCGTAACCAAGATCCTTGGTATCGAAGAGGAAATCATCCATCTAAATGGAAAAGTTCGTTTTCTGGTAGATCCGATAGTAAAAATAATGACGATAACGTTCATGATTTTCTAATGAAACTCGAAGAACACACCAGTCAGGATCAAATACCTTATCAAGAATTAGTTAATTTAACAAGAAACATCGTCACGGGAAAGGCCGAGAAATTGTATTACGTGTTTATTCGCGAAAATCGTGCTGCCACTTGGGATCAACTTCGAAAAGCGTTATTGGATAGGTTTAGTTGTTTGGAAAATGAACGGGCAATGCGTCGATATATAAGGCATCGTAATCAACAACCAAAGTAAAACTTCAATGATTACATGTTAGATATTGAAACTATTAATGCACGATTGCAAAAACCTCTGAGGGGAGAAGAACTACTTGATGTAACGTTGGAAAATATGAATCTGGCGTTGCGTAATGCAATTTGTAATTCCAAATTTCGTTCCCTTGAGGAGTTGCATCAAGTTTGTGATAATTACGAGCGGTTGCGGTCCACTTCTGGATATGATCCGCGTCGTTTTATCGATTCCCGACCAAAACGCAGCCCGATAATTGTTGAACAAATATCTAGGCCCGTTGCAAATACCCGATTTTCTAATTCATCACATGGCGCAGTAAATCATCGTCAGGAAAATCTTACCAATGATTCGGAAAGTGAAGAAAGTCCTGCTAATATAGTGCAATGTGTGGATGCATTACATCCCAAAATGTTTCTGGTTTGCTGGAACTGCTATGATCAAAGACCGTATGCGAAAATAAATATACACGCAAAATCTTCTTTAGGCTTATTAGACAGTGGAGCTACCATCAGTATTTTGGGAAAAAAATCCGAGGAGTTTTTAAAATCAATGAATTTAAAAGCGAAGCCGTTTAAGTCGTTTGTTCAAACAGCTGATGGTTCTTCCAACGAAATACTAGGATATGTGACATTACCAGTATCCTTTTTGAGTAAAACAGAAAAAATAAAATTCTGTGTAGTGCGTTCGCTTAAATCACAAATATACCTTGGTTTTTATATATTTTATTCATAACTTTAAGAATGACCGATCAAATGGTGCAGTGACTAATACTGTGTCAGTGATGCAGGTGGTATCTGAATACGAATTAACTGATATATGACCCCAGTTGAAATATAGACCTCATAAAACTCTCAAGCCATGCTATATGGTATAGGTTGGCCTGGATCAATTCCATGTGCAGTAGATCCTCTTAAATTGGAGCAACAGCTGTTCATCTTCTATTTGGCTTACTCTTTAAAAAAAACTGGGAATACTTTGATCTCGCCCTTATACTCACCTTATACGAAATGAGGAAAAAGTAAGTTTTCCCTCGTTATAAGTCATTCATGACACGCTGAACATAGTACACTAGCGAATAGATTTAGTAGACTATAATTTATTTGGATGAGTCATGGACTTATTAATAATCAATTTCTACCAAAGAAACAACTCGTTGAAAGGTTTTAATCAATCTTCCGTCTCTTGCGTGTGTGTGTGTATATATAAGAAAGTATAACTCTGCGAGATCCGCTGACATTGAAAACTCAAACAGAAATTTATCACACCTTTGCTATGCATAATCATATACACACGTCAATTTCTATTGATTTCGGTAAGTCTTTCGTTTGCCATGTGTAATTATAAAAAAAAATAGTTTGATGAACATATACGATTTTGAATCTTAATGCTAAGGTCAAAAGAATTCATCAAGACGATGTGTGTGTATGTGTGTTATATATGGACATTGTGTTTATTTACTGAATGGTTGATATACGGGCAGATTTTGCATTCGTCATTGTCTCTCGTCGTTCACTAATTAAATTGTTTGAATCGCGACCGAGATATTATAAAACTCATCTTCAGGTGATTTTTTTTTGTTGGATTGGTTTGTATTGGCAAACGATTTAACATTTGACTAAAACGGAACCTGTCCGATTTATTTTTGGTTTGCATATATACAAAACCCACGTCTTGACCTTATACAGACCTGTTAGATGTCACCTTTTTGGTAATTATTATTTTTTGTTCAGGGATTATGTGACTAATTTTATGCTATGTGTAGATTTGTGTGTGTGTGTGTACACTTTCTTATGCATTCAAAATTTAAATTTTAAATTATGGTTAAAACATGTAAGTGATATCATCATCTATGAGTTACCATGTATAATAGATCTTATCTAACTGTCGATTCTCTAATAGGATATATATTGTCTATTATTGCTTGTAAATTATTATTAATGACTTGGACGACTGTTAAATTTGACGTTTGAACGCGTGCTTGACGTAATAATTCAATATTGTAATTATTTGTACGGAACGTGGCTCTATACACCTTGATTGAGTTCACTTGGTTGCAATTAGTGTGTCCACACTGTAACAGTCCACCTACTCATCATTATATAACGATTTCCATAATTATGCTGCAATTAACATAATTCAATTGTTAAATTTTGTAATGAAATTTTATATAAACAAATAAGACTGTTAAATTTCGTAATCTTAAGATATTGAATTGGTTTTGGTTTTGTTGAAAAACTTAACAAGAAAAAAAGTGAAAAGGGCATGCGCGTTATAAAGAAATCGGAATATAATTAAAGATTGACATCTATGTAAGTTTCACCGGCGAGCGATTTGTTTAAATCGTCGATCGATTGGATTAAAAACAAATTATTGGTATTATTGATGCGCTCGCTGCTTATTTTGAAATTGGGACACGTACCAATGAAGCAATAATCAACATCACACACATATCTTATAAGTCAGTTTGTTATAATATGACTGTACGGTGATAATAGATGATGTTATAGATTAATTTTAATTGCTTGATTTGATTGTGTTTTGTTATGTAAATTTAATCTGATATGTTAATGTTTATAGATTGGTCACGTATTACCATCCAAGCTGTTCGCAGCATACCTAACTACTTTGTGGTTCACTTAATCTTAATTGAGGACAAATTGTTATATATCTATTGCACAACGCTGGCTCATCTGGCCCAATGTGATATTGATTTGTGCTCCGTATGACCATAATATCTGGTATCATCAAGGTTGTAAATTATCACGTTCAGAGTAACCAAATAATATAATTCGCAATCCTCACCCACAGTCAAAAAAATTAATAAATCAAAATCGAGTTAAATTCTTGTAATTCGCTAACATTGTCGCTATACGATTGAACATACATACGAATCGCACAGTAGGTATCAAAGTATCAAGTCCGGTAGCATATATCTGATGAGATGCACTTGATCTTTTTAACAAGTGGTCATTCAATGACGTCGTCATCATAAAATCATATCAAAATTTCATTCTACCTTCTGGCTATCGTAACACAAAAATCATTTTTCACAATGGAATTGTGTCTTCCTTCTCTCAATGTGTGGTGGTAGTCCGTTTTGCTTCGCGTTTCTCAGATATTTCCAGGAATTTCGTCTCATGCTTAAGGTGGAATACACACAAATACAGAATGCAGTCTCATCAGGCCGGTTCGAATCATGGTCATAACAAGCCTAATTATTATATCACTATGCGGATGAAGTCAGGCCCCCAAGCGCATTATACGTCATAGGTAATCATACTCAAAATGGAGAGGAAATTCCACTTGTGGGGGAGTAATAGAAATGTTTGGCGGCATTCCAGGAGAGTAACCAAATAATATAATTCGTAATAATTGGGCAGAGCAAATTACAAGATACAAGCAAAACAACTCTCGAATTTCAAAATTTGTAACATATCTTACGTTTTATATTGATGACCCCAAAGGCCCTAAGTAGGAGTAAACATTACATTTTATTTATTCGTCCAATAACTTCTGACACAACTTCCCAAAATTTCTTTCTATCTCCTGTCTAACCTGTTTTTTATCACAGACACTTTTTTCACAGTCACTCAGGCACAATAAGCCCATTGTAACATCCCATCTCAGACGAACACTGTCAGTACCGGAATCTGTTTGTTATTCTAATGAAGTCCAAGATATCTGATGGTATCTTCAAGGTCGTCAATTGGTCGTCACATAGAAATTGTGAGCCGAAACAGTGCAGTCTGTGGGAAGAGTATGAAGAACAGGAGCACAAAAAGTGCTCAACAGTTTCTTTATCCCCGTCCCCACACTGTTCACAGTATGAGGTGTTTCGAATTTTCATTAGAAACATTCAGGGAACAATGCCCCGTGAGAATGTCCAACAAGATCCTTGAATTGCGTCTATCATAATTTAAGAAATACTGGGATCTTTGCTGGTTTAATGATCCAAAGAAGGTTTTAGATAAACCACAAGAGATGACATTATTCCAAGAGATACCCATTTAACTGGGTATCTAGTGAAGTCTAACTTAATTGAGACTGCCTAGTCGATTAAAGGCACTTATCGTTTCCAAAACAAGTTTCGATGAAACAATATTGGAACCAATCGCCTTTAGGGCAGTCTGACTGTCCCTTTTACAAAGAGCTGCTTTCAAAATTGCAGCAGTTTCTGCCTGAAAAACAGTAGCGTACCTACAACCTACCAAGCGAGATAGATAATTTGACCTCAGAATTTTGTATGTATAACCCGGCACCAGATAGATCACGGCATATTGATCTGTCAGTATAGATTAACATATCGTTGCCGGAGGGGTAGGATGGGCTGTTACAGTCCCATATGTGATTTCCGGTAATAGTTAGATGAAATAATTTCCGGAAGACGAGCTCCGTCACCATAGTGACTGAGGGAATGAAAACAGTTGTGTGCCGACTCACTTCCCTCCATATTTGACAGTGCCCGGAAGGTCCAAATAGATTGTCTTTGCATTCTAGACGAGTAGCTGTTTGCGCTGCACACCTTCTGATCCAAAGATCAAGCAGCAACAGACCCACAGCCATCTCAATAGCTGCAATAGGTGAGGTGTGCATAGCTCCTACTATATCAAGACAAACAAGTCTTTGAAGGCGGTTTAGAGGTTTCCCTCCAATCCCGCTCATTGTTCTAGGCCACCAAATCGCAAACGAGACTATGGGCCTGATGACTGAAACGTTTAGCCAATACACACGTCTAGGTTTCAGGCCCCATGACTTACCAAATGACTGATTGCATTTTCAGTAAATGTTGCATTCCACTTCTATATGTTTTTGCTAAGTAATCTTCGGATTTAACCAGACCCCCAGATACTTCACTTCCAAAGAGATTGGGATCGTATGAGCCCTAATTTTTGGAAGGCTAAAGCTTCCAAGACTCCTGCGTCTAGTGAAAAGGACCATCTCAGTTTTCCTAGGATTGACTGATAGACCCTGGACTACATCCGTATATTAACCTACCAGTATTATGGCGATATCATCAGCATAACCCTGACAGAAAAATCCGTTGTCGTTTAGTTGGACTAGGAGTGAGTTGACCACAAGACACCACAAGAGCGGAGACAGAACCTCACCCTAGGGACATCTCTTTCGTGCGTTTATCGTCGTCGAATCACTACCTAAGTCTGCAGTAATTCTCCTTGACGCTAAAACACCGAACAATTGTGGTCTCTATGTCATATCTTTCAGCTGTAGAAATCATTGCATTGAAAACTGCCTCACCTTAATGCGGCAAAAACAACTTCTTATACAATCGTATTTTGAGACTGCCTCAATCAGTGTGTGGTGTGGTGTGGTGTAAAAAAGTAGTCCGATTCGCTTCGCTCGTCTCTATAAGCTCTCAGATATTTCCGCATGAAATAAGTATCATGTTTTCATGTTAGCATCAATAAGGGTGGGCGAATGCGGGCACACACAAAAACAGAATGCAGTTTCATCTGGTAGGTTCGTATCATGTCATAAGCCTTATTTTATTGAATCACAAAGCGGGCTAAAGCGACACTCCTAACGTATTATGAAATAGATAATCATAATAAAAATGGTGTTATAAAAATGTTCAAATTATATAACCAAATAATATAATTCATAATACCCGGCCTTACGAATTCAACATACCAGCAACAACTCTCGAATTTTTAGAATCAAAAATCATAGTTATAGACCCACAGTAATGCAATGCGAGGATTACATAGAGCCGTATCAGGTGCCGCAGAAGTCATTGCGCGTCCATAGAAAGTTATTGAGCAACAGATTTTCTTTGATACCCCTTGGGCTAGTTATCCAGCGAAGTTGAGCTTTATTCAGCAGGTTTTAGTTAATTTTAGTTTCCTAAACCAGTTTCGAGAAAACTGTGTTGGAGCCATTGTTCTAAAAGCCCTGATGATTATCAGAGAAGATATGAGGTTCTCAGCAGTTAATCGCTAGCTCTCGATAGTTCAAGGCCACAGATGTATACGAAAGTATACGAAAAAGATGACTGCATTTGACGATTTACTGTTTCACTACAATATATTTTACCAAATGGCACGATCGCCATTTTTGAGAATACTTATTTTTCCAGAGCCCACATTCTAGTGAAAATAATCAAAATGGTCTCCTGAAGTTGACTGTAAGGTGTTCATATCGAAACCAAGTTACGATTTTGTTAGTCCCCATAGGCATATCACATAGTAAATCCGTTTATTTTTAACCAGTATTATGAGTGATGTCATCAGCATAATGCTGACAGTAAAATCAACTGTCGTTTATTTGTAGAAGCAGTTAACTACAAGGAACCAGAAAATACATGACAATAAATCACATTACGAGTCCCATGTGAGGAACACGTTATACATTTTCAATATCAAGAAATCATGTCACTGCAAAATCATGATGACAACGTCATAAAATGCTTTTTCAACAAATTTACCTTTATGGTAGGCAGTCAAAAAGTTTGAAATGAATGAGATTTGTCCCAATATTCGTGTGCACCACCCCTGACATATCCATCTACTAATCGCTCTAAACATTTAATTACAAAAGAGGACGCCTAAAGGTCGAAATCTTTTAGCTTAACCACATCTATACTTTTAATCCTTCTCGATTAACACAACCATTAACTTCCTCTACGGTTTTGGAATGTACTTCAGAACCAAACTAGTTCTTAAAATATGTAAGTGGTGGACTAGGATGATTTGTAGTCTTCTTACCTATTCGAAAAATATCTCATCTGGTTTTGGTGATTAAATTTTGAGCAGAAGGCGTTGCTCTCATCAAATTCTATCAAAATCTTGTTAACAGACTCTAATAGACGACACTTTAACGTTGGTTAGCAGAGAATTTCCATCTACTGTAATGGAATTTTCACAATCTATTTCTATTTATGTCAGGCCCATTCCAGTTTTCTACAGTCCCAGTGCATATTTTCAAAGAAAACTTCTGTTTTTCAGGGTTTCTTTAGCTATCATAAACGCCTTTCTTGATAAGTGACTTGAACGTTTCCTCAGAGATTCGTATAA
This sequence comes from Tipula lateralis, assembly GCA_963932295.1. Classification (NCBI taxonomy): domain Eukaryota; kingdom Metazoa; phylum Arthropoda; class Insecta; order Diptera; family Tipulidae; genus Tipula; species Tipula lateralis. Next base: position 112,260,003 of record OZ010738.1, read on the forward strand.
GTAGCTTATTTTGAATTTATATTATATACTATTATATACTAAATTTTGTACTTTATATAATAAATCCATCTTTATGTATTAGTCATCTTCTTTAGGTAAAACATTATAACCGAAAACAATTACATACATAATTTTTGTAATGACATTGTAAATCATGGACTATAAAAGAAGATGGGTAGTTGACGATAGGGAGTTCTTCGTAGTCCGTAAGTCTAATTAAAAATACTTATGTATAAAAATCAGATGTGTAATTCATAAATAAATTTATTAAATAATAAACATAAAAATTATTTTAATTTTAATCATTTAAACAATAATCCACAAATTTCCACAATCTACAACATAAGGTTTGCATACTCTATAGTTTTCATACACCTTTGAGTAGGAGGATGAAGCTCTGAGTCATATGGGAAGTAGGTGCAGATCATAAGAATCCTCAAGTTTTATATGCTGTATTTTACTTCTACAATGTGACAGCTGGCAAATTTCTTTACTTCATCAAATTTCAGTGTAACCCATAGTATTGCGAACATAAACACATACGCTATAAGTTTAGATGTATTACTTACCAGGACATAATTTGCTCGAACGGTGTGGATCGTTGGCCTTCACTGAGAATGAGATATTCTTTCTTGCCTTTGACAAACACTCGACGCATGTGATTTGCAATCTAGAGGAAATCTAGTTTTAGAATTGCTACCAATCCTGGGGTTTCATTCTATTTGACCCGGAACTCAATCCAGAGGATATAATCCGTGTTTTCGGCTGGTTCCTACCATTATACTTAAATTTACGCCAGCTCCTATATACAGTGTAAAACGTATGGAAGATGGGTTGACTTTTTGGTTCTCCACTCCTACAGCAGGTAGTCAATGATTATCATGGTTAAAAAGTAAACAGCATTCTAATGGCTTCCTCTTTAGTGATACTTACTGTGCAACCAATCTGATGAACGAGGTTTGATACTTCTAATTTAGATCTCTTGATATCTGCTGTCCCGGCTGTAAGTTGATATCAGCGATATCCATATCATTAAGGCCTCTTACAGACAGTCTTATCTTATTCAGACATTTCTTCATTTCGCTTTTCTTCATAATTTTTCCAGCCATTCGATATATTCTTAGATTGGTACAATACATTTCTTTGGAGTGGTTTTCAGAAACGTAAATGACGATTTCAAAGTAAAAATAAAATTATTTATGTCAAAAATACAAAAACAAATGAAAAAACTTCAAACAACAATATAATTGTATTCTTGAAACTGCGAAAATGGGCAACGGTGTAGATAATTAAGTTTCTTGGAGTTTCGACTTTATCAGTTTTGATAAATTTAATTCTAGTATTGTGAGCGATACTTATCTGACTCTCTGATCTAACACGTGCTTGGTAAGTTCTGAGGTATGGCTAATTGGTTTAGATATGCGTTCAAGTATTTAGAACATATCAATTGATATGGTTGTCTCTTTTTAATTCCTCCCGATTCTTACAAATTTTTAAGATTTTCTCTAACCAGGTAAGCAAGCCTATGGCTCAATCATTCGAGAGAGAGGCTATGGTATGCGCTTGAATATTTAGGAATACCAAAAAAATATGTACATCTGTGTAAAATGACAGTAACGCAATCACAATGCTGTGTTAAAATTGAGAACAGGCTATCGAGAACTTTAGCAATTACTTCTGTTGTTCGACAACGAGATACACTGTCCCTGATACTTTTTCATCTTTTGTTGGAGATTCAAGACAATACATATATTTTTCCGACAATCCAATTTACTTTTTGCCTATGCAGATGATATCTGTGTGATTGGATTAAATGGCAACGCAGTGAAAGAGGTAGTTTAAGCGTCTGTTGGTCTCAAAATCAAAGAACCAAAACCAAATATCTGAACTTTGATTTTCGAGACCAAGAAGCAATTGATTTCAGTAACCACACCTTTGAGGGAGTGAAGAGATTCAAGTTTCTTAGATCTCTCAATACTCACGATAATATTATGGGAGAGGATATCAAGCCACTGGCAATCCCGTTTTATAATTCTAAGTCCACTACTGAAATCAAAATATGTTGCAAATGCGGATAAGCTGAAATTGTACAGAGTGTTTATCACACCCGTTGTCATGCGTGGATGTGAGAGTTGGACCTTGACGAATAAGTTCGAAAATTGGCTTCTAGCAGTCGAAAGAAGAATTACGTTGATGGCACATAACCTTTTTTCAATTACGAGATCAGGAATTAAATGCGTATTATGCAGCGACCTTTTTGTAGGTGAAGAGTTCGCTGTCAGCAAATATAGCTCCATGACGTAGAGAGCGATCTGGCATATTCTTATTCTTTAAAATATGAGCTGGCTTGTAATTGAAACCGAGTCGGATTGTTGACACGGTACAGGACAACAGAGGCCTATAAAAACCGTTAATAATAGTAATGGTTTACCGTATTGAATCACCTGCTATTTTATCGATACCAACTAAGTTCGTTTTGATTGGGTTTTAAAGTTGGCCTCTGAAAAATGTATTCCTTTCAATAGATTACATGGTAATTTATATCAGCGTATAGCGGGAACTATACTTGGAATAAGAGAATTAAAAAAATTAACGTAAGAGAGCGAGATGTATGAATGGGACCATACTCAGAATAAAAAACTTAAAAATTCTTCGTTCAGTTGTAAGTGTCACTTAAAAAAATTAAAGAGTGCGATAATTTTCGTACTGAATTAATAAAAAGCAACAACAATACATCGTGTTCATTGTTTGACGCCATTTCTGTGTGTTTGTTTGTTGAAAAAAATTAAAAAAAAGGAAATATATTATTTATTTTATTAAAATTTATTTTGAATTCTTTTTGCCTTTTGTTGGTCGATTAACTTAAAGTTTAATTTATATTTTTAGAATGGATACATTTTCGGATACAATTATTGAAAGTGTACTGGCCCATAGAGCTGCATTTATGACAAGAGGCACCGGGCTTTTAAAAATTTAATTACAAAAGAGAAGGCGTGCGCAGAAGTGTCTGAGGCAAGTGGAAGATCTGGTATGTTTCGATAAAAATAATATGTAGCCTCCAATAAAATATTTAATAATATCTTATATTATTTTTTTGCTCTGCAGTGGAAAGAGGAAAAACGGGAAGTGAAATGAGTGTGGGGGAATTGGACTGGCCCTTCTTTGATAGTATGGTTTTTTTAAAAACATTTATCCTACCAAGAAGGTAAAATAACAAAAATTAATTTCAAATGCTACAGCTTCAAATATTTTCCATAGGACACGTACAAATACAGTCAGCACTATTGACCTTTCCGATAGCCCAGAAGCAGAAAGCGACAATACATCGTCGTTACGTGCAAGTCCCGTTAATAAAAAGAATGAAAACAAATTTTATGAGGCTTGTGAAGCTGTTCAGAAGGCAGCTGAGCAACTCAATTCTGAGACAACTGCACAACCAAACACTCGGCGGAAAACGAACGAAAATTTCATGTGCACCATTTGTGATTTAATGCAGGATTCGGCAATGCTCCAAATGCTAACTTTTGTTACCGATTTACGGAAATTTTATATTGGAAAATAACTAAAAATTATTTACTTTTAGTATAGATAAAAGTTTTGTGATTAAATGCGATGAATTGACATGAAATACCAATTTTAGTTATATATATTTTTTTTTAAATGAAATAAAATGGTTGTGATTTATATACATACATATAAAAATTTCAATGATAATTTATTATATTTCTTAATGTTTTTAAATTCATGTCATCCAACCAAGACTTCCTTCATTATTCACAAAGTGGCACAGCTGATCACGCATCTGCAAGGCATATTTTCCTCCTAACACGTGCCGAAATTGCGATGGCGCAATAGATCTTATTGTTTGCACCTCGTTTCACCAAGCCCCGTCATGTACAGTATGATTAGAATCTTCCCAATCTACATAATGTGTTGGTAAATAGATTTGAGAGCTTTCGTGCAAAGCTTCACAGCATATGACCACTTTTTCTGCATTCGGTGGTATCATATTTAATGTGGTTAGCAAAATTCTCCATCTACTAACCAAAATCCCAAAAGACAATCTTTTATTAAAATGTTCTTTTGATTTAGGCAGACTAACTTCGGGATAAGGCTTCATCAAATTTTTCATCAGGGTAAATGCTGCATCGCCGACGAAGGAATTTTATAAAAGTTCCTTCTTAATTTTTTTCTGGTGGTACATCTAAATCACAGGCGCAAATTTTCTTCCCAAACTCACTGATATTAAAAATGCCTATAAATAACGCATGATTGAAATAAAGTAACAAAAACATTAATGTTTACAACTAACCGCCATAACTCCGTGAGCCATAATCGCCTACGTCGATGTGAGTAAAAATATATCTGGCGTCACAAGCAGCCATCAGAACAATACTAAATTGTTTTTTATAATTGAAGTACTGACTATTTGATCCCGGTGGACAAGTCAGAGCAATATGCTTGTCGTCTATGGCTCCTATGCAGTTAGGGAAGTTCCACATATTCCAAAAATCGTCAGCAATGTCGGAGTAGTCCTTTTGGGATGGTTCTGTTACATATAACTGTTCAATAACTGACCAAATGGGTTCACATATCAGTTTCTTTTCCGAGTTTCCAACTCTATGTCAAGCTTTGTATGGTCGCTCCTTGGGACAGATATCTAAAATTATTTGATAATTAATTTTTAAATTTATAATGAATTTCAGATTGAACTTACAATAAGGTGAGTGCTAAGCGGCATTCAGTGTTTATGCTGGTATTAGCCGCTGTTTCTATCTCAGGTTTGACTAGATTCAGTAGTAATTCAAATGTATTTTTATTCATTCTGGTATGAATAAATAATTGTTCTGGGGCCAAATCCTTAATTTTTAAAATGTCACCTTATAATAACCGTGTACATTTCTGGTTCGGTTTATTAATCGCACACTACTCTACATGACCGCATTTGCGACGACTTTCTTTTATTTCCTTCAATAGCTGTAAATACTTATGGAGCTTATTTAATTTCTTAAGTTTTGCCAACTTTATTTCGTTGTTCATTTTTCATTATTTTAAAATTGATTTGATTAAAATTATCTATTTAACTTTATGCAAAAGTTTTTAAACCAAAGATTGAGTTGGAGCTACTATTGAGCCGTGGTGGTTAACAGAAAATGTTATAGTTTGCTGTAAATCCAGACGTTGATCACATTTTGCAGTTCCGAAACAATTAGATGTAGAATTATTAAAGCTTAATATAAAAAAAAATTATTAATTAAAGCTTAATATAAAAAAAAAAAAAATGGCTTCACGAATATTGTCCTTTAAAGCGTCAATTGTCTCTGGCTTGTCGGCGTAACACTTATCTTTGAGGGCACTCCACAAATAATAGTCCAACGGTGTCATATCGCAGCTCCGAGGTGGCCAAACGACATCAGCTCTGCGGCTGATGATGCGATCTTCTAAAACAGGGCGCAAAACATCGAGTATAACTTCAGCTGTGTGGCACGTAGCGCCGTCCTATTGAAACCAAACGTTGCCAATATCCGCCTCTTCAATTTTTGTGAACAAAAATTCGTTCAACATGGCCCGATAACGATCGCCATTGACTGTAACGACCACTCCTTGCTCATGTTCGAAGAAAAATGGCCCAATTATGCCTGTGGACCAAGATCTGCACCAAACCGTGACTCGTTTTGGGTGTACCGGCTTTTCAATGTATGCGTGCGGATTTCCCTGCCCCAAATGCGACAATTTTGCTTGTTTACATACTCGCCAAGATCAAAATGAGCTTCATCCGAAAAGATGATTTTTTTTGGCAAAATCGGCATCTTCTGTAAGTCGATCGCAGGCTTACTCAGCGAAGCGAAAACGCATTGGATGGTCAGTTGGCCTCAATTCCTGAACCAATTGGACTTTGTATGACGTCATACCAAGGTCTTTATGCAAAATTCGTCTCAATGATGTCTCCGAAATGTTCAATTGTTGAGAACGACGGTGAATTGATGTTGATGGCGCATCACGCACACTTTCTGCCACAGTATCAATATTCTCGGGTGTACGCACTGTTTTTGGCTTTTCACGCTTTGGTTTATCGATGAGGATGCCAGTTTCTTTCACTTTTTTCACAAGATAACGAACATACGGAGCTGACGGTGCTTCTCTTCTTCCAAAATCCGTACGCAATTTTCGCACACATTCTGCAACATTACCATGTTTTCAAAGTAATGTCGCAATATTTCCCAGCGTTGTTCAAGCGTAGACACAACCATATTCGTTCAGCGGAAGGGTAAAACTAATTATCTGTCAAATCAGAAATGAGCTAAGTGTTACCATTCACGAAATAAGCACTAGTTGAAAAAAAAACTTTAGATGGCGGACCCTTAGATATAAATTGTAGTAGGTATAGACAGGGTGCTCGTTCGATTACCAACAAAACCTGAGTATGTGAAATAAATAATTTCCAAACTGGAACTGTTTATTATAAAGTCTGTTGTGAACAACCTTTCCGTTTTGGCTGCGCTTTATGGGTAGTTTTCTTTAGCACATCGAGATTATTTGTATATTTTCAAGATCATCATGGAATTTTTCAACGGCTATAGATCTCCACATCATTCACACACTATGTTATCTTCAACCGTAATCGAACATATTGAGACCAAGCAATAGGAACTAAATGTTAGTGCTAGTTCTGTATTTATTGAGACAGGTGAAGCAATAGAGCTTAAGACTCACTAGAGGAAATGAACTGAAGAGATCTACTTATTCCATCATTCAGATTCGGCATCATCAGGAGAAAAACTCTCACATTGGTTATAAATTTAATAGCAAATTAAAAAGTTACCAGGGCTCCAACTTGATGACAGTATAGTTCTCCTTGCAACTAACACTTCTTAAAGCTTCTTGGAGAAGAAAATAATTGGAGGTAATTTTCCTTGACAAGATTCAAACACTACGAGGTATTTTGCCTTGATTGGAATATTGGCATACGATTTGAAGACGCTACCCACGCCAATTTGAGAATAAACAAATATTTATCGAAGTGGAGGTTGAAGAAGGCAATACTTATTTATTTAAGTTAACCGAACACCTGGTCCGCGTCATTGGTCTTTTGAAACTTTTATGTACTTTTAAGTAGTGCGTTAGTGGATCAGCTACATTTCAAGATAGAAATACGGAATCGATATTTTAAATATAATAGACAAGTACTTATTTTCTCAAACCCGTTGGTTATCTTTGAAAACCCTTTGAGTTTGACTTAATTGAATAAGCTAGGAATATATTATTACGAATCGCTTGATTGATTCTGTTTAGTTAACAGGTATATGGTATAATCTAATGAGGACATTGGTTATTCTGTTTAACGAAATACCATCGTGAATTAGATAAGCCACGAATGAACCATCGTTTTATCTATCGCACTCCTTAAATGTTCATCCATTCTATCATTTTTGAGAGACTAGTTAAGACTCATGGAAAGGTGTATCATTAACATGCTAATTAGTTTAGTTCTGATTAACGAGGCAGTGAACCATGTCCAGAGTTACCAAAAGTATCGTTAGTTGTGTGTCTTAGACAGAAATCTGATCACGCGAAATGTTTATGTCACTCATGGTAAATTTTAAATATCTTTCTTCTAAATTACTAGCGTAGCATTACAAATTTCATTATCAAATATCTTTCTGTAACAAATAAAATTTTACAAACAATCTTTGAAGCACATTTTGCCAATACACTTGTTTTCTCGCTAAAATCTTCGTTACTGCAGAGTTGGATTTTTGTACTCTGATCTTTGAAGATCCATCTAGGAGATGCGTCGAGGCTAAACTCACTTTTATGGTCGCACTAAATATGAATTAGTTCAATCGAAGAGCCCACCTGGTATTTTAGGGCCACCCTGTGTATTATCAATTATATAGTTATAAGCTATTACGTTGCAAATGACAAAGTTAATTACGAATCACACTCAAAATCATTAGTCAATGACCAACAGAAAAACGATATGTTTATTCATATAATGTCTGACTCAGATATGTAGAGCAGCCTGAAGGTAACTCAACTTTCTACTGAAAGTATTCAGACCGATCATTATGTGCATTGCATCAGACGTGCATATCCTTGACCCGAAGTTTAAAAAATATCTGATTGTACTAAACAGGATATAAGTTTCTACTTGCAATTAAATTGTGCAACCATATGAGTGTGTGTAGTATGACGTTACTGCTTTCGATAAAAATACTCTGTTAGCCATACCGTTAGTCAAGCTAACTTTAAGAACAGTTTAACGATGAATATATAAGCAAATTGCATACTGTTTTGTCTTTAGCCGCCAAAAATCTTCTTCTTATAAACATTTATTCATCATTGACAGTTTGGCGTCCGCTTATATAAATATCGATGAAAAATTAATCTATTTTGTTGTTGTTTTGGAATATGTTGTGTAGTTTCTTAAATATCATCTTAATATATGCAGATTGAAAATATTTTATAAATAGCAAATCGTCGAAAACAACTATATCGTGGCGTCACTTAACATTTTTGTTGTTAAATGTTAATAGATAAAATTTGCCTATTTATTGGGGGATTAAATTTGCAGAGGTGTTCACAAATTGGTAATTTATATCAAATTGGCATTCCGTTTGTACTTAATTTACACAGGTGAATTATATGTTGAATTCTTTTTCCTCACTGGTCTTAATAACCCAATGAATTCAAATCATCAATGTTACAGAGATACCAAGTTATTTTCTCCAACAGAGTGCGTCTTGGTCAAGATGATCAATGATAAAACAAGTTTGCTTGGAAATTGACTTATTTCTATTGGAGTTAAGTCAGTCGAGAAGTATCAGATTAGGGCAGTCCATTTCTCATTTCTATCCAAATAAATTCGCTGCAAACGAGTTTGGCAGTTTATAAAGGGTTTTCCAATAAGAGGTTTCAATTTGATATTTAAAAAAACAAGTTTTTTTTTAATGAAAATCAATAAATATTTCTTTCATTGTAAACATGGAGGTAAGCCATCAGCATTTGGAAACGATATCAGCCAAATGATCACCGTGGCTACGCATACAGCACCACATTCTTCGCGATCATATTTCCTTCATAACTTCATAAATTCCATCTTTAATGTCTTGAATAGATTGTGGAGCATTTTCTTAGACCTTATCTTTCACATTGCTCCGAAGAAAAAAGTCAAAAGGTGTCAAATCACAAGTTATCGATAGTTAATTGTGATCACCTCTTCGACAAATACCACGGCCAGGAAACTTTGCTTGCAAAATTGCGATTGTTTCGTAAAAAATTACGCTTGTGTGGCACGTAACGCCGTCCTGCTGAAAATAATCGTCGTCCACATCAATATCTTCCAATTTTGGCCATAAAAAAATCATTAATCAAAGCTCGGTAGCACAATCCATTCATCGTAACAGTTGCAACACTTTCATTTTCAAAATTGAAGGGTCCAATCACACCGCCAGCCAAAAAGCCGCACCAAAAAGGGACACGTTGAAGATGGAAAGGGGTTTTCAACAATCAATTGTGGATTTTCATTCATGGAGTCTCAAATGCGACAATTCTGCTTATTAACGTAGCCTCCGAGGTAAAAAAGGACCTCATCACTGAAGATGATTTTTCGATGAGAATCCGTCTCATTTTGATGCATTTTTAGAACCCAATCAACGAAGATACGACATTTATGGTGACCAACCGGCTTAAGTTCTTGTGTAACCTGAACTTCGAAGTCTTTAAGATTTAAGTCCTTATACAAAATACGGTTCAATATCATTTGTTGATTGTCTAATTCCAAAGATCGACGAGGAATCAAGAAGCCTGGATTTTCTTTAATACTACGGGCTACAGCAGAATAATTCTCGCTTGTTCTTGAGTGCCGAACACAGTTTAGATTCTTCACATCACTAAATGGTCCCAACAATTAGGTTCTTTGAATTAGACTCAAACTTATCACCACAGAGGATCAAAAAATACGAGAACATTTTATGTAGTGAATATTACAACTATTACAGTACAACAGACCAATGTATGAAAAGATCTAGAAGTTTGAGCCTGATGCAACCCGAACAGAAAATCTGGAGTGGCGCAATCCAAAAATAAATATTATTCTGAATGTTTTATCAGATCACTTGAGGCAAAGAAGTGGAGTAGGATATAATCTATCAGGTTTACAAATGCAATATACATATGCGATGACAACCTCCATCTTACATCCATGGTGTGGGTAATATTTTAACTTCATGAAAACTTCTTTACGGCCGTTTTATCAATTGATTTAATGACTGATACGAATATATGTTACTGGGTATTGTAAGAACATTTTGGGTCCAAAAACACTTAGCCTATATTTCAACTTTAACAATATGATCTTCGTTTAATTTAGATTGCTCTAGAAGCCCGACTATCGGAAAAGCAATACAATAATAACGAGGGGCTTGATAATGATGCCAACATACGCCGAAACTATCAGTTGAACGAAATTTATATCAAGTTCAAGCGCTCCATGAAGATATGGTTCAGGCTTCATCCTTCTTATAGTAACCATCAATTGAGAATTTCATCTACAATTTCCTCTTTTTGTGCATGCCATATCAACAAGACAGAGAGAGGCCTTATCAAAGACACCGATGCAACTTGAAATGCATCTCTCATGCGAGTAGAAAACTATGGATACCAACAATTAGACAGTCAATTTACTGTCGACGACTATTTAAATGATGAAACATTAGTAAATGGTATGACAGGATATCAAATTGCACCGATATGAGTGATGAAAATGGAGCAGAAAAAAATTGCATAGAACTGTAGGTGCCAACACTTAAAGTATATTGGGGTACATTATACTCAAAAACGATGTCAAAATTTAATATTGAACACAGGCCGGGACAGTAGTAGACTCACTGTAATAGCAACATGACATAGATAAACAACGCATGCATAACTTACTGAAATGACCGGTCAAAAGGATGGAACACTCCTACCAATAACCTATCACTTCTGACTGATAACCTTCGCACGATATGCCGATGAGATATCATTAGTTCCTAATGAAATCCTCCAAATGATATTCAAGATTTGGCAACCAACTACCTCATATTAGAAGGCAAGAGTAAAAACAAGAACGGAGACCACATATCTATGAAACCTGTTCACACTTGTCGAGTTGGCATATATTAAACGACAGTCAGTAGACCAAAATTCATAACACACAAGTTCTCCATGAGCCTGTTATAATATCGAAATGTGGTATGATCAAGGTAGACTTGTCACTTAGACGCGACACGAAATAAAGTTGATCTTCGAAAGAGACTCGTAATAGTCATTAGCACACAGCATGACCTGTGATCGAACAAAGACTCGTCAAAAGTTTTTTTTAATGAAGCGCGATGCACTATTTGTACGAATCTAATGATGACATACATTGATTCTATTAATCAAAGCAATTTACCACGAACAAGAGCGGAACTATAAGAAAAAAATATTTTGCCTCATAGTTTTATGAACCACACTCATGCAAGACAACGCAAAATAGGTGATGTGATTGATCTCTAGTGCTATTTGGGAAGCATACACTACACCGAACCGAGTAAAGAGTCTGCGTCTACGGTAAATTCAAGATAGGCCCAAATTCATAAAACTCTTAATGTTCCGTCTTATGGTATATGATACTTTGGAAATGATTTGTCTAAGTAGAAAATATGGGTCACCCTTACACTCGATTTAGTTGTGATGGCACGCAAACCTTCAGCTTCTCCTTGGGCATTTGTAAATTGCTTGGATAGCTAGAGCTTCTTAGAAGAGAGCAATGCAATACAACCTCGGAATAACAGTAGTCATCGCTCATTTCAGGCTCATTTCAACGTGACTTACAATATCGCAGACCTAGTTAGTAGGAAAAGCCAAAGATATCCGCTCTTCAAAAACCAAAATATGTCTTTGCTAGATTTAAAATTGTTCCAGCAAATCCATATAGAGTAATAATTTTCCGTTGGTTGAAGTATTAGCTAGTTGAAAGTTTGAATAATACGGCCGGGAAATAAATATGCAATCCAGAAGTAAGGCTGATTGGTACGTCAAATCCTAAAGTAGTGAATTTTTTTATTGATTTTTCTAACTCTCATTGTCTTGGATTTGAGTTCTGTGTGGTGCAACGTGACGAACCAAAAATGTGCTATTTCATTCTAATATGAGAGGTTCAATAATGACATCCAATATTGGCGCGCAACCTATGTCTGTACTGGCAGTCAACGATAACTGTGCTGGTGGTCAATATGTCCCCACCTTAAGTTTTTTTCCTTTTAACCCTTATTCAATCTTTACTCTTGCCTTTATACATATGACTTATAAACCCAAGAGTCTGGCCAGCTATTAAATTTTTTTCAAGGCCTTACTTGAAAATTCTAATCTTGAAACTTTGGAAATGTAGTCTGGGTTACATTCACACCTACTTTGGTCACGTCAGAGTACTATCGAACCCACATCTGCAATTTCGTTAAAATTGTGCAAAACGTATGGGAGACATGCCATGAAATAAAACTCCATGTTGAAATGATCATCTTATCTAAAATTCACACAAAAGCTAGATCAAACCCTTGGAAGCTATAATGCTTAATGCTGGCACTTTTTTCAGTCTTAATAAAATTATTCCAAATATAGGATCAGCAAAAAAGTTCGTGACATTTTCCCCCAATCTCATCAGACTATTAATTAAACGTTTTTTTAAATTAGCAGCACGGAAATGGTTTGCTCGATGCTTCTCTCTAATTTTGATGTTAAAAGGCGACCAATGTGTTGAATCAAACATTGACCAAACTGTTTTGAACCATTTGAATAAGGCTTAGTTATCTTCTCGTAATGATTGCTGGAATAAAATGATATCGAACCAATTTATAAAAGGATTGGTTCTGCGTGAAACTGCACAAACGGTGTCTTACCCTGGATTAAAATAACATTAGGTAATGTTGTTCGTTTTGATAGAACTAGAGGTCAAAGTGTATCATAAGCTGCTCTACTGTGTCGGCGTTTGATTTTATAAATTATCTGGTATGAAAACCATGGTGTTTCACGTTCTTAATAGTAACCGTCTAACTGTAACTCAACACAAAACTTAATTCATTACCTTTGAAGAAATTCCTTAAAAGTGTAAATATCACAATGATGTCTGATTTAAATTTTTTTGTCAACTAACGCTGAGAAATGAATGCATGATCGAGCTTATGCTCGAACTACAATCTTAGAGTTTTCAACAGTTGCTACCATCAGCAAAGTTAATTAACTTATACTGAATGTGGCCAATATCATAACTTATAAGCAAATAAGTGGGGGTAAGATGGCAAAGGCAGTAAAGACGGCACAACTGGAGAGGCATGTGCCTCCTTAATAGCATAATGGAAGTACTAGCAATTAAATTGCGTACCTGAGTTAACGCGACCAGAATTGATCAATAGAATCACGGCAAAATTTTTATGGCTCAGCATAATTTGAGAGAGCATGATTGGAAGGAATAAATAACAGAATAAATTAAGAGTTACAACCTGTTAGGGTCTATGGCAAGAAGAAACATCTACGCTTTTTGGTTGACTAGTTTTCACACCAGTGTAAGGTAGCAGTTATTAAATTTATTCAAGTGGCTAACATGGGGAGTAAAACCTATTGCCCTAAGCAAAGAGGTTTTCGACCCAACCTTAGCTTACTCACGTATATGACCAATGCAGGTCAATGATGAACCAAACCAATGCAGGTCAATGATATTGCGCACGTCTCTTTATATTTCAAACACTGCTTATAAAAACCATAAATTGACGTGTGCCAATTTAATCTATTTTTCCCTTAATCCAGATAATTTCCAGAATATCGACGATGAATAGAGGGAAGTGAGGCTGCCCAATTTTCAGCTTTTAGGATTGAGTGATAAAATGGAAGTCGACGTGTACTACAATTAAGGATTAAAGAGGTGCGATGACAATTTATGTTTCCCGCAATTTAAAAAATGTAATAATAGCAATTTTAACGATTCCGGTGGTCACAACCAATGTTGAGCGAATATTTTCTCAGATATAAACCTTAATAAATCTAAAATTAAGAATTCTTTAGACTCAACTATTATTAGTGAGATTTTGCTTACGAAAGAATTCATGTGCAAAAAATCTAAGGATTGTACCAATTTTGAACCACAAAAAACATGGATCATCGTTTTAATAAGGATAGGTACCAAAACCAAATAAAACTTTTGTTTGTTTGTTTGTTTGCTTTTATCTCTACGTACGGCGTACGGCTATAGGTCCAATTTACGTAGAACCATTTGCACATTGCATAGCTCCATGACAGTCTATAGTTCTAATATGGAAGATGGGTTGGCCCATGAATTCTGCACCCCAGCAATAAAAAAAAGATTGTTTTTCCTAACTTGCAAAAATTTTTCTAAAAAATAATCTGGCAGCACTGCCTATAAACCCCAGAGTCTGGTCAGTTACTAAACTGTTTCCAAGGCCTCAACTTAAAGATTCTACTCTCGGAATTTTGGAAATGTAGTCTGGGTTAGTAATGCCAATTATGGTCATACTAGAGTATTATCAAACCCACATTTGTAGCCATGAAAAGCCATGAAATAAAAATCCATGTTGAAATGGTCATCTTAACTGAAATTCGCATAAAAGCAAGAACCAACTCTTGGAAACTATAGTCCTCAATATTGGAACTTTTTTGAGTCCTTTAAAAAGTATTCCAAATATAGAGCCAAAAAACATTGTTTCCCCAATCTTATCAGACTATTAATATAACATAAGTAGCTCTGAAATGATTTGCTCGATACCTCTCTGTTAATTTTGATGTTAAAGGGCGACTAATGTGTTGAAACAAACATTGATCAAGGCATATTTGAGCCCCACGTAGTTAAACAGTAAAAATTTAATGGTCACAATTTTCTTCTCGTAATCGATAACGAAATCGAGCCAATTTTTAGAGATAATAACAGGTGCTGAAAATGGTTCTATATAGACCACAATATATATGAAATTGCAAAAACGGTGACATTCCCCGGATAAACATAACGTATGGTACTTTGTCGTGTCGATTGATGCCACTCTGTGCTGTCAACAACTTATTAAACACGATTAAATTGCGTAGCTGAGGTTTTGCGTCGTCTTTCATTACGGCAACGTCAGACGACATACAACTTTAATGGCTGTGCAAAATTTGAGAGACCAATGTTTTGATACATGAAACGTATGGCCAGAACTTTGCCCAGTTGACTATTTCAACCGCGTAACCGTGGTAAACATGTCTTAATAATGAAAAGCTGCCCCTAAGAGGTCTATAGAAATCACTTAGTTCTGTTTTTCGAAATTCCAAATATCTTACAAGTTATATGGCATCAGTAAGAGGTTTTACTACTAGATGGCAAACTGTTATATATCAAAACAGCACATATTGGGTTATATAAAGTTTATTTCAAATATAAAAAATGTTTTTGAATTTGTTTGAAATGAAAAGCCCCAAACTTGGTTCCTTAACCGATTATAAATGTTTGATATTGTATAAACGACTATATGTCACCGGTAATTATAAAGGAATACTTCGACTAGTGGAATGGGAAATGCCATTAAGGATTCTATCGAAAACGAGAAATTACTAAGTAAACGGATATATTAAGAGTTAAACACTTAAGGGTCCACTGCAAGAAGAAAAACTCAGCTGTTTTTTGAATCGACATCACACCGGTGTACATTATGTAAGGTAGCACTGACGAAAAATATTCAAGTGACTTACAGGGGGAGTAAAACCCATTACTAATAGCGAAGAGGTTTTCGACCTAACCGAAGAATACCTTTGTATATGAACATGTGATCAGTAACCGGCATGTATATGATCGAGCAGATTTAATCTAGAGATCAAACCCAGCTACATAAACCTAGAGCTCTGGAATACTTAAGAGGACCACTGATTCATTCGAAAAATTTGGTACTTATGAGATAAAGCTCTTATGATTTACCATGTGATATAAAGGAACGATCGACATCTACAAATGGTGCCTCCAACCATGGAATGGTATTTTTTTCGATGAGTACTGGTTGGTGCACGATACTAACATTGGTCTTGTGGTTGTTATAAGCAAATGTAAATAAGAGAACCGCGAGATTTCGAAGTGCGTTAAGCTACAAAAACGATTTCAAAAATAGAAACAGACAAAAAGAAGGTTAAACACCCAGAAAGGCATCCAATTCAGCTGCTTCTGACTTGAGTATAGGCAATACCATAACTCGGCCTATACCACCCAATCGAAACTATATATTATTATTATTACCTTGCGATTACCCCGATATACCAACCAATGCAGGTCAATGATATTGGACACGTCTCTTGTTATTTCAAACACTGCGTATAAAAACCACAAATTTATAGTTTTTATGTCTAGTTAATTGTTTATCATGCATTCAATAGTAATCTTGTAAAATATTTATTTAAATTACTCCAATAAAAATCGTAAAACGCGACATTAAGATTCCATAATTCACCCTGATATGATGAAATGAAATCATGTTATGAAGTTTGTTTTGAAGATGCGACTAAAATGTTAGATATGTTCGCAAACGTCTTCGCGTAATTTGTTAGATATATGTTGGGTAGGTCGTGCACATATATACGATTTGTTAAGATAGATATGCGACCAAGTGGATTACTATCAAGCCAATTTCCATACAAATTGGTTATATATTTTGCTGTTGACGCACCGTCGCTGTCGATCGTGCCACCACATACACTCCAACACATTATACACAAAACTGAGGCGATACGATTGCCCATGAAATAGTTTTTATGCAAATTCCATAAAACTAACATTAATTGAATTTTAATTTAATAATTTATTTGTGTGTATTTAATTATAATTATTTATTGTTGTTTTGTTATTTTGTATGTACAAGAAATTTCCATCTCATATGTCTTGACCTCGCGCATTTGCTCGCGCGGGAAACTTTATCCATACGGTATAATTATCAACACACCATAAACGCATGTCCGATCATTCAAAATGAAATGGTTTTATTGTTGGGCTATAAATTGTGGACGAGCAGACTTGGGCGGAAATTGATGACAGGTGAATATAACCTAAACAATTCGAGAGCAATAAATTATGCTAATTATTCATGGATTTCCTCTAGATAGTATACATACATACCGCATCACATATGTAGATATGTTGTGTTGCAACCTATTATGACTTTAGCATTGTATATAGTTAATTGTCCAACATTTTACTGCACATACGAGAATCAAGTGTGAATTATTGTTGATTATGCATAAATCATAATTTTTGTAGCATTGCGAATGGATTTGAAAAGGATTTACATTATATGATGCTTCTTAAAGATTTTATAGTTAATTTTAATTAACATAAATTTATTTATAGCTGTTGTCTTCTTAATGCATTATTTATTGATTAGTTGCATCATCGTCATCAGCAAACATATTGAAAATTATCTTTTGCAGCTTTAATCAATGAACTGTACACTAGGGCTTAAGTATGTATCACCACCAACAGTAAACAGCTACTTAAATTATTATAAGGAGAAACAAAAATCCGGTTGTCTCAACTATCCTATCAATCGACCGTCGTTCAACAAGGTAAAAAATCGGCTGAAGCATTCACTAAGAAAAAAAGTGCAATTAAGTCACAATCCAACATACCGAAACGAAAGCACGCCAGGTCACTTTAGTCAGCTCCTGTTAGACTAGGGGCCATCACGGGACCAGATAATATCAACAATTCCGCTGATAAAAAATACTCTGTTCAGAGTTAGTGAAATATTTCACAAAATCCAAAATTATATCAAAACGTCACAATCAATCAAAATAAAATCGTCATCATCATCAGATCGAAACCGGCCTAGTAAATTACAAGATTTACAACCATAACTCAATTTTACAACTTTACTCCAAATAGCATTTGGAGATTACATAAAGCTTCACGCTTTCCATATGGTGACACCATCGGCCCTGTTTAGGGAACATTTACACGTCAATATCATCTGACACAACTCCCAAAATTTCATCGCAACCTCCTGCCTAAACTAACACGTCAAAAATTAACTTCGCACAATGGAATTGTATGGCTTTCTCTCTATGGTAGTTACCCGTTCGGCGATGATCAACCACCAAAAGTTCAACAAAGTATTGAAAAACATTGGCGATTGTTTAGTGTTTGAAACAGTATTGAACTACGATATGGATCGTCATTCAGCTTCCACAGACAGCAACAATTTATCAAGTCCACAAGATCAATTTTGCGGTGATATATATTGAATGGGTTTCCCACAATGTTTGGTTGGAATATTATAATCATCAGCAATTGCGACACTTGTACCAGAACAAATTGCAACACGGATTGTCCATTGATGAAAAAAGTTCCCAATTTTTTAATCTAAAATTTATAAGAGTTTCGAATCAGTAAAGTATTTTTGGTATCTTAATTGTCACGGCCGATTCTTCCAAATACACTATATTGGCCAGTAACACTGCACCCATCAGTTCTAGTCGTGGAATACTAATCTTTTCACCTTGATTATATTGGATTGTAGACCATTTTTTGTCGTAACTACAGCATAGACACGCATAACTTGTGTTCCCTTAGTTTGCGTGGGTTGGCACCCACCTTGAAATTTGAATTGCTGAGATGTCATGTAAATATTTTTTCATCTTCTTTAAACCACCATGGAAGTTCTTCAGCCCAACTCAAATTATGCATCTTCACTGTTTCAGCAGCATTTTCATTTGTATTGCAATCGGTGCTAACCAGTCAAGTGGATCGAAGGTACGGCTATGTAGCGCCTGATAATAATGTCCGCTTGGTATACGTGTTTCAATCAAGTGATTCACTCGGGAATTAAAAATAATCTCCACAAATAATTTGGAATCCCGCAGTGAAGCCCCATATACCTTTGGTGACTCTGGCTGTTATGCTATGTGCATATATCCACCATCTTGTGGATTGAATAAACTTTCTCAGTTCGTTATTGATTGTCATTAATTTCCACAGCCTATCCGCTGTTATTATTTGTGTCATCAATGTATTAAATTTTGCCCTTGATTGAGTTAGCTTCCGTCATCGGATCGTCCACATCTTGTTGAAGTTGATGTTTGCTCTCAATGGAAAAAAATGTTACAATTTTACGTTATTCCAGAACTTGGTTTACAGGTCAAACACAAGACCTATATAAAAACGATACATCCAAAAATTAATCCCACACGAGATCATCTTAGCATCTACCAATATTTATAGTACATAATTTAAACGGCTATCTGTGAGAGTTGCTGCACCCAAAGACGAAGATTTAAACCTTGATGAGCTGCCAGATTCCATAATTCAAATGTCAGAAAAGAATACATATTCCCAGTGATTTTTTCTGAAAAAATTTGGTGGATATAACACGAGAACATACCTTCATTTTGAAGGTTTTGACTTAGAAACTTGCTCTACAGACTGTTCAGTACATCAATTCCAGTTTAATGAAATGAAATGGAATGGGATTTTTGTTTATTCCATATTTCGTTTTCTCGCCAAATAATTCCACTCCACAAAAATGCATTCTCGTTCGTTTTGTGGGATATTGTTTTTAGTACAAGTTCTAAATAGAGAAAAATTTCAAATATGGAATTTTAATGTCATTTTTTGTTTTTTGGCGTGATAATTAGCGCGTGCTGTGTTTTACACAACATTTTTGCGGTAAATTAAATTAACATTAGCCGTGTTTCTTGACGCACAGTGATCCGGATCAGATCACATTTTCCATGCAAACCAAAGACACATTTTGATCCAAATTTCATTTTGGATCAAAATGTATCTTTGGTATGCATAGAAAATGTGATCTGATCCGGATCACTGTGCGTCAAGAAACACGGCTATTAATGAATTTGATATCGATGTTGATGAAGTCGAATCTGTCGTTCCTGAAGAGGCCAATTACACGATTCAGCAATCTCAACATTTGAGTGAGGGTAGGAGAATAAGAGACGATTTAATTCAAGAATATTTTTAACAATTTTAATTATAAATTTTAATCAAAAATATTTGTTGCATTATTATTTAATACATTTCTATTTAATGCATCAGCCAATTTGTTCAAAGCCTCCACTTTTGCTTTTTCAACTTCAATTTTTCTTTCAATTAACAGCGGGACGTGCATTGAGGTCATCATTTAATATTGTTCGCACTTCATCTGGCTCTACAATAATTCCCAGAATTTCAATAGGCCCTGATGAAATTGTTTGTGGTGTTGGTATTGATGGTGAAGTGCTATCATTAAATGATGACGACAAAGCTAGTGGAACATGATCCATTCGTGATAAATTCTAAAAATAATAATCATATAAGTAAAGTAAATAAAATTATTGTTAATCTAAATGCATTGGGTAAGCCAGATTCGTGCGTCGCATTTGTATCCGCTACGACGGCGTTCCAGTTCATAATATCAATTATCCGTTCCTCCAAATCGGATAAATTTTTTTTTCGTCCTAAACCATTGATTCCACTCCGGTTGATAATGATTTTTATTTCTGCGTACAGTCGTACATGCGTACTTTTTTAACGTACAGCCTAAAATTTGATTTCATCAAAAACTGAAGCTATTTAATTTTATAACATACCTTTTCACCGTCCTTATTCGCATATCCGGCTCCGTTTAATAATTCCGCCACCTCATTCCATTTATCCTTCATTTCTCTATTCCCATCCAAACTATCATATCTATAATAAAAGCAAACATGTACAAGAAAATTTTACAAATAAAAATTATATTTAATTTAACACGTAATACGTCAGTTATAATTTACCTTCCACGAGCTAAATCCACATTTTCTTCTAAATATGTTACCAACATTTCTTTCTGGTTTATAGTAACCTTTTTGCCAATTTTTTGGTACTAGGAGTTTCCATTTCTTTGATTCCACTACTAAATTGCACTACGAGAAATTATGACTTTTCATTTCACATTAGTGGAATTTATTTTCTCATTCCACTGAACCAGAATACAAAAATTTCATTTAAAACAATATCTCATTCCATGAAAAAATTCCATCGAACCGGAATCTATCTGCAGGCGATTCTTTATGTAAGAAACATTCATCAACACGCGAAATTTCGCATTAGAGAATGGATCGTAACTCTCTTCACTTACTTTCAGCAAATGCTATAAATGCAAAAGAACATTCTCATGAAATTTGACATCAAGGTTTTATCGGAGATGAAAGTCTTAAGAATTTAGTAAGATCATAAAAATGACAATTTTCGGTTCGTGTTAAATATAAACCGAATCGATTCATCAATGCTCGATGCGTGTTAAACGGAATATTTAAAATTCAAAACACAAATGTCCTCATATACGCCAAATTAATTTTTAAGGACCGTTTAGCGTAGCAGAACTGTAGGTAGATTCCGGTTGTACTATATTTTTATGTGGAATGGGATTTTGTACAAAACATGATTTTTGAATTCCGGTTCAGTAAAATGAGAAAATAAATTATTCTTTTGTGGAATGAACTGTCCAATTATCCCGTGATGTTTTTATTATGTGGAATTAATTGAAAATAAACGTGAGATACTGAAATCGATTGAAAAAAATTAATAATAATTCAAATAAATAATTTGGAAACTAATATGGAACCTCCAAGTGAAAAAAATAGGAAAAAAGTTTCTGCGAACCAAAAAGATATTTTATTAACGTTCTTAGAACAAAATTTAAATTTAGCCCGTGGACAGTAAGTTATGATTTTGATATGTACTTCATTTTTAATTGAATACATTTTGTTATGGTTAAAATGTATCGAATAAAAATATGTATTTGAGGTTAAAAATGATTTTATAAGAATTATATTAACACAGGTGGCAACCAAGTGATTGGTTTCATTATCTTGTAGATTTGATGGCATAAATGGAAGTCGTACCATGAAAGAAAAATGAAGCGAGGTGGCGCAATTATTAAATGCAGCTAGGGGAGCGTCCAAAGATGGACATAAGTGGAAAAATACATGGACGGATTTGAGGTAAGTTATGGAATCAGTATCACTATAACATTAACATGAAATAATATTTTTTTATTACAGGTTGTATGTTAAAAACAGGGCGGCAGAGTTGAAATTGGTTATTAATAGGAGTGGGGTGAATGGCTTGGGAAGGCAAAAAAACAGAACTTGAAATCCATTGAAGGGAACACAGATGATGCACCAGAACCTGGCTTACTAAGGATAATATATAAAGTAATCTACTTTGTTCTATTTTTATTCATCAAACCGTTTCTTTAGCATTTATCTTTGTTAAATTCCCGCCCTTCAACAAGTGCATCATTATTGCGGGAAGTTATTAAAGATACTGTTGTGGAACCAGTTATAGAGCAAGAAGCTACCCTCAAACCCATCCACAGATTGTCTGCAAATCATACTACAAAATCACGACCAAAACACAACCATCCGTCAGACTACTCCAGTTCCTCCACAAAAAAGGTGACGAAGGGCATTGAAGGACATTATGGAGGATTTCTTATTAGAGAACAGGAAGAGGAATCAACTGCTAGAGCAAAAAATAGTATCAATAAACAACACCCAAGCCATTCGCAGCAGTAATACTATTAGTAATATTGAAATATATAATAATAGTGCAATAAATAACGCACTATAAATATTTTTTAATAAAGTTTATTTACTATTTGTATACCCCTAAACAATAACAATCATTTTATTTATTATTAAAAATATTCTTCCACCAAATAATCTCTAACTCTCCTGCCTTCATTTATATGATAGCTGGATTGTACTCGTATATCCCGCATCATCAGGAACTTCAGACTCGACTTCATCTATATTAAGATCAAGTTCGTCTACACCAATCCTGTTCCTGCCAAAGATGTTATGTAACAAACTACATGCATTAACAATCACGACACACTCTGATGGTGAGTAACATAAAAATCTTTCTCATGACAGACAACGAAAACGGCCCCCAATCCATCTCTCAACACAATTTCACGTTGATTTATGAACGACGTTATAATGGTTCTGTTTATCACTTCTCATCTAATATGGGAGTTATTAGCCATGGTTGTTGTGGATAACCACTGTCTCTTGAAACTAAAATCAATCATATAGTAAAGACAATTAAAATATACTCATGAACAACATTTACCTAGCAACCAAAAGTTTCTTTCACCTTTCTGATACAATTGAGATAGGTGTTCTTTTATAATGAAGATTTCCACACAAAAGCATCATGTGCAGTTCCATCAAATTTTGGGCTACTGACAATATAGTCTAATCAGTCAGCATCACATACCCACAGCAAAAAAGCATGTAAAATTGAGCTGTTAGTTAGATGTTCATCAAATAAAAAATATTAGTATAAATTACAATTTGAATATTTTTTGAGTGACCACCTTTTCGACAAACATAGACATGTTCGATATTTTTTTCCGGTTTTTTTAAAAGTACATGTGTCCCATCGATACACCCTATTTTTTTTTTTTTTTTTTAATTTTATATTACGTCTGAGTCTTGTACCCAGTTATTTACATTGCATAATACGTTTTAATTTGTCGGAGTTATCACATGATTATCCCTAGTTTCGTTTAACTCCTCAGATTTTTCGCCACAGTATAGGTCTACTGACCTCCCGGTCGCGATAAGTCCAGCGGTTTGGTTTTTTGCAGTCTTCTTGTTGGAGTGGTAGTCAGCATACAGCGTATGTCCAGATTTTCATGCTGGTGCAGACGTTGTAGATGTTTTGTTGCATGATAATTAATCTCATCCACGACAAGCTCGATCTTTAGATCTCGATGGAGGTTGTCGTTTCGAATGTAACACGGTGCATTAACGATGCATCGCAGGATCTTATTTTGAGCTGTTTGTATGATTTTGATGTTTGACTTTTTGGAACAACCCCAGAGATGGCTGCCAAATGTCCATAGAGGTTTTAGAATTTGTTTGTATAACAGAAGTTTGTTGTGGATCGCTAGTTCAGATTGTCTCCCTAAACGCCAATACATTTTTTTGAATTTTATGTTTAGTTCATCTCTTTTCTTTTTTATATGTTCCTTCCATCTAAGTTTAGCATCTAAAGTCATGCCGAGATATTTAGCAGTGTTTGCATGCGGTACTGCTATCGAGTTTATCATAATTGGTATATGATTAACTTTTAGATTTGTAAAGTTCACTTGGATTGATTTTGCTTCATTTAATTTAATTCGCCATTTCTTTGTCCAATTACATATCAGGTTAGTAGCCCTCTGTAATTTACTAGTGGAGTCATTGATGTTATTTGCTGTTGCAAGTATTGCCGTGTCATCGGCGAAAGTGGCCAATGTTGCTTCAGTAATTGGTATATCTCTTGTATATAGGAGATAAAGAATTGGTCCAAGAACACTCCCTTGTGGTACTCCTGCTGTTATTTTTTTAATTTAAAGTATTCATTCTCATATCTTACTCGGAAGTGCCTCTCTGATATGTATGATTTTAAAATTTGAAAAAATTGCTCCGGAAGATCTCGGTGAAGTTTGAATTCTAGCCCCTGGTGCCATACTTTGTCGAAAGCTTGTGCTACATCAAGGAATACGGTTGAGCATATTTGTTTTCAAGTGATTTCTCGATTACATAAGTAATTCGATGTACTTGTTCTATCGTAGAATGTTTTTCCCTAAATCCAAACTGATGTGTGGGGATGAGATTCCTTTCTTCGATAATTGGTTTTAATCTTTTAAGTAGAACCTTTTCAAATAGTTTCGAGAATGTTGGTAGCAAAGAAATTGGTCTATATGAAGCTTTATCATTCGGAGGTTTGTTTGGCTTAAGTATCATAATTACTTCTGCAACTTTCCATTGTCTTGGTAGTTGGTACATATCTTAGTCGAAATGCTGCATTAATTATATGCACTAGTTTCCTCAATGCTTTCTCTGGTAACGCTTTTACTATCTGACCCGTTATAAGATCATATCCTGGAGCCTTATGCGCATTAGGATTATTCTTGATTTGCCAAGTAATTTCTTTCAATGTTAGAGGTGTAATTTTTATTTCATCCTGTTTATATATTGAAGTAATATTTTCCTCTTCTGTTTGTTTGGGGTAAGGCTGGAATGTTTCTTCAAGGTGATTGGCAAACAAATCTGCTTTTTGTTTAGCATTTCGAGCCCAATTTTCTTTATTTTTAATTGGAGGAACCTGAAGTTTGGGCCTTTTAAGGTTTTTAGTTGCTTTCCATAATGAATAATCAGTATATTTTACACCCTATAATACCCAGATACACCCTATAACTACAGGAAAACCACATTGGTGATAAAATCTTTAATAAATTCGAATAGTATTTAACTGTTATAGCTTTGTTACTTTTCTCTTCATATGCGAGTACTTACTTTGATTTTGTCTCATTTAATTGAGTCGATGTTTGCGGAAATACCATGTGTTTGTCTACGAGATGGTCGTTAATAGCCTGGCTTATTTCTCTGATACAGCGACTAACCGATGTTTGACTTACTGCTAGCAAAAATCCATCATCCACAATTCGTTGGTATGATCCTAAATTGTGAAAAATTCGATATCTAAACACCATAATGATATAAATAATAATTAATTTAATTCTTACCCAAAGCATAAAATCGAATTGCAGTTAAAATACACGGCAACCCATTTATTTTTATACGTTGGTTAAGGAAAACGGATATCTCGTCAGTAAAATCTTTAGCCAAATATTTGGAAATCGAAATAATTCACGAAATCTGGCTTCAGCAATGGATTACTATAAACCCTTAATTCTCGACGACGCCTTAACAAAATTACACGAATTCTCATCGATGAATCCACTTTATTTTATATTGCTTTGGAAAAATATAAATCGTTTCGATATTAAAAATTTCTTCTGTTTGAACACATTCACTATAAAAATTATATTTAACAATTTTACATTTCAAAAATGTATATTTGATATTTCTCTCGTATTAGAACTTGTACTAAAAATAATATCCCACAAATGGAACGAGAATACAAATTTGTGGAATGAGATTATTCAGCGAGAAAAAGAATTATGATAAAACCAAACAGATAACAAAAGTTCCATTAATGGAAAAATTTGCTCACGAAACCGGAATACATCTTCTGATTGGAAGAATCGATTTCAAATGAAAAGTTTTATATATTCCTCGTTGATATCAAGGCCTCCAACGATGTCCATGGTTGCTTGCATCAAAAAAGGTTTTCTATATTATACGGCATCATCATTTGTTATCAAATCACATTCCTTCAGTTTCGAGTCAAACCACTATTCGTTAGATTCAAAAACGGTGATTGGTTGATAAGGATCTGAAGCTCAATACTATTATCAATTTGTAGCATTTCGGATTATCAAATGCCGGAAAATCTTAAGAAAACGAATGGCTCTGGCTATGTGTGGATGGACGAGAAACTCACCGAATAATCAATTAGACTGAAGATGGAGACTCAATGTCCAACTTTTCTGCACTAATACTGAAATAATTTGAAATTAACTATCATCGTTTCGTAAACATGGAACTGTCAATAGCTGTAAACCCCAATCATTCTTCAACGTTTGCTAAAGTACGTCGAGCCCCAGCTAACCTAAAAATTACACATGGTTTTAATTATTGATCAAACGTTCCAAACTCATAGAACGGCCAAAAGCTTACAAGAGTTTGAAAATACTATCACGCAGGACAATTGGATATCAATTAACCAGAGTCGGTTTTATTCACTTCCGTCTTCTTTTCAAACTTTCACTCATTTGGGTTTCTCCAAGTTGAATAGCAAAGTAATCCGGTTCAATCCGGTCATCAGCCACAGGATCACAAATAAAAATTTAAAATAAGGTTTGTGATTCCTTTTCTTAAGGACGAGTACCTCGACAGATTTCCAACAGAAAGTTTAATTAACATTACTATACATTTCACTACAGTATGCAAGACTCTCCACTCCTCTATTTCCCTTATCCTGATGGCGTTACAAGTAAATGGTTCCAGGAACAATTCATTCAATCTACTAGTCCTTAGGCTAGGCCCATCTCAAGATGGAATTATCTCCACTTTATGCTGTCCATGTTTGTTTGTTCTCGCTACCTATGACTTTGGGCTTTATTTATTTATTCTCAATTTGTCCAGTATTTTCTAGTACTAAAATCAACTGAGATTTGTTGACTCTGAAAAGTGTTTTGGTAGAATCCACATCTAGATTGTGTGTGGTTTATGATGTCTATGCTATTTCACCAGATAAAGGGTATCTCTATGGATTGATAGTGTCAAACAATCTTCTGGTAAAAGTGACCGGCATAACAATTACAACAGTAGAGGCTTTTTACTGGAACAGTTGAGGTTGGAAAATATTGAGTAGGATGACCAGCTGCCAGAACTGACTGTAGATGAATGGATAAATTTTAGCGTAGGCAGCCCTTGACATTTTGTTCGATACATCAAAACAGAGTATATTTGGCTGTTCTTTCAGGGAAAAATAGTTCTACCGAAAAGCAACGTGCAGCTGTCGATGATAATAGCAACATCGTAGATAGCTCCCATAAAAACGATAACAATACCATAACTGGAATGGTCGTAGATAAATTGTTACAATCGACGATAAATGCTTTACTGTTCGAGTCTAAACAGCTATTCATGTACAATGAATCGATAATTGTATTGGGGCGTTTAAAACGTCCCCGAATTTAAAACTATGCTGAATCGTGGATACCCCAAAATATAAATCATTACCATGGACGGTTCCACAATTGGAAAACAACCTTGTCGAATTGAATAATAATATATTCTTAGAATTAAAGAATACACCTGTAGCTGTTATATGATTGGGTCGAGTGACAGACAATCTTATATAAGTAAGTTGTTTCTCTACAGTAGAAATGCTGGAGTCTTAAAGTTATTTATACAAATCTCCATATACACAAAATGTTAAGAAGAAACAAAACTGGATATCTTATCAAAACAACAACATAATATACATAAATCTTAAGACATTCGAATCGTATTTATGTCTCCTATATAAAAAAAAACAATGCTGATAAGACATAAATTCCGTTGTGACTCTTTTATCATTGTCAAGTTTATAATGATATGAAAATATGTATGTGATGACTACCTTGTGTTGTGTAAACGAAACACACTTTTGATGACATCATGGCTGGTAAAAATTCAAAATCCACTCATGTTGTAGCCATATAATTCGAAAATAATTTCACAATTTATGTATTGAGATAAAATGATTTATTTGGTTGGCAAATGAAACAATCGCAAGTATTAATTAATATAATTGTGATCACCTTGATCGTTGAATTTTGAGGCGATTATATCGCGCGATCCACTACAATTAACAATATTAACAAGAGTATTTTGATGAATATTCATTTCGATTTTAATTTATTGTGATATTTAGGCCACAGACAGTTTAATAACAATGAGTATAAATCATATGCAGAACAGTGATCCTTATAAGTCTTAATATTTGCTCCAAATTCCAATGTTCGATTGTCTGCAACTAAACGATGTTCGAGTAAATACAATTAGCGATTAATTTGTGCGATTAAAATCAAAAACAAAATATAAATTAATTATTTTAATTATTAATTTGTTGTTTGTTTATTTTAATTTAATCATGCTCATTCGTATGCACCCAGCATATCTTATTTATGGATGGATGTATAAGATGAAATCTTTCAACGATCACGTTTTAAATAAAATTATCATTTGTTTAGAATTTGCATGAACGATCGTATGCTGTGATTAGATAATGATCGGAATTAATAAAATAGAAAATTAAATTCGAGATTTCGATAAGATTTAGTTTTATGATCGATTTCGTCATGAACTGTGTCGTACGAGTACACAAATTGTTTCACCTATATACGAAGGCGGAGCGAGAAGTCTGGTAAAAATGAAACAAGTTATAAAACACTTTTTAGCTCGATACACTCAGTCCAACGTTTTTCCAATTGTTCGATCTCTTCCAAATTATACAATCTTTAAAATAGCTAGGGGCTAAGTCAGCTGTAATGATTTTTTTAAGAATGAGGAGTAATATAAAAACAGGAGTTCTCATTCCTCAATCAATGTGTTTTTGAAATAATCCAAAAAGAACATTTCGGTGACCTTACTGCAGTTAGTTCAAGAACCTTACCTTCTTGATGGTTTGGTTTCTGGACTAAACACCCCAGGTGGCAGAATTCTGTACAAGAGTTCTACTGCGAGAACTAGAGCGTGCATATGCATCTCGAAGAATAATAATGCATCTCTCATTGAAGAGTGTAGTTCGACTGATATTGCAACTGCACGAATTACTTTAAACTCTCAAACTGAAGTGGTTATTGCCTCAGTTTATTTTCCTTACGATTCCGCTACTCCACCTCTTTCTGAGGATTTTCCATACCTAGTAAGCTGGTGTAAGGCTAAAAACATACCTCTAATAGCTGGTTGTGATGCTAATGCACATCACTCTATGTGGGGAAGTACCAGAGGGTCTGCTCTGCTAAACTACTTAAGTTCATCTAAGGTGGATATCTTCAATGTTGGATGTGAACCATTTTTTGTTAACTCTGCACGTAGGGAGGTAATTGACATTAGTTTGTGCTCCATGTCTTTCACTAAATTTATTTTAAACTGGAGAGTGACGAATGATATTCTCACCTTCGATCACAGGTGTATTTACTTTAATATTAATCTTAAATTAAGCTTACCAACAGGGAAACATTCTCTCAAGAGCAGAATAAAGCTTTCTGGTGCTCAACTCTAAAAACGGTTAAGGAAGACTACAAGAAAGCTGAAGAATAAGGCAAGAAGATCTAATCTTCAGTCTGATTGGGATAGCTTCCTAGCTGCACAAAAGGTGTACAAAAAAGAACTAAGAGCATCGCAAAAATCTGCCTGGGTAATCTTTTGTGAGGAGATTAATAGCTTACCTGCTGAAGTAATACCTGTAGACTTGATTCACTTCGTCTATCTAATGGCAAGCTTACTTCCTCGAAAACAGGAAGTAGGTGATTTACTTCTCACTACCGATTTCCCGGGATATAAAACCATTACTACCGACAATTCTGGTGTAGTCATTAACAATTTGGATGTAAGTCCCAAATTGGGACTTAGCCTGTAGATGAATAAATTATGAGGTCCTACGTCGGAGCGTGTTCTATTTCGAACCCTTCAAATCTGCCGGTCCTGACGGTGTATTTTTTTGCTGTATTACAGCATGGATTGCCTCTCATTAAAGAACATTTACTACATTTGTTCCAGACATGTATCGCTTCGCTTTTAGTTCTGTTCCACAATCTTGGAGCAGAAGTAAAGTAATTTTATCTTTAGAAAGGATTGTTGATAGATTTATTAGAGACCAACATATAGTTACCACTCCGCTCAGTAATAGGCAACATGCTTACAGAGTTGGCAAATCCTGTGAGACTGCCTTACATGAACTCGTAACTAGGATTGAGAGATCTATGCACAACGAGTTTCTTGTGGGCACTTTTCTGGATATTGCAGCAGCGTTTGATAATACTTCATTCGTCTCGATTACGAATGCGTGTACTAAATTTGGTATCGAATCCTACATTATCAGGTGGATTAAATGTACGTTTGAATCTCGCATTGCGATATACGAGGTTGAAGATACCTTTCTTTCAGTCAAGGCTTCAAGAGGATGCCCGCAGGGAGGTGTGCTTTCACCCCTGTTGTGGCTTCTGGTCATTGACGAACTTCTTGTTAATCTTCGTGCTTCCGGTTTTGTCGTCCAAAGTTATGCTGACGATCTGGTTCTGACAGTTTCAGGCAAGCATCTGAATGTCATCAGATTTAACTCAACACGCTCTTCTCATTATAGAACAGTGGTGTCTAGATAAGGGTTTACATGTGAACCCATCTAAGACCGACTTGATTATATTTACAAGGCGTAGGAACACTGAAACTTTTTCTGTACCATCACTTTTCGGTTGTAAGGTTAATAGCTAGGCCTACGTCAAATCCCTTGGAGTTTTTTTGGATAACAAACTTTCTGTGTACATGTGGATTTTAAACAAGAAAAAGACACTGCTATTTTTTGGCAATGCTGTAGAGTTTTTGGTAATTCTTGGGGATTATCCCCCAAAATGATATATTCTATCTACAAATCACTGGGTCTCCCAATGCTAACTTATGCATCTGTTGTTTGGTTCCCAGTGGTTAAAGTTAAATCTTCAATTGGGAAACTGAATTGTTTGCAAAACTTTACTTATCGGGCTGTAACTGGAACCATGGCTTCAACTATGCTCCAAGCTGTGAAGCTAATGCTGTTTCTACCCCAGTTACAATCCTTCATTTTAGGTACAGCTTATTCGGCTGCCTTTCGCTTGAGGAGTGTTGGGGCGTGGAATCCTCTCGGCACTATTTCAGGCCATAGATCTATTCTTAATGAATTTAAACTGGCTATGCCAGAACTTGACATGTTATGATAGGCTTCTGCCTATTTTAAATTTGCATAGATCGGTTGAGGTGTTTCATCCATCCAGGGATATGTGGTTCTCACCAGATTTTCTCAAACAGATATCCGAATCGTTTGTATTATTTTCAGACGGCTCTGTCACTGAACAGGGTACGGGCTTTGGTTACTACTGTCCATCGCATGATCTAAGAATCTCTGGAAGCCTGGGGATCTACTGTACTATTCATCAAGCGGAATTAATTGCGATTACTCATTCCGTGATGTCAGCTTTTAATCTCGTTGCCGACAACAAAGAGATTTTATTTTGACAACAAAGAGATTTTATTTAGA
Organism: Tipula lateralis; assembly: GCA_963932295.1. Classification (NCBI taxonomy): domain Eukaryota; kingdom Metazoa; phylum Arthropoda; class Insecta; order Diptera; family Tipulidae; genus Tipula; species Tipula lateralis. Next base: position 112,291,768 of record OZ010738.1, read on the forward strand.
TTTTAGGATAGTAAAACTGTCCTTAACTCCTTGAACAACCCTCTAACCATTTCTAAACTGGTACTGGATTGTAAGAAATCTCTGAATCTCCTTGGTCGTATAACAAGGTAACGGTCAAATGGATTCCTGTCCATTGTGAGATTGAGGGCAAAGAAATTGCAGACTGTTTGTCTAAAACTAGTTCTCACCTATATTTCGTAAGTCCTAAACCAGCAGTTTTACAGCTTTCAACAGCATGAGATTTAACTGCAGAAGTTTTAGCTGCAGGAATTTTCCTGTAAATCTACTGTCTTCTCTGCCTTGGTTCAAATTACTCCAGTTTGCTAAGGTTGCAGAACGCGTCTGTGCGCTTTGATGAAATTCTAGGTTTGCATCATAGGATTCCAACCAACTTTAATAATAATAACAGTGCAGTTATTTAATTTTATTTGTAAGACCAAGCGCTAAGCAAGATTCCCGGATAACGAAGAGCCTATTCCTACAGCCGTTTACATTAAACGAGAGGTAAGGATATGAAGGTATGCTAGTAAGAAAAGAACGACCTGGTTACAGACACCTTACAAATCGTTACTAAACCACTGTTAGCCTAGGACACTCACAATTCTAATCTACTTATATGCAATCGTCAATCTACAATCTCCAGTCCACAACACATATCTGCATTCATTCTTTTAGATTTAAATTAAAACATAAATATTTATTTAAATAAAATGAAAGTTTAACTCACTTTATAACCCCACGGCAACACGATAATAATCTACTAAACGAGAACCTCAAATTTACACTACAATCTGCGGTTACTTGTCATCAATTCCGAGCAAGCCTTCGTTTATCTTGAGATAAACACAGTACGCGAAATTTTCATCCAGCAAAGGAGACCTCAGAGTGGATTCAAGACACTTGAAGACAACAAAAACCATTCGAGATGATAACAAAAACCATTCATAAAAAACATACACTGAAGTACCAACAGGCTTAAATCAATCAAACTAGTTAAGAGTACCAAAATTATAACTAACTTAAATCCGCAAATCCCTCAATACAGATCTACCATACATAGATTCTCACTATTTAACCCTAAAACTAAACATTGCTATCTCCTTTACCATTCAGACATTCCCCTACTAGATAAAGGTAACAACCCCCACACTACATTGTATTCACCCATTCAAAACACATACATCCTCCACACAAACACATACATCCTCCTATTACAAACACATCCCACACAACTCTAGCAATTCAAGATCAAAATCCAAACCCTTCTCGGGATTTTTGCGATAACAATTATCCGATTATGTATTTAATTTTTATCAATGGAAGTTATATAGTACCAAACTACTGAAATACAAATAGAGCATCACACAGAAATCCGATGACCCATCATCCACTTCCCTATAAACGCCCCACACAGAAATTAAAGAAGTCACCGAAACAAGAAACCGTAGTAACCGATTAAAGATGCTGTCAAACCACCCACACAAACTAGTCCGGTTAGTTAAACAATACAATTATTACCATTAATTAATACCACATGAAGTACGGAAGCATGTACATCCCAGGTGCCCCCAACAACAAAGAAACCAGATCACCCAATAAAGGATTAGTTCAAGATATGTTGCTTCCCCATCTTTCACAACCCATCACCATCCACCTAGTCAGTCGATGTGTATTGTCTCTCAATACACATCGACTGACAGCACCCAAATACAAAACCTCCATCCAGTTTACTGGCAGGTCCTCCTTAAATGAATTTTCAAATTTAACCTGAGAAATACCACGATTCAAGCAGATAAATTTTGAAAAACGATCATCCTTTTAAGACCATTCAACACGTTCGCGTCTAAGCCATGCAATAAAAAAGCTGTCCAACAAATACAAAACAGTCATCCCAGTGTTCAACAGACATACTTCGAGAACAGTTGACGAACAACATTTTAAATCTGAAATCGAAAATCAGAATGATAAAATCGAAGGTCAGAATGTCAAAGGTCATCAGAAAATATAAGAAACCACCTGGCTATGTTAGTATATGTAACTATTGAATATGTATTATAAAGACATACATGGAAAGAAATCCTTATCGAATAGAAAGGAAAACAGTTATGTCATGTACGATCACGATGTGCCTACAGTTAACGGTGAGAACAACGAAAAGTCCAAATAACGTGTAACACATCAAACAATTGATAAAAATGGCAATATATACAAAAGGAAAGGAGACATACATATACCGCCCAAGTGGCGCAGTGGTTAAAGCTGTGGCAGTTGGAGCGGGAGGTACCGGGTTCGAATCCCGATAGGGGCAGGTTGCAAAAGGGATTTTTCAACACTTGATTACGATCGGTGGTGTGAATGAACACAACTATGACCCCCTGTTGGAGTGCAAAATCCATGGGCCGACCAATCTTCCATGTCAGTACTATAGGCTGGCATGGAGCTATGCAATGTGCAGATGGTTAAGAAAATCGGACCTATAGCCGTACGTCGTCGATTTGGCTGCAAAGCGTAAGGTAAGGACGTAAATAAGCGAACCGCGAAAGAGTTGGGAGTGCCTTGAGCCCCAAAACAGATGGCATAGAAATAAACGAAAAAAAAAAATAAATAAAATTCATATGAAAAATATAAACCAAACAACAGGTACCGTTGTATCTGCGTATTTCCATATTACGCTTTGAACACACACAAAGGCAAATATAAGCGTTAATACTGAATTGATTTCAAAATGAAACGCTTTATTATTTGTTAATCAAAGCAACCATGAATATGAAAAATTGCAAAGGAACACGGCGCCCGCTATTAAACAAAAAAATTATATTAACTAAAACAGTCTCAAAGAGGTTCTGGAAAACAAGCGCAGTTTTGGCTATATAAATAGTTTGTTTAACGGGACTAATCAGTTGTGTTTCAAGAACCACATAGTGGGACGCCTCAGTTAATAATGAGAAGTAATAATAATAATTTCCAACTAAAATTGGTTTTAGTTCATGTTTAAAGTTTTAAAATAATTAATGTATAAATAAATGAATTAATAAACAGTTGTTTAAATTTTAACTATAGGAAACCGTGCTATTCGAAACAAAACGGTTTTAACAGGATTTTGTGTGCCATGTCTGATTTCCATTATGAAACATATACTGACAAAAAAGTCAAAGTAGGTTAAAAATATTATTTTTCTTAAAGTGCAAGAGAAATAAAAAACATTTCCAGTATTAAAAATTTATTCAGTACTGAATAAATTTTTATGGTTACTGAGAAAACTATTATAGCAGTACTGACAAAATATATCAAGAGAAGTATTTTTATTCAGTACTGGTAAAATATTTTACAGGAAAAATGTATATGGATGAGAAATCGTTATTTTATGGTCAATTGATAATTTTAACATTTCCTTTGTGTCATTTATCATAATTCATTGTGAAAATAATTTAAATAATGAATAATTATGTTAAATTTATTTTTTTAAAATTGTTTTTTGCCTTTTTTTTCAACAACAAAAAAAATTTGGAATTTATTGGTTATGTTACAAGCATCTGTCAAAATATATCTACTATAAAAAACAGAAAAGTAAAGAAACAATCTCTGTCCCTCTTATGGTACTTTTGATTTCTTTCTCGCGTTCAACTTTTAATATTTTTTTTCCATAGCAGACGTATGTTCAATTTTGATTCAGTTGTTTATGTTTACAAACAACTTGACATTTGGAATGACATTTTTTGAATTTAAATTTTTGTTCAATTGTATTGTGGAATTTAATTCAATATTAAAAACTAAATTTATTTAAGTGCGTTTGTATACATTAAAGTTCCTACAAGTGACAAGATGAGTGCGGCACCGATTGGTATTTTATACTAAGAAATGCAACACCATATGCGGGTTTTGATATTATGCGATAGATCAAACCCTTTCGATGTACCTGAAAATCGGTAAGATGATTATTATTTTTATTCCAATATATTTCTAAATTCAATATTCATTTTTATTAGGTTTAAAGGGATGTACCGTCTACCGATAAACATCGCCATGGAGTTTGTCGAGGTAATTCGAGAGGTGAGCCAAATAATCAATAATAAATAAAAATTCACTTTATTTAGAGGTAAGCCTAAGTAATTTAAAGTTTCTGGAAATATATTCATACTGGAAGAACACGTTAGGATATAAAGTATAATAAATAATAATACAATTTTTCGAATAATGGTAAATCTTTATTATGTTTATTGCATATATATTATTTCGTTCTAGGTTTTAGCAGTATTGTGTTTTTTGCTAGTGGCAACTATCAGAGAAGGGTTGGTAGTGACACACTAGCGTGCATGAGCCAACAAAAAATTTCAAATTGTCTTAGGCGATATGCAACGATAATTGCAGAACAATTATCTGGAAAATATATTAGACTTCCCCAAACAACAGATGAAATTAACACCACTAAAGCAAGGTATATACCAACATTTAAACATATTTATATTATATTAAATTTATATTTTTTTTTTTTTTTATATTTTATTCTATGCTATCTTTTTTGGGGCTCAAGGCTCTCCCAGCTCTTTCGCGGTTCGCTTATTTACGTCCTACTTTACGCCTTAACGGCCAAATCGAGGACGTACGGCTATAGGTCCGATTTTCGTAGAACCATCTGCGCATTGCATAGCTCCATGCCAGCCTATAGTACTGACATGGAAGATGGGTCGGCCCATGAGTTCTGCACTCCAACAGGGGGTCATAGATGTGTTCATTAACACCACCGATCGTAATCAGATGGTGAAAAATCCCTTTTGCATCCCGCCCCTATCGGGATTCGAACCCGGTACCTCCCGCTCCAACTGCCACAGATTTAACCACTGAGCCACCTGGGCGGTTAAATTTATATTATAATTAAATTTTTTTTAACTATTTGTTAAAACTTAGTTTTTTAGCAGAATATGGTTTCCCTAATATAATAGGGTTAATCGATGAAACTTATATTGCCATAACTGGTCTTAGACGTTTGGGGTGAGTTTAAGAAGTAAGTGAAAGAAGTGAGTATACAAGGAGGAGGTTTTAGTGAGTAAAAATTTCACACACCATGCATAATGCTGGTCCATACTAAACACAAAAATTCAGTTTAATATTGGCTCATTTTGTGGCCCTCTAAATTCTTGTCTTTCTAACGTATATAAAGTTAGCCCATGATTTCATCCCAGAAAACTATCGCGATAGTATATCTTTTAAGTGTCAGCCCAGGATTTTACTATCATCCCAAGATTTTGTATCAAAAGAATAATATATATAATATCAAGATAGTAAATATATTATCTATCACGACAGTTTTTTACTATCATCCCAGAAAATAATTTCTGTGAGTTCAAGAATATCGTCGAAAAATAAAATAAGAAAAAACCCTTATAAAATTTAATAATGGAATCCGATACAAACTAAAAAATATTAATAATAATTACCTAATAAATGGCAATAATTACACAATAAAGAGATATTTGTATTTCAAAAGGACCTCATTCGAAAATTCGTCTGGGGAGTCATTATAAAGTGTCATCTCAGAGGGTTGCAAAATTATGTTACGAATCCATTAGAGAATAACTATGTTAAAAATTAGGAGAATCCTACCGTTGCGTCATAGTTAGATTGATCAAAATACAAGTCATGCGTTTAACATATGTAATGACCCACATTCGAAAATTCGTTTGGGGGGTGATTATAAAGTGTCATCTCAGAGGGTTGCAAAATTATGTTACAAATCCATTAGAGAATAACTATGTTAAAAATTAGTAGAATCCTACCGTTCTGAGATGACACTTTATAATCACTCCCCAGACGAATATTCGAATGTGGGTCATTACATATGTTAAACGCATGACTTGTATTTTGATCAATCTAACTATGACGCAACGGTAGGATTCTCCTAATTTTTAACATAGTTATTCTCTAATAGATTTGTAACATAATTTTGCAACCCTCTGAGATGACACTTTATAATTACTCCCCAAACGAATTTTCGAATGTGGGTCATCACATATATTAAACGCATGACTTGTATTTTGATCAATCTAACTATGACGCAACGGTAGGATTCTCCTAATTTTTAACATAGTTATTCTCTAATGGATTCGTAACATAATTTTGCAACCCTCTGAGCTGACACTTTATAATCACTCCCCAGACGAATATTCGAATGTGGGTCATTACATATGTTAAACGCATGACTTGTATTTTGATCAATCTAACTATGACGCAACGGTAGGATTCTCCTAATTTTTAACATAGTTATTCTCTAATGGATTCGTAACATAATTTTGAAACTCTCTGAGATGACACTTTATAATCACTCCCCAGACGAATTTTCGAATGAAATCCCTTCGAAATTCAAATATCTGTTTATTGTGTAATTATTACTATTTATTAATTATTATTAATATTATTTGTTTTGTATCGGATTCCAATATTAAATATTGTATGTTTTTTTTTTAATTTTATTTATCGACGATATTCTTGAACTAACAAAAATTATTTTCTGGGATGATAGTAAAAAACTGTCGTGATAGTAAAATCCTGGGCTGACACTTAAATGATATACTATCGTGATATTTTTCTGGGATGAAATCATGGGCTAACTTTATATACGTGTCTTTCTATTGTTTATTTAGTATGAACCGAGCATAACATCCAATTGCACGGTGTCTTTGGAATATTTCCTCCTTCTTTATAAACAAAAAAAAATGGAAACACATAATATATTTATAATATGTATAATTAATTTTGTTTATGTACATTGATTGACAATAATTCATTATTTTTTTTTAATAAAATGTTATTCTCTTTTAATTGTTCCAGAATTTCTTGTTGAACAACATTCGCCGCTTCGTGTTTTTGACTAGACGCCTTTGTAGCCGATTTGACTCTTCTTGAAGTCGAATAGTTTTCAGTATCGATTCCATTATCGTTGTTTGCTGAAAATATTTTTATTTGATAACCCAAAATAAAAAATATATATAAATTGAGCATACTCTGGGTCGCCTGTTGCGCAAGGTACATGTTGGAACAGTACTGCCATCTCTCTCAGTTCCTTCAGTAGATGTTGTTTCCTGTTGTGTGGTTGGCGCCAACTGGTCCGACAAATCGCTAAGATTCGAATGGACATCGGCTTGCGATACCGCATCAATTGTGAGTTCAACAGTTTGCTCAGCAATTATCTAGAGAATTAGTTATAAATTACAAAATTTCGTTATTATTGAAATTAAAAAATTATTCTTACAAGATTTTCTTTTTCGATTCCTGGAACACAAACGTCTTGTGATATTTCAGCTGCGTCATATGATGTTTGAAACTGTCTTGGAGGTGAAGCTGACTAAATTAAATATTTATGTATTAATTTAATTTATTTATTAATGTATAATGTATGTATAATTAATATATAATAATTCAGTACATGTGTATTTTAACTTACTTTGAGATTAAAGCCATCTTCAAGGATTGAATTCCCATCAATAATCTGGAGATTACACATGTAAGCAATCTTCCAGTCCCACTCTGACATAACCGTGGCTTCATCGTCAAGCCGATCGCCTCCAACCTCTGCAGATATCAACGGAGCCGATCCACTACGGTTGCAGTGGTTTCTAATAATTTTTAATTTATTTATGACTTTAGACCGCAATGAGTATCATGGCTAAAAATATTTAAATGTATTAACTATTTTAGATAGTTTTATATTAAATAAATATTATTATATTAAATATATAAATATATCTTTCCATTGTTCGCCGTTTTTACTTAATGGTCCAACTGCGTTCAATGTTTCGGCGATCCCCAAACCGCATTTTTATCATCATTGGCACCTCGTGCCGTTGCGTGTTCTCCTTGCGTGTTCTCCTTTAAACTCCTGTAAAGTTATTATTTATTTGATATTAAAATTATTAATACATTATTTATTACCTTGAATGAAGAGAAAATTTTCTTCAACTATGTAAATCAATCAAACCGCATTTTTGGCGATTTCCAACTCGATGTCTCGACTGTAATTATATTTGTTTAGGATTAGTTTGTACTTATTAAGTTAAATAAATAAATTGAATAATATTGTTTATATTATAAACTTACCATTTCCAAAGACGAATTTTGTTTAAACACAATTTACCAAAAAAAACTTTTAATTTAAAATAAAAGATTTTGTTTAAAAATAACGTTTTTTTAGAAGTATCCCCCAACGTACTGATACAATTTTGTCTAAATTTAGTTATTTTTTATGTGGGTTGCATGCACAAAATTTTGAATAGCAGTTTTGGCTGGATACAAACATTTTGATTTAAACGAAAAAAATTATATCGAATTTTTATCCACTAAAATGTGCGCTTGGTTCCTATACAGGCTTTATTGGCAATACTACCAGTATTTTCAACTGTAAAAACCAAAGCGAGAAAAAAATCAAAACTACCATTAGAGTGACAGAGATAATTGTTTACTTTTTCTTTTTTTATTAGTGGATATATTTTGACAGATGCTTATAGTATAACTAATAAATTTCACATTTTTCTTTTTGTTATTAAAAATAAAGACAAAAAACATTTTGAATCTAAAACAATAAATTTGTGCGGTACTCTTCCATGAATGCAACCAATAGCTCGTATTGTTAAGCCGTTGTTCGTCAAACCGCCAAGGTGGCGCAGTGGTTAAACCTGCGGCAGTTTGAGACGGAGATATCGAGTTCGAATCCCGATTCGGGGATGATTCAAATGAGTTTTTCACCTTCGATCGTTTGGGCGGTGCGATCGGTGTGAAAAATGAACATATATCTGATCCAAGGGCTGACCCATCTTCCATGTCAGTACTATAGGCTGACATGGAACTATGCAATGCGCAGATGGTACTACGAAAAAACTCGGACCTATAGCCGTATAAAGTGGTATCACAACGGACCGATCGCCGGTCTAAGTGTGCGATAGCAGCCACAACAATCTAACCTAACTTTAGCCGTTGTTATTTTTGCCCTAATAATAATAATAATATTATATTGGTATGCCAATTAAAAAAAACATAATTTATAAAATCATAGTACAAAAACATTTACAAATTTCATTGATTGATTGAGATGCCTCTATTTTATTCTGTTTCTCCTATTTTAGTAGCATAAAGTGTCTTCTATATAGGCAGGGCCTTACTCTGAGGAGAACTACATCTTCATATCTTTCCATGATCTATCAAGTTGTTTGGCTTCTACTATAGCATTGTTCTCTTCTATGCCTTCGCTGGTACTCTTACTTTCCTTTTCCTTGTGAGTTCCAATCCAATGATATCCTCCTTATATTACTTGGTGATTTCCTCAGTGTATGGCCAATCCATTTTCACTTTTATCTCTTTATTTCTCTTATGTGTGACTTATTCCACTTTTAAATTCAATCAAATAAAAATTGATATTTTTTGTTCAAAAATATTCCCCATAGTGGAGTTTTTATTTTTTATATTATAAATATATTTCGGCAATCAAGTCTTTTATATTTCGGCACTTTTAAAAGTATAAAAGGCATGAAAATAAAATTTATTTTTTAGTTCATGATAAATACTGAAGATGGCAACTTGATTGCCGAAATATATTTATAATACTAAAAATAAAAAATTCATTATAAGGAATATTTTTGAACTAAAAATATCAATTTTTATTTGATTGAACTATCTGATATGTTTTTCTATGCAGTTCAATATTAGCAATGCTGTTAGGCCAGAAACATTTCAGTATTAAGCGAAGACACCTGTTTACGAACACCTGTAGTTTCTTTTTAGCTTTTTATAGCCAAGTTAGTCAAATTTATATACATCAATTTGTACATTGTTGATGTGTATTGGTGTGGTTATATTTGTGTTGAGTCAATACTGAATAAATTTTTTATACTGGATAAAAATTGTTGAATTGAAATATGTAAGTTTATCATTATTAATAGTATTAATTATTATAATAGTATTAATATGAATTATTTTGTCAAATCATTACGAACGGCCATTTAAAATGATAAATAGGAACGCAATTTAAAACAAGAATGGGTACTCTCACCAATGCTGTTCCTGATCTTAATGGATAATGTAATGCGGATTCAATTGCCATCACGTCTCCTATAGTGGCATACAATGGAGATTAACAGGTTAATTCAATGATCTGGGATATGCATATGACATGCAGAAAAAACTACAACAGCGATCTGGCTCACGATGTTGGATTTCAAGATAAACACCAGAAAAACAAAGACGGTGAGACTCAACACAAATATAACCACACCAATGCACATCAACAATGTACAAATTGATGTAAATAAATTTGAATACCTTCTCTATACAAAGGAAGAAAGAAACTACAGGTGTTCGTAAATAGGTGTCTTCGATGGATACTGAAATGTTTCTGGCTAACAGCATTGCTAATATTGAACTGCATAGAAAAACAAATCAGATAGATATAGAAACCGAAATAAAAAGGGGTGAAAGTGAAAATGGATTGGCCATACACTTAGGAAATTACCAAGTGATATAAGGAGGATATCATTGGATAGGAACTCACAAGGAAAAAGGAAAGTAAGAGTACCAGTGATGGCATGGAAGAGAACAATGCTATAGTAGAAGCTAAACAACTTGATAGATCATGGAAAGATATAAAGATGTAGTTCCCTTCAGAGTAAGAAGGCCCTGCCTATATAGTAAACACTATATCGTCAGGTGCCCATGTAACTTTAATCGGCGCCATATTAGCTTTTAGTATCATTTTGGTACTATCGTGGACAGTAATATTAGTTGAAAATTTGAATATCAGTGTTCAATGCTAGTAGGCTTGTATTAATGTAGGAGCGCTGTTAGGAAGAGATACAGTGGTTTTATATTGCATTATCAAATAACATGTATATGTTAGTAAACAGAGTGCTGAGTATGACGCCTAGTCGAGCATTGAAGATAATGCTCCACCTCCCTTTAAATATCTTCAGCACGCAGAAGGTGCCCGCAGAAGGGTAAGAGGCTATCTAAGATAGGTCCATGGCACCGTCTTCATACGCAGGACACACGAACATAATTGGGTCATTAAGTAAGGAACTGGCAAATCTCGATTACATTACATGATTTTATGTTTCGAAAAGAGTTTTCGAACTATTTATCTCTCTCGAAAGTCCTGAGAAGAGGATTAGTACAGGAAACAGAAACTTTACTAATTGTTCCGGTTGACTCTTAGCTGGGAAGTAAAGTGCCGGCATTTTTTCCGACAAGCTCTGGAATACTTACAAGACACCCCCTTAGCATTTGAGACATCACGAAACAGTTCCATATTATTTGAAATATAAAAATATTTTCAGCTCGATTCTTTTTTGTGTTAATGTGTACATATTTCTACCAGTAACATTAAGTTACAATCGGCCAGTGGTTGCTGCAGTTGGAGCGAATCTCTTTCCGCTGTGCAATTTCTTTAAGTTCGGAAACAGGAAATAGTGGTATAAAAGTTTGGAGAATTTACCGGATGTGGAAGCAATTGGAAGCGTAACTCACGGATTTTGGCCATGACAACTACATGTGTGCATCCATGCATTGTCTTGATGGAAGAGAACTGTTCTCTTCGCCAAATGCGATCGTTTTTCGTCAAATTGTGCAGCAATATTGGTCATTAACTGTTATCCCCTTTTAAAGGTAATCGATGTGGATCATGCTGCGTCCCCTAGCTATCTCAACCATTTTTGGTGTGGCTACTTTATTTGCACATCCTAAATGTTTGCCAACAGTTGTGCTTGTATGACCACAAAATCAGTAAACTACTTGTGAATCATTTTAAACGATGATGAAGAGTTTCCATTGTCTTTATCAACCTTTGTTCTGGTTTGTCTACTGGTTGTCTCTTTTCAATGACCGTCAAAACTAAAGTAAATTACAGATCTGTATGAAAATTTTAATTTCCCTTGGTTGCAAATATAACCAGACTTTTCACTCCGCCCTCGTAAGTATGCTGTCGCGTACTGTCATCAAATACTAACAACAATCAGGTAAACAAACACAGGTATGCACAATTCATTATAGTATTCTGTTTCTATTCAATCGGCTAAGATGCACTGTGCTTGATAAACTTGATTGATGACAATGAACGACAATTTATTGAAATTCTATACAAATTTAATTACCTGTATTCTTTTGCAATTTATTTAATGGATGAATAAATATATTGCAAGCATGTACAATCTCAATTGACATCTTAGGAAAATTAAAATTTATTGATGAAATTGGAAATTTATTTAATTCTTTGAAATTATGAAAGGTGAATGGTCAATCGAAAGACTGTAGGAAGATGACTGAACTTTACATACCATTCTCATTATTATATAGGTGGGAATAACCGCAGTAGGGTGTAGAACCCTCATCTATGGACAAGGCAATGACACGTGATTTATTCTGAAAATTCCAAACAGCGAAAGCCTCAGTATTTTAATGCAATGTGAACCGTCAAGAAGCCAGTGACTAGGCTCAACATTTTGGGTTTGCCCAGTACTAGAAGCTTATATCGGTCACGAAAGAGATCAATCTGTTAGATTGTTCAATCCTGTGACGTGGTAATAATAACTGCTACCGGCATAAGCCATGACAACAGTGGTTTCATTTCGCTTTGTTCCATTCCAAAGCAACTTTGAGCCGCTGTGTTTTTACATGAGTATCTTTGAAGCTACGTGGAATATCAATCCTATTTAGACCTTTGGTTGAACCGAAACATAAGCCTAAAAGACAATGGCACTCAACCCCAGGGACTTAGATATGGACAGATAATGGCCAACGTCTCCTATCCTTGTCCCTTTTTTTATCCATCCATATACCATAGATAAAATCATGTTAAAAGAATGTTTCTACTCAACTCCAGTCATTTCGATCAGAAAATACTACAGGTTAAGGTTTGTGGAAATTTATTGTGGTCGGCATACAGTTGGAAGGCATTTCAGAAGGTAGGTGGTCTTGAAATTCCAAAGGATTCAGTGCAGTCAAGGCAGCGTCTTTTTTGATATGCAGTAGATCATTTTTAGTTTGATCCCCTAGAAGTACCACAAAGCTTTTGACAGGCCTCAAAAACTAGATTGTTGATGTTAAACCCCACCAAATACCATTCCCACACTTCGTTATTGAACTGATAATAAAACTTTTAAGGCTCCCTTTTCTTTTGCTGCTTTTTCAATGAAGTCTCACGAGATGTAATCAAAAGCCCCCTTTATTTAAATGAAGACAAAGAGAGTAGTTTCATTTCTAGTTCTTCTCGTTTCAAAGATTCATCTCTCACTCTTAGAGAAGAGAAACTCTTATATTCTTGATTGTTGTAGAACAGGATAAATGCCACACATTTTAAGAGATTTAAAGAGTTTGAATAAGTTCATTGACTTTCTGGCATCATTGGGCTTAACGATTTTTCATGATAGAATCTGAATTCTATCATGAAGTTTATACTGCACCTCAATAACTAGGGCAATATTTCTGGCTGGTGTCACCAAAAATATGGAGAGATCATGACCAAAGACTCGTATTTATGTCCTGCCATTCATTTATGATCCGTTCACTATACCCTAGACCCTTGTTCAAATGATGTTCTTCAACTCCACTCATCGCGATAAAAGAATACCATATATATGTTAACTCCAATTATACTAATGCGTTCTAGCTTACTTAATAAAATTTGTTACCTCGATTCTTGCTAACCATACCAAGGATGCATAAGTAGCTATATGTCTGATACCGCCCAGGTGGCGCAGTAGTTAAAGCTGCGGCAGTTGGAGCGGGTGGTACCGGGTTCGAATCCCGAAGATGCAAAAAGGGATTTTTCACCATTGATCGTTTGGGCGGTGCGATCGGTGGTGTGAATGAACACATCTGGATCCCCTGTTGAATTTAGAATCCATGGTCCCATCGTTCATGTCAGTACTATATAGGCTGACATGGAGCTATGCAATGCGCAGATGGTTCTACGAAAAATAGGACCTATAGCCGTTCATAACAGTGGTATCACAACGGACCAATCGTCGGTCTAGGTGTGCGTTAGCAGCTGCAATAACATAACATATGTGTCTGATAAAAGCTAAGTATGACCAGTAGATAATTGTTGGTTTTCGGCGTTAAGCAATATCGCTATCAAACGATACGGCTTAACGCCGTTACAATATGGACTTACCAGCCTAGTAAACAAACTTGTCTTTATAGAGTAGATTCCTGGGAAAAAACACACTTCTAATGTAAACTCATTCAAGCACCATCTCCATAGCATCAAAATAAACGAGGTATAAAGCTAATGGCCTGTATGCCTTGGGTTGGGGATTAAAGGTGAACTTGCAGTAAAGTAGAAAAAATACAAGCTTCTTCAGGAGATATAAACGTTTGAATAATTTAAATGCCTATCTGGCACTTTAGGGACTTTAAGGTTTATAGTTTACTTCATTAAAAAGCTAACTATAGTTAGAATTGCTTGATGCCACCGAAGAACCTGGAAAATGGTTCTCAAAATTACTTTTATATTTTGCTCCCGACTCTCAGTAAATCTTCCATTTTCTTTCTGAAGGAGACCTATTCCATTTATGTGACTCTTTGAGATATATTATTATGAAGCTCACACACAAAGATTCCCACACACAAAGGTCTAAATATAGTTCTTTTACATCGTCCTTATCGAAATTGTATTCCGTAAAAATCCCCTATAATCACCTCACTTCCCGGTGCATTTGGCCTTATGGCAAAGTTTCCACATTTTTTCTGAGTCGTTCCAGTACACTATTCCACCAATGATCTCAGTTTGTTGACTCCCTTTGAACCAAAGGAACAGTTGTTCTCATTCATTGAATGAGAACATTCATTCATTGAATGAGAACATTGAATGTCCTTGGGTCACTCATTTCCATTGTTATATGTAATATAACGAGTATGCGTGTTATCAGTCAGTGTAGCCTCACTAGATAAATGGCAGTTACAAATTAATGTGAGCATTACAGTGTCCAAAAATTTATTGGAGTGAAGTAGCAATTGGTTTGTAACTCATAACTTTCTCAAGCATGCATATATCTTCTCCTAATAAAATCCTCTGAGAATTGGTGACTTAAATGGAAGCTTACACAGTTAGCTTAACGAAATCTGAATGAAGTTCGGTTTCTTATAGGATCAAAGAGACTGCTCCTATAGGAAACTGAACACCATTCAAGTTTAATATCATTCAGATTGTTCAGGCCGAAGCTTTCGATCAACTTCTTGGCAAAAACTCAGAAAAACATTTCCTTTTGATCATCGTATGGGCAATATGGATCTTCATCGTAAATTGCAATAAGCCCGTAGAATATTTAATAATAATCAAGTCAGCCATGTTCTCAGCTGCTCTCGATATTCTTAGGTTTTTTACATGCACCGAACTCAATACATAGAATTTCTGAAAGACTACCCACAATTAAGTCACATGTAGTTGATACCAACAGATGATCAAACTAAGGATTCCAATCAAATAAACTAGCATCTCCATCATGGATAATGAACGGGGGTTGTTTTCTCAACTAAAAGTAGAAAGACGTATCTTTCTCGATGCAGTGAAATTAAATTTAAAAAAATATGTGCCACCCATATAAAAATGGGAAAACAGGATGAAACAGTGTCGAAGTATAGTGTTGTCAGAAGATGAGGTGAAAAAATCAAATTCAACATAGAAATAAACAAAAAAATTGGAAAAAAGAAATACAATTTTTGATGTAAAAAAAATACAAACCAAAACAAAATTGTGGAACGCAACACAATGCGAAAAATACGCCGCAAATTGGAAACACGAATAGGAATCATATTCCAATTAGATAAGTCGGCATGCAGTGGAATGGTAATTTTTATACCACGGATAGGGTTGGCGGGATGGATCGGAGATGTATGTTCGAGGCCAGTTGTCGATGAAGTACTGCGTTACGGTTTGATGATGGTCCTCGGGAGGGATGCGTTGCTGTGGATTATAGTGGAAACGCCGGCCAGCAAGTCCAGGCGGTGCTCAGAGGCTTTGTGATGAGGGGAATTTTGAGATGTGTAGGGTTACAGAATTCTGCTTGGCAGTGGGGTTGGTGCTGTGACGGGCATACTTTGCGAACTGCTTGAGGGGTGCGTCATGGAGTGTTGCACCCGGCACAACGGGGCACTGTGCCCAGGAGGAGGTGTAAGAGGGTATGGAGGTGGATTATATTTTAGTTTTTTTTTGATTGGATGTTTTATTTTATTGAATTTATATTCTGCCACGCGTAAGATAGTGATGGATTGGGTATTATAAGGACACATCTTTTAATACAGCATATGATGAGATTACCGGAAAATATTTTATATTTTACTAACAAATTATATTATTTTACTAATTATGTAGTGAGATTTTTTCTGTGACTAAATTCCTTTTCCTTATGACCTTTAGTGTTGAGATGTTATTTGCATAATTTTGGAATATAAGAAGTTTTCAGATATCTATTTTGATTCTCTGATAAACATATTCTAGAATCCACCATCGTTAAGGCATAAAATAAAAACTAATCAGAAATGCCATGCCTTTAGTGTAGTTTCTGCTGTGTCGATGCTAGTGACACTTTTAAATAAATATTTTTTTGAACTATTATTAGCCGCATAGCTACGTATGTATATGTGAAAAATATTCCTCACTATAAAAATATATTTTATTACACATAATACATGCAAATAAGTAAAACATTCATATATTTTTACTATTCCTCCAAATATAAATAATATCGCATACATATAAATACATTTAATATATTATGGAATATTAGTAAGTCGGATCATTCATAAATATATATTATTTTATTTCAAGGTTACATTTACGAAGTTGTTTAGTGTAATTTTGTATATTAATTTTGTGTTGTTTTTTTTTTATTTCTGTAGAAAAGTAGGATCTACTAACAATCTTAATTTTCTAAAATATCAATCAAAACTTAAATAGCGGTGTTTCATACATATTTATTATACAATAAAATACAATTATATATAAAAAATGGGAAGAAAACCCTTTTTTATTTATATTATAGTATTTTATTGTAATTTAATAAATTTGTATTAAATTGGTTTGTTTATTTATTTATAAGAATTTTGTAAGCTACACATCCTATTTTAAGCTTTAAGCTCGTTCATAATAGAATGTACAGTTTATTAATTGTTAAGAAATATTGAAAAATAGAGTTGCGAAACTTTTCTTCTCTCCGCTTTTCCTTTATTCATTCGGCATTTTGAATCGTGGTACCACAGTTTCCTCGTATGCTAGTGTTGCATATTTTAACACATCTTGGAATAGTGGTGTACTGCAGAATGATCAGTCGCATGATTCAATACAGCTGAATGATACAGTAGAGATAAGACGAATTGTATAATGGTATTTGAATACGCCGCCATTTAAGTTTTGTTTGACTTGTTTATTTTAATAAGGATTTACCTGCAATATACAAAGATAAACTTTTCTATAAACATTTTTGTACATGCATACGATCGGCCATCCGTAATAAATTACACTAATACGAATTAAACTAATACGAATTACACTAATTCCTTTGTAATATTGGCGTTATTCCTTTGTAATATTGGCGTAAGTAAATTCAATTCAAAAATAAGTCAAAAAAGAAACTTTGGTCATAAAATTGAAGTTGAATCTTCATATATTCATTGTTAGTTTATGCAACCCCTTGCGTTTGTGATTGTGTTCGCATTGTGCAGTGTTGAAAAGTCTACTTTGAAATATATATTTATTAAATTAGATGCAGTTTGGTTAGTACCTAATACCAAAACAGTTTGTGTTTTTATTATTTTTGATAAATTATATTTTAGTTCCACAAGGTCGTGAGCTATTTGTATTTGGCAAATTGCCATTCTAAACAGGGGGAAGGTGCCAGATTTTTTAAATATTCACCAAACTTCTATTTGTATCACCAACTTTGGTCAAAAAATTGTTATATATCATTTGTTACTATATAAATAAAAAATCTGATTTGTTCAAAACATTTTGAATCACATTATGGAAGCTTAAAAAATACTGCGGTTCCCACTTTGTGTTAAGGAAGACAAGAAGAAAATTCTTTGGAGAACTTGAAACCTGTCTCTGTTGCAGAAAATACAATAATTTCTTCTGCATTGGAATCACATTACCATAATGAAAAACATCTTTTTCTGGAGTCACCTAATTAACCAATAAGGGATTGAGAAAAATCCAATATAAAAACTTATACGGTTAAAAACGAATCCAACGTTTTAACAATACAAGATATTTGCCTGACCCATATTTTTCAACAGACAACCAATTTTTAGAAGACAATCCATCTACGGGTACATACTGCGAAATGAATGAAAATAACATTGAAGTATATAGGTCCATAAATCGGAAAATCAGATTGAAAACTCTTAAATTAGAAGCTGGGAAAAGAAAATTAGTTAAACTTATCAAAACACAAAAAAAAATTGTTTAAAAAAATTATCTGCAATTTTAAAATCTAAAAGCGTCGGAACTTTGAAAGATCTTATTAATAGGCAAAATTAAAGTGACTATTGCAAAAAGTTTTATGATTTTGGATCAAAGAGCTAAAACTCAAAAATGGATGGGTAGTATATATTTTGGGCTAAAGTTTAAAGGGTGAATTTAAAAATTTAGCCCGAAATATGTTCTACCGATCTCTATAGATTTACAATGTCATGAAAGAAAAATGGGATTTTATTTTACCGTCAAAATAATCGTTGATTCGATGGCAACCTATTAAAAACTTTAATGTTTGGTTTTGTTTCCAGGAATTGGTAATTTATATGTTATGGAAAAACTCAAACAAAAAATTGACAATTTAAACGAATCAGCTAAAAACTGCACTTAAACATTTGACTAAAAAAAAAAAAAGATTTGAATTATAATGTTACATGTGATTGTGTTGATGGATACGTGGATTTAGGCGGAAACAAACGGAAACCTAGACTGGGCATATGTGTTTTTATGGAGCGTGGAATATTGGAGAGTTGGAAATATATAATAAGTTATTATGTTTCTGAAAATTGTATATCTTATGCTTGTTTAACCAGCATTATAGATGAAAATTTAGTTATATGTATATCTCTATAGAATTAAAACTTAGAGCTGTCGTATGTGATCAAGGAGTAAATAATCGTTCAGTTTTTCAGAAACTGGGAGTTACTAAGTCTGATTCTACAATAAATTGTAGCAGCTCCAATTCAATTGAAGGAATATTTGATGTAACAAATTTAATTAAATCATTTCAGAATGCTTTGCTTACATCTGACTTCAAAACACCTGACGGTACAGTAAGCTGGAATGTTATTCGCGAGCCCTTTATAAATTGTAATTTAATTCTGTAACGCGTATGTCTCCTTAACTTACCGATAAACATATATATATCCTGGGCACTTTGAGCTCTGAAAGTTAAATTGGCTACGGAGGTGTTTAGTTCAAGCGTGGTTGCAGGGTTAAGAACTGCTTATGAACCAATTTACGGAATTTATTAAAACAAATTTGCCGGCAAATTGGACTTTTTTTAAATAAATTTAAATCATCTTTGAACTAGGTGATAACAACAATTTCTTAACGAAACAATAAACTACATAAGTCATTTAAAAATAATAAGCAGCCAAACAGTTTACTCATTTGACGGAATAATTCAAACAATCCGTGTTTTTATTTCTATGTCCAAAACATTATCACAAGAAAATATTTCATATTTGATGACTTGGCGATTAAATCAAGATGCTTGAGAAAAAACTTTTTCTTTAATAAGATCCGCAAATGGCAGTAATTCCACACCAAGAAGTGCAAGAGTTTAGTTTTACTGTTGCAAAAATACCTTTCCATAAAATTTCTCACAGTTTTCACCAATGTATCGAATTGCAAAGAAGATTCTGATTCAACGTTATTACACGTAATAAGAGAAGATGTTCAAAACCAGTTAACAGATACTATTATTTAGGCCTCAACATTTGGAATATGATATACAAATATTAGATTAACCATGAGATATTAACTCTCATCCGGCTACAAGGTATTTTGCTGGTTACTTAGTTCACAGAATTATTAAGAGATTTAATTGTCAACATTGTATAACTATGTTATTGAAAGATACGGATTATGTTGAATGTAATTCTGAGCTTCTCATTAAAAACAAAAACTTTATGGTGAATTGTTTTGGTAAACTACAACCACCATCGCAATTTTTTTGTTAGTTATGCTAGCGCCAAATAATATCCCATACAGAAGTTAGCTTAATATCCCATAAAGAAGTTTGGCCGTAATCACTGTTGATTGTCGTCACTGTTTATTTCCTCCGATTATATATATATATATATATATATATATATATATATATATATATATATATACACACATATATATATATATATATATATATATATATATATTAAATATATATATAAATATATATATATGTATATATATATATATATATATATATATATATATATATATATATATATATATATATATATATATATATATATATATTTATATCAATATATTGGATAGATAACACAATAGTTTAGGACCAATTTGAACAAATAATGTTCATCGTACATCCCCAATTCCCTACAAAACACATTAAATTACTATAGTGTTCCATTTTTGTCAGATAACAGACAAAATATTCTTTTCAACAATATTTGATATCTGAAATGGTTATTCGTATGACAATCCTTTCGAGCAATACGGAAAAACCCTGTTCGCGCATAATTAGATATCTCTCATGTCATGTTATTCATATAACTATTGACAACAAACTAAACTATCTATGAGCTCACGATTGTTTATTTTTTCTTCGATTATAAAATACACAACGATTTTTACTTGTATTCGTTTTTATATTCAATTTAAAATTGTTAATGAACGAAAAAGTCGATTTGTGAAAAAGTTCTATGTATGTATGTGTAAAATGAATTTGATTTGTAATTTTACTTTCCACTTAATTAACTAATGTTTGTAGTTGTGCAGCTAGAGTTAGTTCTACCAGTTAACGCAAAATTCAAATAGAGCTAGAATCGATTATTTTTTTTCTTTTGCATGACGCTTCTGATTAGTTTTTATTTTATGGTTAAGGTTAGCTGGTACTTAATCTATCATACTTGTAACTAAATTAATTGTTACAGATGCCTGAGCCATAAGTTAATAAACTGGAATTTAAATAAATAGTAAAATTAATATTAATTAAGTTACAGATTCCTGAGCGACTTACTAATAAATTTATTTTAGAATTTTGTTTTAATTTTAATCAAAATACAGCAGAGCAAATAGGTGTTTCGGACTGGAAAATGCTGGTTGGCGATTTCAGATTAGTTGATTAGAATTGTGATTGTCTGCTAACAGTAGTTTAGTAACGATTTGCCAGGTGTCTGTAACCCTTACTAACATACAGGTCGTTCTCTCCTTACTAACATACCTTCTTATCCTTACCTATCGTTTTATGTAAACGGCTGTATAGGGATAGACCCGGCGTTCTCCAGGAATCTTGCCTAGCACTTGGTCCTACAGTCCTATCAATCAATCAATCTTCATCATGGATAATGAAACAATCCATGGTACAATTTATATTCAAAGAATGTGATGGATTACAAATCTTGCAATTCCAACATTACAGACTTTTTACTTCGACTGATTTGGCTGGAAAAGCTTGAATAGAATGACCAGCTTCTTGATAACCAGCTGTTGTTGTCTAGCCAGGTAGCTCGTTGAGCTACTTGTGTTGTTCTTGCTGCTGCTCTCGTTGTTGAACTAACAGTACCGATAACATCGTCTGCATTAGACCAATATTCCACTTTTGACACTAATTGGTTCGAATCTGCTTCTGTTAATATTCAGATTATTACCGACTCAGACACATGTCAAAACTTTAGTCAACAAAACAGTTTTTTTTATTTCACACAATAAATTCAATTAATTGTGAAAGAGTATTCGCTTGACATTGGTGGGGGTTATGACGACAGTCTTCACTTTATTCACAATTATTGTTTAACAAGTCGACTTATTTACAAATCGGATTATCAACAACAGAATTGTAGTGGCGCTTCTACTTTTATAGACTCAAGGCTAACACATCTGCGGATTGATTTATTCCTCTCAGGTATTGTTGTCGTATAATGTGTTGCCAATAGTTCATCTTGGTGCTCATTATTATGGTTCGGATACACCAAGTTTACTAGTCAATCAACGACTCCACAACCACGTGTTTCATTGTTTTGAGCTGTATGCAATGTAAAGCCTGTATGGATTCGAAGGCTTTCATCAAATATTCGTAGTCTCGGCCGTAAATAGGGGTTGCATGATTTCAGTGGCCAATCTTCGCAATAATAATATTACAGCATGCGTTCGTTGTTGTACACCTGCTCTTGCAGCTATATAATTTCGAACTGTGTCTTGTGGCAGCTGTTATTGGTACGACTAAAGCACCACCCTCAAACTTTCCATCAAATTGATAAATCATATGAATAAATTACGAATAGGCAGACCAACACAATTTGCCAAATGCATCAAATGAAGTCATTACCTTAAACAGTCTTCATGCATGTCAAAGTCAATAGGGTTCAGTGTGTTTATATGTTATTGGAATCGATACATTTATTACTATTCGGCGTTTATACGAGATTACATAACAGAATCTAATATTTATGTTTCTGTTATGCTGCGTGAAAGGTTATAAACACTTGTCACACATAAACGTATTGACCAATATACAATTTATTGATTCTGCAAATTATTTTGAAATTTATTTGATCGTGTGCTAATCTACTATCATCGTCGCGTTTTAATTTGGATTATACAAATTAGATAATTAAGCCAAAATTTCACTATTAACAATGCGCTTTTCGAATCGTTTGATTCACCGATCTTTATTGCCCACTATATAATATAAACCAAAAAGTGTTACACAACATCAAAGTTGACAATCCTTGAACGATGCAGTAGTAAAAATTCATATTTATTGTAAAAATCATATTAATTTATGGATATCGACCATTAAAAAACTATAAAAAAGAATATCCATTACAATTCGCGATGACCATATCGACGCGTTTTGTGTTTCAACACGATATACGGTGACGTCGGAGCCACACTAACTACATGAGGAATTAAAAACGCTGAGTGTGTGACCTAAACCTTAATATACAGTACCGGTTCGTAATCAATGTTTTACTTTCAAATAATAAAAATCGTCTTAAATTCTAAAGGTCAAATCTGCATATTACAAAACTATACCATAGATAAATGTGATTCATATAATTTGTATTTGGGCGATGATAGTCTATATAAAGTGTCTAAGTAAACATAAATCGTGTTAATGTATCGCACGTAAATTAGCATCGAAAAACTCTGTATGCTAATTTCGTCGAAACTAACCAACCTCAACGTAACAGCCGCCGCCCACGTTAATAACACAATCGCGGATGTCATATCTGCGTCACATACAAATCTACACCGAATATTCTACACCAGAATCCAATTTGCATGGGAGATCGATTTGGCTGACAAAATATCTGGAATTTCCACAAAAAACAAAGTTGTTTAAATTTTATCTGCACACACACACACTCACACACATACAGTCACTCAGATACATTAATAAAATTTCGATAAATTCCATAATTTATTATCACATTTAGGTAAAATAAAAACATTTAAATTAAGTTTAATCGCCAAGATGATGTGAATACGTATGTATGTACGTGTGTCGAATAGTTCCGGGTTATTATGGCGCTTAACGATATGTGGAAACAGCAATAAAAACAACATTTCGTGAGGTCTCCTGGTTAAGTCGATTTTATTGATTTTTAATTAAAATCACCTGGATACAATTTTATCTTATTTTTAATGATCTCCAATTTATAAATTGTTAATGGTATATATGGCAATCTTAAGATTTTTGACAGAAATTAATGTTCTAAATTTTTATTAGCTCGCTAATAGGAACAAAACAACTTTTTACGAGTCGATATACATAGATTCAAAGTAGTTTGTCAACTGTGGTGCTAATCAAATATGATAATTTGATTCTAAAATGCAATTTTATTTATGGCTGCCAATCGTATCAAATATCTGTTGCCATATATGATAACGTTATACCATTCTCAACATGTATTGACCTTTCGAATGACCAAAGCAGACGTTTTGGCAAAATGTGAGAACTGTACCGGTTGAATCAGCTTCTCTCTATGTAGCAGTTATGGGACGATCCATTTTTTTTTTGTTTTTTTTTTGCTTTATTTTTATTGCGACTGAGACTGCGCTCATCTAGCAATTTTTTCTTTCAAATACAAATTTTTATGTTTCTAGTACAATTCACTTTATAGGGATGTAACCCACTGGTTAGTCCCATAATTAATTAAACCTATTTACTAATTTTAATTGGGTAAGTTCACTAGGGCAAGTGGCCTCGTTCTTTGGAGTCTTCTTTCAACGATAGGGTTATCTATCATATGGCGAATATAGGGGTTTCCATGTTTCTGGAGCCTTATTTCATGTTTTGTGGCATGCATTTTTATTTCATCTTTGATGTATTCCATCCGAAGGTCCCTGTGAAGGTCTTCATTTAAACGTCTGTATCATTTTGGCGTTTGTTTGCTTGGTACATCCCCAGAGTTGTATACCGTAGGTCCATATCAGTTTCAGAATTTGCCGATATAGCAGCAGCTTATTATGAATTGTAAGCTCAGAGTCTCTACCTATGAGCCAATACATTTTTCTGAACTTTATGTTAAGTTCTTCTTTTTTATGCGGTGGCTAAGGTTCCTTCATTTGTGGTTAGTATGTTCTTGGATATAGTAAATACAGGATTGGTCCTAATACTCCCCTGCGGGACACCGGCAGAGATTTTCTTTAGCTCAGAGTATTCATCCTCATATTTCACTCGAAAATGTCTATTGGATAAATAAGATCTTAGTTTGGCGTAGAATTATGCCTCGGCAGATCTCTATGCAGCTTGTATTCCAGACCACTGTGCCAAACTTTATCGAATGCTTGCATGACGTCCAGGAATATACTTGAGCATACTTTTTTATATTATAACGTTCTTTCAATTATATTTGCTATTCTATGCACCTGTTCAATTGTAGAATGCTTTTCTCTGAATCCAAATTGATGTGGAGGAATTAGTTGTCGATTCTCGATTGTTGGTTTAAGTCTCTTTAGTAATAATTTTTCAAAAAGTTGTGAAATAATTGGCCGCAGAGAAATTGACCTGTATGATTTTTTATCGTTAGGTGGTTTATCAGGTTTTGGTATCATGATTACTTTTGCTACTTTCCATTGATGCGGAACATATTTTAACCAAAGGGTCGCATTGATTATGTGTAGTAGCTTACGAAATCGTTTGTCTGGTAGAGCTTTGATTATTTGGCAAGTAATCAAGTCATACCCTGGGGCTTTCTTAACATTCATGTTAATTTTCACTTCTTCTTTTAGTTTTTGGAGAGTTACTGGCGGTATGTCAAACTCATCCAGCTTGTGAATTGGCATTATATTTTCATTGGCAGTTTGTCTTGGTAGCGGTTGGAAGGTTTCCTGGAGATACTCCGCAAACAAATCGGCCTTCTCTTTGTGACCTCTGACCCAGGTCCCATCATCCTTTTTAAGTGGAGGTACTTGAATTTTTGGTCTTTTAAGTCCCTTCATCGCCTGCCACAGTGAATAATCAGAATTTTTTTCATCAGTTAGGCTAACTAGATATCTGTTGATTGATTCAATTTTACCTTCTTTAAGAAGGAATTTAATACTGTTACATAAATTATTCAGAATTGTTTTGTTCTCCAATGTTCGATTAATTTGCCAGGTTTTACGAGCCCGTTGCTTTTCTCTCACCAACTCTCTAATTTCTTATTGGTACCTGGAAATTGATTTTCTCCTCCATTAATTTACGCAAGAGATCCCAGTTTGTTTTTGAATTTGTTAATCTGGGTGCACTTTCCCTTTGAATTACCGTTTCACTGACTGTCATAATAACCGGTGAGTGTACTGATACTAGAGAATTGCTGTTTCCAATGTGAATGTAGTTCTGAGATATACCTCTTGCTACATAAAATTCTATTGGGTCCGGTATCTTAGCTTCGTCACTGGGCCAGTATGTTGGCGAAACACCAGAGTAAAATTCACATTTTGATGTCTGACCTGCTCGAAACAATTCTTTAACCTTTGACGTCGTAAGTTTAGATCTCCAATAAGTGTTTTTCGCATTAAAGTCGCCTCCAATAATAAAATCACGTCCTAGTGATTTAAATAGTTTAATGTAGTTCTCCCTTTTCAAGCTATGCCGGGGACGACAGTATATTGCAGAGACAGTAAGCTGTCTGTGTTTAATGTGAATCCTTACAGTAGCGACTTGCATTGATTCTTCTTCGATTTTTGTTTCTACATAGTGTTTTATATTTTCTTTTATTTGTAATGCCGAGCCACCTCTTGCTCTTTCCGCTGGATGGATGGAATGATATAAGATATAACCCCGGATTTTAACAAATGAAGATTTAACAAAATGGCTTTCGGATATTAGGAAAATGTCGCTTTTTTCTGTATTTAAAAATATTTCTATTTCTGGAATGTGTTGCATAAGCCCATTCGCATTCCAGATTGCTATTCTGAAAGTTGTTTTCTTACTTAATATTTTTTATCGGATTGCGTTGTGGGAGTTGCATTTTCTTCAGTTGATCAAATATCATGTTGTTCAGATTACTTTGGTCATCTAGTCGCTTTGTAATAGCTTCAATGCTGTTCATAATGTTTTCCATAATTCGGTTATTTTCAGAGCCCATATATTTGGTTGAACCTGAGCTTTTCACCACCTGAGCAAATGTTCTTCTTCGCTATGCGTTGCTTGGTTGTGGATTTTGATCCATCTGATTTGAGGATTGAATCCTTCGAATTTCATGATTTTGTGGTTGTTTTTGTGATGTATCTCTTAATGTTTGTAGTTGTTTAGCAACCTCACAGCCTCGATAATTGCCCGGATGTTGACCCTTACAATTTATACACTTAGCTGGCACATCTCTCCCTATTGTAGATGCCTGGGTAATATGTTTACCTGAGCATTTTACACATCTCGGATCCCGGCTGCAATATCTTTGGGTGTGATTAAATCCCTGACATTTCTTGCATTGGGGTATGCGTGTATTGGTTCTTCTGATTGCTTCAATTTTGACCTTGATGTAAAGAATTGATTTTATAAATGTTTGAACATTCTCTTTGTTATCAAATGCCTGCATAAAAAGAGGGAGTCCCCTTTTACTGAGAGTTGAGTTTCCTTTCTGGGTTTCTGTTCTCTCTTTTTTAACAATATTCACAGCATCTAGTACTTGAAGGACTTTAATTCAAGTCTTCCATTATTTCTTGAGTTGAGCAAATGTGATGGAAACTTCTTGCCATAACCTTTATGGGTCGAGCCTGTTTGTCTTCATAGGTAAACCACTGATACTTTTCAGCATTCAGTTTCATAGATAGTGTTCTATAGGATTCTGAGTCCAGAGTATTAATTTTCCAAATTTCATTGTTTAGCGCTGTTACTTTATACTCTTTGTCAGTAACCGATTTCATTATAGACTGAATTTTTGGGTAACTGTTCACGTCCGCAATATTTATTGGCGGGGGTGGTTTTTCTTTCGGTTGCACCAGTTTTGGTGCAATGTTTTTGGTTGATTTACTACCTTCTGGTTGATTGACCTTGGGTTGGACAACTTTCGGTTCGGTCGTTGAAGTTCCACTACCATTTAGTTGATCAACCTCAGGTGACGGTTCAGCTTTTCTTTTCTTACCCTTCCTGGACTGTATATCTTCTTTAGGATCCAGTCCGTTTCCCTTTCTAATTCATCCTCATCAGTGAAATAGTTGAGGTTTTCTGGATCAATACTCTCTGGTTCGCTATGTTCTTTAGCATCCCGATTCATTTTTAGAAGTTCATTCTCTCGCTTAAGATGCTTAATTTCTTCGCTTAGCTTGGCAAATAATTGCTCCATTTTCTGTAGCCTCCCCAAGAGATCCATATTTTCCTTTTCTAGGTCAATAGTTTTTTCACTGGATCCAAGTGCTCGCAATGTAAAATTTTCGCTGGCATCACTTCTGTCTTGCAGTGTTTGGTCCTACCCAAAATCCTTAGGGCCAGCCTTCGAAGAGGATGGATTGTTCAGTCAGCTTATTGCAGTACCACCTTGGGTAATAAATCTCTCTGATTTGTGCATTGCATATAATCTCGTTGGAGGTCTTGATACTGTGGAACTTCTTCCAAATGGGTTATCAGAGTTCATCACCTCTGAAGTATTTGGACTTCGTTCAAATGTGTAAAACAATGGTTGGCCCACCCCAGAATCATTCGGGCCATCCTCCGAAAAGGGTGAATTTGGTAGCAACTTTTTGAAAAGTAAGCCATCATTACTATCGATCGCTTTGGTATTGCTATTGA
Source organism: Tipula lateralis (assembly GCA_963932295.1). Lineage (NCBI taxonomy): Eukaryota > Metazoa > Arthropoda > Insecta > Diptera > Tipulidae > Tipula > Tipula lateralis. Next base: position 112,320,183 of record OZ010738.1, read on the forward strand.
TTTCATGCATAATGACCCCAATCTAGGTCATTATCATGTTATAATGCACACACTTCACGTAAGATTAGCACAATAAAGTTTTTTCAGAACACTGCACTTTTTTGTTACAAAAACATCCATTTCTGAAAAAGTTCATTGGTTCTGCTGTTCCGAGAGACGAGAAGACCAAATGAGCTATGGCCATATTCGTCCACCTCATAGTGAGATGAGTGCTTAAGTCGATATGCTCCATCTTTACCTGGTATAGTAACCGCTACATAATTTGCATATACATAGGGTGCTGCACCAAGTTCTTCTTATTCTTACAGTAATCAATTGGTCACTATATTTGGAATAAAGGTAATGGCACGCTTCCAGGTTTCAAGGTCCTCTTAATTTCAAGAAATGACGGAAATGATACTCCCTTTGCAGTACGAGTGTGTTTACTGTATCTAATTATTTGATTTTATTTTCTTCGGATGTGTATTGTTGCCAGTATTATAGGTCTTTCGGATGTCGATGTACAATCTCATTTCTGCTTTCGTGTTCAATATCACATTGGCTTCTCTCTTTTCATAGAAGTACGAGCATCTTCGAACATGATAACAAGATATTTGTTATAACCATTTGTACGAGTGTTTTTGTAATTCGCTGGTAAGATCCGATTGATAGCTAAGTTTTATTTTGACATCAGAACTTACCGCGATTTGGTATTCTCTGAGAACTTTTCTTTATGGTGATTTTTCTCTTTATGTTGCACACAAGTTCCAATCTCATCAAATGGTGTGGATGGAGTTTTGGAAAATATCATTCTGAGGAGGGAAGATATGTAGACCTTTTTAAAATTATCTCAGAAGCCATTACAGGACTTCCTTTACATCTTATTTAATTATACGCATTAGTCTTCAAGTGCTCGTAGCTCCTATTGAATGTTAAACTTATATTATCTTCATTAAAGGTCACTAGAAACGCAAATCACCCATACTGATTTTGGATCAGTTTACTGAAATTTTCACAAAAATATTCGTCTTACCCTCTCAGAAGAACTTAGCAATGTCCCCTTTCATCTTGAGATTATTAAAAATATGCTGAAAGAACCCTAGAATATTGAAGGTTAGTTTTTAATAAATTTTTGTATAAAAAACAACAAACCTTGCTTTCGAAAACTGTAATATTGTGTTACTGGCATTTCAGCTAGATACTAGCTAGTTCCGCAACCCGTTGACATTATTAGTCGACCTATGAGAACAAACGAAGCTCATCCACTTTACAATCGTCACATGTTTGTAAGAAATTCTTAGTTGAATTTAAAGTCTTTGAAGAACTACTGCTGGTCGCGTCTTTGGAAGCTTAACATTTTATGCTTTAATCAGGTTAAGCTGTTCTCGAGGCTATTCGAATAATAAACCAGACTCGTTTACTCGTTGAAAATAAAAAATTATCGTGCCCTGTGATTGCCAAATGAGCATACTAAAGGTATAATGTGAACCAGAAATTCAATGACAATGACTATCGATGACGACTGTCAAATTAAAATACTGATACACATAGAATGCTAGCAAAACCAATGGTGCTGATGACAAAGACATTATCACCTAGCTTTTTTAGAATAAAGAGGTTTTGATTTTTTTTCTATTGCTGTAAAGGTGACGCTCTTGTTGAGTTTAATAAAAGTGACAGCGCCGACAGATAAATCTATGTTGTCTATTTAACTTTAAACTGTAATTTGTTCTATAGCTTAAATCTGTTTCGAGTGCTAAGTAATCGATTCGTCACTAAGCAGAACGGTTACGGTTTAAAGACTTCGAATAAAATCTTTCTTTTGGATTGTTAAACTGTAAGATCTTATTCTTAAAAGTAATTTTATTTATGACTGCCAATCGTATCTAACATCTGTTGCCATGTCATAACGTTGTAGCTAGAATTAACCAAGCAGACGTTTTGGAAATAGGGATGTTGGAGTAGTCCATTATATAGGAGACTACTCCACTTTCTTTTCTGTCTAATTCTTATAGACAAAAATTGATAACCATGATTTGAAGTTGAGGAAAAAGTACCCCTCCTTGTGGTGTTTCTCTTAATTATACGTTTTCTTGTCGAGAGGCGTTAGACTGAGAATTGAAAGTCCCGCTATCAGGGCCCTATTTATGGAAAAACTATTGATAAGGGATATTCCTCTAACAGTACGCTTGTTGTGACTGCACCTAATTATTTATAAGGCTTGAAGCAACCTGGAACTTAAAAGAATTACTATTGGGCCTCCAGCATACGTCGTTTGAAGTAATTGATAGCCAAGTCCTACTTTGACATCATAACTTTCCGCAAATTGAGTTTTTGGAGAATTTCTAGGGGTTTGAGGTGGGAATTTTGAACACTATCTTTATGACAAGATTACACTTCCTTTATGTCTTATTTAATTATTTTTACTATGACTTAAAGAAGATTTCCCATTGTGTAGTCTTTTTAGAGCTATTAGCTCTATTGACGGTTTTGTAACAAGAGGGAGGTAACTCTTTCTTGTTAACCGAAATTTTTCTTACTCAGAGGCTTCGGGGCGGTCATCTTTTGCCGGCTAAGGCTCAGGGTAATGGCGTGGGGTTTCCCAAAGCGTAAGTAAGACGTGCTAGACCGCATTAGAAGGAAAGGGCAACATGGAAAAAAGGAAGGGGAAGGGCTTTCACGAAATACACTTACCATACTTACCCGGGTCTCATCCTTAAATAAAGGCTTTTAGCCCCTCATGCTGAAATGCAACAAAAGAGATCGAACAAAATGAAGACAGTGAGCCAAAAAAAAATAATCTTAAGAGTGTATGTTCAATGAAAATAATAAAGTTAAAGTTTAACAGTAATTTATTATGAGTGTGATCAAACCAAAAAAAAAGAAGTAACAATAAAAAAACGTGATTATTCAACCATAACTATACTAAAGGAGTTTATATTAATGTTAGAGATATAGAAAAGAATCACCTCCACCAAAAGAAAGAGAATCAAAGGAATTTTTTTATAAGAAAGGTTGCTTATACTAAGCCTTAACTAAAATTTATATAAACTTAATAACATAAAATAATCGTATGAGAAAAACTTGCGTGGTCGCGACCGTTATCCTGGTTGTTGGATGATGTACCGTTTGCAGTACCGAGATTAGTGATTTATTTATGTAGATATTATGTTATGTACATTAAACATATTAATTATTATGCGTGATATCTTTTAAACATTCATTACATTTGGTCACTTAAATTACATTTTAATACACGTTATATTATAATTTCATTCATGAAATTGTTAGTCTATAACAACAGTAAGCTGACCACAGTTCACGTTTTAAACTTAAAGTAATATTTTTTTTATTCACGGGAATATTTTTCCACTTTAGCTTTATGCATGCCTGTTACATGTAATATTTTTATGTAGTTTTAAGATATTGTTTTTGTTCATAGGTCTTATTATTATTATTATTATTATTATTATTAGTATTATGTAGATTATTAAATTATCGTCCATTTATGTTTTATATGAATTTTAAAATTTTATAATTATATATTAGACATTCACTTTTTTTTACATTTTTATTGTAATCTAGAATCTAAATATTATAATACACGATACTAGTTGATTAGCCACATTTTTCTAATTTCACCGACAAAATTTAAGCGACATATTTTAGTTAACTTTTTTTTCTGACTGTCTTCTTCTATATTACAGACTTAACTCCCAAAAAACAACCACTGTCCATCGAATGTTTGCTAATTTCCCCCCTCCCAAATACCATCCAATTTCGCCAATCAAAAGTATTCAACGGCATGACCGATTTCTTTCCCCTACCTCGATTTTGCCCGCGCTTTAATTTACGGTGCATGTTACTAATGACGTCATAGTTACTATTTCTCATATTCGACAGGGATGCCAATTAGTTCCATCTTGGAACAATCGAGAAGCAGCGACTAATCGTTACAGTTTAGCTGTTAACTTTCTAATACGTCAACAAAATCGGAGACCACCACACCAAAATGATTTGATCATAATTCATATCTGTGATAACCGAGGTAGTGTGATGCACATTGAACCCTAGCATATCTTCAACTTTACTTCTCGTTAGTTCTAAAACAAACTTATCTAGGTTGTCTATAGAACAGGATGTTCCCATTTTCCAGAATGCCCCCTGTAATCTCCAGTTTTACTAAACAGTGAAGAAGTAAATTATTCACAATTCTTGTTTTAAGAATATACGATCTCACCCTTTTATAAGTATTCTAAAATATCATCGTCTTTGTTTTAACCTTCCAACTTCATGTGATGGAACTGAGAACAAAGGATGGGCACTCTCTTTACAAGACCGAAGTTCTACTAGTTAAGATAAGACATCTGCTTGCCTCTCGACCTCATCTTTTTTGTAAAATTTTGGAGTAATCAACTCATAGCCAAAGTGATTTATAATTCATTCGTCTCCGCGATGAAGGCAAAATATTCCTTTTTGTAAACATTATGACTAATTTAAAATCTTAAAAAGAGGTTATCTCTTTTTGCTGACCGTTATGATCGTCTAATTTTCATTCGAAGCTTTGAATTTTATATTTTAATTAGCTTCAATTTCTGTCGAGGCTAGCCGAATAGATGAAAGCCAGACATTTTCTCTCGGTATACCAGGGATCTTCCTCTTGTGTTATCAATTTTCCCAAATCGTTTTGTGCCCAACACGTTTCTCGATAAAGTGACCATGATTATCGACAATAACAGTCGAGTTCAAATACTCAACATAGGATGCTAACAGAACCAATGTTGCTGATGACGACGACATTATTATCGAGCTTTTTGGGGAATCAAGAGGTTTTGAGTTTTATTGCTCTGTTGCTTCAAAACTGAAGAATTGATGAGTTTAATAAAAGCGACAGACAAATGTTTGTTGTCGATTTATCTTGTTGTCAACCATCCATTGTTAAGAATGTACTTATTTGTTACTATAATTCTGTAGGGACTGTTGAAACTGATTATTTCCATCCAAACTATAAGATTGGATTTGTAGTGATAGATATTTTGATTTAAGAACCTTTGTTCGGTGGGGAACATTTTTTAGGCCAGAGGACCCCCAACTACAAATTATTTTATTCTCACTAAAAGTAACTGAATGTTTTCACGCTACTCAATTACAGCACCGCTGAAGTAATCGATTGAGATTGATCGATCAAATCTGTACCTTATTTACCTGGTATTATCGAAGGAAGTGGATTAAATGATGCTCAAAACCGGAAAATTTGATTTACTATAGTAATTTATGTAGATTCATATCACACACACAATCTGAGAAAATAACGCTGAAGGCTTGGTATAAGGAAATCCGATAATAGTCCATCAGGAGTTGATCCTTGATTTAAACTGGCAGTAAATCATTGGATTTACGTATTGCTTGGAAAGTCAAAATGAATACAGTCACAGGTTTTTCATAAATAGATGGAATATGGAGAATAAACAACTTCAAACTATAAAAACCAATAGGGTCTAAAGAGGCTCACTACCATCCTAAACAAGCCAATAGTTCATATTACAGATTTGTTCAAGCCGCGCAAACTATTAAAATATAGAAAAACCAGTTCTCCACTTTCTTTCCTTCAAGTAAAAAAGTTTAATAGTCATTCGGAAGTTGAAAAGATTAAATGATAAGATGCAGGATTGTAATAACTCATCTGAATAGGTCTTCTGTCAGCCAATTTTTAAGTTGAGGAACATCGCAATATGGAGCTTTGTCCCATCTCCAATCCTCCTAAATTATAAAACTGAATCCTATATTCTCTAGGAATTATAATCTTCCTCAGACCACTTCTTCTCTCTGCACACTAAAGAGTGTTAAGTTGAACTGTCTTAGAAAGAACCAAGAAGGTTGCTTAAGCTTCTTACTTTTGTCAGATCACTATTGTTAAAGAATGGGGTGTGGATCCTTACGGATGGTGCAAGGATGGATAGAATGTACTGCAGATAAATCACATGAAACTTATTCCAATAATCGAAGCTATAATGGTTGTAGTATAATTCGTTAAGGATAATCGTTTAAGGGTCATCAAATAAGTTTTGGTCGGTCTCGTATTGGTAAACTTTTGCGGGAAGTAACAAATTAAGTTTTATCACTGAATAAACACAATCATTATGTGTAAGTATTGATATTGTAACGAATGTGCCTTTATCAATGCAGTAAACGTCATAGCAGTAAATGGTCGAGTGCTTATAGTATACGGTATAAGTGGTTAGTAGTCAAAATAGAAACTAGTTCGAATCCAACGCGAGAATTGTTATGATTGAAATTATTTCAGAGAGCGACAGAAGTTTATCTCTTTTTATAATACCTCAAGCGATATTAATAGTCGATTTCAGATAATCAATGAAGAAAGAGATAACAATATGCAACGAAGAAAAAATTTTCATCCCAGAAAAAATAAAAAGTTGCATCAGGCAACATTTTTCTATTTCATCCCAGTTTTTTCGTTCCGGAAACGAAATGATTCTTGATCTTGAGTCTTGATTGGGCCGGAAATGATTCTTGATGGTTTGAGTTGGTCATGGTATGGACCAACTCTAGTGAATATAACAGAACCATCTGGTGGATGGAATTGGCACAATCGAGCTTCGTTCAGAATGACATTTCGGTACCCGGTCGAAGGATTCTGCTGGCAAATATGGTAACATCCATCATCCTTTATGGATCACCTTTATCGAGCGATGCGATGGATGATAAATCGTATAGATGCAAGTTGCAATCGGTTCACCTTCTAGGTGCTTTAAGAGTGATATGTGGATTTTGCATAATATCCGATGATGCGACACTTGTTATTGCAGGGATGATCCCCATTGAACTACTTGCAAAGGAAAGGAAGAAATGATACCTACACCGAGAACAACTAGGCAGTAGAGCATCAGAACGCATTGCAACAGTGGCAGAATGGCAAAGGCGCTGGGATAGCTCGCAAAAAGGTCGATGGACTTATCGTATGATACCAACCATATCGAAAAGTGAAAAATAGGCAACATGGCGAAGTTAATTACTACCTGACACAGTTGCTAAGTAGGCATGGCTGTTTTGGTGCATACCTATACAGATTTAAACATACAGACACTCCAGAATATCCAACCTGCAATGGATCACAAGAAGATGTGGAACATATTTTCTTTCAATGCCCACCGTTCGATACAACTTGGAGAGATCTCTCGGATATCCTAGGGCAGCGAACAACACCCGACCACATAGTTGAATTGATGATTGCCGCATCCGATAAGTTACATCTTAACTAACTGAAGACTACTGTCATAGCCGCTACCTGTGTCAAGCCGCTAGTCTAAAATTAAAAGTGAATTGTGATAAATTTGTAAAGTATATTAAATTTGTTGACAAGATTAATTGGCATAGCTTGTAACGTGCCTCAATGATATGGAGGTTTCGGTACACAAATCACATATATAAGATTACGCCTTCGCGTGTTTCGTTTTTACATTCTACTGCGCATGACGTCATTCGTGCGATGTCGATAATAACTATATATGAAAATATTTGGTATATCAATGAATTTTTTTTTAAAGCAAAAATTCATTTTAAATAAATATTATAACAGTTATTTCAACCTTATATATATTTGATAAACATTAAATTTGGCTTTATGTGGGACAACAAAACTAATATTCATACATAATAACAAATAAATAATTAACTTTGGTAAACTTCTTATTCAATATCAGCTATAGTGAGCCATAGTTATTGAATAAAAACACAGTAAACAAGAAATTTCTCTAAAATTCCAAATTTAAACTAAGGTTTTCATTAGGATTAGGTTCTTCAAATGTTACATTGTTAAGTAAAGATGAAACTAATTTTTTTTTCTCGTTTTTGATTTCGATTAATACGATTTATGTTCTTCAAGATATTCACATCGCGTTGTTTGAAGACTGGATATAATGTCGGCACTGCATTTGCCTTCAACCGCAATTTCTTTGCAAATCCTGTAAAATAATTTTTATTAAATATGATTCAATTTATATTAATCACTTAATATGTCTTACCCATTTCAAATTCCAATTTGGTTTCAAAGTCGGCGTCAGTAAAATGGATGCCACACACTCTTGAACATTTTAGATTAAATGTATCCTTCCGTTTACAAAAATTTAACGATTTTCTTAATATTACGGAACTTTTTGGAAAACAATAATATCCAATTACACAATTTTCCTTAGTATCATTTTTACTGACACAATTAAATACAGAACACCTCATTTTTAATTTATAATAATTTTAAAAATTAATAAAATCACTGAGAATACGTTTTTTAACACCGATAAACAAAATTTTTTCGCACGAATGACGTCATTATGTCAAATATGCGAATCGGTGTGAAGATAGCAAACATGCGCAATGCGTAATCTTATATATGTGATTTGTGGTTTCGGTAGACAAAAATCAACTACCCAAAGGGCGCCAGTCTACTGGCACGTTATATCCTAGACTATAGCTCGTGGAGCAGGTAAACTCGGTTGGGGTTACGCACACGATCTCATGGAAACCACCAACACAAATCCAATATTGAGAGAATGCAGCACAGAAGCAAAGAACTCCAAAAAAGGGAGATGATGTTGGGGAGGGAACGACTCACCGTTAGTATGCTTGACCTCCTCGATGTTATTTTTTATAACAGGCGGTGCTCCATGATCACAAACATGTGATCATCTGTACTGTGTCACTTCGTTGCACCGGTTGTTCCCATATGCTTTGACTACTCGATCCGCTGACAAAAAAAAACAAAAATCATTATTATCATACTTTTCATTTGTGAAGATCTATCGGCGGTTTATACAAGTGAGTTTTGGATAGGAAATTGTTTTGTGGAACATAAAAAAACTCTTGGATGGGTTTAGTACCGGGATAAGAGACTGGAATCTCATACATTCGAAATGTGCTTTCGCTAATGGCGATCTCTCTGTCCAACCCATTATCCAACCCACCATACCAAACGTCACAAGCTGCCACAAGTGGTAAGTGGCTAATCTTTCTAATCGAAGTGAATTAAATAAAGTGAAGTTTGAGTAATATTTCGTCGTTTCTAATACATAGTTAAATGCGAATTTGCAAAATCTGTCAGTTTTCAGGTCCACTTTATGAGTAGGAAAGGGATTTTTGTAAAGCAAAAATTATTGTGAAATTTTGACATTTAGTATATAGTCGAAAAAATTGTACACAGTTAATTATGTCACGAATTTTATTCGTAAAATAGTAAGATAATTTTTTAACAGATGGTGCTTTAGTAACAATTAGATTTGATAACAGATGGCACAGTTTTTTTTACATAAAATCATTTTTACATAAAGAATGTAAAAATAATCTTATACAAATTACACGTTGACATTGTTTACATCATGTAATTTACACGCCCAACTGTGGGTATTCCTCAGTAAGACCACTCTGTCAAAAGACCAAGAAAGTTCGAGTAAAACGACTCTTCAGGACAGCTATCCTAATCTAAGCTAACCTTCCACTTTTATATAATTTATTACCTGTCACCCAACGTTGTGGTCACCTCCACTGTTAACCTGCTGATATATAGAATTCGTAAAATACAGCCTGTGATATATGTATTAGCATTATGTACCTAGTAAACCACATGAATACCTTTGCTACATAAATGTTTGCATAAATGTAATAAGTACACAACAAATATGTATAGTTATAGCAAGTACTCGTGTGTATTGATTTTTTCGGGCCGTTCAAATATTTAAAAACAACCAAAGATCAAATACTTGAGAAATGTGTGTTTAATTTTTTTATTACGAAAATAAATTGTCATCCCAAGGATAAGTAATCGATAACTATTTTTTTTATCTTCGTTTTTTTATTATTATTACTATGCTTAAGTAAATTGTAAACTGTCTTGTTTACTAGATAATTATAAGATTAAGATAATTCGATTTTATTTCAGTTCGGTAATTTTTTTTGGTTTTTTTTATAAATTAAACCGTCTTATTGATGCGGTTCCCATGTGAACCACAATTAATGTCGTATTTCGTTAAGTGCTCTATGTTGGTTGTAAGTGCGGGCCAAATCCATTCAAAACATGTTCTACTTTCTTGAAAAATATTTAATTCGAGTCTTGAACCAAAAACCAAAAAAAAAAACAAAAACAAAATTGAACACGCTAACCTTGCGTGCAGAAGTGCGATAAGCAGGTGTGGATCGCCTTCAAGCGATATATACAAAATGTGCAGACAAATCGTTAAGATAATTTAAATTAAACCTCTTTATCGATCGTTTATCAATCTTTGTTTAGTGGGGCTGGTGTTTCTATGTATGCACGAGTATGTATGGTGAATAAACTTAAATAGTTTTTATGTCAATAGTTTTTATGATTTTGATGTTGTTGTTGTTGTGCTGCTGTTTACCTATAATATATTCGTGTTTGCATTTTGATGAAGTGTTATGCCGCATAAAATTGCGGAAGTTCGATTGAATATATTTTAAGATTTGTTATTTGATCGATCACACGTGATGGTCGATTATGGTTAGATCGTTTAGATCGCTATAGGTGTTATATGATGTTTGTCACAGTGATCTAGTGACCGCATCTTTGTGTTGTGAAATAATAAATTCATCAATTACGTGATTATAGAAACCAAAATACTTAATTAAAATTGATAATAAATCAAAGTCATAAACCTATTAAGATGTAACACTGAGCTGAATCCATATACCTGAGACATTATTTTGAGTTGCATAATCCTCTTGGTACTTATAGCGGCATATAATAATGTCCGTGGGAAATTTGAAATGCATACACACCATCCGCGAACGATGGTGTCAAATAATACATAGAATCTCACTTTTTGTCCAAGGTTATGTGGGATTGCCGTTAATGATTTGTTTTTTATCATAATGTTTTTCTTGTAAATCCATTAATCAGATGTGTTAAATCTTAAATGTCATTCGGTGCATAAAGTGTTAGCTTTAGTTGTTGTATTTATTAATCATTCATATAACAGATGTCATTTTCATGTTTTTCTTCTTAATTATATGATTTGTGATGTGTGTCTTGCTGCTAGAAGTGGTTTGAGCAACTATATGTCATGTATGTAATTGTTTGTGTGCATCGAGCATTAGACGTTGTAGTGGGAGTATATAGACTGTCGCAACTTGTAATTTGAGTAGCTGCATCGTTATGTTGAGGTCACAGAATCTAATACATTTATAAACTCAAAACTAACAAAACGTATAGATTGCATGGTCGTTTCGTGCAATTACATAAAAATCATACTGCACAAACGGCCAATAATTCAATTGTGGTACATTCTAAAAGTTAGGCAATCAAATAGATAACTCTGTGAGCCTTTTTTTTTGCTTCGGCAAGTGTGATCTTCTATGTCATAGCTAGTCTTCATACTTTATTCTTCCCTTGCGAGTTTCATTCCAATAACATCCTCGTTATATCACTTGGTGATTTTTTCAACGTATGTCCATATGCCCACCTCCATTTTCTTCCTTATTTCGGTCTCTATGTCTAACTGATTCGTTTTCTATGCAGCATAATAAAGTAAGTTATGGTATTTAAAAGAATTTTCAGCAAAGGAACTTGTTTCCGAACACCTGCGTATAGCTTCTTTCTCACTGTTTGTGTTTCTTTCATCAATGTCTCCAACCCATATAGTAGTCTTGGGGTTTTTTATGTTTATATTTAGACCAACTTCGTTAGCTAGATTCGATCATTGAGTTTACCCGTTAACATAGTTCAGATCATTGAGCTTACCCGTTAACCCTCTTGTATGCCATTAGAAGCACATTTGGGCGTGTAAATTACACGCTGTAATTTACACGGTTTTTTAAGTGTAAAAAACATTTAATTTACATAAGGTTATTTTAACGTTCTATATTAAAAAGTGATTTCATGTAAACAAATAGTTGACGCGCCATCTCTTAGCAAATCATATTGTAACTAAAGCACCATCTATTAATAAATCTTCTTACTATTTTATAAAAAGAATTTGTGGAATAATTAGATGAGTACAATTTTTTTCGACAATATACTTAATGAAACAATAATTTGGTTTTTAGCTTAGAATAATAACCAGGTTTATTCCGTTAATATTCCTGTAAAGAGATCCCAACTATGAAGGCAAAATGCACATATCTAGTTGTGCGCAGTTGGAAAGTCTCAGGACAGAGTATGGTGTTTTGAGCGAGAAGTACCTTTAAACTCCAGTGAGTGTCAAAACCTCGACGAGCTATACAGCTCTGTAAAGTAGACGGTCAAGATTATTCCAGATTTCTCTTAAACTACTATGTTGTCTTTTTCATCGCGATTTTTGCATCTGGATCGTAATAGTTTTCTATTATTTGGATAATTTCCACTCAGTAATAAATTGTTCATTACCTATATGGCACGAGTTAAGTAGATGAAGTTTACTCCTGGGTTTGAAATCAATGCGTCTATCAATTTATGTGTGTCTGTTCAGCGAATTTCCAAACCCATCAGTATTATTATCTGCAACAATATTCTAGATTTCGTGGCTGCATAACCAAAATGCAATCGAAGAATGGTGACGCGGAGTAAGGAATAGTGAATGAGATCTATTTTGTATCAAATAAGTGGATGACGTGTTATGAATATGTTTTTGTAAATATTGAGGACTTCAGGAATCGTATAAAATAAAGATCCAAATGATCTTGAATGAGGCAGTTTTGGGTGTAGCCCAAAATAAGAAAGAATGTTTTTACGAAAGTAATATAAGGTTCAACATATCGTTCATTGATCCACCGCATAATTCTATCGAACAACCTGAAAGGTATAACGATTGCTGTTTTTGGAATGTCAAATGGAACCATTGGAATCTGATTATATGCCCGTACTAAAAATATGCAAACATTTGATATGTAAAGCCATGTAGATGTGATGCTAGATATCGATCTGGCATGATTACGTAATTTAATGCCCTCAAGGTCCCCATTCTACATTATTTTACCGTTTCAAGTTCAACGTAGTGTAGATGTGCTCAAACTTGGTCTACATATTCCATGAGACATATTCTCAAAATAATCGTTGACAATAACAACCTGGATTTTTTTTTACAAAGTTTATAGACTGATTGATCGTGTGTTGTCTTTTTTACATGTAATTTTACGTTTTATGTAATTTACGCTATTGTTTACATAATTTACATGAAAAATGTAAAAAACGTTTTTTACATGTAAAATCCCAACTGTGATTAGAAGACGTGGCATTCAAGATATTGAACACTTCTGAGCATTTCTTACGAGTTCAATCATTTTCTTAAGGACGTCCATTTCATAAAGTTTCGGTCATCTCCTATATATCGTTTCAAATGAGCGTTAGAACAGGTACAGTGGTGAATTGTTCAGTGATGATAAGAATTGCGTTGACGTAATCAGTGCAACTTGTTCCTGGTCTAAAGCCAGCTGGTTTGTTTCTTAATTTTGAATTGATTGTTGGTGAGATTCTGCAAAGAGATAATTCTAGTATCTTTATTGTTGTGTTGAAGAGAGTGATCGCCGTTTTTATTGCTGTTAGTGTTCGTGCAGCTGTACATGAATCCATTTTATATGTTTGGTAGTTATACTGTCTGGTCTAATAGTCTTATTGTTCTTCACCTTTTCAATGACACTTTTAACTTTCTACTCCGTTGGTGGATCGGTGTTGATTGTTTCTTATTTTATATGTTTTTTGCATATTTACTTCGATCATTCCGTGCTATCTTTTTTACTTGACGAGCTGTAGCTATGTTTCACTTTTGTCGTATTTGTTGGTACATTTGTAGTTAACGGCGTCCTTCAATATTTGTCATGTATCATCACTAATCTTACGTTTCCGACTGCATTCTTGGTAACTTGGTACATGGCAGTTTCGATGTAGGCTTCTTTAGTTTGGTTTCATTTTAGTTCTTTGTTGATGGTTTCGTTTTTTTCGAGATTGAGTTGGAGAGTTCATTGAATATGTTTCTTGTTACCGTATCTGTAAATCTGTGTGTGTTCAATTTCCTCCTACTTGTCTTTTTTTAAGTTTTTATCTCTACAATCTGTTTCGGGGCTCGAGGCACTATAAACTCTTTCGCGGTTCACTTATTAACGTATTTACCTTACGCCATTATAGCCAAATCGAGGACTTACGACTATCGGTCCGATTTACGTAGAACCATCTGCACATTGCATAGCTCCATGACAGCCTATAGTACTGACATGGAAGATGGGTTGGCCCATGAATTCTGCACTCCAACAGGGGGTCAAAGATGTGTTCATTCACACCACCGATCGTAATCGTATGGTGAAAAAACCTTCTGCATCCTGCGCCTATCGGGATTCGAACCCGGTACCTCCCGCTCCAACTGCCGCAGCTTTAACCACTGCGCCACCTGGGTGGTCTCCTACTTGTCTTTGAGTGCCTTTCACATCCGCCTGGCATAATTTTGAATTTAACCAAAATTACCAGTTGTTGATCGCTTTATACGTCTGCTCCTTTCATTGTTCTGACATTTTGTAGAGATGTGATGAATTTCTTGTTTACCATTGCGTAGTATATTTGATTTTAAGCTCTGCTAAGAAGGAGGATCGTTACTAAAAACATACCTACTTTAATTGGACTAATTAAGATATTCGACCAATCAACCTTAAGAAGACCATTTTCTACATTATCGAATTAACATGAAAAGTACAGGCTAATTTTTATGCAAGAAATCACACAACTTTTGATCAATAAGAATGCATTACTATGGCAAGTGCATCGTGTTTTTCAACCAAATAAGCGTGACGTAAACTCTGAATGACCAAATGATATAGCAACTGCAAAATCGAAATCAAAAATCATAAAAACTCAAATCACAGTATTCTTACCATGGCAGGTATGGGTTATCGCAAATATTAATTATCAAGATATTTTGGAAAACATATCCCAGGAGCTTGAAAATGGCGATTTACACAAAAACCGTGCTATGATTTGAAAGCCATTGACGAGTGATTTAATTTCATATTCGGACCACTTGACCCCACATCTCCATTCATCAGATAAGCCAAGATTTATTTACAATAAATATAGAGGCTTCAACAAAATTGGGACCAATCGTTTGCTTAAGACCTATAAGTTTTTTGGCAAGAGTTTTGAATGGCCTCGAAGATAGCCGGTAAATCTCATAGCGAGGTTATTCATGATAAAAACACATTTTCCAACGCTGAATCACTACCAGTATAGAGATACTAAGTACAACTATGTTGATCTATTTTTATGAAGATTCTCATCATTCAAATTATTGCAGAATTTATCTTGGTTACATGGCCGATTTATTCCACTCTTGAATAAAGTCGCCGTCATTTGTTCAGCTGCGATAGAAAGAATGCATAACTGGTCACCTTAGTTTATCCAACCTTAGCCACGGTCGCAATATAATAGTAAAGTTAGTGCGCAGTTTACCAGTTTCAACGAGCAGTTCATATCATTAAAACACTCAGTCCCAATTACTCTTTAATTTCGTTGTCCTATTTCCTAGATAATAGCGGAATTCGTAAGGGTGATATTTTTAAGTCGTTCGTCTTTTGCATATACAATCATGTCCACACATCATGTTACCTTGACTGTTCTTTCATATTTTTAAAGCGGTCTTTCACGCAGGTCTACAGGCAGTGATGGCATAGATATGCGAAAACAATACTACCCACTTATTGGATGACGTCTACCAAAAGGATGTGCCGTGATTGCTTTCTTTGCTTTCAATGTCAACCATAAATAAGTACCAACAATTGGTGGATTTTCTATACCGATCATGTTTCATGGTTGCCACCGTTTTACAACTGTGTAAAATCTGACCAATTGTGTATATCGGACCATAAAGTCCGTTCATTTTGAACATATTTCAGAGTTCAAAAGCATTTATTGGAAATTTGGATGATTCATTTGAACCATTGATATGTGCAATTCTACAAAAGATGCAAGAAAGCCCGTCTTGTCTATGAGGTTTGAAACTGAAACTATTGTTTCATACTGGACACCTGTATTTATGTTTGGGTTTCACATATGTGGTGCACAGCTCTTACATTACTATCATTAAAATTATGGTAAAAGAGCAAGGAACGGCTTCTATTCACATAGATGAAGCGTTTTGGACGACACTTTGGATATACACGATAAAGAGATGGTGGATAATAAATCAACACGTCCGTTAAAGATAGGAATGTATTCAGCCGGGCCACTGGTCAATAAACGATTAAAGAAGAGTTCGAGTGAGAGTTTCAGAAACTGATGTTTCAATAATGGTCTTAAACCAGTAGAGTAAAAAATCAATGTGGATAGTTTTGTTCGTTTCGTTGAAATAAGTTCCAAATAAAATGAATTCCTGGTAGCTTAGATTCGTTTTTTAAATTGGATGGAAATAGATGGACTGACTGACTTACAAATAGTACAGCTATCTAGTTACTATCTGAAAGGACAGGTGTAGGGATTATAAATGTTACACTGTAGTGCTGGCGCACGAGAGAAGGTAGAAATTTCCTCGAAATATTTAAAAACTTGGGATGGTCCAAAATATTTAGCTTACTACGAAGGCCTGATTTAACGATGGTCACAATATATAGGCAACAGTTGTATTACAATAGATCAGTACCGACCTGTGTTAACGAGCAGCCTAATCACCAACTAAAGTATAACCAATTTGAAGCATAGCTATGAAACGATTATAGATGGACTATAATTTCTATTGACAATAGTTCGTTAGCAGTGTGTGCTAATTTAAACAGCTAGTATCATGTCAGGTCAGGGTCATCAACATCAAGTGGTGATTCTTACGATCCGAGCGTTACTTTAAGGAACCATTCCTAACGATGTGCTCAAATGATCTGCACGATCTAGATTATAGGAGTGAAATGCTATCAACGGATACCGATTTGTCCCTGTGAACTTCACTGGCAACCAGATGATTTCTAGTACCAGGCTAAGGTTCACATTGATTTTTGTAGGAATACTCACACATTCTAGAAAGTAAGAAAATCTTAATATATCATCCTAACAACATTCTTCGATGATTAGTTTATTACGAGTTCTTAATTCAGGACTAGAAACATCTACACAAATAGTTCCTCTATAAGGACAGGTGACGTCTCATTTCACTTCACTAACCGAAGTAGTGGGTTTCATTTAAAACTCATCGTAATATTGAACGGACATGAATCAGCCCAATTTTTTCCTTATTCTTAAGCAGAAATGCTGCTCGGTTAGACCATGACCGGAACAAGTGGTCCTGGGAAAGTACAATGTCTGGTGCGTTTGAGCTTCAATGAACGGTTTAATAATTTGATTATTTGGTTCAGGTTAGACTAGTTTGTTGTAGATCACTCTGATCCGATCTCACCAGATGCTCATCAATAGCTTCTTGCCATGAAAATAGCCTCAAGTTTTTGGGACCACATCCTGTATATACTTATCGTTCTTTACTTTGGACAGTGACCATAACCTAACCTACTATTAGTGGACCAATTAAGAAGAACGCTTTAAACATGGCATTTCTATAATTTTTATGTAAATTATCTAATTTCTTGAGCTAAATTCAAACAATTGAAATAACATAACAGCTTTGTCGTTTTAATGACATCAACATCTCTCGAGATGAGCATATGGTATAAGAAATAAATGTTTGGAAATTCCCCGCACAACAAACTGTCCAAAATCAAAATCTAACAAACACTTAATCCAAATTATATGTACCGTTGACGGAAGTTCTTATACGCATATGTATAATTAGCGAACGAGACTGGTACTGATCTTAATCTTAAATCAAAATGAATGAGATTTTCTATAATTCTCAGTATATATGTAATAAAATAAACAACAAGCATAAATTCTAGCCAAACAAGAATATAAATTAGTTATAGACGATTTTGTGGTTGAGAAGAGACAAGAAACAAAAATAAGAAAGCATCATCATGATTGATGATGTCAGCTGTAGTTAAGTGTAGGTCTGAAACAAATCTGGAATTGTAAATCCTGGTTAGTACGCCTAGTATGTGCGTATGTGTGTGTGCGTTAAACAAGTAGTTAAAAGAGAGCAAGGTTGTTTGTGTGTTTTCAAGCACACATGCCTGGCCTCGATTTGACCAAGAAATTAATAATTCTTTAAACAAACATGTCAGTTTAATAAAATATGTTAACATAAATTTTAACGATCAAACAACATATCATCATCAAATGTATTTAAATAAATCATAAAGTGTGAACTTCAAATATTTTCATTCAATTCATATTCAAATTCCCTTATTGTGTGGTTAATTATGTCAAAAGAAACAGCCAGTAGTTTATAACCATAACCTTGACAACATATAAAGACGTCGCACATGTACATCACAACATAAAATTTGTTAATCTAGGCGCTGTCGCATAAGAATAATTACCTATTTAGCTGACCGAGCAACTCGACCGGCGTTTATCATCGCGTTCGATTTTTGTCCCGTGCCATATGTAAATTTGGACACAACATTTAATTTGTTCACACACATTTGATTTAATAATCTTAGATTTAGTCAAGTTTTAATTTTCGATATGTTATAAAAAAAATTAATTTGCATACTCATAATAATTCAGCCAAGATGTATGTGCGACTGTACGAGTTTAAAATAAGCACGTGACCAATGAAATGGCTACGAACACAATCTATTCTGCCCACGTCCGATTTTTTTTTATATATATATATAAATTGGAAACGATTTATATTAATTCAATTGGTCATTGATCTACTTTATACGAAGATCAAAAGAATAAACCATAATCTGAAGGACTGTTTACATGTTAGTAAATCAGTGCTGCCTAATATATGTAGTGTTACAGACCCGCTGTGTTATTATGTATCGTTCGAGCCCATATACGCTCATACCCTGTTGATGGGGGCACCCATGTTTCGTAAATATTTTGCAGGCTCACAGAATACGACCACATAAACCTGAGCTTGTCATATAAGGTGACTAGATTTGGGATACCTAGGCCACCATTCGTAAAAATTTAGATTGGTAAAAATGTCATAAAAATTCCCGCTTAAGTACCCGGACAAGGGATTAATTATCGGCATTGGACGAAAGAGTATCGGCTGGAATTCGTGGCTCTGCAAAAACTCGATGGTCTAAAAGTGGAGACCATGTGTCCCGAGGCTAAACAGTGAATGTGATCTAGGAAACCTTGGAGTTTCTCATTAGGACACAAGTAAACAGGCTGTGTTGATCTTCTTAACAGGTGAAAAACGAATGTCTAGCTACGCTTGCACATGACGTTAGCCAACCTGTCAATTGAATATGTACATATACACTCAATGATGTAAGTCAACCCTTATAACAGGATAAATACTCATTTTACAATTATTAGAATAATCTGATAGACTCTATACCGGAGCACGACGTCAGATTGGATCATTTTAACGCTAGAGCTGTCAGAAGTCAGATCGACTTATGTAATAATAAATGTCCATACTCTCAACACAAAATTGCAACCGCAAATGGAGGCAAAATGACACACACGATCTCAAAGTGGAAAGTACATTCTTTCCTAATGAAAACCGTCATTTAGAAACATGGACAGGAATCGTGAAAAACGTGACGAATTGAAAACAATCTGGAAAGTATTTTAAGCCTCGGTTATCTATGCAGCCCTGCAAACGTACCTGTATAGTAAAAACTAGACCCAAGGTTTGTTAAGGGGTGTCGTCTTGCTGCTTCATGCAGCTATGCCCGAAAGTTGGAAAATGACCGAATGGTGATCGTGTACAATGCGAACATTATCGCGTTATAGGCTCTGTGGCGTTCAGAGTAACTGAAATAATTCGAAAATTTAATTATCATCACGCCCAATGATGGATTTGATCTTTCCGATCACACAGCTAAGCAATGACGTCATCATCAGATCGAACCGGCGTAGCGTACCAACCATTTACAGAATACAACAAGATGCCATAAAAATTCAAAAAACTTTAAACGTCTTCAACAGCTGGTTGATTCAGCGCTCTAGCTTGTCAATCAATGCCGCCACGGAGTTCCAGTATAACTCCCATCAGCTGTCACAACCACAACTTAGTCATACTGATCAAGTTTTTTCTCTATACGGATGATTTTTTCCAAGTACTATGGTTTTATAGTGCATCTTGCGATGTATACCAGATATTCCTGGATTTCAAACAAGCCTATGGCTTGATGAGTTGAACGAATTTATGGTATGCGCTTCAATGTTAAGAAGAACCAAACAAATACGTACATCTGTGTCAAATGGATAACTGACTTTAGAAATACATTTAAGAATTAAGAATTAGAGGTAACTCTCAAACAATCTTTAGATAGGTTAGGTTAGGTTGAGTGGCTGCTACAGCACACTTAGACCGGTAACGGTCCGTTGTGATACCACAGGATCTTACTCCCCTTTTACCCCTATGAGAACCAGTTAGAGCTGCTTACGTAGCGTAATAAGTCTCGCACATTACAGTTCTCGAGATCGGAAAGGCAGTCCATTAAAAACATACCCAGATATTCATGTCTTTTGTGTGCCAAAGCCGGGCATGAGCATAGGAGGTGGACTAACGTCTCTTCCTCCTCCTCGTCCCTACAGCTTCTGCAAAAGTCATTTACTTCCAGACCCAGCCTTCTCGCATGTTCTCCAAGAAGGTCATGTGAGTATCCCCACGATCGTTTTAAGTTCACGTCTTCGCAGGGAGATAAGTGCCTTTGAGCGTTTCAAGTTCAGCTTTGGCCAGACTTGTCTTGCCACTCTACATGAGAGGGTGTTCGTCCACCTATTGTTCGCAGTGGCTTCCGCCTCTTTTTTAAGCACAGTCCTTAGTGCGTTAATGGGTCTCCCCAACTTCGCCCTTTCCGGTAGCAGTTGGAGAGTTGTACCGTGCCTCGCTAGTTCGTCCGCCCTGCAGTTTCCCATAACGTCTGAGTGGCCGGGGACCCAGACTACCTGGATGTTGAAATGCTCACTCATCTCATTAAGAGACGAGCGGCAACCCAACGCCACTCTAGACGTTAGAGAAACAGAACCCAGCGACTTGATTGCCGCCTGACTGTCCACATAAATTGCGATATCAGTCGAGGATACCACATTATGTTTCAACCAGTTCAGGACCTCTTCAATCGCTATCACTTCTGCCTGGTACACACTGCAGTGATCAGGGAGGCGAACTGCTATATCTACCTCTAGTTTATCACAGAAGACTCCAGCTCCTACTTTACCGTCTAGCTTGGAGCCATCCGTAAAGAACTGCAATGCTCCCGTTTCAGCTGCCAACCCGCTCCTCCAGGATTCCCTTGAAGGGCAGGTGGTTCCGAACCATTTCTCGAAGCACAGAGTCGGTGTAACATAGTCAAGATTCGCCAATTCTTTCCTCAGCGATCTGACTATCGTCGAGTGTCCTATTTGAAGACATTTCCACTGAGATATGGCTGATAGTCGAGTGGCCGTAATCGCCGCCATCTGCTTACCATAAATGTCCACGGGGAGAAGGTGAAACAAGACCTCTAAGGCACTTGTAGGTGTTGTCCTCAGTGCCCCGCTTATAAGCATGCAGGCCGTTCTTTGCACCTTCTCAATCCTTTTCCTGTATGTTATTTTATCAAGAGCTGGCCACCACACGCTCACCCCATACATAAGTACAGGTCTTACTACGGAAGTGTAAAGCCAGTGTACCAGCTCCGGCGTCAGGCCCCATCTCTTTCCGATGGCGTTCCTACACGAGTACAAAGCTATATTGGCCTTGTTTACTCTTTCCAGAATGTTGGGCTTCCAGCTTAGCTTACTGTCCAAGATTACGCCTAGAAATCTTGCCTTGTCCGTAAAAGCTAGTCTGTTACCATTTAGGAGAGGTGGATCTACTACAGGGATTTTATATTTCCTCGTAAATAGTACCAATTCAGTTTTAGACGCGCTAATTGCCAGTCCACATTTGGTGGCCCACCTCGTTATAATTAGGAGGGCATTTTGGATTACCTCCGCCACTGTGCTTATGTATTTCCCAGAGACAGCTATCGCTACATCATCTGCATAAGCAATCACTCCGATCCCTTCTCTCTCCAGCTTTAATAGCAGCTCATTGATTGCTATGTTCCAGAGCAGAGGAGACAGAACACCTCCCTGTGGGGTTCCCCTAGTCATCCGTCTCCTGATGGTGGATTCCCCCAGCTCTGAGTTAATCATCCTGCACCCAAGCATATGATTGATTAACCTACTTATAGGGTAATCCACACCTAGTAGCGACAATCCCTCCAGAATTGCCTCCTTCCTTACATTGTTAAAGGCGCCTTCAATGTCAAGAAACGCCACCATATAAAACTCTTGCGAGAATAATGATTTCTCAATTGTACTTACCAGGGCATGCAGAGCTGTGTCCACAGACTTCCCTTTACAGTAAGCGTGCTGAGTCTGAGCCCAGTCACTAGGTCTAATTTTTGAGCTTATGTAGATATCTATCAGCCTTTCCAAGGTTTTCAATAGAAAGGATGATAGAGTTATTGGTCTTAAGTCTTTTGGGTAGCCCTGCGACCATTTACCCGCTTTCGGAATAAAAATCACTCTGACCTCCGTCCACCCCCGCGGAATACAGACTAGTTTTAAACACCATTTGAAGATTACCTCCAACCAGGGGAGCATAATCCTCGAGTTGTTCTGAAGCTCCGCGGGAATAATACGGTCAGGGCCCGCCGATTTATAGGGTTTGAACCCTTCAATTGCCCATAGGATCCGTTCTTTGGTTACGATATATCTATGCGCATTACGTTTGCTTCTTGATGAGTACCAGTCCCTGACGAGTCATCGAAGCTTCCTGGAAAGTGGGTTTCGATGAGAAGTTCCAAGGATTCCTTACTAGAAGCAGTCCAGGATCCATCTGGTTTAATTAAATAACTGGGACTGGTAGGATTGGTAGACAAAATCTTCCTAAGACGAGAGGCCTCGGAGACTTCTTCTATTTTGTCACAGAAAAGTCTCCATGATTTCCTCTGTGCCTTCCTTAATTCTTTTTTGTATATCTTGAGGTCCTCCTTGTAGGAGTCCCAGTCCTGAGCCTCTCTCGTACTTTTGGCTCTATTAAATGCTTTCCTACACGCCTTCCGGTAGGTCCCCAGTTCCTTGGACCACCATGCCGGTTTTTGCTTGCCCCTGGGTTTAACTATTGGGCAAGCAGCGTTGAAGGACCGATTGCAGGCATTTGTGAAAGTTTCCACTATGCTGGTCAGTTCCTTCATTGTCGCTGGTGGCTCAGGGGTCTCTGGTAATAGTAGTCCTATAAGCGTTTCCCCGTACTTGCTCCAGTTTGTCTTTCTGGGATTCCTGAAAGGTTTCCGGGTGGCAGGGGAAACGTTAAGACTAAATGTTATGTAACGATGGTCAGAGAAGGAGTGTTCCTTCGCCACTCTCCATTCCCTGACCAAAGGGTACAGGTTTTTTGAGGCGAAGGTTACGTCCAGAACCTCCTGCCGATTTTTAGTAATAAAAGTGGGTTCTTGCCCAATATTACACACCATGAGGTTGTTGTTTAAAATGTAATCAAAAAGTAACTCACCTCTCTCGTTGATATCAGTGCTTCCCCAGATTGCGTGGTGCGCATTTACATCACATCCAAGGAGCACCCCAATCTGCTTCCTGTACGATTCGAGGACCAGGTCCCCCAGGTTATTCGGCGGAACCTGTTTGTCCCGGTCCAAATAGGCTGAGACCAGCCAAAATATACTGCCACCAACCTCTAGGTTGACCGCAGTTACGTCACCATTGCTGTATTGAGGAAGAAGGAACATATTTAAATTATTTTTTCCAAGAATGCAGGATCTGATATTCCCCGAATTTCTTGAGTATAATAAGTTATACCCCTTCATTTCTTGAATAAGGACCACGTCCTCTTCTGATCTAGTCAGTCTGAGGAGTAAAGCGGCCGACACCACCTTTGACTGGTGTAGGTTAATTTGTATTAAATTTAGCATAAATTTACCAAGTTGAGCCTACTTACCTGTTTACTCCCCGCTACCGCAGGCTAGTTTCCTTTGTTTCCATTGGAGTCGCCGGTGTCTCCCGTCTCTCCCCCCATGGAAGTTGTTTCCCCGACGTTTGCAGTCCTTCCGTCCCTTGGGTCCGATAGGTTTTCTTCGTCTGACGCCAGGGACAGTCGGCTGCCCATCTCCTCTCCAAGTGCGGTCACCTCGGAGAGCTCCATCGGTTGGGCTGTCTCTCCTCCAAGTGCAACTGCATCAGTTGTGGACGGGCTGCCTTCCTCTCGTGTTTCAGCCTCGTCTTTTTTGTATACTTTGAGAGTAATCGACCCGAAACCGAAGTCGATTACTACCTTAGTCGCGGCAAGCGGCGCCAGGGACTCCGTGTTGATTATCATAGTTGATAATCTGGAGCCCCCCTTTGCATCCTCTTGCCTCACGATCTTCCAGTTTCCTGTCGGAAGATCGGGGTTGCTGATTCTGATTATCTCAAGAATCTCTTCTGGGCTAGCTGGTTCGGTTGGCAGCCAGACGCGTGCTCTTGGCCTGCTAGGAATCTCTTCCCTGCTTACAGCCGCCAGCTTCGCGCCTTGCCACACCTTGCAATCTTTAGATAACTCTTTATGAAACTATGTCTCATTAAAAAGTTATGAGGAAACAAAGAAACTAGCATCTAACTAAAGAATTGGGCTAGGTATACACAATATATCTGCACTATTCTAGTGAAACTATTAAAATAAAATAAGTTTATAGAAAGCGGATTCAAGATTAGCGTTACCTTGGGCATTAGAATAACATATGGGAATACATACAGAATGCAAAAAAATTCTGGTCGCCCAGGTTAACTTTTTTAAGGCAAAGAGATTACTTATAGAACACTAGTAATGACCAAAGTGATGAGGAGGTAGGTCAACGTGGAGGAACCAACTTAGCACTAGCCGTCAGCTTAGTATCATGAGGCTTCCACAAGTATTACATTTTCGTGATAAACAACCAGGTTGGGGACCTAGTCTTAACTAGCTCAGTTTAAAGCTGTTCCCTCTTCTACTTTTATGGGGTTTGAGCTGGCCTTATGTATGAACTTATTTTTAAAGGGAGATAATGAGAATCACTGAAGGGTTTATACTAAAGATGGAAAGATAATCTATCTCCCTTTGAACAATAACACATAAAAGATTTCAGTTCTTCCTAAATTATGACTGACGTACTTTGAGGGAAATGTTGCCTTTTTTCACTAGACACTGCTATTTGATCAATGCAAAATATAAGCAATATACCGCAAGAGAAACAGATCCTGTAGCACACATCCTCTGCTGGATATTTGCCCTATATAGACTGCATTTTTTGAACATTATAATAGTGCTTCCAACATATTAAAATTGGAAAAAATGTAGTCATACATCGAAGTTATGGTACACGCCGGCTAGTATGTACGTGATACAGAGGTACGTCAAGATCCAAACATTATCTTTATGAAAAGGATCAACTTAGTTAAATTAGCTAAATAACGACGAAGCATTGCCAAGTCCTTTGAAAAAATCCAGAAGTGTGACTAACTCTTTGAATAAAAATGACAGTCCTAAAACTTAATTTTTGGAAACTACATCATTATCAGGATCGTGCTGTTCAATGCAAGGAACACGATACTCGCATTCTAACGACACATTATACATAGAACGAAAATATATGTTATTGATGCACCGATGAAAGGCATCGAATTGCCTAATTATACCTCAGAAGACTCTTAGAAATGTATACGTATGAGTGAAAGAAATACATCATGAAAGAGGTTTATCAAAGTATTGAGGATTCTGTATCCAAATGAACCAGAAACAATAATTTGTGATGATAGTTCCACGTTCGACAGGCAATAAGTTGAAAGTTGAATACAATATTAGTTGGAACTGAAAAACGTGTTGGGTGTTACTCGTATTGCTGATATATGGTAAAAACCAATCTAACATCACTCGAATTAATGGGAATATACGAGAAGTAGAGTTCGAAACTTCTTTTGAAAAAAATGTTACCGGCGACGCTATACTTTATAAATAAGTAGCTTTCCACCAAGTTGCGGTATCTTTCGCCAGCAAACCTCTAATGTCATCTGTTAAGTGAGAAAAATTTAGTTATATTTCTGCATGATCAAATTGAGACGGTAGTTGCGTGATCAACGATGGGAAATATTGAAAACCCAGTCGCCGAAAATTGCTAGCAAAATTCGGTACAAATAAGGCGCTGCCTGAGAACAGTTTGAGCAAATTCACGTAAATTTAATTGGTAAACAACCCAATTTACGTAATTAGGTGCAGGGCGGACTTAAAGTGCCGTAGCTCCTTGTAACTGTCAGAGCTCCTGCACACAACGCGAGGTCCTTCGAGTAAGGGTTGATAGCTGCCTTAAACTTGTGCATTTTATACTTAAACGGAAACCGAAAACCGGATAACGAATTCCTCTTCCTGGATGTTCGATACATGAATTCGTGATTTGTACCTCAGTTCGAGGCTTCGGCAGCCTATCCCTACCGTAAACCTATGCAAATTCAGGTATTTTCTCCTTTAATTCTGCAGAACATTTACTAAACAAAATTCGTTATACAATTTTGACATGGAATTCAAAGGCCCGTCGCTCCCATAATTGGTTCTATGAAAATCAATTTACAATAGAGTGCGAGTACGAAGATTTTTAATAGGAGCACACAACTTTAGGTTCATTAGCAAGAACGCACTCAAGATATTACCGTTAAGTAAATCGGAAATAAAAACAATTCCAGCATGCTGGCGACGAACCTCAAATGGCTCCATTTGCAAAGATTTACAGTTTTCTAGATATGAGGGTAGATTCCTAATATTTCTCACCAATGTTATAGACGGTGAAACCCACCAGTTTTATATGCATCCAAAATGAGAAAAGATTTTTGTATTGATTCAATTTTACCTTTGTGGTCATTATAACATGGAGACCATACGAATAATGCATATTCGAGCTGTGATTGATACTACTAGACAAAAACTCTAGAATCATTAAACTCTTTCATACCACGTTTCAGGAATCCTAACATAGAGTTGGCTTTGGCACAAATCATGTCAAAACCTTGTGCAAAATTGTGGCCAAACTTGTTCTTTGAAGTCTAAGCTCCTAAGCACGGCGTCAAATTGAGGTTGATGGATTGTTTTGAACACTTTCTTGATCAGCAGTAATGTTTTCAGCCGACCTTGCAGTACGTTTTGGCTCATCACCTACAGACCCTCTTTCTTCGAAATCATTCACTACACGATAAATAGCTCGTTTTGTTGACACGTTGTCTCCCAAAAATTTCACGTAACTTTCTCATCGTCACAGTAATCGATGATTGATTTTGATAAAATGTTTTAACGATTAAAAGACGAATATTTTTATCGAATCGTGTTTATCGAATATTTTTCCATAATAAATTTGCCACGTGTCTATTTCACGACTGCCAAATATGAACTGTCAAGGCTAACGTTTAACAAAATGGCGGCAAAACAAAGTAGTATACCTTCCCGGCGGACACCCTGTATATATATTCAAAATAATATTTATCATTGATTTAATAGTTTCGCCATAAATAAAACATTGATTAAACTGTAAAATTAGGAAGAAGCAAAGTGTAGCTTCAACCTAGGTCTTAAGGTTTTCTCGCTAGAAGTAAAATCGAACAGGTGATTTATCTGATAAAACATCATGATATTCATACGGTTCATTAGAACCATAGATGGTTATATGTATATCAACGTGCAAGAAGTCATTTCTTTTAAGGTGCTTTAATTTGTAAATTTTCCAGTATTGGTGGTGCGTCAATGCGACTTAATGTTACCAACAAACGCATCCTTAAAAGATCACGTCTTTTTCCAGAGTTGCTAGTATGTTGTTAGTTTTACAGCTGTCCAGATATGGTGGTAACGCTGCAGGTTTTCATGGTATGGTAATTCGTGATCATACTCCCAGCCACCTTTCCAAGTTAGGCAAATACCCTCTAGTTTATTGACGTTTGTATACAAAAACGAACACCAAACGGTAATAGCATATTACAACTGCCACAGCATGAATGCGAAATACAGAATCTTGATTGTATCCAGGTCATAAATTTTTCCCGTCCCCTACATAGAAGTAGATCTAGCAACACATTGTTTGACATGGTTGTTATTGCTCATATTTTCTATGAAAGTAACACCGAGGTCTTTGATCTCAGACACTTAATTTAATGGTATATTGTTTACTTCGTAATGTTTTAAAACTGGATTTAATTTCCGGTGGAATGATAAAGTCTTACACTTATTGATATTCAGACTAAGAAAATTTGGCACACCATTTCGCTATAATGTCCTCTTGAAGTTTCTCGGCATCACTTAAGTTCTCGACAGTTGTATATTTGTATATTTTGAGGATAGTGTATATTTTGTCAGAAATATTAAAATTTTTGAATGTAGAATAAATGCAGTGATTGCGTCGTTGAAAATAGAAAAATCCAAGGCCCAACATGGGAACCTTGTAGAAAACCCAATGTAGCTTGATTTGAGTGTGGCCTTGAGATGTTCCTTAAATTGAGTTTCCAATATCGATGTATTGGATGTGATTGCTATTGTAAGATTTAAACCAAGCCACAAAGTTGTTTGAGAACCCAAATTAGTATAACCGTTTTAGTGCCTTACAATGGCTAATAGAGTCAAACGCCTAATTCTACGATTGCTCTGCTGGTGAATTCAATAAGGTTTGTAGATTTTGATCTACAAAAATTAAGTCAAGTGTTTTATCTAAGCCATTTTGTATGTGGCAAATTTGGTTTAGGTTTGAGTCGTAGATAGTTAATTTACCAATTAGCATTTGATATCTGCGTCATTCGTGGCCGTACTGTATTTAGTCTTACTGTATACTGTTTTGACACTACATGTCTATTTAGTTATTACATAAATATTAGCATATTGAACAGGCATACCATACTGTTGATTATGCTGCGGAATCTATTTAGCGTCATTTAAATTGAAAAAAAAACTTTCATTTACATACTCTCAAGTGCAGACGGAATGTGTGGCACTTACGATGTTAAATGTCATGTAAACATTTTTTTGCTGTGAACGCGGTACAAAAGAATTCTTTGGCTGTCAATAAAAACGATATTTAGATTTTAATTAAATTTGATATTTTCGGTAAAACTTAAAACGATTATTTTTATAATTAAATTGTGCAATAAGAAAATTAAACGAAGTAATTAATACAATTTCTTAAATGTAATTAAATTTAATTAATGTCAATATGATTAAATTGTGTGTTTAGTTGGTTAAATTGATTAAATTGATTGTTCCAGTAATGGGTGCCAAATCGGGTTGGTTGATGATCGAGGTTGAATACCATTAGAAGAAACGCTCCTTCTTTATATTTACGCAATTAAGTCATTTTATGTGTTTTACAAAAAGGGTTCGGAGCGTTTTTATTTTGCATTATTATTTGGGCCACAGTTAATTTTGAAGCTGTCATCTTTTGACAATTGCCAAATAAAAACTCCGCTATTACTAAAAATGGTACGATACACGCTTAAACAGCGCATTGAAATTGATAAAATTCACTTTAAAAATGTTGAAAATTATGATGGTCGTGAAGCATTTTTTTGATTGGCAATAGTGCAACTGGTGGAAACATTTGAAATGTTGGAACAATATAGTGATGTGAAGAATCGAAGCCGTGTGTGTCGCTTAAGAACACCTGTGAATATTGGTGCTGTACCGTAGTGATGAAGAAAATTCAAATTTGTCGATTCCCCAAACGACACCGTATTTTGCATAAAAACATATTATTTCAAAGCTTTTAAAGTTCAGTTAACACAAGAACGGTCGACCACCATAAACGTCATATCTTCGCTGATTGGGTACTTCAAATGCATCTAAATGATCCGGGTTTGTATCAAAAAATTCTCTTCAGTGATGAGGCCCATTTTCACCAAGGTGGCTTCGTTAATAAGCAGGACTGTCGCATTTGGGTCTTAGAAAACCCAAAAATAATAGTTGAAAAGTCTGTCCATCCTCAACGTATTCCATTTTGGTGTGGTTTTTAAACGGGTGGTTGACCACCCAGGTGACGCAGTGGTTAAAGCTGCGGCAGTTGGAGCGGGAGGTACCGGGTTCGAATCTCGATTCGGGGCAAGATGCAAATGGATTTTTCACCTTCGATCGTTTGGGCGGTGCGATCGGTGGTGTAAAAATGAACATATATGTGGAACCCCTGTCGTGTTTAGAATCCATGGGCCGACCAATCTTCCATGTCAGTACTATAGGCTGACATGAAGCTATGCAATGCGCAGGTGGTTCTACGAAAACTCGGACCTATAGCCGTACAAAGAGTGGTATCACAACGGACCATCGCCAGTCTAAGTGTGCGAAAACAGCCACAACAACCTAACCTAAGCGGGAGGTGTGATTGGACCTGGCTTTTTCGAAAATGAGGCTGGTACAACTGTTACGGTGAAAGTATTCCGCTACCAAACTAAGATTAATGATTTTTTATATTTATACGATTTTTTATATAATTGGAAGATAGTGATGTGGACGACAATTTTTTTCCTGTCCGTGTTATTTTCCTGACCGTGTTATTTCTCGAAGAGGTGATCACAATTGGCCAACGAGATCTTGTGATTTAACACCTCTAGACTTTTTTCTTTGAGGTCATATGACAGATACGGTATATAAGTTACGGCCAATGTTCCACAATCGATTCAAGATTTTAAAGATGGAATTCATGAAGTTATCGAGGACATACGAAAGAAGCTCACTCCGAACCAATGTTCTGCTATAAAAAAAAGAATTCTCGGTCATATGATTCGAAAGCTGTTCGAATCTTTTATTTTGAGAAGGTGGTAGTAAAAATAGAACAGCACAGATTTTTTTACAGTTGTTGCGTGTGGCCTTATATTCTTCAAACGAAATTTCGTTGCCTTTATATTTCTTGTGAGCAGAATTATTTTATCTGGCTGCTTTGGTGGCTTCTTTTGAAAAGATTTTAAAATTAGGATTGGGATTGGAAAAGGTTAATGGGATATATTTATTCATTCCATGTAGAACGGTTTCGGTGAAACTAGAAACCGGCGTCGTCAATTTGATTGTTATAAAAACAATGGCTCTCCCACGTGAAATGTTGAAAAAATGACCGTAACCGTAATTAATCAAACAATACATTAATAACACATATGGTATGTATGCTTGTACATCTCAGGTATCTTCAACAGCAAAGAAACCAAAGCACTCCACGCAGCCTCTATCGATGGGCCCCCTCCTTTCACAACCCATAACCATCCATCTCGAGAGATGATACACATCGCCAGACGGTATCCTCAAATACAACATGATCATCCATTAAATTGTCGGTGCCTCTTTAAGCGAACAACTCAGCAGTCACACTCGTTCAACATGAGCAAAACAGTACGATCCAATTAGATAAATAACGAAACCTGTCATTCTTCTAAAAAAACGTCTACGTCTGACCCACTGCTGTTTTGCAGTTAGTTTTTCGAGTGGAAAGCGATTAGTGAATAGTTAATACGCAAACCGAAGCTATGATCAATCCGAGTCCAGTGTTAGCGTTAAACAGATCGGTTGAAATCTGATAAAAATGTATAGAGATACATCAAAGCAACTTTTCAATTACGTATATGGTCTTAACTGACAACTGTCGCCGGTTGTAGCTTAATGGTTAAGAGTGTTTTTCATCACCCTGCAGTCTAGAGTTTGATTATCAATCGTTGACCAAAAATTAACATGCACCGGATGACATAAAATTGCGATTGTGTGAAATGGTTCATGAGGTCTCAGTTGAGACACAGTAAAGGCTGTTTACGGCCCTCTAAGCAATATATTATTATATGGTCATACTAGTAATTTTATGAGTGCGAACCTGATTAAATCAAAATAGTTTTCATAATCAGTATTTCTCGATCAGAGAGATTAAGAACTTATAAAATCCTATTACGAGAGTCTAGAATACAATAATCTTCACACTTTTATAATCGTATAAAACATTTTTTCTTCCAATTTTATAATTTCAGTATGTGAATAAAAAGGCATGACGTAGGAGCATGATATTTGGCCTAAGCATATAAACCAAAGCCCTGTGGTTGGGGGCAAACATGTTTCGCAAATATTTCGAACGAAACATGAGATCCATAGAATACCACCTCAGTATCCAGAGCTTGTCGTAGGAGGCGACTAAATCTGGTTGGATCGCTGGGCTGACGACCCACATCCGTAAAAACCAATAACAGTTAAAAATGTCAACAAAACCAAAAAACTCGGATACCGCCTAAATCACAATGACCCCCCGCTTAAGTACCCGGATACGAGAATGAGGATCAGCACGTGGAACGTGCAGTCACTAAGAAAACCTGGCGCGTTGGACGGCCTTATCACATGCATGAATGAGTATCGGCTGGAACTCGTAGCGCTCCAAGAAACTCGATGGCCTAAAAGTGGAGTCCATGTGTCCCAAGGCTACACAGTGGAGATGACCTCGGAAATCTTGGAGTTGGTTTTCTCATTGGGTCACAGGTAAAAACGGCTGTGTTAGACTTCCAAGCAGTCGATAATCGAATGTGTAAGCTTCGCTTGCACATGAGATTAGCCAACCTGTCAATTGTCTGTATACATGCGCCCACTGATGTAAGCCAATCTCAGGATAAAGACTCATTTTACAATAATCTGGATAATCTGATGGGTTCTATACTGGAGCACGATGTCAAATTGGTGATTGGTGACTTTAATGCTAGAGCTGGCAGAAATCAGACCGACTTATGTAACAATATAGGTCCGTACTCCCGACACGAAACTGCGACCGAGAATGGGGAAAGAATGATGTACTTTGCGATCGCTCATGATCTCAAAGTAGCAAGTACATTCTTTCCTCATAAAAACATCCACTTAGAAACATGGACACACCCACGTAAAACATCCCGAAGCCAAATTGACCATGTGTTGATTTCAAAAGGGCGGGCTCGGGTTGTCCAAGATGTGAGATCATATCGGTCGTCAACAAAATTCGTAGGCAGTGACCATTTTATGGTTGCTGCAAAGCTACGATGGAAATTTTCGTACAAGTCAGGGAGGACAGGAGAATATACAACGCGATTCTCCTGTGAAGGTCTGATAAACGAAGAAACGCAACGAAAATATCAAGATCTTGTCAGCAATAGCATTATGCAATCCAATTACCAATCTGATGATGTGAACAGTGTCTGGAAAGTATTGAATACCTTGGTTGTCGATGCTGCCCAGCACACTCTCGGTATAGTGAAAAGTAAGCCCAAAAATTATTGGTTTGATGAGGAGTGTCGTCTTGCTATTGAGCAACGAAATATAGCCTTTAATGAAGCGCAGACTCGGTTTACAATCGCAAGGAAAAACAAAGCAGTTCTTGATAGGAGGACAGCTAAAAGAATTTGTAGACTGAAGAAGCGAGAATGATGGAAGGCTAAGGTCTTAAGAGTACAACAACTCAGCAATGAGCACAATTCGCGTGGTTTCTTTAAAGGAATCACCGAATTGCACCATACCTTAAGATCTCGGTCAACTGCCATTCGGGACCAGGATGGAAACCTCTATGTTAACATTGATGCGGTACTCGATACATGGCGTGAACATTTTTCTGATTTACTTAATGTTCCACATGTATCACAAGCTGTATTTGAATACCCTCAAATACAGACCGCGGAGATGTTCATTGAGGATCCATCCTATGAGGATTTCACAATGGCCATGCAGAGATTAAAGAAAAATCGTTCACCAGGGGTTGATTACATTAATTCAGAGCTCTTGATATTCGGAGGGCTAACTTTGTGGAACTGTCTTTTCGACCTTATTCGATTGGTATGGCGAAATGAAGTTATGTCTGACGAATGGAAAGTGGCCGCGTTATGCCCAATATTCAAAACGGGTGATCGCATGAAATGCGAGAATTATCGCGGTATAGCTCTCCTTTGCACAGCATATAAGTTACTGTCTTACATAATCTTGGGAAGAATTACTCCTTTAGCGGAGGAAATTGTCGGTGACTACCAAGGAGGATTCCGTCCAAATCGGTCAGTCACTGATCAAGTTTTTTCACTGCGGATGATTCTTTCCAAGTACTACGAAACATCTCGCGATGTACACCAGGTGTTCCTAGATTTCAAGCAAGCCTATGACTCGATCAATCGAGAGAGACTATGGTATGCGCTTGAATATTTAGGAATACCGAAAAAATTTGTACATCTCTGTAAAATGACAGTAACGCAGTCACAATGCTGTATCAAAGTTGAGAACATGCTATCGAGAACTTTTGCAATTACTTCTGGTGTTCGACAAGGAGATGCGCTGTCCCGATACTTTTTAATCTCATGTTGGAATACATCCTTCGTAAAAGTGCAACACCTCAGGACAACATCTTATTCCGACAATCCAATCAACTTCTTGCGTATGCAGATGATATCTGTGTGATTGGATTAAATGGCAACGGAGTGAAAGAGATACTTGATCCACTGAAACAGTTTTCAGCTTCCGTTGGTCTCAAAATCAATGAGTCCAAAACCAAATATCTGATATCTGGTTTTCGAGACCAAGACCCAAGTGATTTCAGTAGTGGTAACCACACGTTTGAAGGAGTGATGAGATTCAAGTATCTTGGATCTCTCATTACTCACGATAATAGTGTGGGAGAGGATATCAAGGTTCGCCTTGCCGCTGGCAATCGGGCTTTGTATCCTCTACGTCCACTGCTGAAATCAAAATATCTTGCAAATACGGATAAGCTGAAGCTGTACAGAGTGTTGATCAGACCCGTTGTCATGTATGGATGTGAGAGTTGGACCTTGACGGATGAGTACGAAAGATGGCTTCTAACATTCGAGAGAAGAATCATGCGTGTGATATATGGCCCAAAACGCCACGTTGATGGCACATACCGAGTTCTATTCAATCACGAGATCAAGAATTTAATGCAAATTCCTGATATCGTGCATGGAATCAAAGGACAGCGAATACGCTGGCTCGGTCACGTTCTGCGTGCTGATCCGAAACGAATGATACAGCGATCTTTGAAGGGAGAACCGCCTTTCGGTAGGCGAAGAGGTCGCTGTCGGCGACGATGGCTCCACGGCGTAGAGAGCGATCTGGCATCTTCCAACTGCTTACAACAGTATGAAGAGCTGGCTCGTGATCGAAACTGTTGGAACCAGATTGTTGACACGGTACGGGCCAACAATGGCCTGTAAAAACCGGAAAAAAAAAAAAAAAAAAAAAAAAAACCAAAAGTGTGTTCAAATATAGAAGAAACTGAATGAAGAATAAGAGATTATTTCAGTATTTTGAGTTTGAATTTTACTACAAAGTATATAATTAGAAACCAATTTATTCCTGGGAATCCCCATCAAATAAACATAAGCGTTGTTGCCAAATCCAGAACTAAATTATTTTCAAATTTTATTCTTTAAAGTACGATTTAGACTTAAATGTTTAAAGACCATTAATAACCATTGACAGAGGAGGAATTCTGTAAAGAAAATTTCAAAGTCGCAGTCGCCTAGTGAAAAGGATATTTCGAAACTAATTCGGTTCTACAAATTATATATTTTTCAATCATACTGTAACGAATATGTCTACATCAATAGAAGTAATGATACTCGATTTCAACTTGAATACTAGTTACGAGATGAGGAAAGAGATGACACTATATAAATAAAAGATCAAGAGTCCATCTGCTTTGTTTATAAGAGTGATAAACCGCCGTATAGGGCAAATAGATCTTAATCAGGGAAGTGGTTAAAGAGTAGTGTGGAATAGTATAATAACCCCCAATAGTGGCAATCGGCTAATCTTTAACAATTTATCGTGTGAAATTAATAAAATAATAAGTTTAATTAAATTCTAGTCGTTTTAATTTTGATCAGCGTCAATAATCCGGATACGAACCGTAAAGACTCGTTACATGATTTATTTCATCTAGGTCTAGGTCTAGCAGCTAAAACATTACTCATAAATAAAATTATATACCCGCTAGTGAACCGCTAGTACTTCATTGTGTGCCTTTGCTAAATTTACTATGGTTTATTTAGCAAAGATAAGAACCGCATCATCATGCTCTCTCATCCATGTTTAAACGCATTACAGAAGTCTGGTCATTCTTTTTGGTTCGAAAAAAATATGGGCAACTTTCATGGAAAATCCAACATTTACGCTCTCCTGGACATTGGTAGACCTGGTCATATTCTGCACTCGTGGGTGATTAAAACGGATCCCCATTGCTCAATGTTCGAATTTTTGCACGCCCGAACAAATATATATATATATATATATATATATATATATATATATATATATATATATATATATATATATATATATAGTCACTCTTTGCGTTGGCGTGCTCTGTAAAATTTGAGCCTCCAGCGGACTGTTTTGTTGAAGGAAGCGTTTTTTACTGTTCCTTATAAAATACGTTTATCTCGAACTTACCTTAACTCCTGCTGCACATTAGAGATGGTGAAATGGCAATTTCCCAGTGAAGTTAAAGCGATAAATCGATCATTCCTCTCAGATGAGCACCGATACCGGGTGGCATGTCTCTTAATATTGAAAGTAAGCTGAAACCTTCTAGATACTCCTGATACATTAGATTTGCTCATATTAATTTGTCGAGCGACTTCTCGTTAATTTAATTCTTTTTGCGATAAAGCAACACTTGTACTTTTTGTGATGTAATATCCATGATTTTGAGGGAACAACGAATGACAATGGTAGTGATTGTTTCAGATCAACGTCTGTAAGTGACTGATGACAAATATCGGCCAAAGTGGTATTATAAATGAGATTGCAGCACACCAATTGTTTTCAGTGATACATCACAACTTGCAACGATTGCTTTAATTTAAAAAGTAGTGTATACCATTTTATGATAAAGGTGGCATTGAAAGTAACAAAGTACTAAGCTGTCAAAATGGGTTAAACCATATTAAAACAAGTATGTCTTTTTAAAGTCGCGTATCTTGGAATCCATTAAGTTGCTAGGACTTAGTATTCTAATGGCATCACAGTTGGGCGTGTAAATTACACGATGTAACTTTCACGACTTTTTAACATGTAAAAAAAGTATAATTACATATATAAAGGTAAAATTTTACATAAGGTTAAATTTTTTTCGACTATATACTGAATGTCACAATAATTTAGTTTAGATTAGAATTATAAACAGATTTATTCCGTTAAAAATCTCCTTTATTGGTGTAGGTAAAGGCAATTCCAACTAATTACGTGGACGAGAAAACAAATTGAGTTTACAAATTTATTTATCTTTATTAATGACCAAACTGAACGTGTGTAAATTTCTGACATTTTAAAACAGGTGACACTATGCGAATGGTGTTTTACTTGCAATTTACCTGTAAAATCCCATCTGTGATCGAAGATGACCATGTCTAGTTGCACACAGTCAGTAAATGTTAGTACAGAGTAAATTATAGGTAGAGTGTTTATCACTCTCGTCACTAATGTTAAAGAAGTTCTAAGTAAGAAGTACTAACTAATGACTTTGACGAGTTGTAAAGCTCTGAAAAGAAGACAGTCTAGATTATTGTAGAGTTTTTCGTCTACATCGTGATAAGTATAACCAAATTTTTTATGGTTTTATAAAAACTGTCCGTAATAGTTTTCTATTATATTACTTTCAGTTTTCTTTCCTGCTATCTTCAATGCCCTACATTTTGTAGGTGGCTCATTTCCACTCAGTCTCAAATTGTTCATGTCTGTATGGCACAAATTGAACCAGGAAACTATTTGATTCCTGGGTTTGAAATCAATGAGATTGTAAACCTGCATGTGGAATCCGTCAACTTCAAAGCATCCATCAGTATATTTATACCTGTTCGGCCGTTGATAGGGTCTGTAAAAATTTGGAAGGTTATCTTCAGTGAATCGAATTTAATAATCTCTACTTCAACACATATACCTCCTTAAGTTCAACCTAGCTGTTTCTTTAGTTCACAAGACTTTTATTGTTCCTCATGGTTTTATGGCACCTAATTACTTCATAGACATTTGATATGCCAGTATGTCACTTGCCTTATAGTTGTTGCTGTTGTGACGAGACGGTTTCTCTATTTGATTTTTGCTCTTGTTTGGAAAGAATGTCAATTTCGTTATCTCTCACAACATCACAATGGTGTATATGCCTGTCATCTGTGTGTTGTCTTCCTTTTTTTATACTTAATTTACATTTTATGTAATTTACGCTGATTTTTACACAATATACATAAAAATGTAAACACATTTTTTACATGTTAAATCCGAACATTCTATCGCTGCAATATTTATATCGTTATATCGCCGATATATCGTTATATCGCTGCAATGTTTACTACAAATAATCAGGCAGAACGTGTCATATACGCTTTGATTTCGCACACTTTTGATTTCATGCACGCCACCAGGAATTTGCTTAAATCCGATCCATCATTTTATAGATCACATATATGTACACGCAACCGTTGCGGAGAATGTTTTCTATAAACATCAAACAAGCGTCAAACTTAAAAAGGTTGGAACTATAAAGTACAGAAACAGTTCTTCAAACCTAAACATTTCGAGACCCGAAACATTTCCTTTCTTTGGTTAAGGACATTGACGAGGGTACAACTTCCCAAGAAGAGAAAATTGCACTAGAGGCCCTTTTTGAACAAGTAAAAGTGCGTTGCATTGTTAAATCACTAACAAACTCCTACCGAGGACGTAACCAGTTGAAAAACTGGTCGAAGTGATGACTGGTGTTTTAGATGGTATGGCATCAAACATCGAGTTGTAAATTACTGTAAAAGCATAACTGACAGATGAAATTTTAAATGCCCAGTAGTACAGGGCTATAAATGCCCAGTAGTACACTAATGCTCAGTAGTATACTACATAATAAATTTTAAATTTAATTAAAAAGATTTTAATTTTATTGAGAAAATCGCCGGGAAGTTGAAACGAAGTTCCAATTGTGTGTGAGTAACACTCATGCCAAAATCTCGATAAGAGAACATGGGTGTCGGATATTGAACCGGGTGCTGTATGGGTTTGTGTTAACCATTCGTAGGGAAATTGTTAGTACCAATGTTCCCAGCTATATCAGAGCAAAGGTCAAAGAAATTCACGAGTGTTTCGATTTAGGAGTTTAAAACCTTTCTTAATCAACTAATGAAAGGCGCACATACCCGCAACCCACTTTCGGAAATTACGTTTATACGCTGTTCACTTATATACATACAGTAACCGCACCCACTTGCTAGAAAGAAGGTTGCAAAAAACCCAAGGTAAATACAACAAAAAATAAATTGGTAGTCAAACGCGTTTTCCAAATAAATGGGAGAAGGTGGCAATATTATTGAAACAAGATAAGGTGAGCCTCTCACCGTCAAATATATTTGTTCGATACAGGGATTTATTCGAAAAATCATGGTATGAATTATATGCGGCCAATTACAGGAGGAGCAGAACACCAATATGGTTTCAAAAAGGCCAATTCGACGGTAAATGCGATTATATGTGTGGTATAGATTAGATACGTTGCAAGAGGTGATATCTTATTCAAGATGATTGTGTGGCAGTAAGAAATACTTTTTTTCAAATCTTCCCTTTATTTAACAGTTAAAAATATGTATATATAATTATGCTATGGGCCAAAGCAGTAGAGCAGTATGCTCCGTAGAGTCTCGCTGTTTGTTATTATTTATTTTTAAAACAATCTTTATAATAATTCGGGTGATGGCCAAAAAAGTTAAAAAATGTCAAAACACTTTCTATCAGAATAATTCCATGGGTGATGATGGGGTGGTTTTGGGCTGCTCGCTTCACTGTCCGCGAAGTATGTGGCGATTCGTTGAGACACCAATATTTGCCTTTGTTTGAAAATCTATTCTATATTAGAAAAATTATATCGGTTATGTTGGTGATACTCATCTGGGCTTCCGAATTTATCAGCCTTAAATCCATTTTCGTTCTGTCTGCGTTCCAGATGGTATATCAACGAGTATCTTGTCTGCGGCTCTTTTATATATCCCACTTTATTCAGGTATGTGAACGTCTCCGGTCCGGGGTTGTTCTCTCGTTTACAGATCACTTTGTGATGCGATCCTCGGTAAAGTAAGGGGCGAATATTAACGAGTTTTCCGTGTTTTCCGACAATCGTCTAATATCGTTCTGGACCAAATCCAGTAAACGCAGGTCAATTTTATTTTCTCCAAACTTTTTATATTGCTGCTAGTTTGAGATATAGTGTCTGTAATTTGAAATGGCTGAGCGGAATGCTTCGTGGCAGTATCGGAGGCATTTCCTTTTAAATACTTGCAATTTCTCCATGGTATTTGGTCCAATTTTTCACCATAAAGGACAACCATATGTCAATATTGGTCAGATAATAAAGATTTGTAGCATATTTGCTTCACTTTAATGGTGATTTCCGGTGTGCAGAACATTCTTTTGTTTGTGTATAAGATTTTTTTTACATTGGAAATTGCTTCGTTGATATTTAACATATGGCATTTGGTCACATGTCGTACCAGCTATTTGGATTTGGAATTTCAGTAAGAAATACTGTGTCAGTATTAACACTAAACGTGAAGAATGGCGTCAATACGGCTAATTATAATTTTTTATTTAATACAGTAAGCCGCATGGAAGTAGCTAAATGTGTCCTGGAGTTAGCCGAACAAGTAGTCCTATTCATTGGCAGCAACTTTCGAGTGCATAACGTTAAACGTTAGTCGTCGATCCGATCGGCGATGAGTACTTAACAGTAATGATTGATGATATATATGATTGAACGATTGACTATCATATGACACACATCCCAACACTTGATGGCGCGCTATTGTCGAATGACGGACTCAGTAAATATACTGCTTTTTATGCAGTCCATATTTATCCATTTATTATAATAACGCGAACCAATAAATAATAAATAAATACATCTCGAGAACATCTTCAAGATACAACAATATCAAACAACAATATAAAATCAAAACTTACGTAGAATGAAATTGAAAGTTGTTCGATACATTTGGTTTTCAACTTTTTTGTATTCCATTACGTCAGCACGACTTAATAATATCATCAGTTTATTATAGCCAAAGATGTGACACACAACCATATTAAGAACACATTCCATCGTCGCAAGTCAATATGATACGAGTATGTTGCACAAATCAAGTTGAAGATTATCATATAATTAGCCACGTCCCGAATTTCAAGTATTCACTTTAAGTACAATTCGACGAATATCAAGAAGCTTTCAGTTTTCGCTTTTCAAAACACTTACGCGTTCTGCTTCAATTTCGCTGTTACGCGAGACTTGTGTAATCTCCAAATTAAACAATTACATACAGTTTATACAAATTGTGAAACCGATCGTTTTGTCGAATATCTAGTTAAGTGCTGATCAAATAAACAAATTAGCTATAAATGTGTATACAGATCAAGTAAGAATGAGATTTTAAGAAATGTTTTGATTACGAATTCTTGAGATGTTTGAATAAAGAATTTGTTTTTGTATAAGAACGGGTTAATAAGAAATTTGTCTTATTAAAAGGTGATTTTAAATTTATAAGTATGGTAACATCATATAATGAGGTGTATACACTTATTTGTAGTGTGCAGTCACACTTTATGATCACATCATATATTTGACTAATCTTATGCTCATGCTGGAAAGCAATGCGGCGCGTTAAAACAATTATTTGTTGTTTTTTTTTGGTTTGGATAACAAATCCCACTGTCAGATTCACCTTGATATCGGTCATTGAGATTTTATTAAAATTGATCGTTAATTAAATTTATTTATTTTCACCAATAAATTACTATATGCCAATAAGTTCGTGTCGAATATAAATTGTTTGTTGATCGTACCGTTCCCATAAATCTAATATTTAATATCAGTTTGAGGTTATGTATATACGCAAATTCGATCATAATATTTGCAAACAAACACCATTTTTTCACTATTGACAAGGTGGACTAATCGTTTAATTGCCGAAATGGATCGTAAATATGCGAGAACATTTTCCCGCTCAAACAACGTTTCCCGCTCAAAAGTCGTTTACATTAATTAAAACATTTCTGGAAATTTATCACCTGATGATCAATTATTTGGTAATTAATAGAAACGAAATAGTTTCTTAGAAATGTTTTTGTCGATCTTCTGCGGTCGCATTCGTGACTGATACATTAAAGTGAGTAAAACCAAAAACTATGTTGTAATACAATTTCACCATGAATATGAATTTTATAATGCTCTTGGACACTAAAACTAGTTTTATTGCATAGATTATAGTTGGTGATGGATGGATGATGGTTATAATGTAATAACTATCATTATATACCTTCATATGTTTA
The DNA here is from genome assembly GCA_963932295.1 of Tipula lateralis. NCBI lineage: Eukaryota > Metazoa > Arthropoda > Insecta > Diptera > Tipulidae > Tipula > Tipula lateralis. The sequence continues at coordinate 112,362,518 of OZ010738.1, forward strand.
TGACTGAAGTGTTTCACTTATGTAACCGAAAAGCTATCAAATTTGTGCAAATTAAGGTTATACAACAGAAAGGGTTGGTTCAATGACAACTATGTGAAAGGTGTTTATGTGCTGTTTAACAGGTATATTGAAGATAAGAGTGACTCAACTTTTTTGTTAGTAGCTTTCAAATTCTCTAGATACTGCTTTAACTTGAGCGGAATTTTCATCATTTGTTGCGTGATGTGATTGAACACATTTACCACCACTTTTTGAAGTACAGAATACATGGACTGTCTCATCAGTATTAAATAATATTAATAACCAACAATATTTATTGGCCCTGTTGTAAAAAATTGGAAAGATCCCTTATTGTTCTCTACGGCGTGGAGCCATCGTCACCGACAGCGACCCCTTCACCTATCGAAAGATATTTTGATTTCAGAAGTGGACTTATAGGAAATAAAGTCCGATTACCAGCGGTAAGGCGAACTTTGATATCCTCTCCCACACTATTATCGTGAGTAATGAGAGATCCAAGATACTTGAATCTCATCACTCACTCGAAATCAGTTGCGTCTTGGTCTTTTAAACCAGAGATCAGATATTTGGTTTTGAGCTCGTTAATTTTGAGAACAACGGAAGCTGAACACTGTTTCAGTGGATCAAGTATCTCTTTCACTCCGTTGCCATTTAATCCAACCACACAGATATGAACAAGTAATTATAAAAGTTTTCGATAGCCTTTTTTCAACTTTTACACAACATTGTGACTGCATTACTGTCATTTTTCACAGATGTTCGTATTTGTTTAGTATTACTAAATATTCGACATATGCTGCTGGGCAGCATTGACAACCCAGGTTTTCAATATTCCTCAAACACTCACTGTTCACTTCATCATACTGGTAGTTATATCGCTAAATGCTATTATTGACAAGATCTTGGTATCACAGGAGAATCGCGTTTTATATTCGCCTTTTCTCCTTTATACTTGTACGAAAACTTCCATCGTAGGTTTGTAGTGACCAGATAATGGTCACTGCCTACGAATCTTGTTGATACGATCTCACGTTTTGAACAACACAAACTCACTCTTTTGAAATCAACACATGCTTCATTTGGGTTCGGGATACATCGATGTATCCATGTTTCCAAATGTATGTTTTTATAAGTAAATAATGTACTTGCCACTTTAGATCATGTGCGATCGAAACTAATCGAATTAGTTTAGACTCGGAATGTTTTAAGTTCATATTTTTGTGTTCATATTTCCCAGTGCATGTTTCTATGGAAAATAATGAACTTTCTATTTGGAGATCTTGAGTGATCGTCCAACAATCTAGCATCGTGCTCAGATATGAATTGCCAGAAATAAACATTTCTTGTAAAATGATTTGTATCATTGAGTTGGTTTACATAGGTGGACTTAGTCGATTATTGACTGTTTCTAGGCTGTTTCTTTTAGATAATACGGTTAAACCAATCCACATGTATTTTAATGTTCTCAAATAAAATGGTTTTGGGTTCTGTAAGTTTAATTGGATTCTTATTGAACTTTTTTCAGTTAAACCTCTGAATCCCTTTCACCATTTAGTCACTAGGTCAAACTATTGTAAAATGAGTCATTTTTAGTGATTAAAGAACATCAGTGGGCGCATGCCCACTTTGTATTGAAAACTTAGCTAATCTCATGTACCGCAGCTGACAAATTTCAATATCGACAATAAATTAACTATTTTTACATGGAACCTGAATACATGAACTACATGAATACACTGTGTACCAAGTATAGCCTTGAGACACATGGTTTTCGACTTTTAAGCAATCGAATGGCTTTCATACATGTGATGTGACTGGTAAATATGATACCGCAGTAACTAAGTACACTAGACTATCGACTTGAAGTTATATCTCTCCAAGAAAACTCGATTATGTAGAAGTAGAGACCAAAGCTTCATATTCACAGTAAAGATAACCTGGTTTACTTTATAGATCATATACTTAATAGCTTGTATAGCAAATGTATGAACTGTGCTTGCGCAAAAGTTAAGTCAACTTGTCAAATGCATGAGATAGGCTCACGGAAGTAAGCCAACCTAAATTAAATTAATTTTTCAATGATTTGCATAATCTCACTGAATCTATATACTATCTATATAATGTTTTTGGCATTCTGGCAAAAACATTCCAAGCTATGTGATCAAATGTTTGTTAATGAAGTATTGACGATTTCCAATCCTCCAAATAGTATGTTTGACTGATCTCTGCAAAACATGCCAAGGGTTCAGCGATGAAACACTCACGTGACCCGCTTTTCGAAAAAGAAATTTTTTGAAGTTTGGAAACAAATAGAATTCGCAGAAAGCCAAATCTGAAAAATATGAAAAATGAGGTAAATATTCATGTAGTGTAGTCCGAATCCTTTTGATATGGCAATTGGGGTGAGACGTGATTATCAAAATTATTTTTGTCTATTTATGAACATCAACAGTCACCAAATACTGTAGAAATTCTTTTGGATTGCGCTTAAACATGATTTTGCTAACAGTTCCTCACACGCCTTTCAATAACTAATGGATTGAAAACAATAACCGATATCGCTATCACGTGACATGGTGATGGTAAACAGTTTTCTGTCAGTGAATTAGTCTCGGTTCAATTATTATCTAAGTGATTGGGTTAAATCAAATAATTACATATTTTCAAATTTATATTTGTGTAAATTGAGATGTGATGATACACCGTGTGGTTGGGGACTGTCGATACTATTTATATTGGTAGTCAGTTACAAGAGACGACTTAACGCAAGTTGCATTTTTTTATTGGGTGGCTGCTACCGCACACTTAGACCAGCAACGGTCCGTTGTGATACCACTAATGTACGGCTATACATCCATTTACGTAGAACCATCTGTGCATTGCATAGCTCCAAATCAGACTATAGTACTAACATGGACGATGGAATGGCCCATGGATTCTAAACTCAACAGATGCTCCAGATGTGTTCATTCACACCACCGATCGCACCGCCCAAACGATCGATGGTGAATAATTCCTTTTTGTATCTTGCCCCAATCGGGATTCGAACCCGTTCGCCACCTGGACGTGAATGGCATAAAAGAGACTAGATCTAATGGATTGCGTTCGTTATGTTGCCTAAGTGAATAAATGGTTTGCACACTTGGCGTTATAATGTGGGAATCACATCTCCTAACCCAACCAGATGTAATCTATGGTCCTTTACGTTAAGTTCCTGATCAGATAAACTTTATATCATAGTCGCAAAAACGCGACTAGTATATAAGTTATATCCTAAACGCAAAATTTGCCAAATTTAAGTCGCAGAAAAGCCAAGTGTTTGACTTCGGTTTTTCCGTTTTACCTTATGCACAAAAGTTATCCTTCTTTCAGTACATCTTGCGTTTCGGTGATATATGGGTGTTGGCTGATTATGCCTCGAATCTAATTTGACCGTCGAATAGCCGACCCAGCTAGACGGTTGGAACAAGCACTGAAAATAAAATTTAATGATTTCCTCACGTTAAATGCTATAAAATTCCATGGTGATTTGCCATACATTACTGATAATGAAGGACAAATATGATAATCCAAACTACTATATTATACAATATCAAACATCTGAACTCACCACACAAAACTGTAATGAACATGAGTAAACACAAGCTTTGCGATATATTGTCAGGTAGTTAACGCATTCTTTCTCCTCAAATTAATCAACAAGGTACTGAATCAGCCCACAACACTGTACAGTTGTCTATGATGCTAAGTATCACTATAGGCAAGTTAAAACCAAAAATCAGTTATGAACACAACTTACTCGTATGTTACCGGTGATCTAATATCGTTGATCAGATTCACTGTTGGTCTTCCTGTTTCGAGTTTCGTTTCTCTAACTGTGCTTTATAAAAATGTTTTATGTGAATATCTCACAATCTACCGATGTTTAATTTCGTCCACACACAGCGTCTGGTCTGGTTTGACGCTCCATGTTACATTCTGAGTATTTGTATATGTGGATAGTAATTTCTCTGTTAAACCGAGTGGTTACATTTGCGTCCGATAAGTGAAATATTGTTAAAATTGAATCTACCATCAATTAACATGTCTCGCTTCATTTTTATAACCAAGGCTCATCTTCCTAGAAGCCAGTGAAAAAGATTCTGATACCAGATCAGCCATCATAAAGATGGTATAATCCAAAAAAAAGATTGCTTTGTTTTTGAAAATCAATTTATCACAATTTGCAGCTGTGACTTCACAACTACCTGACGCCGGATTCATTGTATAAAAAACTTAGGGAGAAACTTAGACTATCCTTCTTCGAACAATTAAAGGTTTTGGTTAAAAGATAATATTATTAGTCACACTCTAATCTAAGATCAATCTCACTTACTTTCATTTGTCCTCCTTGAATTGCCCAAACAAATATAAATCTCCTTGCTGAACTTTATGAAATCTACAAAGTGAACGCCCTTTCACATCAGCAAACTGAACGTCTTTGTAATTATCTTATTTTTTAAATAAATGTAATTTCTTAACCTGATAAATTATTATTTTTGTGTATTATTAATATTACGAGTACGACTAAGTCTTATACCCATTTAGTAATTTACATTGTACAATAAAGGGATTTTGATTAGTGGGCGTAATCATATGATTATCTCCAGTTACGTGTAACTCCTCAGATTTTTTGCCACAGTAAGTCTACTGACGTCCAGGTCGCTATGACTTGTCAGTTGCTTGGTTCTTTGCAGTCAAACGTTGTAAATGTGTTGTTGCATTTTGCTTAATTTCATCTGAGACGAGCTTGAACATTAGATATCCATGCGGGTTGTCGTTTCGAATGTACCACGGTTCATTAACAATACATCGCAGGAGTTAATTTTGAACTGTTTGTTTAATTATTATATTGAGCTTCCTGGCACAACCCAGAGTTCTCTACCATATGTCGATACAGGTTTCAGGATTGGTTTGTATAATAAAATTTTGTTGTGGATCGCCAGGTTAGATTGTCTGTCTAAGGCCAATGCATTCTTCTGATTTTTTTTTTATTTAGTTCTTCTCTCTTGTTTTTATGTGTTTTTTCCATTTTAGTATATCATCTACAGTTATACCGAGATATTTAGCAGTGTTTGTATGTGGTACCACTATCGAGATTATTGTTATATGATTCACTTTAAGATTTGTAAAGTTCACTTGGATTGATTTCTTTGTCCAATTACATATCAGGTTAGTAGTAATTGATTTAATTTTTTAACAACTTCCCATTGTCTTTGTACATACTTAGTTGAACTGCTGCATTAACTATAATATTTGCACTAGTAACGCTTTCTACGGTAAAACTTTATTTGGCCTATTATATAAGATCATATCCATCTTATACGCATTTAGATTATTCTGATTTCTTTTTTGACTTCTTTCAATGTTGCAAGTGTAATTTTTATTTTATCCTATTTTTGTATCAAAGTCATATTTTCCTCTTCCGTTTGTTTAGGATAAGGTTGCAATGTTCCTTTAAGGCCATTTACAAACGAATCTGTTTTGGAGGAAACTGAAGTTTAAGGTTCTTATTTGCTTTCCTTAATCAATAATCAGTACTGTTTTGCCCAGTTATCTAGCTATATTCAAAGTATCCGTTTTTTTAGTTGCCTATACATGAGCCTATTTGATAGTCACCTGACTAATTCGTTGGGATGGCAATACAATTTTAATTAGTACTGATGAACCGTAAACGTAGGTTTGCGTTGCCTAATATCCCAGGGTGCGTTTGCTATTGTTCGAAGCATTCGTAACCGCATTCTTTCCAGTTTTATTATGCCGAAAGCACATGTGGAGCCCTACAGCTGAATACCATATATCGAGATAGGCTTTAATATCATTTTATACAGTAAGTCACGATCTCGACTTAAGTTTGAGTGTTTTCCAATTAACCAATTTAGTTTTTATTTATGACTTAAGTCTGACAGGCGGATAGGTGAGTTTACGGAGTGTGAATGTATAGTCTGCCGATATTGTTAGCTTTAATTGTCCATTTTGTTAACCATTTTCAATTTCTTCTTAAGGTTCTTGTAGAATCCTTGTTGATATTGTGGGATTTTGGCGTGTAACTAGGATTTCAGTATTATTCACGTATGTACATACTCGCGCAATTTGATGTTGCTGCTGTATAGATCAAGTACAAAACTGCTTCCAGAACACTGCTTCAAGTACTCCTGCATGGAGATCATATAAATCTGTTGATGCGGTATTATGTTTGACCAAAAATTATCGATTGAGCAAATAATTTTACATAAACTTGTCGGTAACTGTGCTTCAATTATATGTAGAATGCCTTTATGTCATACTTCATCGGAAGCTTGCGTATATATCTAGAAACGCTGCAGAGTTTTTTTTTGTCAAGGGAGTTCCTGATTTCAGATACGACTCTGTAAACTTGTTCCATGGTGCCGTGTTCTTCTCTTAATCCAAATTGATGGTCCGAAACTTTGACATTTTTTCCAGAAGTTTCTGCAAGAGCATTTTTTCGAAGGGCTACGTTTTAAAAGTTCTGAATAGTGACCTAGATACTTTTTATCCATTATAGCGTTGAACATATAAGTAAGTAATTTGATACATTTGTCCGATAGATTCGACAGCATTTTTCTAATTATCAAACCATGTCTGGGTACCATTTTTTATCGATGTTGTCCTTGATCGTTTGTTTGACTTTGATGGGCTTACTTTTAGACTTATCCACAAAATTCATTAGAACTTATTGACTTCCAACTTGCTCGTTAGGTTTAAACACTTCCTAAGGTGTTTCGTAATTATATTTGCGTTTTCTACACCATTCCTTGCCTAAAAAAAAAGTTAAGTTGATGTGGCTGCTATCGCACACTTAGATCAAATTTGATCCGTTGTGACACCACTCTATACGGCTATAGGTCCGAGTCTTTCCGTAGAGCCATCTGCGCATTGCATAGCTCCATGTCAGTCCTATAGTACTGACATGGAAGATGGGTCGACCCATAGGATTCTAAACACGACAGAGGATCCAGATTATGTTTATTTTTCACCACCGATCGCACCGCCCAAACGATCGAAGGTGAAAATCCCATTTTGCATCCTGCCTCGAATCGGATTCGGACCCGGTACCTCCCGCTCCAACTGCCGCAGCTTTAACCACTGCGCCACCTGGGCGGTCATTCCTTGCCTAGCTTCTGTCAAAAAGCGGTATTTTTAGAGGTTGATTTTACTCCACAATACTAGGTCAACAGCATCATCCGACAATGGAGATGAAAGCAAACAGAGTCATAAGGTAGAAAAACAGTTGCTATACAATCGCAACGTCAACTGAACTGCTACATCTATAAATGAGAGTTACACTTATGAGATATTAAAATGCAGGCTCTGATTTTATTCGCAGCATTATAATGAAAGTAACCCTACCATAAAGAGCGGTTGCTCAATTGCAGTCAACCTTCTATACACATAGATTAGCTGAAGTTTGTCATGGACAACCTTGCATTTTTCGTCTATATATTAGAGTTCATCACTCCAATATTCGATAAACTTTACTGAACGAAGAGTAAATTTGAAATTTTTTGAAACTTTTCAAGTGCCTTGCACTGTAAACAACTAATCCTCGCACCGAAATGAGTTAAATCTCATTGAATTGATTTAAATTAGTTAATTAATTTAACATAAATTAAATATTAAAATTTAAACAAGTTTAAGAAAACGTAACAAGCACTAAACCGCCTTAATTCACGAACAACATTATAAATCAGTATCCAAATTCAACAAAACACGTGCTTTACTTAAGTGTTTCATCGTCGAAATGTCCAAATAAATTATAATCTAATGAATCGAGTTTCTCAACTACACAACAGGATTTGGTTTACATACACTAAAAACCTCGAAACTGGATTTATACATTACGCTTAAAATAGATCACAAAATGTCAATCCTTTCTCATATACTTACTTTAGCAGTAAGCGCGACCTATTCAAAATTAGCAAAGTCATTGCGAATTAGAGACACAAAATAAATTAAAATCATATTTCACGCTTGTCTGATAGAACATAAGTTGATCACAATCCGATCAAACTGGAGATTCAGTCCAAACAAACCATATTATATCTTTGAACTTTTACCGGTCGCGTACATAAATCGCCACACTGATATAAGGAAGCGCATTGAACTTCATTTACGTTTCGTTCAATACAAATGAATCATCGTTTTTGTGTAATATTACCGTCATAACTATACAAGACAATTTGAAAGTTTTATGTCGAATTATGTTTTGTTATTAAGTACTTCTTGTATCGCGGCGCATTTAAAGTTCAAACTACCAAAGCCAAACATTTTTAATTTGCATTTTTTTTATATTTTAACGAACATGGCACATTAAAATGAGCATTGGCCAAACTCCTATTATAATGCATAGTTGCGATGAATGTCAACACGATATTGTTGTGCGGAAGACGAATTTCTTTTTATGTAATGATGTACAGACTAGGAAATAAGTTTCTATAACATTGATTATCGTCGTATGACGTAATCGTATATAACTAATCCGTAACGAAATACCGTATACAGTATCTATATAGTATTGTAGCGTTAATATAATTATCACTTATACTGTGTTAGATGTTTAGAACTATATAAGCTATAACCTAATGAAATTAGCATATGGTCTTAAAATTGTATCTACCTAGGTGCAAAAGTTAATAATTAAAATAAATAGTCTGATAACGCGTTTATGGTTAAGCGATCTCTTTGATTAAATTCGTACATTTAGCTAACATTCTACCTGAACTATAACTTTAAAGTGTTGACATCAATAGCACACCGTTAAATGAGAGGAGTTAAAACTTTCCTGACGTTTCTGAAGCAGCAGCATAGCATTTATTCTGGCCTGCAATTATACGTAGAACGTGCAGTCACTTAGAAAGCCTAGCGCGTTGATGGGCCTTATTGAAAGAGTTCACTGGACCTCGTAACTCTCCAACAAACTCGATAGCCTAAAAATGGAGAGCCCATGTGTTTCAAGGCTATACAGTGGATATGACTTCGGAAATCTTGTTAGATTTCTCATTGGGCTACAGGTAAAAAAAGACATCGAATTTGTGAGCTTCGCTTCTTCATGATATTAGCCATTCTGTCAATTGTCTGTTTACTTGCGTCCACTGATGTAACCCAACTCCAAGATAAAGACTCATTTTACAATAATTTAAATAATCTGATGGGCTGTATACCTGTACCTGAGCACGATGTCAGATTGATGACTTTAATTCTAAAATTGGTATAAACCAGACCAACTTATTTAATAATATACGTCCGTATTTCCAAAAACGCAAAAATGCAACCGAAAATGGGAATTAATGATGTACTTTGCCTTTTCTCTTTAAACATCCATTTAGGAATATGGACACATCCACGTAAAAAATCCCGAAGAAAAATAGACCATGTGTTGATTTCAAAAGAGCGGGCTCGGGTTATCGAAGACCTGATAATCGGTGCAGGCTGTGACCATTATCTGGTCACTACAAATCTACGATGGAAATTTTCATTGCAAAATCGTCCACCAGGAGTTGATTGCATTAATTCAGAGTTCTCTTGATATTCGAAGGACTAACTTTGTAGGACTGTCTTTTCGACCTTCAGAAATATCACGGAATAGCTTTCGTGCCCACATCATACAAGTTACCGTCAAACATTATCTTGGGGAGAGTTACTCCTCTGATGGACAAAACTATCGGTGACTACAAAGGAGAATTCCGTCCAAATAGGTCGGTTTCCTTTTTTTGCTACGGATGATTCTTGCCAAATACTATGAAACTCGTGATGTACAAGCAAGCCTATGACTAGATCAATCAAGAGAGACTGTGGTATACGCTTGTATATTTCGAAATACCATAAACATCTGTGTAAAAAGTAACGCAGTCACAATGCTGTGTCAAAGTTTTTTTTGGTGTTCGACAAGATGATGTGCTGTCCCCGATACTTTTTAATCTCATGTTGTAATACATCCTTCGTAGAAGTGAAACACCTCAAGATAATATCTTATTCTGACAATCTAATGAACTTTTTGAATATGCAGATGATATCTGTGTGATTGGATTAAATGACAACGGAGGAATATCGGCTAAGCTAAGTGAATTTCAGCTGAAATATAATGGTCCTCGAAGAAATTCAATGAAACCATTTATCTGTAGACTCAGCGTTGCACATAGTAAAAAATTGTCATTCTATCTACATACAATGTTACTTTCATCGGTCATCGTCCTTTCAGTTATAACTGGAACCGTAAAGGTTTAAACTGCCACTCTTTCACAGTTCATCTATATTCAGCCCCGTTGTGTGATGATTATTTGACACTCAGAGATTTTAACTTTTACTCGTTTGTTGATGAATACGATTGATTTAAAGTCGCTTACCGTGCATCCTACAACTCTGAGTCAAACGTATGTATTTCAGTCTCCATCTGCAGGGTGCTTTATAGGCTTCCGCAGCTGCAATCTACCCTAAAACAGTTGATTACTTATTTGTACATCCCCAGTAGCACTGTTGATTGCTCCTTCTCATCGCTATGATGTGCATGTAAGCTTACAATTCTTAAAAATATTCAGCTTTCTTGAATCGGTTGTTTCAAGGTTTTTATCAGTTTTATGTCGTTAAAATCGGCCGTTGTTAGGTTCAATAAAATTTTAAACGCACATTCAGGATATTCATTCGTTGCGATTGATCGTTTTAACTATCTACTATCCTGTTGATATTTCTACGGTATAACTATAAACCAGCTACAATCTTTTAATATCCTTAAATTCTTGTTTTTTAATCGAACTAGATGTTTTGAACTCATCTGGCATATTCAGGTGAACTCGTCAATGATCTCCTAGATATACACCGTATTCATTTCTAACAACACAAAATAGAATAGCATATGTCTATCGTTTGGTCATTTACTGTCGTTCAACAAAAATCAACAAAAATAACTGGGCCTTTAACAGCAGAAAAAGTATACAACGGATTATATGTTTAGTACAATTCAAAGATTTAATACCGTATATCGCGGATAACAAAATGCTGACTTTATGGTTCTAGATCTATCATTAATCTAAACATTCATGGACGAGCAGAAAATTCTTCGAGTAGGCGGTCGCCTAAAATTTGCCGCAATTTGTTTTAACTATCTCCACCCGGTATTACTGGCAACCAATCATTATTACACCACAACGCTTATTAGTTTTATCCATAGGAAATACCTTCATATTTCACAACAAGGACTTCTAGCTGCTGTCCGGCAAATGTATTGACCAATATGTGGGAAATAACTGACAAAACGAGTGAGTAAAATGTGTGTGATATGTTGTCGAGCGCTACCTCGCCTTCAACAATAAATGATGGCAATCTACCAACTCAAAAAGTTAACCCTGCGCTCCGCCATTCTACAATGTTGAAATTGATTATACGGGTCTCTTTAATCTTCACTATCGAATGCGGTATACTAGAATTGGCCTCAGACCTTACATCTGCTACTTTCATCGGTGTATTTCGAGGTTTCATTGCCACTCGTGGATTGTGCAAAACGGTATTTTCACTAATAACCAAGAATCATTCTGGAATTCTGGATCAGTCTGGAATTTGGAACCACCTGGATCTTCACATTTTGGAGGAGTATATGAATCTGCAGTTAAATCAGCTTAGTACCACCTGCGCCGTACAATGGGGAACGCTTACTAAGCTTATGAGGAACTCCAGACATTGATGAAAGAAGTGGAGTCTGTGTTGAATTCTCGTCCTATCGCTACAATTACAAAGATGATAATTTGAAAATTTTAACGCCAGAACATTTTCTTATTGGACGAGCTGTAACCAGTATACCTGAACCAAACATAATTTATCCTATAAAAACATTAGCTATCTTAAACGTCGGAAGCGTGTAATAACAATTTTGGGCTAGATGGTCAACTAAATATCTTCAACAACTCCAGAATCGATATTATTGGAAGAATGAAACAAAACACATCCCGATAGGAATGGTTATCATCATTAAAGACCAAGAACTACCACCACTTAAATGGAAATTAGGTAAAATTATAGATCATCATTCAGGCTTAAATGGTTTAGTACGAATTAAAACTGAGGCTGGTTTAATAAAGCGTGCTATTGCTAATGTTTATCAATTTCCAGTTGATGTTGAACAACAGAGTGTTCAAGATGGGGGAGAAATAATAATGACCAGTTGATCATCAAGTTGATCAACCAAAAAATGTTTGAAATAAAATTGAATTGTAAAGAAAAAAAACTAATTTATTACGAATATTAATATGCGTGTTGTTCGAGTGAAAAAGAGAACGAGTTACATTCAAACAAGTTATCTGGTACATTCAAATAAGTTATTTACACCGGCCACGAGATGTCACATTATACTGATGGTTAGTGGGCGCGTTTACTATTGTCTCCAACATTGCCGGCCGCCCTTAAGTATTAGAATAGTTTAGTCATTCATGTCGTTGTCTGGGATAGGCAGCAGGCACAGTTTCGTCACTGGTCGTTTGTAGACAGCATTCTTGCATTTGACCGATGCAACTCGAACTCGCCCGTCGGATGCGTCTCGATGATCCTTTCGAGTAACCGTTTCGAGGACGGGATGTTTCCTTACTTGATAATGACTAATTGACCGATATTAAGGTTGTTGTGGACTCTCATCCATTTCGGCCATTGCTGCGGTCGAGGTAGGTATTCTGTCGACCAAATGTTCCAAAAATGATGATACATTTTCTGCATTTGCTGGTAGCGATTGAGACGGTTTGTTCGCACATCGAGTAGGGTTGGTTCTGGTGTCGTGATTGGTGCCTCCCCGATTAAGAAGTGCCTTGAAGTGATGATTGTATAGTCGTCATGATCGTTCGTCATGGGGTACATTGGTCACGAGTTCAGACACGCCTCGATCTGACACAGCAGCGTCGTCAACTCTTCGAACGTGAGTAATTAAAATTATCAGCAATATACAAATAATATCATCGATCAACATTGGTTTCACTATGAAATAAAATATTATTTGTTATGCTAAATCAATCTATTGAACTTAGTAACAATAACATAAATATGAATTTTGCTTATCATTGATCATGAACTTTAAGATTGTTAAGTTTTATAGTTTCATATTTTTGCCTTTGTTCTAAATTAGTATAATTTTCATTTTTATTACATTTGTTATGTCATTCCGTTAAGCCATTCTGTACAAGTTACATTATTAGACTTAAACCAAAACCAGTTTCGTCGCCATTTTCAGTAAGAACCGTTCTCAAAATAAAGAGTAACATTTACTATCTACTATGGAGGCTAGGACACTAATATGTAATATAGATCACTTTAACACTTTTCTTGTACCATAAACTAAATCAAATACATTCTATTCGTTCGTGTCATTAACTTTGACGGTCAGTGTTATGGCAGTTGTTTGATGAATAGATATTCCATATTCAGCACGATTTTGATCCTTTTGGTCTCCCTCTGATATGTTTTTATTCTCGATCGCCAGATTATTGGTATCTCCGCTCTTTCTGTCCATTCTGACAAGTGATAAAATCTTCAACATGCAGGTATTTGGTGACCTATTGACCATTGCCAATCGTGATGTTTTTATTCCAACATTTTAACAGTTGGACTGATATCGTTCCTTCTCTGGTTATTGCTAGTGTTCAGTCGTTGATTATATTTCTTCTAAAGTTGTTATTTTGTTGCGATTTCAAACTGTATCCTAAATATAAACTGTGTCCTGTATTATTCGGTTGCGGCGACACATGGCAACACACGCAGAAGATAATCAGAAGATTTCAGGTTGTGATTAAATGCCTCGGACGGCTAATGAAATGCTTCTGGCCAAACAACACCACAAATTTAAAAGATCTGCGCAAGATGAGGCAAATCGAGATAATTCTCGGCAATTATGGGAGGAACTAAAAGCAATAGCCCCAAAAGATCACTTTTACAGACCACTGCTAGCTTGCAGAAAGGTCGTCCGGATAGTAATCTCTTCGTCTGCCGAAAGTCAAGTATCCTATAAAAGAACAATCAACAATATGCTTCTGATCAGCGTACTAACTGTTCTATGATTTCATACACGATATCAGTAATTTTCACTAAATTCTGATCTACGTTTTTGGCCATATAACATATGTATAAGGTGGTTCTGACGTTTGGTAGAGTCTATATATATGTTTAGCTTAATGCTTATCCGTGGAATAACAGCGTCTTAAAACAGTTACAAATGCAAATTTTATTTATAACCATCCATGTCAGTTCAATTCTAATATATCACAAATTTTTATACCATAAGTATAGAAAATTAATGAATCTTAGTTAATATTTTTTAAATGTTCACTAGATGGCTATTTTTGAAATGAGTACGTAATATAAAACATAATGCGTCCTTACTAAAATATTACAGACACAATTTTATAGGTTCTCGATTGGTACTATGTCACATGTTAAACATGTCTTACTAATCATATTTCCATTTATTCAAAATATTCATAAATTTAGAATAAACGAACCAGTGGCTCACATCCTTAGTTTGGTAATAATTGAAATAAAATATTTGTTACTAGTTAGCTGTGAAAAAAACAAAGGTATTCGATGTTATCTTTTTTACGACACACAGAATATATTACTTAACTACACACAAAATGTACGTATGGATAAAAACACACAAACAATATGATTGACAAAAACACAATTTTGTACGGGTATATATGAAAATAAAATTCATGTATATATAGTTAACATACACAAAAAATAATATACATACAAATACAAGCAGTGTGATACGAATACTCGTATTTACTGATAGTGTATTGAGCACAAAAAATACACGAAACTCTAATTAATATTCTCATGCTGCTGTATGAAAAAAACAAATATAATAGAAACAGTTGAATATACAGTCTAAATATAAATGTTTACCCTCTTCCATCGCATATTTTGTTTTTGTATTTTTATACGGAGTCGGCGCAAATGCAAGTGTGTATACATATATTTGTATTTTATAAGGAGAGAATTTTTATTCTGTATATATAGTAGTACGACGTCATGTTTTTATGAGTAAAAGAGTATTTTCTATTTCGTTCGTAAGCATGTATTTGTATGTATACAAAACCGGTTTAAATTACCCCAGTATTAAACAGAAATACACGATAGTTGTATATTTTCGTTCAAAGCTGTATTTTTTAGTAAAAGTAAATTAAGTTTGTGTAAATATATTGTTTAGTTTAATATAAAATTTAACGTAAAATGGATGTAAAACCAAAACGCGATGTTCGAAATGTAAATATAATATAATTTATTTGGATCATATTAGGGACAAAGCGGGATTTTTATTTAAATGTTTAATTTCAGATAAAAAACACGAAACGTCAACGCAAACGGCCTGTGAGGAAATGGAAAAGTTCGGAAATAAATAATCTTATTAATTATATGCTTGAAAATAAAGAGTTTGAGGTAAGCATATACCACAAATAAATATGAAAATAATGTCCATACAATTTTATCATTTATCATTACCAGAAACCTACCCAAAGAATTTACTATCTTGATTTTATCCATCAATATGGAATAGATATACCATGGGATTTGATCAAAGGTAAAGTTCGTAATCTTCGGATTAAATATGGAAAACTCCGTGATTTATATAGATCACGCGATCAAGGTGCAAATCGGATCAGAACCTTAAGACTAATCGAAAAAAGATGTCCTCATTTCCATAAATTGGAAATTATATTCGGAAATCGAAATAATGTTCTGCTTAATCAAATTAAAAATGAAACTTCATGGGAGACTGATATTTCGTTGTCACAAAATAAAACTATGGATACTGGAGGGCCCACGTCAGTCGATAATTCAGATATTAATTCGTTTAATATGACAGAAGTTCGATATGGCCCGGGTCTCACATTAGCAACACCACCACCACAGATCAAAGTAACCGAAAACTATTTAAAACCTAATATCTCTGTTCCACTACCTATTACATCTTCGATTAATGATGGGCTTCCGTGGATAGCAAGTATTTCAAAGAATTCTAATGAAGCCGTTGATCCACTTCGGTCCGATGAATCAACGTCGACAGATAATGTAGATATAATGGAACTATCATTAGACCAGGAAAATTTAAAAGATTTCACCACAATCTCAAATCTTCAACAAATTAGTAATTTGGCTGAAAATCCAATTATAGAACATGGTTCTCTATCCGAAGTAAATGATAATGATGATTTAGAAATCCTTAAATTTCATTTTGAGCAAGACAAATTTCTCCGTTCCATAGCATTGAAAGAGAAGAAATTCGAGTTTAAAATGGAGATGACGCGAAAACAATTTGAGTTGAAAATGATTAAAATGGAATTGGAAAAAATGAAAGTGGAAAAAGATTTACAATTGGATAAAATGCGATTTGAAATTGACGAGAGAATACAATTAAAAAAATTGGAGCTAGAACAAAAAAGTAATAATTGTGATGTAAATTAGTGAAGTAAAATAAATGTTTTAAAATTCAAAGGGAACTGTTTTCTTTATAATAATTAGATTATTAAGGCCACGTCTTCTATTCATATAAATGAGATATTAAAGCCTCAAATTCGAACTATTTAGTAAAATAGTTGTATATATATTAAATGCTTTTAATACTGGCGACAGAAGCTAGTAATTTACACTAGCGTTAATAACTTATATACTTGATTTTGTGGTTTACATCAGGTTATTGTTTTATAATGCCATTTTTCAATAATATTCAATTAAATATTAAAATTATTTATCAAATTAGCATAAAAATGACGTTCATTTATTAACAATGCTGCCTCTTTAAGACCTTTAAGTACGCACGATATGTAGGTATTTCAATTCACACGAAAAATTGTATGCTAAATTCGTTCGGGTTTGATTACATCTACGTTCGCTTTTGAAATCGAAGTAGCAAATACAGATAAGCTGAAATTATACAGAGTGATGGTCACACCTGTTGTCATGTACGTAACATTTGGGAGAAGAATCATGCGTGTGATACATGAACCAAAACGCGACGATGATATCACATACCGAGCTTTTTTTCAATAGCGAGATCTGAATTAAAGAACAGCGAGTAGTTACTGTCAGGGACGACGGCTCCACGACGAAGTGAATGATTTGGTATCAGTGATGTATTGTTTACAACAATATAAAAAACTGGTAATCGAAACCGATGGAGTAAGATTTTGACCGGTACGGACAACAAGGGTCGGTAAAAAAAGTGGAAATATTCTGAATTCGTTACATGCAGGATCTTCTCCTAGCAGAAGGAATAAAGCGGTCAACATTTATTTCACTAATTAAAATGTGTTTTATATGTTTCTAAAACATATAATATGTTTCTAGTTAGCTTTAAAAATATAATAAAACATGTTATTTTATATTGTTCTCCTTACTCGATGCATACCTATAAAAATACATAAAATATACAATATTCAAGTATATGTAGATAACATACACAAAGAATATAGTTTGGAATCGTATTAATTAAAACGAAAGTATATTGAGCACAATAAAACACAACAAACCCATTTAATGGTTTTATGCCGTATACAAAATAAAGATAATAGAAACAGTTGAATATACAACACACAGCTAAATATACTGTATATTGATTTTTACTAACATCTACCATCGCATAAAAATTTTGTTATTTCTTTTGTATACAGAGTCGGCGCATATGTGTGTGTTGCTGTCATAAAAGCGAATGTTCTCGTTCTTTAAATACACAGAAAGAACATTAGTAAATGTTTATGTTTATGGGTAAAATTATATTTCGTTCGTAAACATGTATTGGTATATTATACGTGCACACATAATTTTTGTACTAAACAGGTTAAATTTACCCTAAAAACGAATATAAATACACAAAAGTCGTACGTTTTCGGGTATATAGCAAGCTGTGTTGTTTAGTCTGATATAAAATTTCACATAAAATGGATGTAAAACCAAAACGCGTTGAACGAACAGAAAATGTAAATTCAATTTCATTTGTTTGAAACATATTATCGGTAATGGAAGATTAATTTTTAAGTGTTTAATTTTAGACGAAACGATTGAGTCGCCAACGCAAACGGCCTGTGAGGAAATGGAAGAATTCAGAAATAAATGATCTTATCAACTATTTGATTAGAAATAAAAGATTTGAGGTAAATAAACAAAATTCAAGTTTATATGAAATTAAATTGTTTAAAATTATATTATTTTCATTACCAGAAACCAACTCAACGAATTTACTATCTTGATTTTATTCATCAATATGAAATAGATATACCGTGGGATTTGGTCAAAAGTACAGTGCGCAATCTTCGAATTAAATACGAGAAACTACGTAATTTATATATGTCATGCGATCAAGGTGCAAATCGG
Organism: Tipula lateralis; assembly: GCA_963932295.1. Taxonomy (NCBI): domain Eukaryota; kingdom Metazoa; phylum Arthropoda; class Insecta; order Diptera; family Tipulidae; genus Tipula; species Tipula lateralis. The sequence continues at coordinate 112,380,941 of OZ010738.1, forward strand.
ATCAAAACCTTAAGACTAATCGAAAGAAGTTGTCCACATTTTCATAAATTAGGAGTTATATTTGGAAATCGTAAAGTTCCGGTTAAGAAATCTAAACAAGAAAAGCCGCAGCAGGCCATTACGTCATCACAAAATGAAATAAATGATATTGAAGGGACGTCAATCGATAGTTCAGATGTTAATTCGTCTTATACGACAGAAATATCTTATGATCCACGTCTCAATATAGCACCTTCACCTATATCATCAGTACAACAAATGAATATTAATGTTACCGAAAACTATTTAAAAGAAAATATAACTGTCCCATTACCTATTAGATCTTCAATTAAAGAAGAACTCGTATGGATGACAGATACTTCTGTGAAACATAATCAATCTGATGACCAACATCAATTAGCTGTAACCGAGTCGATGAATAATATAGACGTTGTAAATGATATAACGGATGCATCATTAAATCAGGCAAATTTAACAGATACCGCTACAATCCCAAATCATCTACAAATAAGTAATTTGGCTGAAAATCCAATTAGAGATAACAGTGTGTCATCCGAACTAAATGATAATGATGGTTTAGAAATCCTTAAATTTCATTTTGAGCAAGATAAGTTTTTCCGTTGTATGGCATTGAAAGAGAAGAAATTTCAGTTTAAAATGGAAATGAAACGAAAACAATTTCAATTGAGAACAATGAAAATGGAATTGGAAAAAATGAAAGTCGAAAAAGATTTGGAATTGGATAAAATGCGACTTGAAATCGACGAAAGAGTAACATTAAAAAAATTAGAGATACAACAAAATGATAATAATTAAGATGTAATTTAGTCAGTTAAAATAAATCTTTCAAAAAAAAGTGAACTGTTTTCTTTCAAAAGTAATTCGATTATTAAAGTGATCCACTGAACCCTGTTTTCGTATGAGATGAGATCATCTCAAACCTGCCAACCGTTTTATGACCCGGCTTAGTTTTGTTTTAACTTGGATCAAAATTTATAACTGAACCAAGCAGATTACTGATCGAAGATACTTAGCAATTTGAAGAATGCTGTCAAGAAGATTATTTCAACATTATATTCAATAGAGCATGTTATATTGAGAACGTCTTATACCAATAATGATATTCAAAGATTTCTTAATAACATAATTCGATGCGTGTCAATAAACTGAATATATAATATGAAGTAAAATGATTCATCGCCGGTCAGAAATGATAAGTTTTTATGCTTAACATTATGTTATGCTGTTATGTACGCAGTGATTAGATATTCACAAAATGTAAACTGACGAAATTTATCATCATAATAATGACCTTATTTAAGTTGTTACTGTTTGGTTATTGCTAAAAATAAGCGCATAGATAAACCGATTGTGAACAATAATATAGAAAGTATTTGATTGATAATAAACTAATAAAATAAGAATGTCAAAATAATGGAGCCACCGAAATAAATTCTATCTTACAAGTACATTAATTGTTAAGAAACTATTCTGATGATCGTATATGATATTTGTCAAATTGAAAACTCAAACTAAGATTCTATGGCTTAAAGTTTGAAAACGGCTCTAATGTAATTAATATGTACTGGTGCACATTATAGGTTGGTCACAACCTAATGAAAGTTGTTATTCACAAACGCTCTTTATATCAACCAGTGTTTGGTTTTTATGACTTTACTTATAGGATGAAGTTTAGCTAAATCCTAATTTGAACCAGTTTTTAATTGATGGCGAAACTCAACCACCAAGTTTAAAATGAGAGATAACAGTGTTCAGTGCCACAACCCATTTAAAGTATTAATACTTTCGAATAACGACCAAAGCACACATGTACTTGAATATCTCTTATAATTTTGTAGATGGATTCAATAGCTGTATGAATGTTTCTGTTCAGTGTCTAACTTAACCTTTCGGGATATTTAGTTTGAGACTGACTATTTGTCAAATTCGATAGCATCTGTATTTTATGCCAGAATTATATGATGCAACTACACTTGTTTTCTAGTTTGGTAGATATCTGTTATTGAGACTTATTCTGGTAAAGTCTATTCCAATTTTAAACAGATAATTGTTATTATATCTGCCGTGATCGGTAACTTCAAATAAATGTATGGCCTGTTAAAAGTGACTTTACTCATATATAGAGAAAGTGACTTTCATTTTTGGTGAGGTCAACTGCGTCACCGTAATCGTAACTGGGGTGCAACTCTACAGAGAGATGTTTAACGTTTTTTATGTTGAATTGGGTTTCGAGCATTATTGGTTTCATCAATAACTCGGACAATGATAGATATAGAAATTTTTAAAAACCAATTTCCGGGCCTTTTAAAATTGCTGTGGCAATTTGAACCAACAAACTTTGCAAACAAATCTTGCAATTTACAAACAACAACCTTGCAAATTTGAAGGTCAACATTGAAGAAATCGTTAATTTGGAGCCAATTGTTTTTCGATTAACAAATCAAAATAACCTAAAAAATTTTCAAACGTCCATCAACTATCGCTGATTTTTTTATTACTAACAAAATGGCAACCAATTCACATTATGATATTACTTTACCTCCACCTTTGAGAAATTGAGTATCATTAAGGAAGCAAGTCTCAAAAGGTATTAAAATACTGAAACACATTCACATGAATATTAATAATCGTGTAAGTTCTTGCTTTCATCAATATGCATCAATCAAACATCAACGAAACTTGATACTGCGTATAATACTCATTTGATTTTCTTATAAGCCTGACTTGGTGATTAGAGCTATGAAAACAAAACCGAGGCTCGTATAATACATGAACCGGTATTTAAAGCCATTTGCTGAATGTAAATATTGTTTTAAAACTTATAAGCTAGACTACAAAATTTTCTATTAGCGTTGAACTATTATCTTAAAATTCTCAACGTACCAAAACGATTTTAAATTCATGTAATTGTGTTTATTCTTCCTCTTCTAAGGAGAGTGTAATCATTTCTCTCGTTAAAACACAGCGAAGTATTATGTAAAAAACACCTAGGTTTACACCTACGGCGCGATTAGTCTTCCCTTCTTTTACGTTTAGTTTTATTTGGGTGCAGGGCGGACTTGAGCTAAGAAGAACAACTTTATAATAAAAAAAATAATTTTATAATATCCAGTAAGAAGTTACACCCTTAAATTTGTTAGTCAGAGTTAGAAACACCCTTTAATTTATTAGTCAGAGAGTATTTTCTCACATTTAAATCAGGTCTACGGCTGAGGAGAAAACTTGTTTTAAAGTTTTGGGGGTGGTGCGTTAATTTTTGCGATCCAGTGTAATAACAGGAACAATGGAACGCTTACTCATTAAAAGTGTTTACTTCTCATCAATATAGTACACAAATAAAAATCTGTATTGAAGCCGAATTACAAATGTTCTGGTAACTTATGTATCACTTGGCCATCCGGGTGTAGTTAAAAAATTAAATCTTAGCTAATATTCGAGATCCATATGTATGGTACACAAAAGAAAGAGCAAAACTAATTCCAGTTAATTAATTAAGCACGTTTGTGTATTGCCGAAACAAACGAAAACAGTCCACCCACTATAAGATTTAATTAAACCTCACTCAGACGCGATTAAGTAATGTTTTAGTCCAAAAATGTCAACGATAAATAGAAATTTATGGGATTCGATTTATTTAATAACAGAGCAAAATCTATTTGGTGGTTATAGTGATATTATATGTTATCTCAAGGCTAAATTTATCATAGATCCTGGTGATGATCTTGAATATGAATGTAGCGTCACAAATACTCAATTTTTTGTGTATGTATCTTAAATAAATTACTACAATACACTAATTTACATAACAATAACAAAATCACTTAGTTTTCAATTTATGTATGGTCATTTCCGATTAAATTTATGTAATTCAAAGTCATTGCGGATCAAACTTATAATTATATGTTGATTTGATTATAGACTTCGAGGTACAACCAGTAGTGACTTTAATTTGTAATACAATAAATTTTATGGCCATGGGAATAAATTTGTTTTTATTATACACTTTCAAATGAACCCATTGAGCATAAATCTTCTTCGCATGAGAACCAGTCAATAACTTAATTTCATGCTTTAACCATAGTTAACTCAACTTTACTTTTTTCTCTCTGTTGTTTCTGCGACATAAATTTAGCATTTATAGTTTTTTAGCAACATCGAGTCAGAATACAGTGACCTTATCATAAAAGTGAACTATACACCTCATAATAGAATGTAAGAGTATGTCGGGCGGGCCTTAAAATTAAAGCCTATTGGGTATTAGATATGGAAAATCAACTCGTTTAAGCCTTTAGACGAGAATAGAACAGATTCTTCCGCATTTCGAGTAGAGCAAGTACGTCTTAAATTACAGATAAAAAAAAGGTAAAGGTAAGGATGTCCTTTATACTTATAGGCGTAATATCCCGCTCAAGTTATAAGTCTTATCTCGGTGTTTTTAACACATAATGTGTGCATTTTTCTCCAGTAATCCACTCTTTTTTTTTAATCTGGCTTAGAGACCACCCAGGTGGCGCAGTGGTTAAAGCGGCAGTTGGAACGGGAGGTACCGGGTTCGAATCCGATTCGAGGCAGGATGCAAAATCGGTTTTTCACCTTCGATCGTTTGGGCGGTGCGATCGGTGGTGAAAAATAAACATAATCTGGATCCTCTGTCATGGTTTAGAATCCTTGGGCCGACCCATCTTCCATGTCAGTACTATAGGAATACCATATGCAATGCGCAAATGGCTCTACGGATCGGACCTATAGCCGTATAGAGTGGTATCACAACGGATCAAATATGGTCTAAGTGTGCGATAGCAGCCACATCAACTCAACTTAACTTTAACTTATAGGCCGTAAACGGAGTCTCAACTGAGACCTTACGAACCAGTTTTTAACGATTGGTGCACATTGTAGGTGGTCAGTGCAACGAATGTTTTTACACACAACCGCATTTTATGTCATCCGGTGGCATGTTAAGTTTATTAACCATATGCTACAACCGGCGAGTAATCCACTCCTCTAGAATCCAATTGGTTACCAAATATGTGGCAAAAACTGCGATACTTTTGACAAAGCTGCTATTTAGGACTCTTCTTTTGAATGGAACAATAATTTTATTTTCTAAAACAGTCAAATATCTAGACTGATTGTAGACCAAACACTGACAATTTATTACCAAATTCTACAACAAAGCCGCATGAACTTTTTGGACTTGCAAAAGCTGTTTGTTAGTATACTTGGGAATTGAAACTAAAGATGATCTAATAGTCATATTCAAACATTATTGAACTCATCATCACTTATGCCTCGTTGGTTAAGTGTCCAACCGAAATTTATCAAGTCACTGTTATGAAAACCCCCCAGAAATCCAAACGATTTCTTTGCAAAGGAAGGTTTATTGGCACTAGTTTACACTAAGTACTTCTTGCCTTTTTCACAATTCACTCTGATTTTTTTCCACAGATATCATTGAAGATACGAAGATACAACCACCCAGGAGGCGCAGTGGTTAAAGCTGCGCGGAAGATGGAGCGTGTTGTACCGGATTCGAATCCCGATAGAGGCAAAATGCAAAAAAGGATTTTTTACCATCGATCGATTGGGCAATGCCATCGGTGGTGTGAATGAACACACCTGAGTTCCATGAGACGTCCCATCGTCCACTTCAGTACTATAGGCTAACATGGAGCTATGCAATGCGTAGATGTTCGTTCGTAAATCGCACCTATTACCGTACATATAGTGATATCAAAACGGACCATTGCCGGTCTAAGTGTGCGGTAGCAGCCACCCAACAAAAACAAAAAAACGAGGTACATCTGAAGCATGTATAAAATCATAATTATTTACCTCGTCATTCAAGCAACTCTTTTTTGCAATCATATCGGCTCTTTCATTACCGTTGATCTGTAGGTGTGAAAATATCTATTGAAGAATCACTTCCCCTTCCACAAGATCGACGGTTTTCAAACAACTTACTCACATACACGCAGCCCTGAGTACTCTCTCCTTTACATATTAATTCTAAACCAACCAGAGAGTTGGGTAGTAAAAGAACATTTCTTTTTCCGTCATTCATTACCAACTTGTTTCCTTCGATAATCCCAATCAATTCGGCATTAATTATACAGATACTATCATATACTCTTAAAATATTCTCTTTTTCTTTTGCTGGAATGTAGATTCTAACACCCACACGATCACCACTCATACTAGCATCTGTATATACGGTATCTTCCGCTCCAACTGCCGCAGCTTTAACAACTGCGCCACCTGGACGACAGGTTTTTTGGATCTTGTCGAACATGTTCAAATTCCTTGCTGCAATCTGGTTATCATATTATAATTCACTAACACGTTATCTTTCACAATCATTCGCACAGTTTCATGCACGATGATCCCTCTCTCTTATAATTGAGCGGTAAATCACCCATTGCAGACCATATAGTGTGTATTGGTGTGAATTAATAAGCCGATCTACCACTTGCATTTTCAACTTTATTCTAACGCGTGAAACCCAACCTTAGAACCAACATACTCGCTCATTTCATATACAATTTTGAAGGATACTAGTCCCTTTCGTAACATGTCAAACATATTAGGACGAGCTCTGCATTTCGGTTTACTCAGCCTTTTGATATCATTCAGTCTACGCTTACAGTTATCAGTTAGTTTCTCGCATATGGCTTAAAAAATTTAATCGGTGATCGATCCACATCCCCAAATACCTAATCAAAACCAAATATTCAATACTTTCACTGTATAATTGCACATCAATTCTTTGTTGCGTTCGAAAAGCCATACAACAACATTAAAACATCAGTTTATAACCTCAAATATGTATGGAATTAGATTTAAAAGGATATCCAGGCAGTTTTAAAGGCATCTAGTTCAAACACCTGCGGATAAAGCAGGTTTGTGTAAAGGCAACCTTAAATCTGGAAGCCTCGATAAATCAACTAGTTCATAAATAACATTTTAGAATTGAAGGAAGTAGGTCACCAATTCCTTCCCTTCTGTTGGTGCGGCACTCCCATTGAACCAAAAACATTTTGTTGTGACCCCACAAAATGGTTTTGGTTCAATAAATGGGAGTGTTTCATGAGATATACCTGATTGGTGGTTACACTTTAATTAATAGTAAACATTTTCATTTACCAGAATGTTGAACGGTTCATCAGGACGAGATTTGGACGAGATCTGATGCGTAATTAAATATGAAAGTAAGATTAATCAGATATTTTCTCTGAATAAATTCTCTGTTAGCCGAGTTGTTGTATCTAGTTCACTTAAACGTCATTTATACTCATCAAGTTCAAATTTAAAGCCCTTTCAACAAAAACTGATGGACAAAAAGGGTTTTGCTTGATATTGTTAATGAGAGAAAAAATTAGAAGAAATACAATTTGAACTACAAGATCAAAGTGGTGGAGTTTCTATCAAATCGAAATAGAGGTAAGTGTCTGCCAAAGTTATCGATGTTAAGCAAGTAATATGAAAATGTTTGCGAAAAAATCTATTGCATAGATAACCAAAGGTCCACAATTATAACTATCCCGCTGTGTGGGTAACATATCACATACCAATACTTAATACTTCACATACCAATACTTGAAAAATTTTTTTTAATACTTGCCTTAGCTGGATGTCTTCATTAGGGATACCCGCTATAACCAAGTTATTTTCAATTCTTGTTTGATCCAACAGCTCTTTGTTATCAGCAACAACTTTTTGGTATTCCACCTGTGAGGTTTTTATTTCTTCCATCAGTGCTTTAATGACACCAAATTCCTTGCCGTGCTCATTCAATTTAGCCATTATTACTGCATTATTATTGCTGACTAAATCAGAACTACTATTAGATGGTTCGAAAACCGTAATCACAGATGGTTGAAATTCTTCACTAAAAGGTGATTTTTCAGGAACCGTAACTCGACATTTTTCATTGTAGTACCATGATCGTTGTTCCGCCACTTTTTATATATGTTGTCCAATAACACCTTTGCAACGAGGACGAAAAACTAGTTTGCAAACATCGCACTCTAAATAAGTATGCGCTTCCGTAATAGTCATATTGCACTCCTGACACTTGCCAATGAACCGACAATTTCCCGTAGGTGAATCGTGGGGTTTATTTTCGTTGGTTATGTACGGCATTGCTCGCTTTGGCGGCATACAAATTTTCACTTTTGTCTTTTATTGTAAATTGATTTTTGTATTTTAAACTGTTATTTATCACAAACTTTAAGCTTGAACTATTTTATCTAAACGCAAATTATGAATTTATTTTAGAAAAAAAAGTATATATTTTAAATATTAAACAGCGAGCATAAAAATACGTCTTTCCTCTTTGACATTAACATCTTAGTTCTAACTTCAAACGTGTATACAGGCGTGTGAAGTTAGACCTAAAGTAATCCTAAAGTTAGTTCAACTCTAGTTAGGTCTAACTTCACATGCATCGAATATTGGATTAGTGAAATTTATTTAAAAAAAAGCACCGCAGACCACAATAGGTATGTTTATGGTGAGACGTGTATGTAAAGACGTATATGTTGTATATGTAAAGAAGAAATAAATGGTCTGAAAAGCTGATGATAAGGTCCTTATAATAAATGTAATAATTTTGCTTAACCTATCACTGCCAACTGCAAACAGAATCAAATGCAAACCAAGGTCAATGAATAGCATGAGCGCATTTAAGTTTCTTGGTAAATCTTATGTGAGATAAGGATGTCGTTCCTTGTGCCTATCCTTAATCTCGTGCCATTTTTGTTCTATCCTTAAAAACAGGTACTGATTATCGTTTTGAAATTCTTAGGGGATAAGAAATTAATCAACACGTACCAATTTTTAAACGATTGCAATTTTGGCGCCACAAAGTGCACTTAGAGTGGAATTTGTGTTAAAATTTAAATAAATAATGTAAATCTTTTTATATCTTTCGTAAATTTCAACGACAATTGACCTATGCGTTCTTTTGATAACCTTTACAATAGTAATGCTACGTACATTTAATTAAAATATGAGGAAATACAAGAAGTGTTTCACAATTTCAATATTGAATGTATACCGCTGTGTGCAGTCGCCTCAAAATAAAAAGCAGCTATAACATTATTCGACCTACAAAATGCATTCTGAATCATCAATTTCGAAATTGTACACCTCTTAATAGACGAATTCAAAGTAAGTAACCAATAATATTATAAAATCTTATGTTTTATTAAGGTACAACAAATTTATAATGAGATGAAAGCAAGTAATATACAAGGTAACGAGGAAATATTTTTTCACTGCGCCTAACTAATTTATGAACATAATAAATTCTTATTGGTTTGAATCTGAAAATAAATTTTTGTCCGCTCACCGATTTCTTTAATTAGAAACGACATTTAAATTATACATCATGCGCGCTTATCTTATATGTGTAGATACGACTTCAGACATGCTAAAGCCATTAATCCCAAATATCTGCATAACTGAGATGAAGTGTGAGAATTATTGATTTATCATGCAAGTGGAGACGTCTTGTCGTGTCGCTATTGCCTTTTCTGTGTGAAACGTTCGTTCGTTGGGGAATGAAAATACATAAAATTGATTGCTGCTACAAGCGCATACATATAAGATTTATGTATGTTGTCTAGAAATGTATTTTCAACGAGGAAAATAAAAAGATTTTATTAATTAAAGTTACATCGAAACGTGTTGAGTTGTTCACAATTTATCGTTACCACTTTATGCAAATGACCGTATAGTATCAGTTTATATATAAACATTCCTAAGATGATAGCTATGTCTAGTACTTATTTATTATTGATTTGCTGGTATTTCAATAAGTTCTTCAATGCACAATATTTAATATTGATGCATGATAATAAAACATTCATGGTTATGATCACTTTCAAGTGACTGACCAAATGACGTGGCAGTTGGAGCGGAAGGTACCGTTTTTCACCATCTGATTACGATCGGTAGATGAATGACCACATCTATGACTCCCTGTTGAAGTGAAAAATTTACGGGTCAACCTATCTTTCATGTCAGTACTATAGGCTGGCATGGAGCTATGCAATGTGCAGAAATGGTTTTACATAAATCGCACCTTCTCGGCCGACAATATTGAAATTGGTGGAAAAATTTGAGCTGTTGGGATAAGTAAGTGATGTGAAGAATCGAAACCCTGTGCGTCGCTTAAGACCAACTGAGAATATTGCTGTTGTAGTCCGTTGAAAAAAACCCAAGTTTGTCGATTCCTCGTCGTTCTCTAGAATTAGTCATTCCTGGATAGCCATAAACGTCGTATCTTCGCTTATGGTACTATAAATAAATAAAAACGATTCGAATTTTCATCGAAAAATCATCTTCAGTTATGAAGCCGATTTTCACCTGGAATTCTACTCTTATACGCAGAGTACTTGTATTTGAGGCCCAGAAAATCCAAGTATGAATGTTGAACAGCCTCTCGATCCTCAACCTACCACTGTTGCGGTTTATGAGCTGGCGGTGTGATTGGTTGTTACTTTTTCAAAACTGGGACTGGTGCAACTGTAACGGTGAATGGATTAATGATTTTTTATGGCCGGATTTGGAAGACATTGATGTGTACAACGTTTATTTACAATCGCAATTTTGCAGTAAAAGATACGGTCAGGATTGTTATTTCTCGAAGAGGTGATTAAAATTGGTCTTTTGTTTTAAGAGTTATAGACTTGTTTCTGTTTGGCCGTGTGAAAAATAAGGTCTATGCCAATGCTCCACAATCGATTTGAAACCTTAAAAATGGAATTTATGGAGTTATCGTATATATTTATATATATATATATATATATATATATATATATATATATATATATATATATATATATATATATATATATATATATATATATATATATATATATTTATATATATATATATATAAATATATATATATATATATATATATATATATATATATATATATAAATATATATATATATATATATATATATATATATATATATATATATATATATATATATATATATATATATATATATATATATATATATATATATATATATATATATATATATATATAAATATTTATAAATATCATACAGCTAAAATATTTTTACTAGTGTCAGCCAAGAAATAATCCAGTCAAGTCGGAAGTGTGATCTTGGTCTACTTGAAGTGATAACTTCACTTGCCATTGGTAGAATTATTTTTGTATTTTTAGTTAATAATAGTCGTAGTGTCAAGCCAAGTGATAATCAAGTCGAATCACAAGTTTGTTGGTTATAATGTTTTATGAAACTTCATACACCCTTTATTTATCAAGAATATAGATTCAAACGATTATTCTGGAATGTCTGATAGCAACGAGTAAGTTTCCAATTTATTTTCAATTATTGGTTGGGGTTTATTAATAAAAATTTTAATGATATAGGTCCAGATCGAAAGTTCTACCGAAAGAAACAGAGCAATTTAAAACCAGGAATATAAAATAATATTCACATAAGGTACATGAGGATTGGTTTGAAAATAAAAAATATAGTAATTGGATAGTTCGTATAGAAAATAACAAAACCAAGTTAATGTGCAAATTTTGTAAAAATTACCAATGTTAATCAAAAGGTCAAATTTAACTTCGGATGACTAAATGTATACGGATATTATTCAAAACGTTTTGAGTATTCATTTCCAATCGAATCTGCGGAATGACCTGGGAGATTCCCTATACAATATTCTAACAGATGAATAAAATTACATCAGCGTTTCCATGGATCTTGGGCTTGCAATTTTTCTTTTTCGAAAAATCATGACAAAATAATTTCGACGTACTTGGGTCTATACGTACTATCATCGTGTGATGCTCAATCTATTGTCAGCGCCATTAAAGATGTATTGCACAAATTTAATATAAATTTAAGTAACCTTTTGGGAATAGGTACAGACAACGCCTCAGTCATGACAGACATTAATAATGGCCAGCATTAATAATAATAAGATGTGCTTGTCATTCTATCGTTTAAGCTGTATAACATGCTAGAAAATGTCTTCCAACTGATATTGAATTTTTACTACGAGAAACCCACAATTGGTTTAGTCACTTTAGTATTAGAATGCAAAGATATAGAGAACTCTACCAAATTATAAATGATACTGTTCCGATAAATATTTCACGAATTGACGTTGGCTGTTCATTGAAAAATTATCTAAAACAATATTATTCTCTTGGCTTGAGCTTACGACAATGTTTAACAACATTGAAAAACAAGACTGCAGATATGTTATGCCAAATGTATAACAACAAAGCATTGAGAGTTTATATATTTTTTGGTACTAATTTTAACCGATGTAAATTAAGCATTCCAATCTAAAACAGCAATCCTTCGAAGATCCTGAACGATTTAGTAAACTTGTTAAAATCACTTGCGCGTATAAGATAGTTTATAATCACTCTTTTGATGTAAAAACTATGAAGTTTCTACTGAAGAAAATGTAAAAATTAGAGGCTCAGTTGGGAACGAATACATCAAAGCTAAATTTACCAGAAGCCTTAAACGGTAAACCTAATCAGGTAACTAACGCAACCAGCATTTCTATCAGCGGACTTCCCATGAAACATGGAGATATCAATGGGATGATTTTAAATACTATTAATAAAATTGATCAATCTGTACAAGCAGATGACATATTATCTATTGATCCAGTTCACATCAATTTGATGACAGCAACTACACCAATCACATCCAAATCAAATACATGTCACGTACCATTTATTGTAAAATAGTATTTTTTTATTGTAAAATTAAAAAGTTCAGATTTAAAAAACAATATACACTCACTAATGAGTAAAAATAAATCTCTGTACACTACACTAATAATCTTGATGTGTTATTGCCTAAAAACCATCAACAACAGTCAACAGCGTATCTTCATCATGCAGCACTTCACCAAATTCCAATCAAAACTATACGGTGAAGCTAAAAACATAAAAACAAAATTTAACGGTCTCGAAACTATGACTGCAATTAGAAAATGAAAAAGCAAGGCATCCAAAGGTAGTGACAGAATTGATAATTTTATACTCAAAGAGTGTTTATGGTACCTAATAGATGTTTTAAGTTATTTGTTTACTTGGAGTGTAGATAGCGGTATTTTTCCAAATGAACTGAAACTAGCCATGAAAGTTCCAATATTTAAGAAAGATGACGCACTTCAATTAAACAAATACCGACCAATATCCCTTCTGAACTCTTTTTCGAAGGTATGTGAGAAGATAATAAAGCGCAGAGATCTCAGTTATCTGGATAAAATTCATGAATAAAAATCAGTTTGGGTTTACGGCTGGGAAATCAACGGAAGAAGAACTGTTACATTTCTTAAGTCCGATTCATTTTACGTTAAATGACTCGATGTTTCCATCAACTCTGTTTATAGATATTACTAAAGCGTTTGACCCCGTTTACCATCATATTTTCCTTACTTAAATGTCTGACATCGGTATACGAGGTAAGGTCTGTAACTGACTTAGAAGCTACCTTGCTAATCGGCGACAGGTTGCTAAAATCGGCGAAGTTTAAAGCTTTGAAGGTCTTATAAAATGTGGTGTACCCCAAGAGTCAGTGCTTGGACCGCTATTATTTTTAATTTATTTTAACTCCATCTTTGCGTCTGGTCTTATTGGTCACCCCACAGCATTCGCGGATGATTTGGCCCTTAGCTATGCGCTAAGTAATAGTTTTACCGACGTACCACTGGGTTTTATAATACAAACAGATTTAGATAACCTAAGTAAATGGTTCTATTACCATAAGCTTGTGATCAGTGACAAATCAAGGCTGTTGAGTTTTGGACGGACTAATGATACTTTAACACGAAATCGTCCAATGTATCATGATTATTCGTGTAATGGTATTGTAGCGACTGCACAAGTATACAGTCACCACAATCGATTAATTAGAGCATTATCTGGGAAAGATAATCAACATTTAGAATTTCGAAAATACTCATCATCAACATACGCAGTCTTATTTCGGAATTCATACATTATCATCGAACGGTTCAGTATCACACATAATATAATATTTCGCCTAAATGTCGGGTTTGTTGCTGTATCTATTATAGCGACCAACACGTGTTAGTTGGGTTTGCTCAATCGGATGGGAGTCACTTGTCGCCATAAGTTTAGATACAACACAAAATCAATCACGTGTTGCTAAATTTGTTACTGAAAAGAAAACTGAATGGACGTAAAAGAAAAACGACACCAACTGCACACTCCTCAGCCTCCATAGTCACATCACCAACAACTAATTAAGAACGAAACTATTTCATTTTTTTTTCTTATTTATATTTCATGTTTAATAAATCACTTAACAGTCTTAAAACTATGGACATGATACGTCACATTATTTAAATTATTATTTAATTATAGTATTATTATTTATTCAAGGAAATATTATCAAGTAGTAAGAGAAATTATATATTTAATAAATAAGGCCAAACATAGATAAAAAAAGGTATAAAAAAAACTCACCCAAGTTCCCGTAGAGTACTCTCGGACACGTGGTATGGCTGAAAATTAACTTGTTTTAACACTTAAGGTGAGGCCTAACAATAATTTTTCCTTCAGTTGATAAATTTAGTTGAATATATTTTTTTTTTTATAAAAATGTGTAAAAATAAGAAAATAATTGAAAGAAGGAAAGAAACACTTATGCACACTACACTTATTGAAACGAAAGATCTAAACATATACGTATAACAGGATCTGGATCTGTTCGGTTGCTGTTTATTACCAATAAACAAAAGCGGGACTGCGGCCTTCCCTTTAGAAGCTGTTTGAACTTTTCAATCCGATAGGTTATATAGATGATTTTTATATAAATTTAGGATTCACACGGATATCCCAGCTCGTTTCACTATTTATAAAAAAATACAATCTTTATTTGTCAATTTGATTTTGGGAGTAGCAAAAAAAACTTACCAGTCAAACAGGTGAACGTGGTATATTTATTTAATTTTGCCACATTCCCGCAATATCAGATTCTTTAACTCTCTTTGCCGAAACTTGAAAGTGTGTTTGGATTACGATATACCACTTTATATCTATTTTCTAAATTTAGTTAAATTTAATTTTATTTATATTGAGTAGCACTAGATAATGGAGTAACTATGACTCTATAATGTCTTCTACAGATATGATCGTTTATTTAATTTTAAGGAGGAACGGCAACTATATGTATATCAAAGTACGTATATTATGTACTTACTATGAATATATAAGAATTTGAGAACTACCGTTCCTCTTAGCAACATTCAGCTACTCAATAACCCTCAGTAAGCTCTATGTCTATATTGTATATCGTATAATATAATTCTTTAAATACTATTGTATTGATCTCTAAAACGATCGAAAGGAGAATCCGATAATGACGTAACTAACCCGCTAAATCTTTATATAAACAAAAAATTAATATATAAGAATAATTACTGGTGTACTTGTTTCTATACTGTACCTCCCTCTATACATTCATATTTTCCTATATATAGGTCATCTTTCACAATATTCATATACCGAGAGTTCATTGCCCTACGCGAAGTAATTATATATATAGATGACAAATAAATGCAATTTTGTACATCATCAAACGAATATCAGGGTGGATTAGATATTCTTTCGTTTTATGTCAGATTGGGTCCAACTCACTGTAACAGGTTAGAATCAATTATAACCAAATTCACATCGATTATACAAATTATCAAGAATGTGCAGTTGTTCTACTAGTTTTACTTAACCTTCTCTTTCTGCCCTTAAATGAAAAAAAAGAAACGTGAGTGAAAGAAAGATTTTTTTGCTTCACTTTTTTGGAAGCTTGCTTAGCGGTCGTTTGATTCACCAAATAATAAACAATTTAAGATGTATACGTATATAAATTTCATTTAATCAAATTACAATAGTATTGTTTGTTAATTATAAACATTGTAATAGTGTATCAGTTTGTGAATACATTCAAAATATAAACATATATATACGTGTCTATGTTATCATTATAAGAGAACACGCTACCAACATTTGATAGACCATTACAGAGGTGACACCGACGCGGGTTTTTACCGTATTGGGCTGCACATTAAGGAAATCTGGTACGACAATCCGTACCAGATAAAGGGTACGTAACCCGTAAACAATTTCCAGAAAATCATCACAGTACATAATCATATTTTTTTTGTCATTATTTTGTGTATTAATACTGGAAAAACGGAGGAATCAGCGATCATCGTATATATCTTCATAGATCAATTCTAAACTGTGATAACAAAGGAAAATTAGAAAATCACGGGACATTCTCATACACACAGAATCACAAAATTGCTACATACACACGGAATTACGAAGGATTATAAAACGGCGGAAGACAAAAAAAAAATAATAATAATCACCAGGCATAATCATCATTTACAAAATAATATTGGATTAAGAACATGGGTCTAATAACAACCGCAAGTTTTTATCTATGTTATTATTAATTTTGCTCGTAAATTACTTTCAATATATAATTATAAAATGCTTTAACTTTAAATAACTTTGACCGCATTGTTATTCAAATTATAAATTTGTTTTTCCATTCGAATTAATGTAAATATTTATAGTTATTTCTCATTATTTTATATTTTGTCAATTTATATATACATATATCTATATAATATCATATTTGGTGTTGGGGATCATATTTACTCCAATTTAAAAGTAAACGTCTGAAAAAGAGAAAAGGAAATTTTTCTATATTCGTACTTATTTTTCCCTTTGCCCTTCGTACGTTTCTTCTTTTTCGATTGAGTTTTCTTTGGGGATGCTAACTTACGTTCTACTAATAAAAAAAAACAATAATATAAGCAGCACACAATTGAGATTAATTCTGTTCGATGCGAAATTTCACAATTCTTGAGCGGAATATTTGACAACCAAATCACTCAAATAAGCTAATTATCGTTTTTTTCTCCTCTTGTGTTTGGTGTTTTCTATTAAAGCCAAATAAACACACACCCAAAGTAGACACTAATATTGATATGAAGGATATAGATACTCAAGCGGAGCAACAAGGGACGGAACAACCACCAACGTCGAGCACAACAAGACCAACTATTACACAAGACATACGTATAACTAACTGACAAGCAAGCAGAAATTAGCGCTGCACAAACAGGAGTCACACTCCAACCATTCTAGATGAATAATGCATGTTTGTGGTTCCAGCTAGCAGAAAATAAATTCGAAACTATGAAAACAAGTGCCGTGAGACCAGGAGGGTTTTGGAAGGTTTTGTCAGAAGGTATTGTCGTGTTTCCCTAAACAGGGCCGTTGGGGACACCACCAATGAAGCGTGTAGCTTTATGTAAAATTGAATGTTAATATTAACGAGTTGTTGCTTGTATCTTGTAATCCACTAGGCCGGATTCGATCTGATGATGATGACGTCATTAAATGACCGTGTGATCGAAAAGATCAAATCCATCTCATCAGGCATATGCTACCGGACTTGATGTTCATACTGTGCGTGCGATTCATATATATACTTTCGGTCGTGACGCGACAGTACTAGTGAATTACAAGAACTTGTCTCGAAATATCAATTTTGTATTAATTGCGTGTGCCGTGAGCTAATTTGCGATTTGTTTGAGTTGCCCTGGAACACCACAGTATTTTATGTTCATCGTTCAGTTGGAGACTGTAAACGAGTTCAAGTATTTGGGATTAACTATCGACTTCCAAATTTGATTAACTATCGACTTCCAAAGTAAACACAATTGTTATTACAGCCGTGCATAAATTTTATAATTTCAGGAAATTTGGCACAATAAAATTTTTAAGACGGCTATATCATGCACTATTAGATCTAACCTGATGTACGGTATTACCAGTTGGGGTAGAATTTTCCTTTCTCACTTAAAAGATCTCTACATTGCCTAAAAGCGAATCGTTAAATTAATTTATCGTCCACCGAATATCATCCCGACAATTCCTTTGTTCCCCGAATTTAACCTGCTACCTCTAAGATACCTTTACATTTATAAAGTTTTATAATTATTTTTCATTAGAAGCAGTAGTTTTCCTAGTCGGATAACTCACAATTATTACATGAGAAATCCAAATAATCGATGCAACACTGAAAGATGCAAACGGTTCTTTATCTTTATGGCACCATTTTTGTTTCATAAGCTACGAACACATTTAAAATCCCTTACAATTGAGTTGAAAAAATGCTGGAAAAAATCCAGCATTTTTTCAACTCAAATGGACTGGAAAAAATCCATTCAAGGTGTTTTGTACCAATCTGTTGGTTCCACAAATAAAAGATGGATTGATACAAAATTGATGGTTTGGTGAGGTTTGGTATTATAATTAAATTTTAATTAAAAAAAAAAGATTTGGTTTTGATGTTTTCAGCTTGGTGGTTTAAATAGAAGAGAGAGCTTATTACATTTTTATTAAAATTTTAAGTAAGTGGTTTAACTGTTTCACAAAATACTTAACAGATGTCCAAAATTAATTCAACTGCGATACAGAACGCACTCAATATTAAAATTTGCATATCTAACATTTGTTAGGTTTTTTATGTAATGACATTTGTTATTGTTATGGTTTTGAGAAACAGGTACAGTAAAGGTAAGTGAAATTATATAAACAAATATAAATATGAATTATAACAATTGACTCATTTTTAGGTTAATTGAATGTTACAGTATTGATAAAAATAATTATTGCGGAAAGTTATAATTAAATGTGTTGAGTGATCGGGAAACTTAATTGAAGTTTGTTTTATAGGTCTGTTGTATCTGGATCATAAACACAAGGAACTTTCCAAATTTGATCTAAAACTTTTGAGTCTTCTTCATTCGAATGGTGACATTGAACGGGTGTTTAGTCAAATGAATTTAATCAAAACTCAATCACGAAATCTTATAAAATTATCAACTTTAAATGTCATTCTTACTGTAAGGTTACAATTACGTTTTATCCTGATGTTGTAAGTAAAGTAGGCACTGGCTGCGTACACTAAAGAAATTAAAGTTGTCTATCAATCAACTACATATTATATACAAATGACATTTATATACCGGGTGTTTCTTTTAAACTGAGACGATCAAATATCTCGAAAAATAGCCACTCTACGGAAAAAAATTCCATAATCAAAATTTAATCATACCACGGGTAAAGTACATTCGTGCGAAAAACACAGTTCCCCATCCCCCGCTCTGCAGGTGGAGCGTGGGTAACTTTTAAACTAAGATAGGAAGCCATATTTTTTATTGCAGATACGGATTCTACGACTAAAAGTACGTTTGATTTGAATGAAATATTTTGTTCGGTTTATCATAGATGGCGTTGTAATAGACGAAATTCAATTTTTTTAATTTCTTCTTCTTAGAACACACGCATCCGATTCTGCAATACGTTTGAAATAAAATTCGTCATCATAACAATTTAATCAGTTTTGTAAATCACATTTAACGTTTGTGGTATTTCTTATCTTCATGTTTTTCGTAATTGCAAAATAAACGATAAAATACTTTAGAATGGAGCGTTTAACTGTGGCAGAGAAAATTAAAATGGTTCTGGTTTATGGAGAAGCTGGAAGAAATCTTAAAACTGCTGTTGCTATTGACGCTCAACGTTTTCCGGATAGAATTCGTTCACGTGCTTTGTTTGGCCGTACTATCAAACAATTTATTACTGATGGAAATGTTCAACCGAAAAAGAGGACCTGTAGAGCAACAGTCACTGGAGAAAATAATGAAATTGCTGTATTGGCAGCAATGGCTCATAATCCTCATGTTAGTACACGAGAAATAGTTCACGATTCCGGATTGTCCCTCACCAGTGTTTGGAGAATTTTTAAACGGGCCAAGTATCATCCATTTCATGTGTCTTTACTCCAAGATCTTAATGGCGCTGATTTCCAAAATCGGGTAACTTTTGTCAATGGGCACGTAAACAAACACAACAAAACTACAATTTTTTTCGTTGCGTAATGTTCTTTGACGAATCGTCTTTTATAAACCATGGAACGGTTAATCGACATAACATGCATTATTGGAGTGTTACAAATCCACACTGGCTTCGTCAAGTTGAACATCAGCGTCCTTGGACTGTCAACGTGTGATGTGGAATAATTGGCAACAAAATCATAGGCTCCCACATTATTGAAGGCAACCTGAATGGTCAAATGTACCGAAACTTTTTGCAAAATGAACTGCCAATATTACTTGAAAATTTGAGCTTAGAATTGGAACATGTGGTTTCAACATGATGGTTGTCCTGCACACTATATTCGGTGGTGGCACGTGAAATACTTGATCGTGATTTCAATGGTCGATGGATCGGTAGAGCTAGTCCGAAAAAATTGGCCCGTCAGATCTTACCGCGCCAAGTTTCTGTTTGTGGGGCTATCTCAAAGACAAAGTTTACAAACAAGAACCAAACAAGAACCGTTTGCTGAAATTCAAACAAACACTCTTCTCAGTTGTGTAAAATCACTTGAAATGCGTATTAATAAGTTCATTGAAGTCGCAGGCCATCATTTTGAACACTTATTTTAAGCTAAAATTATTTTATTCACCTGCCATTTACATTAATATATTGTTTTGATGACGAATTTCGAAGATTTCCAATGAAAACGTGATGTTTTTTATTTCAAACATATTGCAGAATCGAATGCATGTGTTCTAAGAAGAAGAAATGGAAAAAATTGAATTTCATATTTCATTCAAAATTTCATTCAAATCATACGTACTTTTAGTCATAGAATCCGTATCTGCAATAAAAAATATGGCTTTTCTATCTTAGTTTAAAAGTTACCCCCGGCCCACCTACAAAGCGAGACTATTTCCGTGGTGGGAATATTTTTTTTGCACGAATGTATTTCCCCCGTGGTGTGATTAAATTTTGATTATGGTCATTTTTTCCGTAGAGTGGCTATTTTTCGAGATATTTGATCGCCTCAGTTTAAAAGAAACACCCGGTATATATATATATATATATATATATATATATATATATATATATATATATATATATGTATATATATATATATATATATATATATATATATATATATATATATATATGTATATATATATATATATATATATATAATATATATATATATATATATATATATATATATATATATATATATATATATATGTCTATATGTATATATATATATATATATATATATATATATATATATATATAGATATATATATATATATATATATATATATATATTTATATTTATATATATATATATATATATATATATATTTATATATATATATATATATATATATATATATATATATATTTATTTATTTATATATATATATTTATATATATATATATATATATATATATATATATATATATATATATATATATATATATATATATATATATATTTATTTAATTATTTATTGATATATATATATATATATATATATATATATATATATATATATATATATATATATATATATATATATATAAATAAATGTACCGTTTATGTATTGAATGTTTCATTTTCTAATCTGTAGGTTTGTTTTTTGTGACAGTATCGGATAGTATTTTAGGTAATTTTTTTCCTCCCAGAACAAAAACCAGACTTCAAAATTTGAGGTCCTTCTTCACCCGTATTTCATTTCAATAAAGGTTATTTCTTCACATGAAAAAATATATTATTACCACAAATTCTTATCCAGCCAAAATTAAAAATGTTTGGAAGATTTGGACCCAATATTTGATGGATTTATGACTTATGATTTTATAACTTATGACAAACATTTTAAATATTACGTTAAATTATTATGCAGTTGAGCCTATGAAGTTTCTAACAAAAATATTCCTATTTGAATTGTAGAAGTATACAATGTCAATGGGATAATATGGCTGCGTAAATCGTATGGGAATCCCATTACATCCCATATGCATTGGTGTATATATTGTATCTGTCTCTTTCTTGTTAGATGTATGTGTCCCTTTTTCTAGTATTTTTCACTCAAAGTTTTAAAAAATGTATATATTTTTTGATTTTTAAAAAGCTTAACGAAATCTTTAAACCTGAATGTAATAAATAATAACGAATAATTTGATTAATTAATGTATGTCATTTAAATTTATTCTAAAGCGGAGACCGTTATAACTGTGACTACCACTTTCTCGTTTTGGGGTGTTGAGTAAAATTTTCGATTTGTTTAATTGACCCCTATTACAAGAGATTTGGGCAACATTCGGCAATATAGGTGAAATTCACCCATGTATGACCCATATGATGCGATCCCCAAACGGAGACCGTGGATACTTGTTAATACCACTTTTTCGTTTTGGAGTGTTGAGTTAAATTTTTCGAGTTATTTATTAACTTTCATGGTTTCTAGTTAACACCCTAAAACGAAAAAGTGGTATTAATAAGTATTCACGGTCTCCGTTTGGGGATCGCATCATGGAAGTTAGATAAATGATTAAAAATATTCTTCTTCACTCTTGAAATATTCTTCTTGAAATTCAAACAATATACAATTTAAATTTTAGAAAAATACATAAATATACATATTATGTACTTACATCGCGTGTTGTACTGTTTCCTTTTCATTTTCACATATGCATTATTAATATTTTGATGCATGCAATGCAAAAACGAATTTCGTTTTGAAACAAAAAATGGTATCAATGACAAAATTTTAACGTTTACATGTAACACAATTGTACAGTTTACATGAAGTCAAATAAGTTTTTTTTATTTTGAAAAAAAGAGTTGGAAAATAAGTCACCTCGATAGCAGACTTATTTGAATAAGCCGGTGTAAGCAAATAAGTCGGTAATTGGAAAAGGGCCTAAGAAGAAAAACACAGAGTAGAATGCGTGTGTCCCAACGATTTCAAAGCGAAAAATTATTTTTTAAAAAGCTGAAAGAATAAATAGAAGTATTTAAATCCATCCCATCAATTGGGATTCAGTGGAAACCACTCAAGTGTAAAACATGTGCCCAACATAAAGGAGGACGTGGTATATGATATACAGGCTTTGGCATAACTTGAATCGTGATCTACCTTAACAATTATACTTCATTTGATCTTGATATCAATTAAATTGCGACACTCTGGACCACTGGTCTATAAATAGTAGACAGCTTTCATCCCAATACTTGTGCTATTCCATTATGAGATTTACACCCCAGAAATATAGTCACGATACTGATCAATCAAATAATTAATCAATCAAATTATGAATAATCTCAAGAATAATTCAGTCTAATACCTAATATACAGTCATGACACGTTAATTTTACTAGTCAATCCTCGACTATTGATCCTTTATACTGGGAAACGTTAACTGATAACAATCGGCAATGCATTGCAAATCGCTTTAAAAGCCCAGAGTATTTGGATTCAATTCTAATGTAATACAATTTTAATCGATGGGGTTTAATGATGATTTCATCATTACGATAGGGTACGGATAACGCCCTACCACCCACAGACTTATGTAGTACCACGTTTTATATTACATAAATACGAGTATATAAAGTGTGAGAGACTTTTATACAAAATAAAATAAAGAATTGGTTACCCACGAATACCACCAAAAATAAAAGTCATCTAACAATTTCAAAAACAAACTCTTAAATGTTCAAGATTATTAAAATTAACATTCATAATCGTCTTATGTACGAATACACACAATAACAGTAACGCGGAGTAATAAACTTTATAATGAGGATATATAAATTTCTTACTGCGGCTACCGGTATTACCTTGTCTCAATTTCAACTTTTCTTCTTGTAATTTGCAACCGCGCACGATGTTTCGTCTAGTTTTGGTATTTCGATTAATATTAAGAAATAAAAAAAACTAATGGTGACCATATACGAAAGTATAAATATGTTTTGGTTTATTAAGACTTATAAAGGTTAACGTCAGATTAAACAAATGATGGTTAATTGCAATTGGAGTATTATTATTCTTATATAAGAAACTTGTTGGTTTATTTGATCCTTTCTAAGCTATATGAAGTGATTTGGACCACACATTTGATTAATTGACGTCTTTATCATGTTAACCATCAACATATGGTCTAGCATTTTAAGTGCTCAACGATGTGGTCTCATAAAATGCTAGTTGACGACTTAGTTGTTTTTGGTACGACGCTCATTATATAAAATACTCCCAAAATGTCAAGAATCATCATGATTTTTTGACAGTGTATACTACTGACACGGAGATTGGGTCGGCCCTTATTATCCTTGGCAAACTGTAGTAGTTCAACCCAGGACAGAGAACATAGTTGATGTACAGGGATAATATAGCATTGTAGGCATGGTATCTGACACATTTGGATGCTAAACAGATGCAGTCTAGGCTATAACATTCTCTAGGCATTCGTCTAACACGCCATGAACGGAAAGTATTATGCAATGAAGAGAACTTTTTAAAAAACATAACTTTGCTGATAAAGTACTTTGTCTTTCGGCAAGTGTTTTTTACTAACTGAAGAGGCAGGTTGATTCAGGTCGATTCAGGTCAAATGAAACAGACGCGATCACCAGTTTCAAACTATGTATGTGCATCTTCACAGTGCGCAGGTACCAACTTAACCGTTACCTTTTTTTGCAATCGACAAGATTAAAGAATTTCTGATACCAGCTCTAAATTGGTCAATTACCAATTTAGAGCTGGTTAAAAAGTCGGTTGAAAATCTGCTTGAAAAAGTCGGGTGAAATGATTTATAGAAATTTAGAACCGACAGGAGTCCGCCAGTAACTAAATCATTGAAAACGAAAGGAAGTCGAAAAAGTTGTACATATAGAACTAGAACGTAACTGGGGCAAAGAACGATTGAGATTGGCTAGTAGAACAATCGAAAATAAAATATAAATACTGGCTACCAAACAATATATGCATATGTTAGCATTGGTGGAATATAGTGTTTTGAGAGACAATCACCAAGAGTTGCCAAATCAGTACAGACATTCTATAGTGTTCGTATGCCTTATCAATAAAATAAAATAAGTTTTAGATGAGTCCACACGTCAAAGCTTATTCAGACACCACTGTTTGATAATGAAAAGAGCGTGTTGTGTTTGATGATTTGGCACACAAAAACATGAATATTAAGGTAAATTCTTAATGGACTGCCTCTCTGATCTCGAAAACTGTAAGGTGCGAGACTTATCACGCTGCATAAGTAGCTCAAACTGGTTCGCATAAGGGTTATAGGGAAGTAAGATCCTGCGGTATAATAACGGACCGTCGCCGATCTAAGTGTGCTGTAGCTGTCATTCAACCTAATCTAATCTAACTTATATCTGATAAGCCATTTAGATCTGATACCGTCAGAACAAGATCGTCAGTGTAACTTTAAACAATGAAACCGGACTCATGAAGCTTAGCGAGAATTTCGTCACCAAACGCCACAATAAGGGGGAAAACACACGCTTATTTGGGGCATTCGCTTACCACTTTGACGGAAATAGAAGTTTCTTCAACCTCACATATTATAATCTCACATTATAATACGAACATACACTAGACGATAGTGGGATTGACACCAAACCTAGTCCAAGCATTCGTAATAGAAACGAACCATGTATTATCAAAAGCTCATGCATTAAAGTAGTTAGTCAATTAATTCTGATTTACAGTGATAATAGATTTGGCCGCTTGGCGGATTATTTGGATATTTCAGAGTCTTAAGGTATTGGTTCAAAAACGCAAATTATTTTTTCCATAGAAATTATGGTTTCTGGAGGATAGTGGCACGATTGAGTGAACTCTGGTTGTATACTAGAATTATTTAAATTTTTGGGGAGGTTATTGACTAAAAATATTCGGATTGTGGAAGTGATGGATTATTCGATATGTGGGTTCTCCATTTCAGGTTATCTGATGGCGTTTATCTATAGATTGACCATTGTAGAATGGTTGTGCACTTGCAACACTTTGAATTATGAGCAACTATTATATAGGGAAAATTTATCAAGGTTGCTGGGCGAAGGATAGAATGGTAGTCCCAATTTTTGAAATTTTCTTGACAATTATTTCAGTGATTGTCCTTCGTTTGAGTGATGTCATTTCTTTTAAGTTTATTAGCACAGTTGTCTCACATTTATGACCAATGGTTGAGCATTATCGTTTTGATGGTGTCTTTATTTGCTTGTGTACCAATGCAATCACAATTGGTTTAACAAATTGTTTCAAAATAAAAAACATTTGGAGTGATTGTAAAGCTTATAGTATGTTACTTTGTTAAACCTCTATTTGTACAAATAGATGTTCACAGTACAATGTCATCAAAATATTGTATTAAGGGTGGATCGGAAATCCTAAGAAAGATGTACAGTCTTGTGTTACATTATTTTCTTGATATGATTTCAGTTCAAATCATCTCAGTAATGGAAACGTTTCTGGACGTTTATTTCTGAATTAAGCAGCAGTAATTGAAGAATCTTCTATCAAAAATCTCCCGATAAAAATTGAGGATCCATTTTTGATGCCACCAATATTGATACCTTTCTGTTTCATAATTGTAGCCTAGTCATGAAAGAGCTGTCCTCATTTTTACTGAAACGCGTCCATGCATTATACTGATCTTTGCTCTAGCTTATCTATCATAATTCTTTTTCACCTCCTCTTTCAGAGGATTTTACTTTTGTTTTAGATATAAAGTAGTGTTGAAAATTTTTAATAAAGGACACGAGGCAATCTTTGTTAGTTTAGTAATTCACATGGAACTGATTGACCAACATTAAGAATCTAACCCATGGTAATTATTTTCGATCGAGCTTGCTTCTCTACACCCTCAACTGATGGATTTACAGCCAACTAATGACATTTAATCTTCTAGATGATTGGAAAACAGTTTTTAACAGTCGTTCTTTAATGTTACAAAGAAGTATGAGATCCGCTTTCAAGATCGGTCGGTTAAATTTCTGTAAAAAGCTCAATAGTTTATCTGCTGTCACAAGACTTAACAAAACATTAGGTAAAAATAATATTTGTAACCTTGATGTTTTTTATCTACCTGAGACATCACGATAAACTTAAACAAGGTATGATTGACAGCGGTTTTAAAATCGTCTAGTTATGCGCATGACGTCATCCGGTGACAGAAAATTTGTTTATTTATATTGTTTTGAAAAAAGAAAAATATTGTATTTTTAATAAAAATAAAAATAATCTATGGCATAGAGGCCGTAAACGGCCCTTACCGCGTCTCAACTGAGACTTTACGAACCATTTTAACGAGTAGTGCACATTGTAGGTGGTCAGCCCAACGAATGTTTATACACACAATCGCATTTTATGTCATCCGGTCGCATGTTAATTTTTGGTCAGCGGCGAGAATCGAACTCGAGACCGCGGCGTGATGAGAAACTCTTTTAACCATTAAACTACGACCGGTGACGTATTTTTAATATTATATTTTATTAGTTTTCATGTATGAAATTGATTCTGGTTCGAAAGGCAATATATTTCAAAGGTATTGAACATATAATTGTTTATTTGATTCTAAGTATTAACAATGTATTTATTGTAAAATAATTAAAATTACATGCATCCGTTTTTCAAAATCTACTCTCTCGCTACATATAGATACTTAGTAGTAAAAAAGTCCAATAATATAAATGTTTATTGACACCATAAGTAATATAATCACGTTGAAGTAATATTTAAAAACGTATAAAAAGGTAATAAAAAATAAAAAGATAAACGAAGGTTGATTAATGCATTATAGTAAGTACAATAATAAACATGCCTTTTCGTATTTATTCCAAAAACATTTTTTTATGTTAAAATACAAAGTTTATTTATTAATATACAAAGTGAATTATAACTTAAAATTACCAAAGTAAGCTTTATTATGTTACTATTTTTTTTAGTTTTTATTAAAAATACTTTATGTAATTTCATTATTTAAAATTCTCATTCGGAAATACATTTTACATTTATAACATAAAGTTTTAACATTCCTACTCAAATTAATATGTTAGGAATAGACAATTAAATTAGCTATATGTTTGCCGATTTTTATTCTATCTCCATTAACAGTTATGAAGACGTCGTTAAATTTTTTAATATCATTAAGGAAAGAGTCTGGGCTTATACAACCCACTTTCTGACAAATGGTTTATCCAGGTATATGATGAAGAGTCAGCCAATTCTCATGTTGGAACACCAAGATTCTCATGTTGTAACTTATGGGCAATAAATCCAGCTACATAAATGCTCAAGGCCATCACTTTCTAGTTCTGTCAAATCGTGCTCCTCTTCTTGGATTGTTTATATTGTTGATGGGATTTCTTCGATATTAAAATCTTTAAAAAAAGTTTACGTTAAAGGTAAACAAGAAGTTTCCGATATTGATTTTCTTCTGGTTCTTCGATCTGATCAACATTGGCTGACTGCAATACAATTGTTTCATTTCTGCTTAGTAGAAAATTTCGCAAACAAAACTTAAATTCAAGAGGCGTTGGATGGTCATGAAGCCCACCAATTGATCGCATGATTCCAAAAACCACTCTTATACGTCTTGGTTTAAACGGTTTGTTAGAAGGTAACTAGTACCGTAATCTGTTTATAGGTCTTCAAATAGCAAAGGAAGAGCGCAATAGTTTATTATTTTTTCCGACTCTCTTATTATTCATTAAATGTTTAAATTCATTTAATATTGAATTTTGAACATCAATTGCTAAGCCGTATGCTTTCATCCTTTCTCTAGAATCACTGGCGAAGTGCCTCGAATTAAATACGTCAAACCAATCATTCACCTATAATTTAATAAAAAAATAACAATTAATTGCAATAAAAAATTGAATTTGAATTGAATTGAAAATTGACCTTTTTTAATAATTCGGCTCATTTTTCCCAATGATCACTTTGACATAATCTTAATCTTCCCATCGTTGTTATAGCCGCTGATAATGTGTTCGAAAACAGCTGAGTAGCCAACTTAACGTTTTGGCGACCTGTATTTTTTACTGTAAGGTGTTGCTGTGTTAATTTATGTGCAATATTAAGGACATAACCAGATGTCTTTTGGAGTAGTTCGACAAGTGGTTGTTGTGTTACGTGAGTTCCTTCAATAATAAAACCAGAATCTATAAAATAATTTCTAGTTAGTTTTATTAGATGTGGAACATCTGCAAAAACGAAAACTTTTTTGCTACTAGCCGGATTTATGAAATACGGTGTTTCTTCTGTAACGTTCAAGTTCTTCCATAGACCTCTGTTATCACCGCCTATATCAATCACTAAGGCTACTACATGGCATCCTACAGACTTAAATTGGTTCACTGTTGTCATTATCAGCCGTTTCGTCAATTGACAATCGTAACTTTAGAATATTGGTTGTTTCCAATTTTTGAAAATACCGCGTGCTATTATAACTTTATTAACTTTACATAATTAGATGGTGATAGAACAAAGTCATTTTTCTTATCATACTCGTACAGTCTTTTAATTTTCATTTCATCTGCTGCAATCACGCATATCTTCTCATATTGCGTTAAGTCGACGTTTTCGAGAATTCGAAAAGTTTAAAAACTATACCAAGGAAAACCTGGTTCGTTTTTTATTTTACCGGCCCACCTTCACAGAGTTGACTCAACAGGTAACGGGTGAATATTCTTTCTTAGGAATCGATAGGCTCGCGGCCCTATAGCTTTTACAATAGTTTAAGTTTCCGTATTACATGAAAACAATAAAATGTACATTATTGTATTAAATGTACATATGTACATTAACAAATTGATCTTTTAAAAAGGTTTGATATGATTTACTTACACTAATTCATTTATGATGGTTTTTCTATGTTTAACATTCATTCTCAATTGGCGACTTCTGCAAGGGGTATTGAGACTGCATTCTTCGTTTGATAAATTCAAACATCGAACCGCATCATCTTTAAATTTTCGAGCTAATTTTGGACTATACTCGAGCAACCTATGCTTTGAAGTTTTCACGTAAGCGTCACTCACAAAATTTTTGACGCAGATACGTACATTTTCTGTATTAAAATTGTCCGCGCGTCTACATTTCACTTTCCAAAACTGTACCATTTCCTTATTTTTTGGAAATCTGAAAAAACGATACTTTGTACCGCTTCCATCATTCCATTTTAATTGTTTACTATTGTTGCTATTGCAACCACTCACTGCACAAAAAACACATCTAGCCACCTCAAAAAAAACTCGTTTTATGATTTTCTGCCACCAACTGACGTATTTATTTCAGAAAAATAGATAGCAATAGATGCGCTAGATCATACCTATTAATTCTATATACACTATCAATGTTTTTGTTGAATCTTCTAATTGGCAAAAAGCCCACTTATTACGAAAGATGTACTTCGTTGGAGTTCATTTTCATTTGCACTTATAAGGCGGGTGGTCTAGATGGAATGTTTCCAGTTAAATTACAACATGGTTTCCTGCCGTTTCTGACCACTTACTTCATCGTTTTCAAGTTTTTTTTTCGAGTTAACCACAGTTCCACAATCTTGAAGCATTATAAGGGTTGTTGCTGTTATTTCGTCTATCTTTCTTAAGACTAGAAAGAATAAAAGTAATCTTTAGTGTACATGCTAATTATGTTATATATTTCCTTATCCAGTATCATGAAAGATAATTTAATTCTACTTAGGTTGAAATAGTAAAGTTTTAATATGTTTTAATAGTAAAGAGTTTCTAGTGCGGGCACATTTCTAGAAGGCTAACTAGATGGCTTAAGGTTATTTGTTAATGTCACAAAAGGTGTGTTTTCGTCTTTACTTTCTTTGTTGGCCGAGAAGATTCTTATTTGGTTGAGATAGCTTGACTTCTTTGTGTAGAGTATTATCGATCATTTAGTCCTGTGGTTGGGGGCATTCGTGTTTCGTAAATATTACGAACGAAACATGAGACCCATAGAATACCACCACAGTATCCAGAGCTTGTCGTAGGAGGCGACTAAATCTGGTTGGATCGCTGGGCTGACGACCCGCATCCGTAAAAAAGTGAAAATGTTAAAAATTTCAACAAAAATCAAAAATCGGATACGGCCAAAACAACAAAAAAAACGAACCCCCGCTTAAGTACCCGGGCACGAGATTGAAGATCGGCACGTGGAACGTGCAGTCATTAAGAATACCTGGCTCGTTTGATGGCCTTATCACATGCATGAAAGAGTATCGGCTGGAACTCGTAGCTCTCCAAGAAACTCGATGGCCTAAAAGTGGAGTCCATGTGTCCCAAGGCTACACGTTGCTACACAGTGGAGATGACCTCGGAAATCTTGGGGTTGGATTTCTCATTGGGCCAAAGGTAAAAAAGGCTGTCTTGGACTTTCAAGCAGTCGATAATCAAATGTGTAAGCTTCGCTTGCACATGAGATTAGCCAACCTGTCAATTGTCTGTATACATGCGCCCACTGATGTAAGCCAATCCCAGGATAAAGACTCATTTTACAATAATCTGGATAATCTGATGGGCTCTATACCTGAGCACGATGTCAAATTGGTGATTGGTGACTTTAATGCTAGAGCTGGCAGAAATCAGACCGACTTATGTAACAATATAGGTCCGTACTCCCGACACGAAACTGCGACCGAGAATGGGGAAAGAATGATGTACTTTGCGATCGCTCATGATCTCAAAGTAACAAGTACATTCATTCCTCATAAAAACATCCACTTAGAAACATGGACACATCCACGTAAAACATCCCGAAGCCAAATTGACCATGTGTTGATTTCAAAAGGGCGGGCTCGGGTTGTCCAAAACGTGAGATCGTATCGGTCGTCAACAAAATTCGTAGGCAGTGACCATTTTATGGTTGCTGCAAAGCTACGATGGAAATTTTCGTACAAGTCAGGGAGGACAGGAGAATATACAACGCGATTCTCCTGTGAAGGTCTGATAAATAAAGAAACGCGACGAAAATATCAAGATCTTGTCAGCAATAGCATTATGCAATCCAATTACCAATCTGATGATGTGAACTCTCGGTATAGTGAAAACTAAGCCCAAAAATGATTGGTTTGATGAGGAGTGTCGTCTTGTTGTTGAGCAACGCAAAATAGCCTATAATGAAGCCCAGACTCGGTTCACAATCACAAGAAAAAACAAAGCAGTTCTTGCTAGGAGGACAGCTAAACGCGTTTGTAGACTCAAGAAGCGAGAATGGTGGAAGGCTAAGGTCTTAAGAGTACAACAACTCAGCAATGAGCACAATTCGCGTGGTTTCTTTAAAGGAATCACCGAATTGCACAATACCTTAAGATCTCGGTCAACTGCCATTCGGGACCAGGATGGAAACCTCTGTGTTAACGTCGATGCGGTACACGATACATGGCGTGAACATTTTTCTGATTTACTTAATGGTCCACATGTATCACAAGCTGTGTTTGAATACCCTCAAATACAGACCGCAGAGATGTTCATTGAGGATCCATCCTATGAGGAATTCATCATGGCCATGCAGAAATTAAAGAAAAATCGTTCACCAGGAGTTGATTGCATTAATTCAGAGCTCTTGATATTCGAAGGGCTAACTTTGTGGAACTGTCTTTTCGACCTTGTTCGATTGGTATGGCGAAATTAAGTTATGCCCGAAGAATGGAAATTGGCCGCGTTATCCCCAATATTCAAAAAGGGTGATCGCATGAAATGCGAGAATTATCGCGGTATAGCTCTCCTTTGCACAGCATATAAGTTACTGTCATACATTATCTTGGAAAGAATTACTCTTCTTGCGGAGGAAATTCACGGTGACTACCAAGGAGGATTCCGTCCAAATCGGTCAGTCACTGATCAAGTTTTTTCGCTACGGATGATTCTTTCCAAGTACTACGAAACATCTCGCGATGAACACCAGGTATTCCTAGATTTCAAGCAAGCCTATGCTCGATCAATCGAGAGAGATTATGGTATGCGCTTCAATATTTAGGAATACCGAAAAAATATGTACATCTCTGTAAAATAACAGTAACGCAGTCACAATGCTGTGTCAAAGTTGAGAACAGGCTATCGATAACTTTTGCAATGAATTCCGGTGTTCGACAAGGAGATGCGCTGTCCCCGATACTTTTTAATCTCATGTTGGAATACATCCTTCGTAAAAGTGCAACACCTCAGGACAACATCTTATTCCGACAATCCAATCAACTTCTTGCGTATGCAGATGATATCTGTGTGATTGAATTAAATGGCAACGGAGTGAAAGAGATACTTGATCCACTGGAACAGTTTTCAGCTTCCGTTGGTCTCAAAATCAATGAGTCCAAAACCAAATATCTGATATCTGGTTTTCGAGACCAAGACCCAAGTGATTTCAGTAGTGGTAACCACACGTTTGAAGGAGTGATGAGATTCAAGTATCTTGGATCTCTCATTACTCACGATAATAGTGTGGGAGAGGATATCAAGGTTCGCCTTGCCGCTGGCAATCGGGCTTTGTATCCTCTACGTCCACTGCTGAAATCAAAATATCTTGCAAATACGGATAAGCTGAAACTGTACAGAGTGTTGATCAGACCCGTTGTCATGTATGGATGTGAGAGTTCGACCTTGACGGATGAGTACGAAAGATGGCTTCTAACATTCGAGAGAAGAATCATGCGTGTGATATATGGCCCAAAACGGGACATTGATGGCACATACCGAGTTCTATTCAATCACGAGATCAGGAATTTAATGCAAATTCCTGATATCGTGCATGAAATCAAAGGACAGCGAATACTCTGGCTCGGTCACGTTCTGCGTGCTGATCCGAACCGAATGATACAGCGATCTTTGAAGGGAGAACTGCCTTTCAGTAGGCGAAGAGGTCGCTGTCGGCGACAATGGCTCCTCGGCGTAGAGAGCGATCTGGCATCTTCCAACTGCTTGCAACAGTATGAAGAGCTGGCTCGTGATCGAAACCGATGGAGTCAGATTGTTGACACGGTACGGGCCAATAATGGCCTGTAAAAATCGGAAAAAAATGGTAGAGCAAATATTAAATCAAAGATGTTGCTGTTATATTATAAACTTATCTGGAAGTAACGACATATGTAAAAACCTTGAAAAAGAGCTACTAACCCTTTCAGAAGACCCCTTATATTGTAAAGATAGCTTCCATTTAAAACCGTTTGTAACCTAAAGCTTTAATCACTGGACTGTTCGGTTACCGATGCGTAATCACTAATGCATTAATGACTTGAAAATCATGCAACGAATTCGAAATGTCACAATATGGCAATGCACCACTTAAAATTCAGTCAACCTTCTGCCCCTTTTTATATAATCATAATCCATTTATCTCGAACATCAATCATTTGGAAAATATGATTCAGCTCTTCTTAATAATTAAATATAACGATACAGGGTTAATATGTGATCATTTATAATACACACTGTCATGATATAGGATATCGCATGATATCTCATTTCTTATGTCTTAAATTTTAAATCTATTTTACTTTTGGTACTCGTATTAAAGTCTAGAGCTCAAATGTCATTGAAATTCAGCGGGTGTTGATAAAATCGCGATCATGTTTATCGAATGATTCATAAAATATATTATTTCTTGTAATTGACACTTCATAAAGCAATAAAATTTATGAGTTATGATGATTAAATATGTTAATCCGTCCTTGGAAATAGCAGACCTAAGAAAGTTAATCTTGAGAGATAGATGATGTAGTTATGACGTCTTTGCGGCGGTACGTTTGTAGTTGTTGATGCGGATTAGACTCGAGCCCAATAAACACAGAGTACTGTATCGAACTGTTTACTTTATTTTTACGTTGACCACGACATACTTGCCAATTGTAACCGATTGTGTCTTGAGGTGTGATCCATATCCATATTAAAAACTAATTTGAATACTACCCAACTGCGGTACCTCCCGCTTCAACTGCCGCAGCTTTAACAACAGCGCCCCTGGGCGGTAACTGTAATTGAAAGTTCTACAACTGAGAAATGTGACGATTGTGCAACAACTCCCCCCAAAAATTATCGAATACAATGTATCTTCTTGTTGATTTCTTTTATGTTTGAAATGAACACATCATAACCCTTTAATTGATCGAGTTTACAGCTTATCTATCATTCAGTTATACTTGGTGTCGCAAAATGCTTAGTAAATAATTTGATTAAATCCTTCTTAGTTTTCTCTATTTTAGTGTAAAATCTTATTGTCATGACAGTATGTTTTCACCAGGCAAAATAGTTCACTTCTTTACTTTCATGCATCGCTTCTCTGTTTAGGATCATCATGCAGGACGTTGTCAAATGGTGGTTTGACCATGCAGGACGTTAGACTACACAACAAGTGAGAGTGTTTGCTGTGTTTTGATGTGATGCTGTATAACACTGGAGTTTTCTAAGTGACTGTTCATTTCACTTGCAGAATCTTCTCGGAACCGGATAAATTAATCGTGAATACGATTTAAATTTGCCGCTATTGAATTTGATTTATATTGTTGAAATTTTTTACAGAGAGCAAAAGGATTTTTACAGATGCGGGTTCTCTACTGCAAGCTCTTATTACTGTAGACAAATTTTATAGGTACCATGCATTGTGGGAAACATTGAGGGACTCAAAGTAAATTCGGTATTTGATTCTCTTACAACTTCGCTTCGTGGTATACCAATTTACTGCTAATGAATTCTGAAATGATATTCACAGAATTTTATTGCAGTGTCAACTGATAAACTTATTGTTTGTGCTGCCAGTGAAACTTTCATTTTTTATTCTTATTTTGTTCTTATTATATATATATATATATATATATATATATATATATATATATATATAATATATATATATATTTATATATTTATATATATATGTGTGTATATATATATATATATATATATATATATATATATAATATATGTGAATATATATATTATATATATATAAATATATATGTATATATATATTAATATATATATATATATATATATATATATATATATATATATATATATATATATATAAATATATATATATATATATATATATATATATATATATATATATATTTATATATATATATATATATATATATATATATATATATATATATATATATATATATATATAATATATATAATATATATATGTATAATATATATATATATATATATATATATATATATATATATATATATATATATATAAATATATATATATATATATATATATATATATATATATATATATATATATATATATATAAATTAAGATCCATTTGAAACCAAAACCGTTACTACTAGTAAAACTTCTTTTTGGAAATTTACTTAGCTATTATGTAAATAAGTTACATGTCTATGAAATTATAACATTTTCTTAAACATATTTCACGAAAAGCAAACTATTTTATTCTAACAGTTATTCTAGCAGTGAAGTATTTAACTGTTGCAATGTACATTTAAACATACTATTACGTTAATTTACCAAAAAAAATGAATTAACTGTTTAAAATAGTGTAATAAAATGCTGCAGATTTGCAGATTATTCATAGTCCAACTACGACAGAGTTTGCCTGTTATATAATTTAATATGAATAAAAGTGAAATGAAAGATAAACTAAAACATTTTTTTTATGTATAAGTGTTTAATCTAACAACTTTTAATTTAATTTAAGGTAAGTTCTGTGTTTTATAATTTGTGAGTTAGTTTTAAATTAAAATAAAAACTAAATTATTATATAACGATGTTAATAAAAAAACACGTGTTTTGAATAAATTTTTAATTATCAATCTTAATATGAGAATATTAAAAATGAACTGAAAAACATGCGTAGTCAAAAAATACTTATAGAAAAATAGCAGCTGCAAATTTTAGAATGTGTGCGATTATGAGTAATTAAGATACTAACCTTGCAAATATATTTGAACAATGGCCAGTTTACAAACATACATTGCGACCAGAATTTGTCTAGAATATAATCGGCCATCGAGATAGCATAATTAAGGAAATAAACAAAATTAAGAAATATTCAAACAAAGACAGTGAGGAAAGCTTCAACATCGTAGCGAGTTTGGGTGAAATGAACATTGAACTTGACAAGCACCAAAAAGCTTGCGATTAGAGAGGCAACAACTTCAACCGCAACAATCAATTCGCAGTGCATATCGATGGTTATAAATACATAATGGATAGTTTTTTAGAAGCAGTTGATATTAATTTTAATCTGAATCACGTTTTTAAATTGGAGTTTAACATTTGGATATTCATCCAAAAAGGATTTATATAACATAAAAAGACTAACAGAGACTTTTACAGACCAGTTCCATCAGAGGCTACTTTAATAACTGATTTGGAAAACAAATCCTAATTTTTTATTTAAATTTATTTATTTTTTTTATATTTACATTGATATAAACATATTACTATTATTTATTGATTATTCTATTATTATGAACTGTGATTGTTTATTTTAATAAATTTTTGTAATTCAATTTATTTTTGAAATATTTTTTATATTGAGTGAAAAATAAAAATGAAGTCTTAATAAAATAAATATCTTCTTTAAAATTTTAGAAATACTATTAAGATTTAACCTATAAAGGCTTATATATATTTAGTAGTGGTCAGAAAATTAGGGACAGTAATAAAAATTCATTAAAATTATTATTTTTAAATATTTTATTCACTCCAATGTATTTGTTTTAAGACTACTATTACAGACGGTTACAGAAATAGAAAAAAAAATAAATCCATCACAAATAAATAAAAAAAATAAATAAATCCAGACTTCTAAAAAATGTAGTTTTTTATTAACTCTGCAATATGGGCCAAAATGCAAAATTTTACTTATTTAGAAAGCGTTAAGTTGGCTGTGTTTGAACTTATTTTTTTGTTTAGTTTCCTTATCTTTTTTGATATTGGGTGTTTTCTTTTATTCATTCCAAAGAAGGAATGGAATGGTCTAGTGACCTCGGAATATTCCAAACAAATCGTAATAAAAGAACAACTTGGAATAAAAAGAATACAATTTTGACAGCTGTGATTAGTTATCAGAAATTTGTATTTTACTGAGAACGTTTATAAAGTGATTAATTAAATATACAAAACAAAGTTCGGGTTATGCAAAGTTCGGGCAAAACAAAGTTTGGGTTACACTTAAAGCATACCCAAAAATTTCGGGTATGCTTTAAGTGTCTAAATAGCTTAGAAATCATTTTTTGACAGTTCAAGTGATTCGGAAGATGAGGGGAAAAAATCTAATCCAAAAAACCTGTGGTATATTGAGAACGCTGTTTGTCAATTAAATAACTGCCAGTTTAAATCTTATTTTTACCTTTTAACCCAGTTCCAAAAGAATATCCCAACTTGTACATAAACCGTAAAAAATTCCATTCAGTGTTATTACAAGCAGTGAATGGTGAACATGGATGTTTCACTGATTGCTATGTGGGGGAAACCGGATCCATCTACGACTCATGCTTTTTTCGTTGATATAATTTATATAGAAAAATTTTGAATACTATGTACTTAAAGAAGATTAACTTTGTAATCACTCCCAAATTGACCTTTTTTTGTTAAAGATTCTACTATAATTCCACTAGATCAACATGTGCTCGAAGATTTGGGAATGTACCTAATGACGCCATTTAAGGACTCCGGTAGTGTATCATCAGCACAAAACGCCTTTCTTTTGCCAGAATAACAATTGAGGCTCCTTAAAGGACGATTCAGAAGACTAAATAGTTTGCATACTAGATGGCCAGATTTTATTCCTCTCTTAATTATGGCTGCTTGTATTTTAGATAATATAAGCAACCAAAATGACGATAACCTGTTTGAAAACGAAATACAAACTGTAAACGATGATGGAAGTAGCGATCCCACTTCGGCTCAAGGCGACGCGAACGCAAACCTTACACGAAACTATAAATTTTAAGAATATTAAATAATTGTTTTTTTTAATTCAATATTTATCAAAAGTCCTTAAACATATAAATAATAAAAACTTTATTTCAAGTAACATTTAATTTTAACTAAAACTCTTATCAACTAAATATGCGTTCTGAGAATTTTAATTTGTTGGGACATTTGATATCGATTTTCTTGAAAAATTCAACCCATTTAAATCGATGAATGGAATAGGAGTTTTTAAAATATTGGTTTCTTTATATAGCTCTACGCCACCAAATGCCTAATCAAAACCTTTTAAAATGACTAAAAAATTATCAAACAAGTTGTCTTCTTAGTGCAGCCTAAAAACTTTAAATAATTTAAATAGATTATTAAAATCAAACCATTCAGTTAAATAATTAAAACGCTAATTTTTCTAAATTTTAACTATTGGTTGTTATTAAACTATGGAAGTGCCTGATTCACAACAAAACCAATAACCTGTACGTACTTTAAGCATAATAACGTAAATTTGAGTTACAGATGCATCCTTGCTTTCTAAAAGTTTTACTGTCATATGTATATTATCAAAGATTATTATATACTAAAAAGATAGTTCAATCAGAGTAACATTTTAAAATACAAAAATTATAATTCTGGGTTCCGCTACATATTGATGGGTTCCTCTGTTCTATAGTAAAACAAAACAAAATCGTTTATTTGTAAATTTTTGCTTTGGTTGAGTCATCTTTATGTAAAATAATCTTTGATATTATGCTTAAAATGTCAATAGGGTCCGGGAAAGCTAACGGCCGTTCTGTTTAACAAACCATCTTCTCATTCTTTTATTTAAGACCAAATGGTCTACATCCAGCTTTTGTTGAGCATGAAAGATGGCATCCAATTAACAATTAAACGTTCCAATGCAGGCAACAAACTTAACCATCTTATTGGGAGATGCCGAAGTAAGGCTGAAATTCGTTGCAACCTTTAATGACTTGAGTTTCAACATCATACTTTAATTTGTTACGTCCATGTTTCGCGACGTTATGTTAAATGTGGCAAATATGTACAATTTGCTTTTATGTAGTTTTTGATGTTTTCACAAAGCTTTTGGAAAATTGCATTATGGCATTCATAATTCACATAGCGCACTATTATATTATACCATATTTTTAGTCTTCAAATAATTTATTAAATTATTTATTTTCAATTCGACTAGTGACCGCCGCCGAAGTATCTTTCGTATCATCATATAGAAAAAATCTAGTTATCTGGCCAGCATTTAATGTTGCCTAGTTTATTTAAAATTGGTCAATTATTTTATTAAAACTATTTTTTTGCACTAATGTATTTCCTCCGCGGTATAATTAAATTTTGACTATGGACATTTTTACCGTAGAGTGGCTATTTTTCGAGATATTTGATCGTCTCAGTTTAAAAGAAACATCCGGGATATATATATATATATATATATATATGTATATATATATATATGTATATATATATATATATATATATATATATATATATATATATATTTATATATATATATATATATATATATATATATATATATATATATATAATATATATATATATATATATATATATATAGATATATATATATATATATATATATATATATATATATATATATATATATATATATATATATATATACTATTTATTTTTTTTTGTTAGTACAATCGCCCTGGTTATTTCTGGAAAATGATTTCGTTAAATGGGAGCCACGACTGGACTAGGTGTAATCAATTCGGGTCGGACCAATTTCTGAGCATAATTGAAGCAAATTGTTGCTTCATATATAGGCTTTCAAATGCTCAATTGGTTGTGAATTGTTTGTATAACACTTATACTTCACGGCACCCGATGAATAAAAATCGAAAGACGTCAAATCACGACTTCTTGCCGAATAATTCACGTGCCGATGTGTGGCATGGTGCACCATCTTGCTGGAACCAAAGGTCGTCCAAACCAATATCTTCAAGATATGACCACAAAAAAATGTTAACATACGGCTGTAATTCATTCCGTTGATCGTAACGGCCCCTAGTTCAACTCATACATACACCTACACATTAAAAACCTTCAAATGATTTTTTGGTCACCACCAGCTAAGATCCCCGATTGACAGAGCATGGGCACTACTTTCTCCGCCACGAGGATGACATCTTAGAGGTTAATAAATTGTAAAGAAAATTGATTTCCTTGATTGATTGAATATTGATTTCCACTTCCATGTACGCCACTGAACTTTGCATATTAGTCCTTCACGTCTAAAAGTATAATTTGAATCACCTAAATACTTGTCATAAATCAATTTGATTTCAACGCTTAATCGTTTCGTGTAAACGTAAATGGGCAAATAAACGAAACAAGATCGGCACTAAAACTTTATATCCGGATCATAAAAAATTATGTTTATCATAATATACATAATAACTTTATTCTAGTTTACTACATTTTATGCAAATAATGTTGTGTTTCAATGGTATCAGACGAAACAACTCTTGTATACTCGTATATATAGTTATAAAACCCATCAAATAGTTTTAATTGAGTCGTAAACTTCTCACAACTCGTTTTCTTGTTTTAATTTGTTCAAATTGTTGATAATGGATCACATTGAAAAGATTTGTTGCTAATATACATAAATATGTGAAATGGCACAAGTCGGGATTTATGGGTTTGCGTGGGATAATATTCTAAAGACAGACGCCGCACGCGCCTACAATCTTTAGATGGTGTCGTATTTATGTGTTTGCATCGAGATTCGCGACATGATTTGTTTCGACGTTTAAATCGACTTGGGGCAATTATCTGATGATAGAATAAATTATTGTTAATAATATAATTTATAACAATACATAGTATGGTGCCGGACATTATTTAACAGTTGTATATTTATAGGATTGACTCAATCTTGGACATAGATATAGTTGAGCGATGATCTTATGTAACGTTTCGTTTATTTATCGATAACCTATATCGACATTTTTGTATTTTAAATGTTTTTGCCTCCAAACGAATCGAAACTATTAGATCATCTGTTTGACATTAAATTATGTATATGCATAGTGATTCGCCGTAGAATGGACATTATTTTTTAATTTGCAAAAAAACTATTTTTTATGTTTGAATGTCGTTTGCGCTGACAAAAATGGAATTTAAAGTGTTTGCCAACCAATTCGTTTTAGTACTTTTGGAAGCGGTTTTATTTTAAGTGGTACACTTAATTAAACCACTCATAAGATTATATTTTTTTTTCTTAACATATCAGACTGGTTTGGCCAATGAGGAACGAGACTAGAATATTTTACATTATAAACCAGTTTTTCTTCGGAGAGCAATAACCGAAAAATATAATCGGCTTCAATTCAAATAAAATAATCTGACTCGGGAAGTATTCCAATAAACGATTATTTTGTTAAAATCTGGTAAATATAAAGGCAGGCAACGTAATCACTATTAATACCGATCAAGAGTGGTTAAAGCTCATTATTTTCGGAACCAGATTCAAATCCAACTATGGCTCTTGATTGCAGACAGAGCTAAATAGGCTCAGCCCTCGTCCAACTTTGTCAACAATCTACATGGATTTCTATTACAAACGGAGCGGATATCGGAGTCTTCACCTACCGAAAGAATTCACTTTTATGAAATCGAAACTCGATTTGATCCGCGATTAGCACCAAAAAGTTACATTAACTATCGTTTTACTTCCTGCACTGTTTATTTAGTTTGTCTTAAGTGCCGCATGTGGTGAGGATTATAGCTCGATTTGTCCCACGGAACTCTTTTTTTAGGCTTTATCACTCGTATTTGAATATTGTTCCAGTGAATCAAGTATTCCGTTTACTCATCTAAAATTTTGTGGGTCGTCGGTTGTAGCTTACTGGTTAAGAGTTTCTCATGACGCGGCGGTCTCGAATTCGATTCTCACCGTTGACCAAAAATTAACAGGCACCGGATGACATAAAATGTTATTGTGTGTAAAAACATTCTCAGTTGAGATGTGATAAGGGCCGTTTACGGCCTCTCAGCCATAGATTATTTATGTAGGTAGTTGATTGGACTGCAATTTTTTTTTGCTTGAGCTTTCATTATTTTTTGGGTAGATGGTGATATTTCCATTATACGAATCAATAAGGACATAAAAAATTACTGTCAAATATATAATTCCGAAACGTGACTTCTGGGTTTTTGAAATAGTATTTTCAAGCCAGCGTTCAAACCAGGTTTATTTGTTTTTTAGGATCACGGTTTTATACTGGACGTTATATCACGGTTATATCTTGGGAATGGTATACAGTAGCAGTATGAACGATCAAAGCCAACCACTATATTCTTATTGCCTTCTACATACAGGATTAGCGATGGAGAGTGGGTATAGAAATTGAAACAGAGTCTATGCTATACTGAATTCTATAACACAATTTACTCCGTCAAGATGACGGAAATAACCTTTTCACTTATTTTTATTAGGCATAACTTTGTCAAATTTCCAAGCATTATGCTTTCATATTTCTAGACCCTATCATTTAAAACAAGAACTAGTTGTTTCTTGCCACTACCTTTCCTCTTTGTCTCTTAAACCAGAAGTCGGATATTTGATATTGCACTCGTTGGTTTTGAGACTCATGGAAGATGAATAAAGTACTAGAGGATCAAGTATCTATTTTACTACGTTGCCATTTAATCCAACCACTGTGTATGCGATATGTTAATTGGGTTGTCGGATGAAGATGTTTTGAGGTGTTTCACTTTTACAAAGAATGTATTGAAATATGAGATTAAGTGTATTGGAGATAGCATATCTCCTATTCGAACACCAGAAGTAATTTCAAAATTA
Source organism: Tipula lateralis (assembly GCA_963932295.1). Lineage (NCBI taxonomy): Eukaryota > Metazoa > Arthropoda > Insecta > Diptera > Tipulidae > Tipula > Tipula lateralis. The sequence continues at coordinate 112,424,700 of OZ010738.1, forward strand.
CTCCATCCTACACTGTACCTAACTTTACCATAGCATAGTGACTGCGTTACTATCATTTTACACAGATACGTATATGTTTAGTATTCTTAAATATTCAAGCGTATATCCTAGTCTCTCTCGTTTGATAGAGTCATACATTAAACATAGGCTTGCTTGATATCTAATAGCTGATTTACATCACGAGAAGTTTCATAGTATTCCTCCGACAGAGGAGTGAACATTTGAAAAAAAGCTGCATCACGATTTTCTTCAAATTTGAACCGATCACCCTATTTGAAGGTTAAGCATAATTCACCCACATTGAATTCTTCATTATGCTTTTTTAGTTGAATACGGTCGAAAGACGATCTACATATAGTTACTCCTCTGAACATGAAGAAGCTCTATATTACATTATGCATTCAACTCAAGATGAACAATATTTATTTATTTTCTGAAGGTCTTTGTGTGTTCAATGAACATCAATACGCATGTATTTTAGGGTTTCAAGACATTCACTGTAATGCAATATATTGCGATTGGAGATAAGGCAGTGGATGCACCTATGGGCACGAACGAAATTTGACTAATTATAGCATGATCTTGAATGGCTACTTGATGGCTACTAGGAGTCAAGCCGCATCAGCAGAAAACCAAGAATTATGATAACATTAAAAACATCTGAAATTATTTTTTGGGATAAATTTATTCTGAAACAATCAATGGGATTAACACTCCTCATATTGCTGTTAGATAGTTTTTAGCATTCGATTATCATCATTCAAAGATGAAATCGAAAATTGCCTGAAAACTTCACTTTTTCGAAACTGATTTTAAAACTCAAACTAATAATTCAACATACGTATATATTTACTACGATATCTTTCTTTATCTTTCACAAAGGTTTATAGTTCAGTATTAAGCTGTCAATTATACAATAGTTTTTTAATCCATTGGTACTACCTGTACAATACCTCCTCACACGTTATTTTGGAAAGTTGGTTGGCCAATAATGTTTCTACGTAATTGGGATCCACCGAAACTGTGCAATGGAACGCGTCTTTGTGTCGAACAATTGATGTGTTACCAGAGGTTAATATTACTTTTTAGATAAAACAAAATATTAATGGATTTTATTAATCATAAAATAAAATACATCCTATCGTGTTCACGTATTAATAAAGAAGCAATAATTTGAAAAAAAAACTAGACGATTCTTTATAGTATTACCAAAGAGAATAAATATAAAGAGAAACATCTTATATGAACCGCGGTTGCATATTAACTAAAATATTTCTGACTTATTTGATGATGGCAAACGAATTAGGATAAACATATATTTTTTATTTTGTTTTCTCTTTCGAACGAAAACAACAAAAATATTTGAACATTTCAAAACTTCGCCTACTATTTCATATTATAATTCGACTCCTGGTGATGCGCTTTGACTTCCTTGTCTGGTCGAAGTTTAATTTTTTTCACAAAAATTCAAAATTATTTTTGATAATATGATTCAATTTTAAAACTCTCCAAATGCTGTAAGCAGCATCATAGTGTTAATCTGGAACTAATCCTACAGCTCCTTCAAAAAGCTATACCAACATCTGGTCGCTGAATTATATTGGACTCCATAATTTCAACTGCAGTGGCAACACTCCACGTATTTCAAAAATTGTATTTGTGTACAAACATGTGCTGCTCCATAGTGACCAGCCACACAACGACCTGAAGTGTACTATTATGTTACGGTATATGAAAAGACATTAAAAAGTACCAAAAAGGTGAAGCTACCTATGACGTACTAGCGATTAAAAAATCAATCGAAGCGATTGGTGTCCGGTTTTGGAACTAAATTCTTTGATTTACTAAATTTTTTAATACATTGTTTGGAAACCGATGAACTGCACATCCTCATTATGAATGAGCTTATAAGCTCAAAATGAGATGTGCAGATCACAAAATTATTGTAAAATAAAAATAAATAAATAAAGATTGTAGAATGGAATAGATATATTTTCATATAATTATCTATTCCATTTTACAATCGAAATATAATATGAAATAGTAAGCGACGTTTTGAAATAGTCAACTATTTTTTTTTGTTGTCGTTCGAAAGAGAAAACGAAAAACAAAATATATTTTTATCCTATTTCGTTTGCCATCACCAAATAACTCAGAAACATTTTAAAATTTTTAGTTGATATGCAACCACGGTTCATATAAGATATTTCTCTTAATATTTATTCTCTTTGGTATTACCACAAATAACTTTTATACAGATGAACAAACTCTATGGAGAAATGATGTATACTAGACTGAAATAAGGGGAAAATAATTGTACCCAGGATGAAAAGGCTATATTTAAATTTAATTATCTCTTTTATTCCTTTAGCATTGATATTACGATAAATAAAATTCAATCAAATCTATAAAACTAGGTTCATACATACATGAAATCAAATAAATGTTTCATGCCGCTGCGGTAAGTTCCATTCAGGGCAGTAAATGAGTTAATATTTTATACAAAATGTATATACAAACGAAACATTTATTTATTGTAATATCAATGCTAAAGGAATGAAAGAGATAATTAAATTGAAATATATCCTTTTCACCCAAGGTACAATTATTTCCCCTGATTTCAGTCTACTATACATTATTTCTCCATATAGTGTTATCTGTATAATAGTTATTTGTGGTGTTACCATATTGATTACACGTTAGGGTTCTCAATTATTTTTATGAATTACTTTATATCCAGCATGATTTTCGACACAAAGACGCGTTCCATTGTACAATTTCGGTGGATCCAAATTACGAATAGTGATTCGTAATTGATTTCTGCTTTATCAGAAAATTTAATGATCGCTATAAATAACAACTGTGGATTTGAATTTTCATGGTTTGAAAGTTCATGGTTTTCACAGGGCTATAGTTTAAGGTTGCTCCATGGTAGGAACATCAGAGAAATGTTCATATATAATCCGAACGTTTTAAAATAAAACTAAACACTTATTTAATTTATCATAACTCGAGTAAAGCCCCATGGCGTAGAGATTGAAACACTATCGTGAAGTTGGATTGAGGATCGTCTATGGTCGGAGCCCTTTCTCAAAATTCAAGTAAACAGCATTCACTGGTTTGCTGGTGCATGGGTTCTTGCTTTCATTCAATAAGATGAATTATTCAATTCTTTATTCGAAAAGTTTAGTTGCAATTGCATCCCAGTCGGACCTTGACGAACCAGTCATGGCTATACTTCCAGTAATGAAGTCACGGAAGTTAGCCCGAACCCGAAAATTAATTGGTTGATTTCTTCGCTAAAGTGAAGTCATCCCGAAAAAATGTAAATGTTGTACATTTGTGTAAATGTTGAATGAAAGAGAATCTATCCTATGAGCAATTCACCATGGCCAATCAGAGATGGCTACACTTTAGCGAAGAAATCAACCAAAACTTTTTCGGGTTCGGGCTTACTTCAGTTATGTATAGAAACCGTTGAGAATTTATATATATATATATATATATATATATATATATATATATATATATATATATATATATGTATATATATATATATATATATATATATATATATATATATATATATATATATTTATATATATATATATATATAGTGTAAGAGGCCGTAAACGGCCCTAACCGCGTCTCAACTGATAGCTACAATTGATGCATATTTTATGTTTTTACACACAATCGCCTTTTTATGTCATCTGGTGCATTTTAATATTTGATCAACGACGAGAATCGAACTCAAGACCGCGGCTAGATCACAAACTTTCTAACCATTAAGCTACAACCGGCGACATATGTTTAGTACATACATCATCCCGTGTATCGTTTGATGTATCGCAAAGCATCCGCATTGGTTAATTATTGTTCTTTATATTCATTTATTACATACATATATTTTGAGTGTGCGACCTGCGTTACGGAGTAAATATAAATAATTTTGTTCCGATTTATCATTTCATTGGGTTAGATCACCTTCATTATTTGCTTTATGATAGAATAATTGATAGAGGTGAATTCATGATCTTCTATATATATGTCATTTTCTCGTCTGACCATACGTTGATACACTCAAATAAAAAATGAACCCTTAAATTAATAAAAATGCAATTCGAATAATAAAAAAGTTGGTAATATACATCCAATAATAAATGGTTATCAATAGATGCAGACGGTTTTTTAAATCGCATCAGGTTCTCCAAATATATAAAACCTTTATTAGACCGTGCATAGAATATTGCTGTCAAGTGTGGGGTGGAGCATATGGCACCGCTCTCCAGTTGCTGGATAGAGTTTAGCGGCGTGCCATCTGAATAATACGAAACTCCAGACTTACGAAAGATCTAGACAGCCTACAGCACCGCAGAGATGTTGCAGAACTCTGCGTGTTCTATAGATTAATAAATGGTAAATGTTCTGCAGAATTAAAGGAAAAAATACCACCATTTGTTACGCGGAATGGTTAATGCGCATAGGTTTACGGTGAAGCTGCCGAAACCTCGAACTGAAGATGCAAAGCGCGAATTTATTTATCGAACATCCAGGAAGTGGTATTCGTTGACTGGTTTTCAATTTCCGTTGAAGTATAAATGCACAAGTTTAAGGCAGCTATCAACCTTTACTTGAATGATCGCGCGTTGGGTGCAGGAGCTCTGACAGTTACAAGGAGCTAGGAATGTCTAAAAGTCCGCCCTGCACCCAACTAAAACAAAACGTAAAAAATAATGGTTCATGTTATAGGTCTAATTATATATGTATTTAAATAAAATAATTATTAATTTTAGGATATAATTGTTACTTGAATGAACTAAAGTTTAAAATTGAAGGTAGAAGTTATCAAATTCACTTGAGATGTTATGATATTAATGATTTAACAATAAATATTTGTAAATTTAATAATAACACTAGTGTTGTAAAACAAAATTGTTGTTATTTTAAAAACCATTTAAATTTTATTGGCAATCTTTTGTAATTAAAGTTACAATTTGAATTATTGTATTAATAATAAATTTTATCTAAATTTTCAATCAGTTGGATGTTGATCCACCTCAGATGTCACTAAGTGCAATATTAAATAAAAATGTTTAAAAAAGCACCATAATACATTTGCAGCCATTGGATATTTATGATTAAAAATATGGTTTAATTTCAAACACACGTCTAGAGATCGTGAAGCGCAGTCAAATTGTATCTAATATCACAATAGACACATATTTGTTACATCTATAGTTCCTCTCTGACTAACCTTTTGTGAATTGTTTCCTCTAACTGCTGTACTGTTTTTCCCACAATGATAAAGGCTGTTTTCGAAACGTATACTTATTTGAAACTTATTTGTGGAGACATACTTTATTCAAATAAGTAAGCTGGCGAGGTGACTTATTTGCTGTCTCTTTCTTACGAAAAAATCTAATTGCAAATTAAAAACTGTCAGTTTCAGCTGTCATAAATTTTCTGTCATAATTTGTTTACCCATAGTAAAATTTAATAAATTATTAATTAAAAAAAATAATTTAATATACATATTACAAAATGAGTAAACGAAAATCATACACTAGCTGATGTAAGTAAAATTTATGTGTTAAGATTCAACATCATTTAGTGTTTTTAAATTGAGGTTTATTATGATATTGAAACATCAAATATGTACATGTATAAATAGTTATAATTGTTTAATTTAATTTTTAATATTCTGTAGGGACTGAAGAAGAAATCAAGGCCTTAATTGAAGCCCGGGCTAGCTTCAATAGTGAGTTTAAACAAAAAACAATCCAATACAACGTTATATGGAGGTTAGTATTGAAGGATTTGTGGAATTAAAATAAATATACATCATTATCTGAGTAATTGCATTTATTTTAGAGTCATATGTTCATCGCGGGAGGAATTGTCTTCCAGAACATCCCAAGAGTGTTCCAAAAAATGGAACAACCTGTTGGACACTTATAAAAAACTTAAGGATCCCAAGACTGACACGGCACCAACCACATTGAACGCCGATAATTGGCCATATTTTACCATAATTAATTATTTTATGTCACAGCAACATAACATCAGTGCATCTTTCAGGATTGATAGCCTTTTGGAGCCCCAAGTTAATTGGGATGATTTTATACAATATGATCCCGATTCTGAAGTTGAAGAGGCTTCTACATCTGAAGCGAGTATTTTTCCATCGACCTCATCATCAACTGTGCCTCCTCCAGCAAAAAAAAAGAAATCGATGATGGATCACATTAGGGCACGTGATAAGAAAATATTAAAATCTATCGAACGCAACTATAAAATAATTAAAACAGTGGTTCAAAAATATTTTCCTGATGTGCAACTTTTCAGCTCGTCTGAATCTGATTAATAAATCAAAACTAGTTTTATAAGATAATTTTGTGATATATTAGATAAAAAGACTGAATTATATAAGTGAAGTTTTATGAAGTTTATTGAATAATAAATTAATTTTTTTATTGAACTTTTTGAAAAAACTAAGTTTTATACTGTATACTAAGTGTTAAATTGTATACTGTAGTCCAGCTTCCTGTTGATATATTCATCATGGTGGTTCACAGGGCATTTTATTTTAATATGAGTACCGTCTATGGCACCAACTGCTTTATTGAACACCGAAGACCCAGCACGGTTCCCAAATTTCTCTCCTATAGGATATTGTTCAATCTCAAGGAAGAAAATCGTTGTTTTTAATAATGATAATAAAAATTTCATTACGCGTTGGACAATATAAAATATAGATGTGGTTGGTATGTCGAAAGCTGCACTGACCACTCGGTAGCTCGTTTCACATGCCAACCAAAATAGTGTCACTCCAATTTCGATTTGCGACTCATATCGGTGATGTTTCAATGTTGAATTAATCTTTGAAAGGCACGCTTCGACAACCTTAAACGTTTCTTTATGCCCTCTTCGTCTCCTTTTAATATCACATCAATCATCAAGCTATGTGATGAGATATTACAATACTTCAAACCCTGAAAGGTTTACATAAATTACACAAATATTTTGTTAGAATAATACTAGATATTGTTGTTTAATAAAACATGTATAAATACCTGTCGCTTTTCTATCATGTTAAACAATTGTTTTATCAGTTTCTAATAATTTGAAACATAATTTTTTATTTTTTTGAATTAAATAATTTAATAGAATAAAACTTTTTTTTTTTATCCATTATGAATTTTTCAATAAATTTTTATTTTTGTGTCAATTTTAATGTTTTAATATTGCTGTCAAAATAAGTAAGCTAATTCGTTTCGAATGGGTTTCATATACTTACTCAAGGCGGCGAATAAGTATGTCTCCACAAATAAGTTTCAAATAAGCATACGTTTCGAAAACAGCCAAAGGCCATTTGTGAATCTTGAATTGAATATTTTTTATGTTTTTTTTATTGTTAACTGTAGCAACGATTCTAGCTCTTGATACAAATATGTAATCGTTATGTAATAGGTAAAATGTATTCAACAATCGTCCATCTGTAACAAGAAAGAAAAAGTATGCTTAAAATAAAATATATATATTGGTTATATTTAAAACAAACTTACTATGCGTCATTATAAACAAACTTACTATGCGTCTCTCCATTAAGTGAGTCAATTATGGATCGAGCAGCAGGTTCCTTAATTTTGCTTTTAAATATTGATAACATTTGGCTTCTAGAGAAATGTATCCACTAAAGTTAACATCTAGAACTTTTAGAAAACATTTTTATAAAGTCTTTAAGAACCTTAACAAATTATATAAAAATATGTTATTATTATTCAATTATATATCACATGTCATCTTATTCTTACTAATTTATACCCCAATGGAGTACCAAAGTGAACACAATTTTCTAAAATTTCAGTCATTGTTGCAAAATTTTTCATTTGGTTCAAGCGATAATCCGAAGTTTTCTACCACTTGTTTCGATTTCAGACCATGTGCAGTCATTAGATTAAAGAGATGCTTAATGCAATTCAATATTTTCCTCAGGAACTGAATAAAAACGAGTATCAATAATTAATCTACAATATTAAGAAACGTCACCATCTCTATACTTAATTCAAAAATTTAATATTAACTTACAAATATTAAAATTCACTTACCTCGAAAAATTTCTGAAATATTATACTATAGTATAATTATTATAGTATAATTTTCGTAATCTGCAACCAGTTAATTTAGTTCGTTCAATATATTTATTTTTTACACTGATATAAGTTATTGTTGAACCGTATTAATAGGTTTCTAACTCGTAAATGAATATACATTTAAAAAAAACGCCAGAAATAAATAAAAGTTTTCAGTTATCAAAATAAGTGAACAATTATTTCTTTAATAGTTAATAATGTTAAAATAATAATTCGTTGTTATGTTTAAAATAATAAATTTCAAATTATTTGTTATAATTTTTACAACAATTACAAATTATAAATTTGATAAACATTTAGTAATTTTAACAACTAAAAATTGTAATTTTACTAACTTTCGTTATCAAAATAATAAAAGCAACATTTTAATGGATGTTTTTGCACAGTAATAAATTTTATTATTGATTTAATAACAAATTTTGTTCCTTAGACAAAAATACTATTTATTTAATAAACTGTATTATTAAAGATTTTAAAACCCTTATTTAATAAACTGTGTGAAGTTATGCCAGGATCTCATCCCAGAAAAAACTATAATGTTCATAAGGTAATACTAATTTTATCCAATCCCAGGATTTTTCAAAATCATCCCAAACAATTGTGTAATTGTTCGAAATCGGGACATAAGTACTAAAGATCGAACAAGTATCTACCTTCTTTAAACAAAACCTGACATCATAATCAATGCTTTTTTCAATCCAGATCAAAGTTTGTGTGGACACAAATTTAATATATCCAAAAGTTAGTGTTATTATTCTTTCCCAAAAATTATTAGATATTAATATTGATATCATGTCCACTAGCTACCAGCAGAAGAACAACACCAGTCGCATGCTGAGACTGCGCTATTGGCCAATATGTACATGGCCAACTTGTTTCTTTTATTTATTACAAATTAAGTCAAAAAGAACCAAATATAAATAAATATAGGTAGATAGATAGTTGAATGCGAGTAGGAAATATTTATGTATATGTTTTTCTGACCTAAATCTTTGTTTTTGAGCATATCGATGCTTTGAGTAAATCGGTGTTTTTCAGTAAATCGGTGTTTTTGAATAAATCTGTGTGTTTGACTAAATATGTGTTTTTGAGTAGATCCGAGATCGGTGGTTTTGAGTATTTTGTTGTTTTTGAATAGATCGGTATTTTTGAGCATTTTGGTAGTTTTGAGTAAATCGATGTTTTTAAGCATATCGGTGTCTTGAGTAAATTGGTGTTTTTGAATAGATTGATGTTTTTGCGCATATCGGTGATTTTGAATAGATCGGTGATTTTAAGCATTTCCGTGTTTTCAGTAAATCGGTGTTTTTGAGTAGATCGGTGGTTTTAGTATTTTGTTGTTTTTGCGGTATTTTTGAGCATTTCGGTAGTTTTGAGTAAATCGGTGTTTTTGATTAGATTAGTGCTTTTGAGGGTTGCAGTGTTTTTGAGTGAATCTGTGGTTTTGAAAGGATCGGTTTTTTTGAGTAAATTGGTGGTTTTCAATCATTTCAACGTTTATCTGAGTACCACATTTAAATACAATATACAATTTTAAATACATATAAATATTGACAAATATGTAACAGTTTAAATTGGTTTTATAGAATTAATAACATGAACATTTGTATGAAAATTATGCATGTATCGTACGATCAAATCGGTGCATTTGGCAAAAAGAAAGGAAAATCGGTGTTGAATGTACAGTACTGTGCAAAAAAATCCGGACAGCTAACATTTTTTAATCAAACCAATTTTTTTACGAACTCAATTGTTGTAACATCAACAATTATTTTTTTTCTTATTATTTAACTCATTATTTATTTAAAATTTTAAATTTAATGATCTTAGTAAAATAATATGAGCGAATTTGCGAAAATAGAAAAAAATTGCCATATTTTTTTAAACGAATTAATTTTAATAAATTCAAAAACAATATATTAATTTCGTAATTAGGCATATTTCAAAATATAAAATGTATAAATTATCCGCTTAACTATAAATTTAATATTTGGTATGACCGCCATTTTTCTTAATTACCGCTGCACATTTGTTGCTCATGGAGAGAATTAAATTTTGAATCACGTCAGTGCTTATATCATCCCACGCAATTTGAATTTGGTGCTTCAGTTGCTGGGTGGTTTCTGGATTACTCTGACGGGCTTTATGTTTCATACTAGCTCAATTTTTTTCAATTGGGTTCATACCTGGGCTATAGGGGGGCCATTCCATTGTGTAGATGGAATTATCAACCAAGTACTTTTTCACCTTCAAATAGAAATAAAATTTTATGTAACAAAGTTATTTATTAATTTTTACCTGAAAGTTATACAGAAGCTTTAAATAAAGTAAAAAAACTGCATAGTCAATTGTTTTGATCTATGGGCTAGCGCATTGTCTTGTTGAAAGATGAAGCTCTCAGTTTCACTAAATAACTCCAAAACTGATGCTTTCCAATGCATTTTCAGAATATTCAGGTACACAATACCGGTTATCCCTGCTTCGACAAAGGCCAAGGGACCAACACCAGCATTACTAAAACAGCCCTAAACCATTACACCCTCAGTTTTATTAGGTACTTGTTGAATGCAGATATCGCTGAAGCGTTCTACTGGTTTTTGATGCACAGTTAGCCGTCCATCTCCCACATGCAGTTTAAATTTGCTTTCGTCAGAGAACATCACGTTATTCCACAACTCCCTGGTCCAGTTAGAGTGCTCTCTGGCCACTTTCGAAGATAACTTAAGGAAAGGTTTCTGCAGCGAGTGGCGTGCCCTAAGATTTAAGTTTAGTACGAAGTTTAGTACCGCTTGGAATGAAGAACTAGGAATATATCTTGCGCTGTTGTAGTTTTCCTCGGTCTGCCTGACCCTTGAGACCGCTCTGTGTTCCCCGTAGTCTTATGTTTTTTTAAAAGATCGGCAATTGATGATTTCTAACGTCCTATCCTATCACCAATTTCACGCCTTTCCTTCCATAACGAGATAACAACACCTTTAGTATAGTATAAAAAAGCCGACAAAGTACTAAAAATGTCTAAACTAAACGACCACTCTTGGTACTTTGTCGAATTTTTAGTACTTTTTCGGCTTTTTTATACTAGAAGCTCTTTCTTCATAAACATAACTTAAACGACTTATACTATCATAGTTCTAGTGAATTACAAAATGCAATCTACAAATTGGAATCTAAAAAAATGTTAAAACACAAGGTAATATTTAACGTTTTTAAAGGAATTCAAACTGTCCGGATTTTTTTGCACAGTACTGTATATTTGAATATCGGTGTTTTTAAGAATTCCGATGTATTAGAGCAATGGGTGTTTTATGAGTATCGGTGTTTTTGAGTATCGGTGTTTACCACATTCACTAATCAGAATAAAAAATGTATATTCGAGATAGCAGCTAAATAGAAAAGTTATATGAATATTTTTATTTAGACGAGTTGACTTTTATTAAGGGAATTATTTAAAATGAAAATTCGTTATGAATGAATTTCATTTTAAAATTTATAGAATGTTGTTAAAATAATTATTTCATTCATTCATGATTCTAAAATTCAGAAGAAAAAAGTTAATAGACCTTTTTCCTAAAAAATTTTTGACAGCTGAAATATTATCGAACTTCGATACGAACAAAAAATCTCGGCAATTTCTTTTGACCCATACTTGAGAGAATATAACAAGCAGGAGCTACCAGAAAACGTTACGTTTTTTGAAATCCACCAGTATTTGGTAAAAAAAAATCATATTACAGTTCAAAGGAACTGAAAGCTTTCAAGTCATTGAAATCATATAAACTTTATAAGGGTGGATGGGTGCAATACATGGCAGGAAACGAAATTCCAAACGGATGTGTAGTGTTTGGAAAAGTATTTATAGCAAAAGATATTAAACAGTTTAATGCATTTTACTTTATTACAGGTTCTTCATACTCAATCTTTAAATTTACCAGCGCTCAAGGTGTGGATACATTTAAATAATTCTGGTACAATTAATACTGCGCACTGTAACTGTGTTGCTGGTTAAGGAGAATGCTGTTCACACATCGGAGCTGTTTTATTTGCATTACATGCAATATATATATAAATATTTTAAATAATGAAACGGTAAGAATTCTTTAAACGGTAAGAAATTTAATATTCCTTCTATTTTAGGATATATATTATATTTTAGGAATCAGTTACTGATAAAAAAGCTCTTTGGGTCGTACCATCCTGCAAGCTATCGGTACAATTGTGCAATGAAAACATAAACTATTCAACCACTTCAAAAAAAAAGTTATCACTTAGACAAACAACAACCCAACTTAAATCATCTACAAATACAGCAATGAAAACAATTACCAGATTATTGCTAAAGGGAGAAGGCCTGGAGCATTATTGGCCCTTGCAGTACATCTTCCAGGAGAAAATACTGATTTCGAGTTGGACAATTTGTTGGATGTTTATTTGGCCAATTTATATAAAGTCGAAAACGAAACTATGTCTTTGTCCAGCATAGTCGATAAATTTTCTTTCACCGCCCAGGTGGCGCAGTGGTTAAAGCTGCGGCAGTTGGAGCGGGAGGTACCGGGTTCGAATCCCGATAGGGGCAGGATGGTAAAGGGATTTTTCACCATACGATTACGATCGGTGGTGTGAATGAACACATCTATGACCCCCTGTTGGAGTGCAGAATTCATGGGCCGCCCCATCTTCCATGTCAGTACTATAGGCTGGCATGGAGCTATGCAATGTGCAGATGGTTCTACGTAAATCGGACCTATAGCCGTACGTCCTCGATTTGGCTGTAATGGCGTAAGGTAAGGACGTAAATAAGCGAACCGCGAAAGAGTTGGAAGTGCCTCGAGCCCCAAAACAGATAGTAGAGATAAAAACAAACAAACAATTCTCCAATTTCATTTTGAACGAAGAAAAAGTAATATTTATCGAAAAAGCTACGCGTACACAGTCAAAATGTGACTATTGGCTCAAATTAAGATTGGGACGTATCACAGCTTCCATTTTTAAAGAAGTATGCAGGGTCAAGATTGACCGCGGATTTCCACTAGGATTATTAAAACGAATGTGCTATCGAAGGTGCAACTGCAAGGGTATATTCATCAAAGTGATATTGTTTACTTTTTTATATACTCCAGAAGGACAACTATACTCATCAAAGTGCCAGTTGATAGGTTATTCGTCAACGAATATTGGGAATATTTCTTTTGGAAGCTTCTTTATCTGGCCAGAACACAAAAAAACTGATTTTATTGTAAATTTCTTCAATTGCCTTATGAAATAATGAAGAAATTGTTTTATTTGACACTTCGTATTGATACGCTAGATGGGTAAAAGGCAAATCCAGCCGCAATTTTATAAATGCCATAAGAAATACGTCGAATTTATTCATTTTTCCGTTCACTGTAACGGGCAATGCACCCTTAATGTTGTTGTATATGACTTCCAATGTATCAAAATCGTTAAATCCAGTATAGTATTTAGTCATTTTATCATTGGTTCTAAGGTCATCGATTGTCAATTTTGTCCTGGACTTTTAAGATCGTTATTCTGCATTTTCAATTTAGATATAAGCTCATCTTTTGCAGATTCTAAATAAAACGCTATAAGAGAGAATTTACATTAAATATAAAAAATTAAAGCTAACTTTTCTCAATTTACCTTCTGTTTGGCAAGCTTTTTCTTGGATCATATTATGATCATTTTAATCGCTTACTGTCGCTGTTTGTACGTGGTCAATTTCTACATTTTGTGCAGTTCGTTTTTTGCTCGCTCATATCGTGATATTGATGGTTTTTGAGTGTTATAACCTAAATTAACAGAAGAAACCCAGTCAACATTCAATTTGTCTGTAAGGTTTGCACTTTTGCCCGATATAAAATACTTCAAACAGACCGTGGAATACTTTAATGATTCTCGCTTAGGGTCTTTTCTTTTTACCGCCCTCAACCACGCTAATTGTCTTTCTTCCCCAAGTTGTTTATATTTTAAGCGTTTGTTCGGAATCATTGGGAATCTATAAAACTTAAATTATAAATATAAATTGGCAACACTGATGGAGGAAATCAGTGTTGCCAATTTATATTTTGGAAGGGTGCCAGATTGAATTCAAAATAGTGCTAGATTGACAATATAGGGTGCTAAAAAATTTCCTCTCATCTTATACAAATATTTTATTTGTAACATTGCGTTGCGATAAGGTGTACATATCGGAAGGCCTATAATAATATTATACAGTCATTACATTACACCAGGCACTTTTATCATAAATATTAAACAGTATCATTAAATTAAAAAAAAAACAAAACCAATCTGCTAAGCAATAATCAAATTTATTTGATAAAAAAAATAGCAATTTCATACGTCGAGTCAAAAACGGTTCTATTTCAAGAAATAGTATAAAAAACAATTATTTTCATCTCAAATTTCTTTTGTTTTTTCATTTAATTATAACTTTATAAGTATTAGATATAGAATATTAAAATTTACATAGATATCAGTCTATAGTTTAAATCACATTTATTTTTTATCAAAATTCAGTTTTTTTTGTTTATAACATAAAAAATAAAATGTTTAAAATTATAAATATAACAGGAAGTTAAAATTATAATACATATTTGCATATGCCAAGTTTCAGTCTAACAGGTGTAATAATTCATGAATAGGTAAATCTATATCTTTTCGTTTTTATAGGCTGTCATTGTACCAATTTTTTGGATAACATTAACAGGTAAAGTTTAGGTGTTGCAACAATCTCCGTGGCGTTGAAGTCCAAATCGTATACTGAGAATAGCGTTTAGCGTCTCAAACTGCATTCTGTTTCTAGTTTTATTTTTCACCAAATTCATTTGGCTAAACACGCGTTCAATATCTGCATTTGAATGTGGAATCGATAGTAATTTTAATGCAAATTTTGCAAGATCTTCGAAAGGATTATGCCCAGCTGAATCACGGTATCTGTCTACTTCAATCCATAAATTAGTAGTAGTTGATGAATTCCATTTAATGGTACCCATATTTTTATATTGGAAATCTATAGCAGTTATAAGGTCCGCATGGGTTTCAAAATATTGTAAAATAGGTACAATTGATTCCTTGTTTCTACTTAAAACTTTCTCAATGCTGATAACATTCATTTGTCGTAGTCTTAAAATATTGTCAGGCAATCTATTCTTTAATTCGTTAATTAAGTTTTTTATGAAGGTTATACATGTTTTTCTTATTTTTTCTTGTTCATGTGCAAATAAAGATTTTATTTGGTTTTCCAAATTATATCCCAGTTTTGACGACCAATCTATAAAATCGGTTATATTCATAGTAATCACATCATATGTATGGTTATATACTATTTTTTGAGCCAACGATTTTAATAAATTCACTAAATCATTTAATTATTTAGATGGATCTGCAGATTTCATTTGAAACCCTAAATTAACACCAGCAACCTCCTTCAAAATTGGTGCCAAAAATACAAAATAAACTTTATAAGAATGATTATCAAACATTTGGCTTAATATTTCGGTTGTTTTGCATTCTTGCTTTTCTATATTGAACATTGTACTTAATTCGAGCCATGCTGATAAAATTACTCTAATAGCTGCTTCAATAGATTCAATTAAATTATACAGCTCTTTATATTAAAACGCCAGAAATAAATAAAAGTTTTCAGTTATCAAAATAAGTGAACAATTATTTCTTTAATAGTTAATAATGTTAAAATAATAATTCGTTGTTATGTTTAAAATAATAAATTTCAAATTATTTGTTATAATTTTTACAACAATTACAAATTATAAATTTGATAAACATTTAGTAATTTTAACAACTAAAAATTGTAATTTTACTAACTTTCGTTATCAAAATAATAAAAGCAACATTTTAATGGATGTTTTTGCACAGTAATAAATTTTATTATTGATTTAATAACAAATTTTGTTCCTTAGACAAAAATACTATTTATTTAATAAACTGTATTATTAAAGATTTTAAAACCCTTATTTAATAAACTGTGTGAAGTTATGCCAGGATCTCATCCCAGAAAAAACTATAATGTTCATAAGGTAATACTAATTTTATCCAATCCCAGGATTTTTCAAAATCATCCCAAACAATTGTGTAATTGTTCGAAATCGGGACATAAGTACTAAAGATCGAACAAGTATCTACCTTCTTTAAACAAAACCTGACATCATAATCAATGCTTTTTTCAATCCAGATCAAAGTTTGTGTGGACACAAATTTAATATATCCAAAAGTTAGTGTTATTATTCTTTCCCAAAAATTATTAGATATTAATATTGATATCATGTCCACTAGCTACCAGCAGAAGAACAACACCAGTCGCATGCTGAGACTGCGCTATTGGCCAATATGTACATGGCCAACTTGTTTCTTTTATTTATTACAAATTAAGTCAAAAAGAACCAAATATAAATAAATATAGGTAGATAGATAGTTGAATGCGAGTAGGAAATATTTATGTATATGTTTTTCTGACCTAAATCTTTGTTTTTGAGCATATCGATGCTTTGAGTAAATCGGTGTTTTTCAGTAAATCGGTGTTTTTGAATAAATCTGTGTGTTTGACTAAATATGTGTTTTTGAGTAGATCCGAGATCGGTGGTTTTGAGTATTTTGTTGTTTTTGAATAGATCGGTATTTTTGAGCATTTTGGTAGTTTTGAGTAAATCGATGTTTTTAAGCATATCGGTGTCTTGAGTAAATTGGTGTTTTTGAATAGATTGATGTTTTTGCGCATATCGGTGATTTTGAATAGATCGGTGATTTTAAGCATTTCCGTGTTTTCAGTAAATCGGTGTTTTTGAGTAGATCGGTGGTTTTAGTATTTTGTTGTTTTTGCGGTATTTTTGAGCATTTCGGTAGTTTTGAGTAAATCGGTGTTTTTGATTAGATTAGTGCTTTTGAGGGTTGCAGTGTTTTTGAGTGAATCTGTGGTTTTGAAAGGATCGGTTTTTTTGAGTAAATTGGTGGTTTTCAATCATTTCAACGTTTATCTGAGTACCACATTTAAATACAATATACAATTTTAAATACATATAAATATTGACAAATATGTAACAGTTTAAATTGGTTTTATAGAATTAATAACATGAACATTTGTATGAAAATTATGCATGTATCGTACGATCAAATCGGTGCATTTGGCAAAAAGAAAGGAAAATCGGTGTTGAATGTACAGTACTGTGCAAAAAAATCCGGACAGCTAACATTTTTTAATCAAACCAATTTTTTTACGAACTCAATTGTTGTAACATCAACAATTATTTTTTTTCTTATTATTTAACTCATTATTTATTTAAAATTTTAAATTTAATGATCTTAGTAAAATAATATGAGCGAATTTGCGAAAATAGAAAAAAATTGCCATATTTTTTTAAACGAATTAATTTTAATAAATTCAAAAACAATATATTAATTTCGTAATTAGGCATATTTCAAAATATAAAATGTATAAATTATCCGCTTAACTATAAATTTAATATTTGGTATGACCGCCATTTTTCTTAATTACCGCTGCACATTTGTTGCTCATGGAGAGAATTAAATTTTGAATCACGTCAGTGCTTATATCATCCCACGCAATTTGAATTTGGTGCTTCAGTTGCTGGGTGGTTTCTGGATTACTCTGACGGGCTTTATGTTTCATACTAGCTCAATTTTTTTCAATTGGGTTCATACCTGGGCTATAGGGGGGCCATTCCATTGTGTAGATGGAATTATCAACCAAGTACTTTTTCACCTTCAAATAGAAATAAAATTTTATGTAACAAAGTTATTTATTAATTTTTACCTGAAAGTTATACAGAAGCTTTAAATAAAGTAAAAAAACTGCATAGTCAATTGTTTTGATCTATGGGCTAGCGCATTGTCTTGTTGAAAGATGAAGCTCTCAGTTTCACTAAATAACTCCAAAACTGATGCTTTCCAATGCATTTTCAGAATATTCAGGTACACAATACCGGTTATCCCTGCTTCGACAAAGGCCAAGGGACCAACACCAGCATTACTAAAACAGCCCTAAACCATTACACCCTCAGTTTTATTAGGTACTTGTTGAATGCAGATATCGCTGAAGCGTTCTACTGGTTTTTGATGCACAGTTAGCCGTCCATCTCCCACATGCAGTTTAAATTTGCTTTCGTCAGAGAACATCACGTTATTCCACAACTCCCTGGTCCAGTTAGAGTGCTCTCTGGCCACTTTCGAAGATAACTTAAGGAAAGGTTTCTGCAGCGAGTGGCGTGCCCTAAGATTTAAGTTTAGTACGAAGTTTAGTACCGCTTGGAATGAAGAACTAGGAATATATCTTGCGCTGTTGTAGTTTTCCTCGGTCTGCCTGACCCTTGAGACCGCTCTGTGTTCCCCGTAGTCTTATGTTTTTTTAAAAGATCGGCAATTGATGATTTCTAACGTCCTATCCTATCACCAATTTCACGCCTTTCCTTCCATAACGAGATAACAACACCTTTAGTATAGTATAAAAAAGCCGACAAAGTACTAAAAATGTCTAAACTAAACGACCACTCTTGGTACTTTGTCGAATTTTTAGTACTTTTTCGGCTTTTTTATACTAGAAGCTCTTTCTTCATAAACATAACTTAAACGACTTATACTATCATAGTTCTAGTGAATTACAAAATGCAATCTACAAATTGGAATCTAAAAAAATGTTAAAACACAAGGTAATATTTAACGTTTTTAAAGGAATTCAAACTGTCCGGATTTTTTTGCACAGTACTGTATATTTGAATATCGGTGTTTTTAAGAATTCCGATGTATTAGAGCAATGGGTGTTTTATGAGTATCGGTGTTTTTGAGTATCGGTGTTTACCACATTCACTAATCAGAATAAAAAATGTATATTCGAGATAGCAGCTAAATAGAAAAGTTATATGAATATTTTTATTTAGACGAGTTGACTTTTATTAAGGGAATTATTTAAAATGAAAATTCGTTATGAATGAATTTCATTTTAAAATTTATAGAATGTTGTTAAAATAATTATTTCATTCATTCATGATTCTAAAATTCAGAAGAAAAAAGTTAATAGACCTTTTTCCTAAAAAATTTTTGACAGCTGAAATATTATCGAACTTCGATACGAACAAAAAATCTCGGCAATTTCTTTTGACCCATACTTGAGAGAATATAACAAGCAGGAGCTACCAGAAAACGTTACGTTTTTTGAAATCCACCAGTATTTGGTAAAAAAAAATCATATTACAGTTCAAAGGAACTGAAAGCTTTCAAGTCATTGAAATCATATAAACTTTATAAGGGTGGATGGGTGCAATACATGGCAGGAAACGAAATTCCAAACGGATGTGTAGTGTTTGGAAAAGTATTTATAGCAAAAGATATTAAACAGTTTAATGCATTTTACTTTATTACAGGTTCTTCATACTCAATCTTTAAATTTACCAGCGCTCAAGGTGTGGATACATTTAAATAATTCTGGTACAATTAATACTGCGCACTGTAACTGTGTTGCTGGTTAAGGAGAATGCTGTTCACACATCGGAGCTGTTTTATTTGCATTACATGCAATATATATATAAATATTTTAAATAATGAAACGGTAAGAATTCTTTAAACGGTAAGAAATTTAATATTCCTTCTATTTTAGGATATATATTATATTTTAGGAATCAGTTACTGATAAAAAAGCTCTTTGGGTCGTACCATCCTGCAAGCTATCGGTACAATTGTGCAATGAAAACATAAACTATTCAACCACTTCAAAAAAAAAGTTATCACTTAGACAAACAACAACCCAACTTAAATCATCTACAAATACAGCAATGAAAACAATTACCAGATTATTGCTAAAGGGAGAAGGCCTGGAGCATTATTGGCCCTTGCAGTACATCTTCCAGGAGAAAATACTGATTTCGAGTTGGACAATTTGTTGGATGTTTATTTGGCCAATTTATATAAAGTCGAAAACGAAACTATGTCTTTGTCCAGCATAGTCGATAAATTTTCTTTCACCGCCCAGGTGGCGCAGTGGTTAAAGCTGCGGCAGTTGGAGCGGGAGGTACCGGGTTCGAATCCCGATAGGGGCAGGATGGTAAAGGGATTTTTCACCATACGATTACGATCGGTGGTGTGAATGAACACATCTATGACCCCCTGTTGGAGTGCAGAATTCATGGGCCGCCCCATCTTCCATGTCAGTACTATAGGCTGGCATGGAGCTATGCAATGTGCAGATGGTTCTACGTAAATCGGACCTATAGCCGTACGTCCTCGATTTGGCTGTAATGGCGTAAGGTAAGGACGTAAATAAGCGAACCGCGAAAGAGTTGGAAGTGCCTCGAGCCCCAAAACAGATAGTAGAGATAAAAACAAACAAACAATTCTCCAATTTCATTTTGAACGAAGAAAAAGTAATATTTATCGAAAAAGCTACGCGTACACAGTCAAAATGTGACTATTGGCTCAAATTAAGATTGGGACGTATCACAGCTTCCATTTTTAAAGAAGTATGCAGGGTCAAGATTGACCGCGGATTTCCACTAGGATTATTAAAACGAATGTGCTATCGAAGGTGCAACTGCAAGGGTATATTCATCAAAGTGATATTGTTTACTTTTTTATATACTCCAGAAGGACAACTATACTCATCAAAGTGCCAGTTGATAGGTTATTCGTCAACGAATATTGGGAATATTTCTTTTGGAAGCTTCTTTATCTGGCCAGAACACAAAAAAACTGATTTTATTGTAAATTTCTTCAATTGCCTTATGAAATAATGAAGAAATTGTTTTATTTGACACTTCGTATTGATACGCTAGATGGGTAAAAGGCAAATCCAGCCGCAATTTTATAAATGCCATAAGAAATACGTCGAATTTATTCATTTTTCCGTTCACTGTAACGGGCAATGCACCCTTAATGTTGTTGTATATGACTTCCAATGTATCAAAATCGTTAAATCCAGTATAGTATTTAGTCATTTTATCATTGGTTCTAAGGTCATCGATTGTCAATTTTGTCCTGGACTTTTAAGATCGTTATTCTGCATTTTCAATTTAGATATAAGCTCATCTTTTGCAGATTCTAAATAAAACGCTATAAGAGAGAATTTACATTAAATATAAAAAATTAAAGCTAACTTTTCTCAATTTACCTTCTGTTTGGCAAGCTTTTTCTTGGATCATATTATGATCATTTTAATCGCTTACTGTCGCTGTTTGTACGTGGTCAATTTCTACATTTTGTGCAGTTCGTTTTTTGCTCGCTCATATCGTGATATTGATGGTTTTTGAGTGTTATAACCTAAATTAACAGAAGAAACCCAGTCAACATTCAATTTGTCTGTAAGGTTTGCACTTTTGCCCGATATAAAATACTTCAAACAGACCGTGGAATACTTTAATGATTCTCGCTTAGGGTCTTTTCTTTTTACCGCCCTCAACCACGCTAATTGTCTTTCTTCCCCAAGTTGTTTATATTTTAAGCGTTTGTTCGGAATCATTGGGAATCTATAAAACTTAAATTATAAATATAAATTGGCAACACTGATGGAGGAAATCAGTGTTGCCAATTTATATTTTGGAAGGGTGCCAGATTGAATTCAAAATAGTGCTAGATTGACAATATAGGGTGCTAAAAAATTTCCTCTCATCTTATACAAATATTTTATTTGTAACATTGCGTTGCGATAAGGTGTACATATCGGAAGGCCTATAATAATATTATACAGTCATTACATTACACCAGGCACTTTTATCATAAATATTAAACAGTATCATTAAATTAAAAAAAAAACAAAACCAATCTGCTAAGCAATAATCAAATTTATTTGATAAAAAAAATAGCAATTTCATACGTCGAGTCAAAAACGGTTCTATTTCAAGAAATAGTATAAAAAACAATTATTTTCATCTCAAATTTCTTTTGTTTTTTCATTTAATTATAACTTTATAAGTATTAGATATAGAATATTAAAATTTACATAGATATCAGTCTATAGTTTAAATCACATTTATTTTTTATCAAAATTCAGTTTTTTTTGTTTATAACATAAAAAATAAAATGTTTAAAATTATAAATATAACAGGAAGTTAAAATTATAATACATATTTGCATATGCCAAGTTTCAGTCTAACAGGTGTAATAATTCATGAATAGGTAAATCTATATCTTTTCGTTTTTATAGGCTGTCATTGTACCAATTTTTTGGATAACATTAACAGGTAAAGTTTAGGTGTTGCAACAATCTCCGTGGCGTTGAAGTCCAAATCGTATACTGAGAATAGCGTTTAGCGTCTCAAACTGCATTCTGTTTCTAGTTTTATTTTTCACCAAATTCATTTGGCTAAACACGCGTTCAATATCTGCATTTGAATGTGGAATCGATAGTAATTTTAATGCAAATTTTGCAAGATCTTCGAAAGGATTATGCCCAGCTGAATCACGGTATCTGTCTACTTCAATCCATAAATTAGTAGTAGTTGATGAATTCCATTTAATGGTACCCATATTTTTATATTGGAAATCTATAGCAGTTATAAGGTCCGCATGGGTTTCAAAATATTGTAAAATAGGTACAATTGATTCCTTGTTTCTACTTAAAACTTTCTCAATGCTGATAACATTCATTTGTCGTAGTCTTAAAATATTGTCAGGCAATCTATTCTTTAATTCGTTAATTAAGTTTTTTATGAAGGTTATACATGTTTTTCTTATTTTTTCTTGTTCATGTGCAAATAAAGATTTTATTTGGTTTTCCAAATTATATCCCAGTTTTGACGACCAATCTATAAAATCGGTTATATTCATAGTAATCACATCATATGTATGGTTATATACTATTTTTTGAGCCAACGATTTTAATAAATTCACTAAATCATTTAATTATTTAGATGGATCTGCAGATTTCATTTGAAACCCTAAATTAACACCAGCAACCTCCTTCAAAATTGGTGCCAAAAATACAAAATAAACTTTATAAGAATGATTATCAAACATTTGGCTTAATATTTCGGTTGTTTTGCATTCTTGCTTTTCTATATTGAACATTGTACTTAATTCGAGCCATGCTGATAAAATTACTCTAATAGCTGCTTCAATAGATTCAATTAAATTATACAGCTCTTTATATTTATGTAATCTAAGGCTCGATTGTGCAAACCAATTATGTATGGTGCACAGCTAATACTATTGAATGGCAAGCACATCTGATTAATATTAGAGATTGTACTTCTCTTAAAACGAGAAGTGGCATGTACACCATTATTTATTCCTGTCATAACCGAAGCACTATCGGTAACTAATGCTAGAAGTTGTTTTATTGCTAAACCAAATTTTAGTAACACACGTTTTATAGCATCTACGATTGATTGTCATCACAAGTACCAAGTTCACTTAGTTCTAAATATGTCGATACTATTTTTCCATGTTTTTTTGAAAAATATATTATTGCCATACCCAGATATTTCGTGACACTGATATCGTTCGACTCATCTATCAGAATACTAAACGGTGCGTTATCTATGTCACTTTTTAAATCAGATCGGAAATGTGGTCCTAATACATTTTGAAGAATTTTGGTGCATTTGGTCCTCCCTAATTTAATTTCCGATTTTAAGGGGATTTTTTATTTATTAGGTCGCACGAATGCCCTGTCGGTAAGATCGATTGATGGCACGCGACGTACATGGATAAATATGCTTCTAATTCATAATTACATTGTTTCTGCTTGTGGCAAATTATGACAGGTTGACGATGGTCGCTGAACGGTTTTGTGGCTTCAATGTGTGTTTTGCTCCTGGCATGACGATCCAATATAAACTTTCTTGCAATTAATGTAACTTTGCAATATTTGCATAACAATTTTTTGTTTTGGTTTTCGATTCGTAAAATCCAACCGCGGTACTCCTCGTTTGTGAACCAATCGCCCCGTATTTTTTGTGAATACAATTTTGCTTTTGGTCGCTGGCTATCTGAAATTTTCGAATTTGCCCTAAACAATTTAAAATAAAAGATAAAAACACTAATAAATACTAATTTTTCTTATGTACAATAAATTAAACATTAATCTTACTCGTTGCTATCAGACATCTCCGAATATTCGTCCTGCTCGGGATCCATTACTAGAATTAAAATACTATGCAATAAAATTATATACCGACACCGTTGACTTTTAAACCGGTGATTTTTAAAACAACTCGTTTGTTGCAAACTTACTCAAAAAATCTTTAAATTTGATAATGTCCGGATGACACAACAAAACTTCCTGCACATGAACAATTTATGTATTTTATTTAAGTAACTTAAAAAATTCGACCTCAACCTACAACATAATTAATAAAAATCATACAAAATATTTATAAATATTAAAATCATTAAATTTATCTGTAATAAATAAAATCAAAGAGGTTTGAAGTGGCTCAGTTATTCAACAAAAATTTGGTGCTTCACAAATTTAACGGAAAATACACATAATCAAATCAACTAAATGACAAAAATTTAACAAAATTCGAATGAAAACCTAAAATCAACAGGCGTTTTGTTTAATTCTGCGGATAACAACAAAATTAGAAAATTTTATTTGATAATTAAAAATGGCGGCACCAGTAAAATACAAAGATACATAGAATTTGCAATTTCATTTTACTTGGTTTCACAAACCTCGAAACTTAAATTTTAATTGTTTATTGTTTAACCACTAAAACATTAAACTACTTGTTTTTATATCACAAAAAATAAAATTTCACAAAATTTATTTATTAATAATTAAATATTTTAATTTGAATATATTAATTCGTTTTCCGCGCCGACAAAATACAATATGAAATATGCACTTTGCAATTGCACTTGCTATTTGCTTTTTTTTTTATTAGGAATTATACACTTGACCTGTTCTCTAGCTCTAAACTTAAAGATATTCTTCTATCTATTTGTCCCTCTTTTTTTCCGTTCATAATAAAATTGTGTACTAGAGAAATTTGATATAGCATAAAGGAATGGAGTAGAACTAAAACAATAACAATGCAATAATTAATCGCATTGAAGTTTGGTCTATTGCAGGTGCTAAATATTTTCATATAGTGCTAGATCTAGCACCGAAAGTGCTAAATTGGCAACCCTGCCTCCATCTTTGGCACCAATTACACGTTTGTGTGGCCTACAGATAATTTTGACATTTTAATTTGACGTATAAGGAAAAAGGTCTATACATATTTGAGTGTTAAGACTTACTAGATTCAATTAGCAATAGCAGGTTATTGTTCCAACCAAATTCAATGTTAAAAAATAAATAAATAAAATATTATTACTAGACACACAATATATTTGTATCTGAGTAAGGAATGTTAAGAAAAAGAATGTTAAGAAAAAGAATGTTAAGAAAGTATCGGATTAAAAGTATCAGGTTAATGGTTTAAAAGTACCGATTGATACCGATATTCAAAAGTATCAATTTTGCACATCACTAATTTGTATAAGGATGTGAAAAGAAATTTATAGTTTATAAAAATGTGAGTCTGAAAAAATAGTTTATCAAAAATTATTAAAAAAAGGTATAAAAAAATAGTTAATCAAAATCATTCAGAAACTGAGATAAACATATACAGATACATGTTTTGATGTAGTGTAATATGTGAATGTGGTATTTTTTAATCCGATAGTTTGAAAAGTACTCATTTAAAAGTCTGGACATTTTAAGTATTTGGTTAATAATATCCGGTTAGAGTAAGTTCGAACATCACTATTATATAATAAAGATTTATATTGATGGTTTCTAAGAGCCACGAGTGTCCCAACTAACAATTTAGGTAGTTTATTCTATCGCTTGGTGTAATATGTGCTATTTCGGTTGAAATAACGTAAAATTTTGGTTAATTTTCTACTTTCAAGAAGTATTTGCTAATTGGTAAGAATTTAAGAAAAATTAACGAAAGTTTTCTGGCATTTTTCTACCTTGAGGCGGCTTTTACTTTTTAGTCTAATATTAAGAAAGTTTGGCCTAATTTGAACCAGCGAATCGTGTTTAAAGTAGAAAAGAGTTGGTAGTAGAAAATTGGATTAAATCTAAGTAAAATATTTCTTTTTTTTCTACCTATTGTAAACTTTAAAGTTACTTCAACTTTTAAGTCGAAAGAATAACAAATTTTAATAGATTTCGTCAGTTATATTTCACCGATTTTCAACCTTGAAAACGATTATACTTTTACAAAGAAAAATAAGGATTATTTTCTATATTTTTCCATGTTTTTCTACCTTAAGGTTAAAATTTCTTTATAGTAATATTATAGTAAAAATTTAATTTTACCGATCGTCTATAAGATTGTAAATCACCTAAAAAATTCACTTAAAAGACGAATTTCCTAAAAGGTTCTCTCACAATTTTCGTTATAGTCGAAAATAAGCAATTTTTACCTACTTTTAGTTATTTTAGAAAAGTGAAGTGTTATAAAGATAGAAATAAAACAAAAATATTTTTAATTCTCTCAGCCCTTTAAATTATTCAACATCTGTTATTTTCGATATCGCATCATCGATCGGAGCACCTACAGAACCAGTGACATATATGAAAACTCGAACGGCTTAGCAACCATTTCTGCAGATCAAGTATCATCTTCATCTTTAAATTTCACAAATTGTTCACCATCAGTTAAAGAATCGTCAGATTCAGAATCTACACTTGGCCGTGCCAGTGACACAGAAAACATTTTTTTTATGGATAAAATTGACGAGCATATTTTTGATGATGATATTTATAGCAAATTAGAAGAAGAATCCATTTCCGAAATATAACAAACAAAATTGTAAATTTATCATACAACACGAAATTATAGATGGTAAAATATCGTAACAAAAATTTTAAACATAAACATATCTCGCGCAAGCATGGCGAACAAAAAAATTGTAAAGGCAGAGCTGTACTTTTAGATTCCTTGTTTGCGTTTTTCGTTTCTGATGCTCTTTCGAACATTTACGTATAGCAGGCAAATTTACGTCATAAATTTGCCTGCTATAAATAGATGGTCACACATTTTCCAAAGGCGTCGTTGAGTTTCTTATTATATAATAGATTTATTATTTTTTTATAATTTGTTTGGTTACTTCACTGGAAGTTGCGCAGAACGATGTAAAAATGAGTTCCAGTACGATAATGTTTTACCTATAAGTCGATTAACACCCTATTACGTACATATTTTTTCTGATTTGTTTATAGTAAAATTTTCCTAAACAAGTAGAAATAGAATTCGAAAACGCAATTTGAAATTGACCTAAAAGTAGAAATTACTTAAACAAGAATTTTCGACTTAAAATAAGTAATTTTGTTTTAAACCGATGGATATTTCGTCGCTAAGGTCGAATAATTTAGTAATTATGGAAAATAAAGACGATTTTTAAAAATTCGCCATATGTATTTTGCTTAATAATGACCGTGAACCGAAATTTGATGTTACCGAAATGACAAAAAAAAATATTTCTGTACTAATTATATAAAAACAAAATTACAATATAAATTATTTATAGATGGCATTTCAATATTTTGAGGCAAAAAGTGCGTTTTTATCGAAAAATTTTCAACGGCATTATGTTTTATATTGAAACAATACTTAATTTCGTGCATATTAAAAATGTAATGTATTATTTTTCTCGTAATATTATTTATTTGTATTTTCCATTAATAATAATAAAATAACTTGTTTTATTTTTCTGAAAAATTATATTAAAACTGAGTAACATGTTATTGCCGTAGTAGAAAACTAGGAGAAAATAACTTATATTTTCCGTCGAATCGACGTAAAACTAACCAAAAATAGGTAAAAGAAGAAAGTGAAAATGTACCAAAATAACACTTTTTAGGTATAATTTTACGTCGAATCGACGTCGAAAAATTCTCCAATTAGGTTGATTCGACGTCGATTCGATGTAACCTTACACCTAATTGGTTAGTGTTTTTCGTTTTCAAAGACTATTTTTAAGTAAAAATCTACCTATAATCGACATAATTTGTTAGTTGTGACGTCGTTCTCGATCTCATGTGATTTTGAATTGATATCATGTTCACTATTATTATTATTTCACTAAGCATAACTGTAAAAATGTGTACGACGCTTTAACATTAAAATCATGTTAAACGTCTTATTTGTACGATCTGTATATGAATATGCTACATATGTTTGATTATCGAAAAGAGTGTTCAAACGCAATTTTGCTCTTCGTCGTCCGCCAGCACAGAATAGTGAATAGAACATTGCAATTTTCTAGGTTTGCAAAGATTGGAGAACCATCGAGATATCTTAATCTTAAATATAGATTGTTTCAAATGATAAGCTAGCCCCTTAATGTGTATACGTGCCAACGTGGCTGATTAAGTATAAATAGTAAATATATACTTTGGTAGCACGTCAAAATACTTTTAACCACAATTTACTAAATTATTCTGAAAATATAAAGATCAACCTCTTCGAAGGTTAAGATGGAAAGATATTATATTGATTAAAAATTTTATATATAATTTACCCATAAATTGATCTCACACAATTGTTAAAAATTCATTTATTCGTTTAACATAATCTCAGTTTCAAACTTAAGATTCCCAATATATGTTAAATATATAGCATATATTAATCTTTATGGCCATGATTTGGTATTATAATTTTATACATATACGTTAGACGTATATTAGAATATGATTGTTAAATATTCATCACGGTTGTCTAATTTATATACAAACAATAATGTCTGTCCGTGTATATTTACATGACATTCGTATAAGTTTTACCTAACCAAAATATATGTTAGTCATCCTATAGTCATAAATTCGATCCATTTTAAACCTAACATCGTCAAAATATTGAAGCTCATTCTATCAGATTAGCGTCACTTTGCAACTATATAAATAAAAATTTATGTAAAGGGTGGTCAAATAAGAGCTTCTGGAAGTTAGTTTGAAATAAAACGCATTAAATTCAATTTAGTAATCAAAAATTGTGTTTGTGACTTAGGTTCGGTTTGAAAGTAATTTCTCTTAAATGTTGTCGTAAACTTACGATTATCTGTGAAGGTCTGATCCTGTGAAGGTCTGATAAATAAGGAAATGCAACGAAAATATATAGATCTTGTCAGCAATAGCATTTTGCGATCTAATTACCAAATTGAAAAAGTGAACAACGTCGAGAAAGTATTGAACACCTCGGTTTTCCATGCTGCCCAGCACATTCTCGGCGTAGGGAAAACTACGCCCAAAAATGATTGGTTTGATAAGGTATATCATCTTGCTATTGAGTAACGTAATATAGCCCATAATAAAGCGCTGACACGGTTTACAATAACAAGAAGAGCACAGCCAAACGAATTTGTTGACAGAAAAAGCGCGAATGGTGGAAGGCTAGGTTCAACAACTCAGCAATGAGCGCAATTTACGTGGTTTCTTAAACTAATCACCAAATCGCACTATACCTTAAGATCTCGGTCAACTGCCATTCGGTACCAGGATGGAAACCTCTGTGTTAACGTCAATGCGGTACTCGATACATGATGTGAACATTTTTCAAACTTACGTAATGTTCCATATGTCGTACAAACTGTATTTGAATACCTTCAAATACAGAATGCAAAGATGTTCATTGAGGATCCATCCTATATGGCAATTCACCATTTCCATGCAGAGATTAAAGAAAAATCGTTCACCAGGAGTTGATTGCATTAATTCGGAGCTCTTGATATTCGGAGGGCTAACTTTGTAGACATGTTTTCTCGACCATGTTCGATTGCTATGGCGAAATGTAGTTATATGCTTGAAGAATGAAAGTGGCCGCGTTATGCCCAATTTTCAAGAAAAGTGATCGCTTGATATGCGAGAATTATCGCGGTATAGCCTTACGCAATATACTAGTTACTGTCATACATTATCTTGGAAAGAATTGCTCCCCTGGCGGAGGAAATTATCGGGGACTACCAAGAAGGATTCCGTCCAAATCGATCAGTCACTGATCAAGTTTTTTCGCTACGGATGATTCTTTCCAAGTAATATGAAATATCTCGCGATGCACACTAGATAGTCCTAGATTTTAAGCACTCCTTTAACTGGATCAATCGAGAGAGACTATGGTATGAGCTTGAATATTTAGGAATACCCAACAAATACGTCCATCTGTGTAAAATGATAGTAACGCAAATAGAGAACAGGCTATATCGAGAACATTTGTAATTACTTCTGGTGTTCGACAAGGGGATGCGCTGTCCCCGATACTTTTAATCTCATGTTGGAGAACATTCTACGTAGAAGTGAAACACCTCAACAATATCTTATTCCTACAATCCAATCAACTTTTTGCATATACAGATGATATCTGTGTGATTTGATTAAATGGTCCAAAACGCGACGTTGCTGGCACATACTGAGTTCTTTTCAAACACGAGATCAGGAATTTAATGGGTATTCTGGAAATCGCGTATGAAACCAAAGAACAGCAAGTACGCTGGCTCGGTCACGTGCTGCGTGCTGATCCGAACATAATGATACAGCAATATTGTACGTACGGTAGGCGAAGAAGTTGCTACGATAGCTCAACGTCGTAGAGTGTGATCTGGCTGATGATCGAAACCGATGGAGTCAGATTGTTGACACGGTACGGGCCGATAATGTCTTGTAAAAACAGTGGATTTTTAAGGATGCATTGGAAGCTCTTGCATCTCTTTTGGCTGTTCATCAACCCAAATACGACAATTTTGTTTGTTGACTTATACATTTAGCCAAAAATGAGCTTCATCGCTGAACACAACTTTTCATTAAAAATACTGGTCCATTTGGAGCTGTTCCACCGCCAATAAACCAAATTGATGACGCAAAGGCAGGTCAACCAGCTTCAATTCTTGAACAAGTTGTATTTTCTATTCATTCAAATCATGAACTTGCTTCAAAACATACTGCAATATGTATATGAGAGTCTAAGAGCTTGAGAACGGTCACATATTGACTCATTGCGGTCTTCACGTACACTTACAGCTTCCGCAGCAATATTCACATTAAATCTACTTGTACGCACTCTAGTTGAGTGATGAATATCCAATAATAAAAAATTGATTGAAAATTTATTGATTGTTTCGCGAATATTGCGTTCAGTTAGACGCTTATAAACACCTTCAAATGGTCGAAGAGCACAAAAACAATGTTTCACTAAACACTGATTTTTGAAGTTCTCAGATATCTTCAGAGCCAGTTTTGTCCCTGGGATTCATTCCAGGATGATAGAGAAAAGTCAGGGTAGAGTTCATCCCGAAGGTAGGAAAGTTTAGATGACCAGGCAAACAGTTTTCGACCTATCAGTTTTTTTTAATGCTTAGAGCGATTGGTTGATAGGTATTTTAGGGATAATGCACTAGTAGCAAATCCCATACATCTGTTGAAAAAGCACTTCATGAAGTCGTTGGACGGATTGAAAATTCGCTGGACAACAAGAAATTTGCTTTGAGAGCGTTTCTGGAAATCGAAGGCGCGTTTGACAACACTTCTTTCAGTGCAATGATCTCTGCAGCATAAAGGTATGGCATGGAGACTACACTTGTTCGGTGGTTTAGCGTGATTCTTATAGGTCAAGAAGAATTACTGCAAACTGAGGTAGTAGTACGACGACGGTGACCACCCAAAAGGGTCTATCAGTTAACTCAAGAAAAAAACAAATATGGTTCTAAATGACCTTCAAAGTCTGGTTTGTCTGGGTATTGTAGGAGATATGCACACCACTCCTACTGCAGCTGTTGAGCTGGCTGTGGTTCTGGTACCACTTACTTTGGATCAGATTGTGTGCAGCCAAAACAGCCGCTCGGGCTCGCCTACTATCAAATGTGGAGGGAGGTGGGCCGGCATACAACTGCCCACATGCCCTTGGACACTATGGTGACAAAGCACATCTTCGGGAAATTATTTTGGGTAAAAATCACATATGGGACTATAATAGCCCATCCTACCACTCCAGTGATGGTATGATGATCTTTACTGACGGATCAGTATACTGTCATCTAGCTGGTGCCGAGTTATACACACAAAATCCTAAAGTCGAATTAACTATTCTCCTTGGTAGGTACGCTACTCTCTTTCAGGCGGATATTGCTGCAATTTTGAAAACAGTAATAGCATCCTTTCTGATAGCCAGGCTGCTCTAAAGGCGATTGGTTCCAATACGAAACTTGTTTTGGAGACTATAATTGCCTTAAACCAACTATAGTCATTCTGAATAAGCCATTCACTTACTATTTTGTGGGACCTGAGCCCAATTCTGGAGTGACGTCATTATCTCTTAAATGATAACTTGACTATCACTTTGGAGATCTGCATCAAAAGTCATGGGATTGCATCATCTCTTGTCGACTGTTCAAAATCTTCTTTGGATCAATAAATCAGCAAAGTTTAAGTGTTGAAAATTAGAAACATCACGAACAGTGTGGGGAGGAGAAGAAGAAACTGCTGAGAACTTATTTTGCTCCTGTTCTTCATACTCTATACTCTTATAGTACTGCACTGCTTTGCATCACAATTTCTTATTTGATGATCAACTGACGACCTTGACGATAACAGATATCTTTAACTTCATTAGAAGGACAAACAGATTTCATGACTGAGAGCGAACGTTTGGGATGGGAAATCACAATGGACCTACTGGAAAAAAAACGTTGTTTTCACGTTAGTCTATTCATGGTGAAATGTCAATGAATACTGAACACAAATGTCATATATGAACATGAGTTGTGACGCGTGAATCCCAATTGGTAAAAGTACCTCCTATTGAATCACTCTTTATATGTAATAATTTCAGGTTCGTCGCCTTTCTCACAATCATCAAATTTAATCTTTCATAATTCATGTATATTATACTCAAGTACCGATCGGCACGTTATATGGACACATTCAACAACCAACCAAATTAATTCTTAATTTTAAAATAATTAAGTTCCGCATTTTTTTTTGACTGTGTGTGTGTGTGTGTAAATTATATAATTTTCAATAATCTTCGCACTTATGTTATGTATAAAGTGTACGTAAGTTCATAAAAAAAAGATCTGCAACAAAAAAATTTTAATCGCACACTTAACATCATTTTTGTTAAAGAAGGTCATCAGCGCGCGCTGTTACTTTGCATCAATATAAGATATAGCGTATTAAAATAATTTATAACTGTCAAAATATAGACAATGTGTAATTTGATTTAATGACAAATTAAGATCAGTGAAATTCGCATATCTCCGCAGTAATATCATATAAGTAATTTTCACAGTATGCGATCTTTGTAAAATAAAAGGTAAATATGCGAAGTAAGAAGACGTCTGTAATAATTAATTATCGTTGTATACGTGATTCTGTATAAGACGCACGGTGATTAACTATAAGGATTACCAAGAAAATTGCTGTAAATAACAATTTTTATAATTGATTTAATTAATTTAAACGTTTGTGTATTTTATAGAAGAATATAAAATTATTTTTATTACAAATACTTATCGCGGGTTCTGTTAGATTAATTGACATTTTATGTGTTATAAATTATTTGTTAGTTTCTTTGAAGTTTGCTTATACGAGTATATTTACAGTCGATTTTTTACACGAACACTGATGCCACTCAGTCGCGCTTATCACTCAACGCTTATTTTGAATATTTAAAATATAACTTTGTAGCAGAAGTAGATCTACAAATTAGAGACGAAACATTACTATAGAGTGAACACTTCATTAGTAATAGAATTAAGCCAAATCGAAAACGTGCAGCTGGCTATAGGTTCGATTTACGTAGTTCTGACTCGGAAGTTGAAAGAGTGTGAAAAATCGCTTTTGCATCCTGCTCCAGTCAGGATTCAAACTCGATACCTTCCACTCCAATGTAGTCTCGACTGGCACATTATGATATTTCTCCATCTAAGCGAATACTCTCACTCCCAAAATGTGTTTGACCTTAATCTGTCCAAACAGTTTCCCTTTAATGTTAAACATGTATAATTCAACATAAGCGAAATTATAGTACACTGATCTATCTGTAAATATTAACATATTTCTGTCATTAAGGTGAGATCGACTTGACTTCATTGTGTCGGAGGACATATTGGTGCTTTATATGACTACCGACCTTTTATTTAGCCATTTATCGAGTGTTGCTGCGTGAGTGTGGTATTGCTAGCTCCCATAATTTCCAGACTAATAAATTTTTGCAGATAGTGAAGAGGTTTTCCTCCCGAATTTTCTTACACCTGATATACCGAATGACCGTTTAAGTCTTTCAAAATTCGTCTACTGGTTTTTTAAATCGCCACAGGTTCTCCAAATATATAAAACCTTTATTAGACCGTTTATAAAATATTGCTGTCAGGTTTGGGGTGGAGCATATGGCACTGCTCTCCAGTTGATGTTCTGCAGAATTAAAGGAGAAAATACCACCATTTGTTACGCCAGGACGGGTAACACGAGAAACGGTTAATGCGCATAGGTTTACGGTGAAGCTGCCGAAACCTCGAACTGAAGATGCAAATTGCAAATTTATTTTTCGAACATCTAAGAAGTGGAATTCACTGGTCGGTTTTCAGTTTCCGTTGACGTATAAAATGCACAAGTTTAAGGCAGGTATCAACCTTTACTTGAAGGATCACGCGTTGGGTGCAGGAGCTCTGAGAGTTACAAGGAGCTAGGTCAGTGTAAAAGTCCGCTCTGCACCCAATTAAAACTAAACGTAAAAAAAAAAAATCTTCTGATCTATTCCTGTTCCTGTTCCCATATTTTCTGAAGAAAGTGTGACGGCTTGTTCTCCTTTTTTAAAAGTCTGAACTTCACCGTAGTCCTGAGTTAAATGAAAGGTCACCAATCAGTTTTTACTATGATTAATGCCAGGACTACGACATAACCAGTGCGACATTAAATTAGTAAAATTTAAGTCTTGAAGGTACTTTGTAGCCGGTACTCGATCATTATTTAAATTAATGTTCATACTTCTCTGCATTTCTTTTCCATTTCTCATTTAATGTTTATATGGTTACTTATCATCGAATACATTAGCAGTCCCTACGGGTACTAGAAGATTGGACCAGTTGGGAACATGACAACATGGCGTATTCCACAAGGCATTGTATTCTGCACTACATGCCATCGGTAATATGCCATTCTCAGTTATCTTGATATAAACTGACTTAGTCATCTTGAGACAAAATGTTTCACCATGCGAGCCACTAGATCATCTCATCGTAGTGTAGATTTAGTGATGGCGTCCTCATGCATGATTAGAACGATTTGATCAATTTGTTTACAAACGGTTAATTGACTGGCTGGTTTATTTCAGGCGCCCTATTGAAGTAGTCGATACATACAGTCCTGTAGATATTAGGCCACATTTTCTGCATTAGTTCTTTAAACCGTTGCACTAGTTGGGCTCCAGTTTTGTTTACAATGATAAATTTACCTATAATCCAATCGTCCTTGCAATAACCTTTGAACTTTTTTTCTCGTTAACGCAATTTCACAATCGTTTCTGTATTCCATTGTCCAATTATGAGCAAATTTATTGTTCCTAGAAATTTTTCACAATGAAACTTGCGTTAGCATAGATTTAACTTGTGGTTCAGCATGAGGTTTAACAGTCAAGTTGCGGTAGAGGTAGCATTGGAGTCTTCTTTTGTTCTAAAGTGAAACTCCGTCCAGACCAACCCTCCACTTCGTGCAATTCAATGCAACAAAATGTACGTGCACACATTTATTGATATGTTCACTCTCACTATTGTATATTTCTTTCTGAAGGTATAACTACAGCCATCCTCTTCATAATGCTTATTCAACTTCTGCAGTCATATTATACTCAAGAGATTATTAAAGATATACAGTACGCAAACAGTAATAATATTTCAATCGTTGCCGGATGTGATGTAAACTTGCATGACTCATTGCTCGAATATGAGTCCAAGGACATCTTCTTACTGGTATATTTATTTACATCTACTCATCTTAGAAGGTGAAATATGAGGTAACAATCTCTCACTATCTCAATGTTTCTTTCTCTCTAATTTCAAGCAAATAGAGAATTAAGTAACCCAAGAAACGAAAATTGGGAACTATATGGTATATAGACTCCATCTAAACCAATCTTAAGCAATGAAAATCCAAAAGTGCTGTGGAATGGAAAGAGCAAAGTCTTTTGTAGCGGAAGTGTTCGAAAAAGTACTAAATACCTTCTATAATAAGAATTGAGTTTTCCTAAGCCATGTGAACAGGAACACAATATGGTGTACTAGAAATGCCTGACAGATTGAGCCAAGAGGACGGAAGATTGAGACGTGACAAATCTTATTAAAGAGATTACAAAACCTCTATTTGCAATGCAAAGGTATCTACGAGCTAGAGATATGGAGATCTTTCTGTGAGAGATCGAACAGTCCCCCTGTTATAATTAACTAAAGGGAATCTCTGTAGAAATATAAAGGTTATAATATCGAAACACAGAGACGGTAAATAGGACTCTCACGAGTACAAATCAAGAAGTGTTATAGAGGACAAATCAAATCCTAAAATTTCAACCGCTCACTTAAAAGATACAGAGAATCAGTCTAACATTGTTGAGCACTGCCACTCTTCCAATTTGGAAGAAGATAGGTGGTCCCATAATACAATGATCTTGAAACATCTGTTTGGGAAATTATTTAGTTGAATAATCACCGAAAGGCATAAATGGAGTCACAATATGCGATCTAGTCTCCCTGATGGAGACATAGTAATTTTTTGAATGAATCAGCATACTATAATCTCGTCGGTGACGGGTTGTAATTTCAGAACTGAAATAATCTATCCCAGTGGGAAGTTGTATTTATATGTAGAGCAGCATTTTATGGGTTGGTGATAAACAGCAGATGTAGTCTTATCAACATATTTCCTGATTATCATGGTGCTTCAAAGACAGTTGGGATAAACACTGTTTCCTCGAAACTGGTTCGACAAACTAGAACTTACTACCTTAAATCAACTTGGTAGTCTGAATGAATTTATACTTCACTGGATATTATTGGATATCAAACAACCGTGTTGGCCTATAACTTGGCCCAAAACATCTATTATTTGTGTGGGATCAGGATTGTCCTAAGAGTTGCCTTGTTATTTCTTAAGAAAAATATCGAGACTAACATCAGCGGTAATGGTCCCACCAGCGGTAATGCTTAACATATCCCACTTAACTAATGTTCCTTGGAATAATAATGGAGCAAAAATCCACTTCTTCTTGATCTATGCTATAGGCGTACTTTGAAGGTTTTGTTGTGCAAATACTGTTCTTTGAGTAGTCACAATACAATGCAAAGATCAAGTCGTGTGGAGGAGCAAAAGCAGAAACTGTTAAGTATTTCTTCTGTTCCTTTTCTTAACATCCTCTCCACAGACTGCATTCCTTAAGGTTGCAATTCACCTTTTTGAAAATCAACAAAAGACTTTGAAGACATCGGATATCTTTGACTTCTTTCGATGAACAAATAAATTTGTGACGAAAGCCCGAGTGATGCAGATAAAAAAAAATTCTGGAAGATGAACTATTGTTAAGGCTGACTTCACTGTATCTTCACTGCATTAAAGATGTATTCTAAGGAAAAACTAAAAACGGTTAATTTCGAATAGTCATTTAAAAATGCTGGATGGAATTCAAAACCACCAACTAGCATACTGTCTGACTGCGGTAAATGGAACTAAAGAAGGCCTTAATTGGAGCAGGGATCTATATATGGTATCAAATGAGTTAAATATATATTGCGGAACAGAAATCGAAGTCTTGTCACACTGCCGTATGTCAAGTACAGAATGGGGCAAAAGTCCTGCTACCATTTTATTTGCGCGCCATCTTGGTAATGTGCCTCACAAAACCACAAATTATGGTTTACATGCGAATTTTCGACATAACGGCACGACAGCAGACAGACCTCGTTCTGGAAGACAACGGAAGCCTATCAACACTGAAAATGTCGCTCTGGTGCGCGATAGTGTTGCAGAGTTTCTAGAAATCAATTCGGAGACCTCGTTCCACAGTTACACATTTCTGATGCGCGCAGTTTAAGGCTAATTTTGAAAACTGGTTTGAAAAATTCCCGTACAAAATTCAATTAGTCCAAAAATTGCGAGTGATCCTGATCAACAGGTTGAGTACAGTAATGCAATCTTAAGGATGTCTGGGGAGACATCTTAAGGATGAAATTTAAAATTTTTCGACTAAATTGATAATAAGCCATGAAGCCCATTTACATCTCAGTGGTTACGTCAATAACAGAACAGTCGGTTTTAATAAACACAGAATCCCCAATTAATTTATCAAACATCATTCCATCCAATTAAAACAACGTGGTATTCATGCTGGAAATATCAGTGGTCCCTGTTGTTTTGAAAATTACCAAGGTATTGAAGTTACTGTTAATGCCGAACGGAAGCCCAGACTGCCTTATGTCAAAACAGCAACAAGCAAAGTGCCGTCAAAATAGGCCACATATTAATGCATCCTTCAGGGTCTTAAACAACTAGGACACATCCTTCTATCAGTCGTAAACACCTAAGGAAACTCTGTGTGTACTCATTAACCCGAAGGTACTCCCTAGCTTACTCATGAAACAATTAGACACTACAGTTCCTTATAGTGGGGTCACTAAGCGCCTGAATGTCGATTAGTCAGTATGTCGATTGTCGATTTGTCAAGAGGCGAATCAATCTTAAAAAAGATTGATTCGGCTCTTGACAAACTAATCCGGTTGCGGAATATAATAGAACAGTGTTTCCTGATTATAATACTAAGCCGCGCTAACCTCGACTGCGCTTAATTTAATCAGTGCTCTCCGGTATCAGTTACTTTTGATAATGTTAAATGATGACTGATTTGTTTTGAGGCGTACCTTCCGCATACCATTTCGATTGAACAGTCTCGAATATTCAAATTAATAATAATTTCTACTTAGTTGGTCTTTGTTTTTGTTACCTGTTTCGCAAATAAATCAAATTCCTATTAATTATTTGCAATATTATGACGTTCCTATTCAAGACTAACAACTTTATCAAAAGTGTTTTTCTAGATACTCCCGATAAACAGATGCGCATATATTATATTCGAAAACTATCCAGATAAGAGTATAACCTCCCGACGACTAACAATTGAACGTAAATGCGATTAGCTGATGAGCACGAATTGATATTCAATTAATTTCTCGATCAGGAAAACAAAATATATAAATAATGATACCTGTTGATCTCGGGGTCAACGATACCAAACGCTTATGATGTATACAATGTAAAAGTAAGTGTAGTAAACGTAATGATGTGTAGTGGGAAAATTGGTGGCGCAGGACATAAGGCCGGTGCAAAAAAATGTGGAAATTTCATCACAATGATTAAGGTCACACAAATAGCAGTATATATGATATGATGATCGTGTCAGTCTGCGCGCATATAACATGAATATTTTATCGATTCCACATCATATTCAAAGTATTAATGTTGTTTTTGTTTACATATTTCATTTTCGGATTATATAATCCAAACAACTTAAGACTAATGTAATTGCATTCCAAAAACGAACGAGTATATACATATGACCAGCATCGAAGATGGACAAAAAACCAGAAATCAGTGTTTTCTTTTCAATATACGCGAAGATGTGTTCTCAATAAAATTAAAATTTATTTTCTGCTTTGGTTCGTCGTCATCGCACCACGGTTGGGTTTTCATGAAAATGTTACCAGTCTAATTTAAATTTTTCTCTCAAGATTAGAACAAAAAAATACGACGCCGGTACTATGTGGACATCATAATTTGCACGATTGTGAAATTTCGAGAAACCTAAACAAAATAATTAACCAAACACATTTTAATTAAGAAAATTATGTTAATTTATGATAAACACTTTGAAACAAAAAAAAAATGTTTTCCCCGAACGACCTTACAAAGTGGACACGGTCTACGGAGAGGGTCAATTTATCGATGATCTAAACACATTCCATTTGTATTGGTTTGTGTATAGCTAATTATTGTTAGGAAATTTTATCGGCGCCATCCCACTGTTGAATTATAAGCAAAAAAAAAACAAATCTCTAAATCTTATATACTGACCTACATTAACACGATATTGATTAGCGTAATGTTTTATAACACGCTATAGGCGTCATATACGAAGAAAATATTATAACACAAAAAACCAAATAAATATGTGTGATGACAGACGAGTTCAAAATTACGAGCGACGATTTCTTAATTATATGCTTATACTCGTATATAAAAGTATAATTAATAAAATAAATCGTTTTGCGGTTTTCGATACACCATTACTGGACCGTATTGCATCAACAAGCTGACTGTCCTCGATCGACCTCGATCACGAACTAATTTTTCATGTTGTTTATAAACAATTAGAAGCTGGCTCTTACCATACTGTAATTTGACTCAATTTTTATCACTGCAATATTTACTGCAAATCTTCAGGCAGTACGTGACATATACGCTTGCAAAACACAAGATGGTATGGATTATGGAAGTGATCGATACAATCTGGTGCAGTATGAAAAAATTAAGCAACTGACATGAGCCAACACAGAAATACAGGGCTGGAAGTATTAACCTACTTCGAATTACTCAATTCCGAAACGGAAAATATTTCAGAAGTGACACATTTCTCATGACACATCTGATTTAGCAACTGGTATATGTCAATGTTTCTGTCAATCTCTGTTAACAGAAATACTGAGCTGGAAGTATGAACCGACTTCGAATTACTCAATTCCGAAACGAAAAATGTTTCATAATCGATCCATCATATGGTGATAGCGTTTCGGATGGTTATTACTAATGATCTTATTAAGCAACTGGTATAAGTCAATATTTCTGTCAACCTCAGTTAACAGAAATACAGAGCTGGAAGTATGAACCTACTTCGAATTACTCAATTCCGAAACGGGAAATGTTTCAGAAATTATCCATTTCCCCACCATATGTTGATGGCGTTTTGGATGATTATTACTGATGGTCGGATTAAGCGAGTCAATGTTTCTGTAAACTTTTGTTAACAGACATACAGAGCTGGAAGTATAAAAATACTTCGAATTACTCAATTCCGAATCGAAAAATCTTTCAGAAATGATCCATTTCCCCAACATATGGTAATGGCATTTCGAATGGTTATTACTGATGATCTGATTAAATAACTGGTATAAGTCAATATTTCTGTCAACCTCAGTTAACAGCAAAACACAGCTGGAAGTACGAACCTACTTCGAATTACTTAATTCCGAAACGTAAAATCGTTTAGAAATGATTCATATCCCCATCATATGGTAATGGCGTTTCAAATGGTTATTATTGATGATCAGATTAAGCGACTGGCATAAGTCAATATTTCTGTCAACCTCCTTTAACAGAAACACTGATCTGCAAGTATCAACCTACTTCGAATTACTCAATTCCGAAACGGAAAATCTTTCAGAAATGATCCATATCCCCATCATATGGTGATGACGTTTCTTATTATTGTTACTAAGTTTCTTATTAAGCAACTGGCATAAGTCAATATTTCTGTCAACCTCAGTTAACAGAAATACATAGCTGGAAGTATGAACCTACTTCGAATTACTCAATTCCGAAACGTAATATCTTACAGAAATGATCCATATCCTCATCATATGGTAATGACGTTTAGGATGATGGTTATTGATGATCTGATTAAGCAACTGGCATAAGTCAATGTTTCTGTCAACCACTGGTAAAAGAAATACAGAACTGGAAGTATGAACCTACTTCGAATTACTCAATTCCGAAACAGAAAATCTTTCAGAAATGATCCATTTCCCCATTACATGTAAATGCCGTTTCGGATGATTGTTATTCATGATCTGATTAACCAACTGGCATAAGTCAATATTTCTGTCAACCTCAGTTAACAGAAATACAGAGCTGGAAGTATGAACCTACTTCGAATTACTCAATTCCGAAACGGAAAATATTTCAGAAATTATCCTCATCATATGTTGATGGCGTTTCGGATGGAACAAACGCCTATCGAAGGACGTAAATAGCTGAAAAACTGATCGAAGTGCGGAAAGTAAAAACCGGATTGGTTTCTTGCCGAATCCGGGAGAAACCGGATGTTTTAGATGCTGTGGCTTCAGTCATCGAGTTGTAAACGTTAGAAACCAGAACTGACAGATAGAAACTCTATAGAAGCTGCGGTGAAGAACACATCGCTAAGGTATGCAAGAAAGAGGACACATGTACTATCTGTACTTAGAAGGAAGTTAAAAAAATGTCCAGTAATGAATAAGTGTAAAATTTAATTAAATAAATTTTAATTTTATTGAGAATATCACCAGGAAGTTGAAACAGAGTTGCAATTGTGTGTGAACAATCCATAAACATCTTTAAGAGAACATGGGTATGGGATATTGAATTGGGCTGCTGTATGGTAATAATGGGTTGGAAAGCAGACACTTGCCCTAATAAATGGAAGAAACAGAAGCTAGTACTCTTGTTGTAAAGAGACAAGACATAAGAAGAGCCATCTTCTTACCGTCCAATATATTTGTTAAAAACAGTAGGAAAAATCATGGTATATGATCAATCATCAACCATTGTGTGCGGTATCTCCTGTATAGGGCAGAACACCAATATGGTTTCAGAAAGGTCAATTCTATGGTGGATTTGAAGAAATGTGTGGTACTATTTGTGTTATATATTTAATGAATTAAACCACGTGGAAGTAGGAAATGTTTCCTGGAGTTAGCAGAACAAATGATAGAAGCAGTCCTAATCATTAGCAGGAACACTTCGAATACATAGCCGTAGAAGTTAGTGCCCAAAACATAGACATCAAATCGGCCATCAATTGATATTTAGTAGTAATGATTGATGCTAAACTATCATATAAGACACATCTTATTACCTACAGCGAAAGAATAAGCAGAACGAATGCGGCATTGGCACGGCTAATGCCGAATACGGAAGGAGATCGACAAAGCAGAAGAGCTGTGCTAGCTATAGCATAATTACATCTCACCTAATGTATGACGCACCAATTTGTGCCTGTTCAGTGCAATAGAACACTTATGAAATATTTAATGCATTATCATAGAAGTATTCGCATTTCAAACGAAATCAGATGGCTCTGCCTAGTAACCTTGCTTGAATGCAACCCATAGATATACTGGGTAAGAAACGTCATCTTACATATCTCAGACGTGGTCATGGAATAAAAGAAGATATTTGCAGAATAGCACGGAGTGAACAGAAGGACTATGACAGAAGGACGGAAGCGATGAGATG
This sequence comes from Tipula lateralis, assembly GCA_963932295.1. Taxonomy (NCBI): domain Eukaryota; kingdom Metazoa; phylum Arthropoda; class Insecta; order Diptera; family Tipulidae; genus Tipula; species Tipula lateralis. Next base: position 112,468,116 of record OZ010738.1, read on the forward strand.
ATTAACAAAAGCTAGACATTGGTACAAGTGTCGTACTACTTCGACATCTAACTATGTAAATATGTTTAGGATTACCACCAGTCATTATATTCCAGTAAGCTTTATGGGAACCCAGTGAATCACACAACTATAGTTAAGCACTTCACCTAAATCGGGCTCGTACACGATACGTCTTTATAGAAGTGTTGTAACCTGCAAAATACTTCCTACATCAAGCACCAATTTCGTATTATATCAATTATGCCAATTAAGTCAAGGATACAATCGCAAATATTTACCCATACTGAACGCAGCATAATCCACTGTGCATATACTCGTAATAAATTTCATATGGCCACAAGGCAAAAGAAATTTATTTTGATGCTGTTGTTGTTGCTGTTTCTGGGTGATCATTTAAAATAAATTAAAATATTTCAGGTGAAATTTTGGTACCAATCCACATATTTTCTTAAGTCTGATCTTGATTTTGTGCCTATATTATACGCATTTCGTATATACATACTCGTACATAAATCAAATCAGATCAATAAATTTTAATGATTGCCTTATGTAACTGATATGTAACAGAACACTAATAAGATTAAGATTTGAATTATGAGATGTGTTTGATTCTGCATCACTCGTGTACAGCTAAACCGAAAAATATGTGTGGTACCACCAAATGATGTAATTTGGAGTTGGTTTCGAGACGCGTACGAGATTAATTAGCTTGGCAAAATGTATAGAATTTGTCGTTTACATAAGACGTTATTCGATTAATTAACATACAGTATTATGTCTTGAGAGTCGATATATATGGAAATTGTCAATTTGGGGACGGTGTGTACGAGCTACTACAACAACTTTTGCACACACCTACTTGTCTTCCAAAAGTGTCGGTAATTTGTAAAATTAACGTTTCCAATTTTTGTTTTGGGGTACGAGTATGTAATCGTACAAAAATATAAATTTCCCTTTTTAAGACACACACACACATACAGACACACGTTTGTTCTTATACCCGCAATTATGAATTTTTGGTTTTATATAATTATAACAATATGATCGAAGACAAGTGATATAAACAAAAAAAAGGAAAGTTTCGGAAGTAGAGTGGATTTATAACTACATAAGTTAATAGTGTGGCTGGTTATTATTCATACAGTCAGGTTAGCCAAATTGAATACTCACCAATCAAATGGTACAAGTGTATAAATGGACACACCTCACTTGTAGCCTGCAAACCAGTGCTATACGCTGGTATGGAGCAGCATTGCGTTAACGTAAATCAAACCTTTACCCACCATTCATTACATATCGTTTGGGGTAGGTGTGAAGCTGCCTGTGGAAATGAAGCATTAGCCATCTGCTCCGTATCTTGTGTTACCTCCTTGTGGTGATCACCAGGCGTCTGGCTAACCACAAGTACAACCGTCAGGGTGCATTAGTAGTCAAATCTCTTCAACTTAGAAGAACATCGGGATGCCTGTGACGGAAAAAACAAGAACTGAAACGTTCAATTCTCGACTCTGACGGCAAAACTTAAAGAAGAAACAGGTCAGACACCACCATGCCCTCTCCAGGAAACCAGACTAACAGACAGATGGTATCTTCTGGCTTCAAGTCACTGGTGAACCGGGATGATGGCCCAGGATCGAAAGAAATTCTGAAACTGAGCTTTATAGAAGTTGTACTTCACGAGCGCCGTGTGCTTGTCAAAGACAACCTCATGGATCTTGATGTGGGACGACGTTCATCACTGTTCGTGTAAATTGCTCGAAAAATGATTAACACGCCTTGTGCTTCTGAAGATTCTTTGTCTTTTAAGGGCTGTGGTTTGTACAACAGCATGCTTAGCTTGCAGTGCGGAAACGATAGAATACTTAAGTGAGTCCTGGTAGCTGAACCGACTCTATATTTCTACAAGGTATAGCTGAGCTGGAGTGATCCTGTTCTGCGACCTACCCAGACCTGTACGGTTTTCCCGGGGCCGATCCAATAACCTTCGGATATTCTAACAAATGGACCATTTTTGGCCAACAAAGGGAGCCGAAAGGCATACTTCTTCACCTTGACCTAGATCTTTTCCAACGCAAGAAGCATTAGGTTTTAAACCCTTCTTTGCTCTTAGTATACTTCGATACCCTATAGGGTCATGTTAAATGAGACGCGAAAGGAGCGGAGGAGGGTCAAGGAAAAATAGTCCTCCGCCAACTTGATTGGAATGTTTGGCGTACAGTTTATACAGATCAACTTTCACCAGTCAAGCGCGTTGTCCTCTCTCATAGAATCCGCGTCTGACCTAGTCATCTCGAATGTGCTTAATAGTTCCGTTAGCCGTGAACAACCTAAATGACGAATCGATCTTTGAATTTTGGACAAAACATTCTGTACCGACCGAGACTTCCGTACCTGATCGAAGAGGAAACGTGTCGAAAAAAACAATGCATACCGTCAACTGCGAATTAACTGAATTTTCAAAATATTTAGTGTATTTTTCGAGTTTCTAAGTGACCGAAAATTGGAGCGTGATCAAGAGTTATTGAGCGAGAATTTTTGATCAAGAAAACTCACCGCATTTATGTGCGTACGAGCAAACATGTCATGTAACATATCTATCAAGATATAACGACTGAAATCACATTCACAAGGAGTCTCTGCACACTAATTTCATTTGTTGCGGACTTTGTTGCAGAATTGTCATAATATGGGGCTTGACTGAAATCATCGCTCAGCAATGTGTTGCATAACGTACGAGAGTTGTGATGGATAGGTCTGTCTTCCGAAGTCAAACTATGCGATTGTGCAGTTTTGAGTACCGACTGTCCTAAAAGTTTTATCACTGCATCTTTTCGCAGATAATTAAATGGGCAAATGGAAAAATGTAAACGTGCATCCGTGGCATCAATAGTGTTCGCGTGTTTATGTTGGCTCTTGTAAATGTAGAACAGATGAAGCGAACAGATGATCAATGGCTTGCTCTAACGTATACTCTGATTTCCATTAACCGATTTTAAAGCTTTAGTAACCGAATTACCATTTAGCAGTGCTAACTGGCTAGCAATTATACTAATTTCAGCCTCATCCTTGCAATCCCCGTTTGATTAGACTAGGAGGTGAATGACTTGCTGCTTGACAGATGCAACGAAACAAAAACAAATGGCCATTATGCAAAAATAATTTTAAGGACCAAACAGAAATAACAAGAAAAATTTGCCGTTAAGCAGTATTCATGACCATGGTATTGAACTGAAGTCAGTCAATAATAGAACAGCTAAAAAATGGTCTATTTTGCTTGACGTTAGTTGTCAAGTTTTTTCATTTTAATTTCAACTTTCATTTTCCTTGGTCTCAATGCTTCAACAGGAGCAAGGATAGTAAAGTAACTTAGTCGAAGAAATGATATTATGTGATACCGAAACGTTTGGTAATTTCAAACGTATGAATCCTCAAGCGTTCGATGACTTGTTGCCAATGGTTGTATCTGTTGTTCAGAGATTTGATCAGTTACAACGAGCCATCGATTATGAATATAACTCTTCGGTAGGCATAGCTAAATTCTAAACTTTTTCGGACACTTACATGTCAATTATTTTTATTTTCAGTTATCTCGCTAGTGGTCACAGTACGGTATGGATTGGAAAGTCTAGTTATCGAAGAAGTACATAAATAATCTATGGCTTAGAGGCCGGAAACGCCCGTTCCCTCGTCTCAACTGAGACCTTACGAACAATCATCCGATGCATTTTAATTTTTGGTCAACGGCGAGAATCAAACTCGAGACCGTGGCGTGATGAGAAACGCTCTTAACCATTGAAATCATTATATTGTTCCTAAACAATGTGAAAATTTTCATTGGTTGTTTGATACAATATATAACTTTCCTTGTGGTAATCGATTTTATCTTTTATCACAAGAAAGGTTATATAGTGAGATGGCGAAAATATGGCGAAAGAAACAGCAACTGCTGTTAATTACGCCATATGTGATGCCAACTATAAATTTACTTTTGTTGATATTGGTGCAGCAGGTCATGTTGGTGACTTCCGAAATATTGCACGCTAATCTAACTTATCCATTTGTGTTTATCGGAGCTGAAGCTTGTCTATGGTTATAACCTAAGCGCCCATATTTTAATCGCAGCTCTACTTATTCCATTAGATAAAAGTGCATTCAACTATCGATTGTCTTGGACTAGAAGAGTTGTTAAACATTCGGCACTCTTTCAAGTAGATGGAGAATCTATCGTCGTCCTATTTTGGCCAATGAAACTATTGCACTAGCAATAATTGAAGCGACTGTAGTCTTACGTCAATAGTGGTTTAACTGATAATATTCAGCCCGCAAAAATTATCGTCCTGGTGAATGGCGTAGTTTTGAAATCACTTGAATCCAGAACGCTCAAAGATTAGATTTAATAATTTCAGTTTTAATATAGAGTTACTGAAATAATCGTATAAAGAATCGTATAAACAGTAGCTTAAAAAATGTCATCCACTTTAGGTAATTTTCGATTACTCGGTCATTACTCGGACATAACTTTTCATCGGAATATCAATCTAATAAAGGGTCGAAGCTACCTTTTGATCCTGAATGTCTATAAGTATGGTCCGATTCAAACGCTGGGTGTGAATAACCTCAAATTTTCTATCGTTCCTATCCTCCTAGGCAACAATGGTTTAATTTTTCGTTGCAATTTATAAACCGATTTTGTTTTAGACCATAACCTTTCTTATAGACCATAACAATATTTTAAAAGTTCTTCCAACAGTAAAACAAATGACACTCTGATTATTAAACTAATCGTTTTGAGGCCTAGTTTGCACCATATACTAAACAGACTACAAAAGTTGGCGGAATTACACGACAGTCCTAGCGAATTACAAGAGCCTTCGATTTATTAATAATTGTTCTACAGAATTATTTGGTTACTTCGCTAGTTCAAAGTGACTTGATTATTACGTATTTCGTTAAAGATCTATACAAACTCGAGCCCTTGTTTCCAAATCAATACAATTCAGGTTTATTTGAATTCATTGTGTTTTCGTGGGTGTGTCTATGCTACAATGTGGATGTTCTAGTAGGGAATGAATATACTTCAGTAACTCCACTTCCTTTGACATCAAGGACGATCACAAAGTACATATCAGTATCGGTCGATCAATATACTCTTTTTTTTATTTTTTTTTTCTATATTTCTACAATCTGTTTCGGGATTCGAGACACTTCCAATTCTTTCACGGTTTGCTTATTTACTTCCTTACCTTACGCCATTGCAGCCAAATCAAGGACGTACGGCTATAGGTCCAATTTACGTAGAACCGTCTGTTGAAAAATCCCTTTTGCATCCTGCCCTTATCGGGATTCGAACCCGGTACCTCCCGCTCCAACTAACCACAGCGCCACCTGGGCAGTGATCAATATACTCTATAGCACTAAAATCATGAATCTCTAATTTGATCGTACTTATTATTGTAAAATGAGTATTTATGTTGGGGATGGATCAGGGGCGCCTGTACACATATACAATGTCATTACTCAAATTAATCATTTAAAAGTAGCGTCAATACCGATGGATTGCTTATTACCCACACGTCGAGTCGATACGCGGCACGCTCGGCATATATAAACACAACAATAATACATCTTATTTATACCACAAGACAATTAATTTGTTCAACAAAGAAACATGCCAAAAAGAAATTGATTTCAAATTTTATAAACTTTCGTCGTCTCGCTGAACTTTCACATTTCATATATGCCAAGAATAAAGCTGAGTGATTTCGGTTGTCCCATACATCGTATAATCCGTCTAATGACGAGCCGTCGATCGGCTCGTCATTAGACGGATTTTCGGTTGTCCCATACATTGATTTCGGTTGTCCCATACATCGTATAATCCGTCTAATGACGAGCCGTCGATCGGCTACACATCAAATTATAATGTCGATCAGCTCGTCGATTATTTTATTTGTATATTCGCGGTTTAAGACGAAATCAAATTATTTCTTAGCCATTAACGTCAATTTCGTGAACTGATTGCCTGAATCAATTCTGTCGTTGTCGTTATTGTTGTTGTACTGTGCTTTTTATCGACTTTCTTATATATGCATATGTATGTATGTATGTTTATAGAAAATGAAAGTGAAATTTTTTTAAAGAAATTATTGACGACTTCAAGACATGAGCTACATGTTGTTGTTGTTGTTGTCATTTCGCTTTAAATATTCAAATTTTGTTATGAAATCTTATGAAATTATATTATTTTGGCACATCAATAAGATGATTTAACCATGCCCTTGATATTAATACATTGGTAATTTATACTTTCGCGCTCGCATACTTTAGACATACTCGTACATACACACGATCTATTGAATTCAATCAATATTGAACATTTCCTTGCTTATTGTTGCGGTTATGTCACGACACTCGATTAATTATTTTACGTCAATTATTGTAGATGGTTTAATGTGTTGATTATCACTGCGGAAATGTGTAATTATTTCGATTTTAGGAATTACCAGCCCCAAATGGTAGGTTAACTTATGAGCTCCTTACAGATTTCATCTCAATTAGCGTAGTGATCAACTCCTACTTGTCAGATATATGGTAAATTTACGTATCCATACATAAAGTTTGTTCGTATAGAGGTTCACAACTTTAAGTTGGCAACATTGCTTTATTTGACAACCCGTCCATATAATGGCGTACATAACCGTCCTTCAGAATGTCTAATTCCAATAACAATTGATCTTTTTGGAACCAAGTTTACTCTTAATGACAAAGTGCATCCCATGAGACGCCGAAAGCATTGAAGAAGATCCAATTCAATCAGTTCGTCTCCGTTCTCAGCAACTGAGGTTGTGTCTTTCCACTTTATGAAAGATTTTACGTAAGGATCAATATTCGCGCTAAAAAGCTTTCAAGATTCAACTTGTGCAGGAATTAAAGCCAAACGACCATCGTATGCTCCGCCAATTCGGCAAATGGACTGAAGCACAAATTGATGTTGATGTTAATTTCCATTCAAAATTCTGGCTTTTTTCGAAACTCCATTACATCCACGGAAATTACTGTTCGGTGCTCTTTGTGGTCTGGCGGAGCCATTGGTCCATCTGTCTTCAAAATCGATGTTAGCCAAAATATTACTGTCAATAGTGAGTGGTATAGAGACATGGTTAGATATTTTTTGCACCTCGATTAGCTGACATCTTGCTGACATGTGTTCTAACAGGACGGAGTCACAGCGTGCGCTCCAACTGATTTACATTTACTCAAAGAAACTTTTGACGAAAGAATAATTTCGCTTAATGGTCCAATTAATTGGCCACCAAGATCGTGTGATTTAACTCCCTTGTATTATTTCCGTTGTGGTGATGTAAAGTCACTTGTCTACGTCGATAAACCAGAGACAATTGAACACCTGAAAATCAACATTCGAAGAGTTATTGGCGTAATACGGTCGCAAATGCCGCGAAAAGTTTGTAAAAATTGGTGTTCCAGATTTCGCCTTGTACGGCCATATGGCCGAAATCAATGAAGATATTACAAATTGATAATACAAATTGATTTAGTTAATACATTGATTGTAGGTTGAACTCTTCAAGGGCAAAATCATTATCATATTGCCCAATCACTAATAAACTCGTGTGCAAATTAGAACCTGATGCAAATTAGAACCTGATGGTGATGGTGATGGAGATTCATAAATAAACCGACTTCACCAATCTTGTATGAGCTGTGGTGATGCCACCGATCGATCAAAATCATAATTCTTTTACTATGTAAAATTACTAAACTCGTACTCACATCGTCATTAACTCTCATTCGAACACAACATTACTCGAACAAATTACCATGCGCAAATTCAAGGCAGCTATATACGTCCGATCAATTACTTGCGGCCTTTACAAAGTAAAGAAATACTAACAAGGCCAAGTAGGGAAACCTAGTCAAATATGCGCGGGAAGATTACAGTAGTACTGACGTCGACTGTTCGACTAGGGGTATCGAAAGATTGATGAAAAATTTACCACTCTGAAGCTTAGAGCTTTAACCCTTAATCCAGATAAAGAAAGTGACCTCATCTACGAAAGCAACTACTGCACAGCTCCGTCGAATTTGAATACATGCATTCGATTTGAAAGTACTGACAATATAGAGTAGCGAATCCCGACAAAAAGTATACAAAACGACTCAAAATAACACCCAAGTCAATCAAAAGTACTATTTCGAGTGGTATTCGAGATCTTTACACAACTAACATATACGATTCAACTAGTCTCAACGAAGTTTAAAATTTTCAATATCCTAAGGGCCTACTTCGAGGAGGCAGCAGTACTGTTACGCTATGCATCTATCACTGAGGGAATCTACTACTGAGCATTGAATAAATTACAGGAATTTGTCCCGAAACACGTTAATCAGAACCAACAAAACGGCTGATGTATACTTCGGCCGATGACAGATCCAAGGACTTCGCGCAGTTCTTGAACTAGCAGAATCACGAGACTGATTACCAAACAATACGAAATTTTTCAAATTCTGCAAATGTCATCACACGCTACTCCATGGCAGTCATGTCGGCTCGGGTGCCTCAGCAAATTGAAGTTTAAACCAACATGGAAGTACAAAATGGCCAAGAACAGCTTTGTCAGTTATTGCTAAAACTGTTTTGCAGGTTAGTTTTATAAGCGAAAAATAACTACAAAGACTAGAAAAAAAACAAATTTGGGATGTGTCAATCATAAGCTGGGGTCAGTAGAGGAAAATCAAAACTTTAATCGCCAATGCGTTTTAAACATTGAATGTCGTTACGGAAAGGGTTACGCGAGACTCTATGTGAGCGAAATGCTATCCGTATCGGCACTCTGAAAAACAGTCCATCCATACTCAAATCGCAATGGTGGCCGATGCACCCTATACACAACTCTGTTCACAAACAAAAATGGGCAGAACCGAGTCAACTATTGCAGATGCCAAGAACGACCAAGAAGCCACTTCGACGGCAGAACAATGACCTCTCCAATAGGATTATCTAATTAAAGACCTTGAGATGACTTTTGGTTGATGTGAGGTTGTCCAATGTGGAAGTAAGCCAGAGTTAGAGCACTATAGTTGAAAGAATCATTTTTGGTTGAAGAAGTCAGTATCACCCCCACCTGACATAAAGTCGGGTTGACATATTCTCATATATAAACGCAGATTCACCGATAAACCGGATTATGTGGTATTTCGATCGATTTAACGTTTTGCCATAACTCAGCAAAATTATAAACTGCTAGAATAAAATGCCAGAGTTTCTTACACTTCTATGATTATAACGTATTGATTGAGCTAATTGAAGAAGTGTGTCGAACTACGAAAAAATCATGTTGGCATTGGAGCGAAAATGCGCACAAAAGAAAAGAACGTTACATAAATAGGAGTGACCACAAAAGAAAGTTACATAAATAGGAGTTGTAGGGCCAGACGCTCCAACAATTTGAGACCGATATCGAGAAATTAGTGCATGTTAGACTCTACAACAAGGCGAGTGAGTATACGGATTGATTCAAGATCGATGCTTTCACCGATGGAGTAGGAGATCCGCATACGAGACGTGAGGTATTGTTGTATTCGAAGCACAAAATAAGGTGCAAGCGAGCAAGAACACTATCGTCGATATCCCATACACAACCAGATAACAGAAAAGGACCGATCGAGAAGAAAACCTGCATAAGATCAAAAGTATCATAATAACTGGTCAAGGGTGGAGACACCTTCAAAATTAGAGGTGAAGTAGATGATAGAACCAGTTTCATAACATTGGTTAGAGCAGCTTTTAAGGTTAGGAATGAGGTAACTATACGAATCTGTAATAACCAATTTTGGTATTATATGAAGTACTGATGTCTTGGTATGAATTCGGATATTGTCGATGAGGTCATCCTGGGTACGGACTTTATGAGAAAAAATGAATTCGTATTGAATTTTGAACGAGGATATCCAGTTTCGGTAACATCGAATTGACACTCGAATGGGAAAACGAAAAGTCTCCACGCAGGACATATTTGGCAGATATTGCAACAAGAGAGATGAAGTAGAAATTCAGAAAAGAATAAGATGAAAATCCGGATTTGGTAGTAATAAAGATGTTTATTAGTACTGGTCATCGACGATCACAGAGAGTAATCGCCGGTAAAAGTAATCGCCCGTTATCTATAATTCAGGAGCCAGCCGTCGGACAACAACCAGATAAGTGATTCGAGCAAGTTGTTAGGCAGTTTGAAAAGGAGGGCGAGGGGTAGCTTATTCCAAGAAAGAAGAGGGGATATCAACAAAAATGGAGCTTGAGTAGGAAAAATCCTAAGGGACAGGTTATTGCCGAAGGTATGTGTGACGAATCACCGTGACACCTGAAATGATTGAATAAAAAATGAACTCATTGGCAAAGCGTTACATATTTGCTAGATCCGCGAACAATCTGCGAATCAATGGGCATTATTATGAGTTCATTGACATCACAATCGTAATGGATTTCCTCATAAACCTTACGCATTGTTTAGACGCACTGTCATATTTGACGTGAAAAACTAGATCACAGTGCACAAGACAGTGTTTTTGAGAGGTTGACCTTGATGGATAAATACAAAAGATTCTCGATATCGCGTATAATTCAAAGGACAGCGAGTGCGCTGTCTTTTGAATTATACGCGATATCGAGAATCTCTTGTATTTATCCTCTTGTATGCTCGATCGCGTTCAGTGTTTTGATCCGCGATGGCTAAACAAATAAGAAAAGAGCACATAATCCAAATGATGGCAAAGATGGCACCATGGCGCAGAAATCGATCTGGCATCTGCGGACTGTTTAGAACGGTTTTATGATGAGCTGGCTCATGATCAAACCCAGTGAAGTCAGATTGATGACATTAAACGAGCTAACGATGGCCTGTAAAAGCTACATACCATAATTATTGTTAACAATGAAATCTTTTGAATTTAAAATATTCGATTATCGCATAAACCAAACCAGCATTTTTATCTTTACATCCGATTTGAAAGTCGATATACACGGTCATTAGCCAATTTACAAATCTTGACATTATGTAACTTTAATCTTTTGGCAAAAAGTGCACAAAATAGAAATCGGCTATAACGTTAATTTGCAAAATAACACATAAAATTGATCTCTGAATATGTATTAGTCGGTTGGATGGCAAAATCGAAAGCAACATAATAATTCCTTCGGTCTTTGACTCACTATAGATTGCCTTAAGTTAAATTTTGATTTTTGGATGATCGATGAAATTTTTATTTTTCTAATTCGTCATTACTTAATAGTTGGCACGACTTTCTACACGATACACAAATATTTAATACATAATAGTGGCTTGTAAATTTAGTTAAGAGACGTCATTTTGTTTTTAAAGGTTTTTGCAGCTCATGACCAAGCCAGCGTACTCGCTGTCCTTTAATTTCACAATTAAATTCCCAATCTCGTAATTAAAAAAACTCGGTATGTGCCATCAACTTCACGTCCAAATATATAGCATAATTTTTCTCTCGAATGTTAGAAGCCATCTTTCGTACTCATCCGGTCAAGATCCAACGCTCACATCTATACATGACAACGGGTATGATCAAAACTCTGTACAATTTCGGCTGATCCACATTTTCAAGATATTTTGATTTCAGAAGTAGACTTAGCGGATATAAAGTCTATTAATCGTGAGTAATGAGAGATCCAAGATACTTGGGTAATGGTCAGCACTGCTTAAATCAATTGCGTTTTGGTCTCTAAAACCTTAGATCAATTATTTGGTTTTGAACTCGTTGATTTTGATACCAACGGAACCTGAACACTGTTCTAGTAGATCAAGTATCTTTTTCATGTGCATATGCAAAAAGTTAATTGGATTGTCGGAATTAGATATTGTCTTGAGGTGTTTCACTTTTACGAAGGATGTTTCAAACATGAGATTTAATTTAAACATCGCCTCTCTCGATTGATCGAGTCATAGGCTTGCTTGGAATCTATAGGAATGCCTGTTGTACATGTTTCAAAGTACTTAGAAAGAATCATCCGTAACAAAAACACATGATCAATGGCTGTCCGGTTTGGACGGAATCCTCCTTGGTAGTCACCGACAATTTCTTCCACCGGAGGACTACTACTTCCCAAGATAATGTACCACAGTAACTTGAGAGCTATACCGCGATAATTCTCGCTTTTCAATCGTTCACTTTTGTTTAATTTGGGCATAACTTCATTTCGCCATACCAATCGAATAAGGTCGTAAAGATAGTCCCACACAAAGTTTTTTTTGTAGTATCTCCACTTTAGGAGCATAGGACTTTTACTAGACTTTTCCATCTAACTTTGTTTGGGGCCACTGGGCCACAATTATCGTTCGCTTCCACGTTACAGGTGGTCTTCCTACTTTCCTTTTTCCGTGTGGGTTCCATTCCAGTCCCGTTCGAGTTATATCGTCTTGTGATTTCCTTAATGTGTGACTCCATCTCCATTTACGCCTTCGTATATCAGGCTCATTGTTCTCTTGATATTTCTGCTTATGTAGCTTTGTCTTGGGTATTTTGTTAGGCTGGAAGCACCTCAGTATTCTTCTGAGGCATTTGTTGACGAATACTTGTAACTTGGTTGTGATCTGCCGAGTTTGTCTCCATGTTTCGCAGCCATATAGAAGCAATGATTTTACGCATGACTTGAACATCCGTATTTTAGTGTTTCGGGAGAATACAGAAGTGGCCCAGACTTTGTGTAGCATAATGAAGGTTGCTCTGGCTATTTGTTGTTGTTGGTTGATGCTTATTGGCGTGGTTATTGTACTGTTAAGCCTCATTGTCTTAGTCTTATTGATGTTGATTTTTAGACCAACTTCGTTCGCTAAGTCCGATAGTTTTGTATTTTTTGCTGCATATCGGAATATTTGTGAGTTAACAGGAATATATCGTCTGCGTTATCATTGAATTTGTTCGTTAGCCCCCATTGAATGCCATTGGATGACTCACCGTCCATTTTCTTCATGACACTATCTAATACTACTAGGAACAGTAGTGATGAGAGTGCACATCCTTGCCGTACTCCATGATTATTGTAGTACGTTTCACTTTGTCTTGTACACGGTTGTCTGCATCCCGATACATTTCTTGTATGAGTTGGATTATTTTGATCGGGATGCCCATTTCGCAAAGTGTCTTTCATATTGCATTCCTGTGTATGGTGTCGAAGACGCGTTCGAAATCTACGAAGAGAAGGTAAGTTGATGAGTTCGATTCATTTGATTGCTCTATGATGATGCGAACTGTATTTATATGGTCAGTGTAACTTTGCCGTGGTTTGAATCCAGCTTGTTTATTTCTAAGTTTCGTGTTTATTAAAGGCGATTTTCTATCGAGGATGATCATTGATAATACCTTGATTATTGTGTTAAGAAGCGATATACCTCATCAATTTTTACATTCCCTTAGGTCGCTTTTTTTAGGAATCATTGACCATTTTGACCCTTATAGGTGTTGGTATATTTTCCTGTGGCCTTCCGTACGCATTGATGCAGTCCGCATATGTTTCTGATTGCTGCTGCTTCTTATGCACCCTTGAGCATGTTTTCTGTAAGCCTTCTACGACCCGCTCTTGCCAATTTTGCCGTGCTTTCGTATTTGCTTCTTATTTCTAGCGTGTTCTGCTGGTTCAATTGCAATTTTAATTTCGTCGTTAATCAATTTTCAGCCATGTGGTGTCTGTTATTCATGGTTTGTGGTTGCGCTCCTGGCATCCGAGCGAGTTAGCAGCTGTTTCGGCATATGTTTCCTCGATTCGTTCCCATTTTTCTTCCATATTGGTGGCACCTTCAATGGTAATCTTTCGATGTTAAATTTTCTCCTGTTTGACTTGTTGTGTTTTACGACGACTGGTTTGATTTTGAATTGTAATATTACCAATTGATGGTCACTACGGATGTCGCACCCCTCATTCATCTTACGTCATGAAGCGATGAAAGGAATTTCTTGTTAATCATCACATGGCCTATTTGGTTTCTTCTTCTGCCATCCGGTAAGGTCCATGTGTATTTGTGGATCTCTTAGTGCGGAAATTTGCTACCACCTATGAATAGCTGGTTTGTGGTACAGAAGTCGATGAGTCTTTCTCCATTATTATTTCTCAATGTTTTTATGAAGGTTGCCAAGTCGGAAATATCCGTATACCAATTTTTGCGTTAAAATCTCCTTGAATTATTTTCACATCTTTCGGTGTATTTTTGCCATGGTGGATTGGAGTTGTTCTTAGAATTCATCTTTCGTAATCTCATCTGCCTCTTCTGTTAGAGCATAACATTGTATGATTGTAATGTTTCTTATTTTCGATTGAAACCTTGCCATGATTATTCTGCTATTCCAGGTATCCACATCATTAGTGCATTTTTCGCCTTTGGTGTTGTTATGCCTTCACCATGCGCCCAACCTTGTTGTTTCAGTCAGAGTTCTTATATTCCAGGTTCTGATTTTTGTCCGCGTACGATAGCCACACGGTTGAAAATATTAGTATAATACTAATAAGATTTTTGTATTCATACAAGTCCATAAATAAATCGTATCCATTTTATATCAACCGGATTTATGAAAACAATACGTTCTATAGTATTAAATTGATATCATATTTTTATTAAAAAACTAACTATGACGTCATTACATTTGATATGATTTCTGTATAACTTTTATAAGAATACTTGCATTAACTTTCTATATGTGATTCTTATACAGTTAATAAATCATAACTTATACAAATTAATAAGAAAACAGGGTTAAATTTTATACTTCAATTTTATTAGGTTTTAAATAAGATATTCTTATACAGTTTATAAATTTCATTTTATTATGAGAATATTATATAATTAAAATTACAATAATTTAAACCTTATATATATACATATATATGTATATATGTATATATATATATATATATATATATATATATATATATATATATATATATATATATATATATATATATATACATATATATATATATATATGATATGATATGATAGTTATTTAATTTAGTTTCGACAGACCTTATACTTTTCTTCTAAAGGAATGAATATTGATATAAGAAGAAAATTGAAGCTAAAAAATTAATTAGCAGCTAACAATAATTTTATTTCATTTAATTCATTTTACATTAGATACATTTGTAATGGTCTTAAAATTAATATGTTTGTTATTCTTTTTTAATAATATACATTTTATAGGTCCTACGCGACCTGACAGCTTCGTATGTATTTAAATAAGAATCACTTGAGAATATCACAGAAATTAAATTTTCATCATAAATATCTTTTTCTATTTCGTAACAATTGTGAAACTCGTCGAACTCTTTTACATTAAATTTGTTGCATAGAAATATGAAATCATTTCGGAAACTTAATATATATTTGATTTCTAAAAAGTTTTCAATTTGATGTTGACTACCTTGTAATGTGAAAAAAAGTGATGGCCTATAATGGGCGTAATGTTCTATATACGAAACTATGTATAAAGGATCATCGCTTCGATAGTTAAAACTTAATAAGACGGTCACATAAGTTTGATAGAATTCTTTTGATGGTTGACTACGTATACCGCATTTTACTTCACGTTTCATTTGGTAACCCTCCCAAAGAACTGAAAAGGTTTGTTGATGTCTTCTAGCTAATGTTTTTGGTAAATTTATATAATTTCGAAGATTTCTACTAACACTTTTAAAGTATTGGTGTTTGGATTCATAACGTATTGTGGAATACTGCGAAAGCGGGCCCATTCTTTTTAAAACGGTAGGATAATGTGTTAGTATATGGTGCTTTGGAATTAACTTAGTTTTGTATTCATTTATAATAATTTGTAAATGTTGTGTAATAAGCATTTTTAATTCATTAATCTCATAACTATAAACTTCCTTATTTAAAACGATATTTATAATTTTTAATAAAGTAGTTATACCCTTCCACTTTAAATGCAGTTCATTTGTAATTAAATCACCAAAAATAAAAGGCAAATGAAGGATTAAACACCAAGTTTGAGATGCGGAAAGACCTAATGAATCTTTTGTGATATTAGACGAAGGCATTACTTTTCGATACAGGTACCCATAACTAAAGGAATGAATTCTATCATTAATCTGTAAAAAACTTAAAATTTTACTATTTGAAAGAAAATTGAAAAACAATAACATAATAAACGGTGCAACTCCTTCTAGAATATCATGCATTGGGTCAACAGTGCAATTCTCAACCATATCATAATAAGGAAGTTTTGATAAAGCAGACAGAAATCTAATACCTTTTTTAGAAGTCAAATCTGTACCTTCATAATTAGCATAATTTTTTATACTTTGAAGTGTACGGAGTTTTTGTGCATTTTCTTCAATTTCAATATTAATATCATTTCTAGTAACTTCACAAAACCTGCAGAAATAAGTAGCATTAAACCCACCAGCATATCCTAAAATTTGATTAGCTGCTAAATTGTCATGCGTAATACTTGTTAGAGCGCCATACTGAATTCCTAAATCTGTGCTTATCCCGTGCTTTTGTAGAAGTTTTAAATCTTGAATGATTGGCTCATTAGAGTTAAACAATGCAACTAGGTAAGTATTTTCTATTAGTGATAAAAACTTGTGTGGAAGATTTCGCAAAGTAAAATAAATTCCTCCCATCTTATGAATAGTTTTATGACTTCCTAGGGGATTTGTACATTCAAAATCGTCATAATATAACTGAATTTGGATTGCATTGGGGTATTTTTGAAAAAATAAGTTTGTTTTAAACAGTTCTCCACAACAAAAGCTATTTAATTTTGTATCACAACAACTATGATAATTTTTGCTAAAATGTTTTTGAAAATTTACATTTTTGAAAAGCACGCTTAACGTTTCCGTGATGGGAACATATTGATAAGTATTTTGTAATAAAATTTTCTTATATACTTTAGCATTTCGGCAGTATTTGATATCCCATCTAGTACCTAATACTTTCTGCATCGGCTGAACATAATAATTAGAATTTTGGAAGGTTTTTGTTCTTTTAAATTTCGTAAATACATTTTTAAATTGATTTTGGTATTGAACGTGAACACTACTTAGCGTTTCATATATGCACGTTGATGAATAAAATTGTTTAGAGCAATTTAAACGAGATCGTAAACTTAAAGTGAAGTCATCTAGTAAATCAGATGCGTGGCTTAAGATTTTGGTTATAGTTGTATCAGGTAAACCTAATGTGTTTAAGTTTGATACAAAATCTATTATACTATTATTTGTATCAATGCTTTTGTAATTTGAACTTTGGAAAACATTTTCTGAAACCTCGTGTGCACAGTCGGACATTGATTTATTGCAATAATTGCTAGTTGATTCCAAATTTTCTATTAAAGGATTTAATATTGCGTTTGCTGATACATTACAATTATTTTGAGTGGAAATAAGTAAATTTGAATTGTGTTTGGTTAAGGAACATTTTAACATATGTTTCCTAAGACCAGTATAAGTTTGAAAAGTATAACGACAGTTTTCGCCAAGAAGACATTTCAGTTCTATTTTTTTTTATTCTTGCAAACTGTGAAGTAATTTCATATGTGCAAATAATTTTGTTAGATCTGGTGTTGATTTTTTACAAACAAAACAAATGTAATTCATTATTATTGGTAATATAAACCTAACTAAAAATAATAAACAAATAACCACTTCCACTTCCTTATATGTTTAGCTGTTCAGAATACTCCTTAGCTAATGTTTCTAGCTTAAGGTAAACTTCTTTAATGGTTGCTGATACGTGGCACTGGAATTTATAAATATAATTTTGAATAAATGTCCAAAATAATCGAAGATTATTATTATATTTAATTCCACACAAAAAATGGATTTTAAATAAATAATCTACTGCAGTTATTATATTTATATTTGATGGCAGCGCTATCAAGTTTGAATCCAATACAATAAGATATTGTATTATTTCGGTTTTATTTTGTCCTAAGGCCACTATATAAGGAGCTTTTTTTCCGAATCTTTCAGATACTCATCGTTAGTTAGGCCAGTCTGTAAATAAATTGCATAAAATTTATCATCAAGTAAACCATAAATAATAATTTCTTACATGAAAAAATCTAATGAAATGTTGAACCGCTTGTTCATCCGATGATCTACTTTGCTTCTGCCTCCCAGATGGAGCAGGTGGTAATAAGCGAATTAAATTAATAAATGACAGGGTTGATATGTCCCAATCTAAATTTAAACAATAAATATATGTTTTTTATAAGATTTATTCTTACGATACCAAAATTGACTAAGTCCTATTGCAAACTATACTCACCTTTATTCCGATCGGATTCACTGTAAAGAATAGATTTCCCAGAATTCCTGACCGCTGTGATAATGTGGCCTTCATAAATTTTCCATATTTCTCCTAAATTGATTTTACATTTTGGGAAGCACAAATTAAAATCAAACAGGATCTGGAAAACAAGCAAAATATGTTTAGCGTCGTGATTATGTATTTAAGAATAAATACATCTACCAACTCCGGATGTCTAAAATAATATGGACTGTCCGATTTAGGGTGATAATCTGTTTTAGCCCGCTGTTCTTTTCTATAGCTTATTGTTGCTTTTAATTTAGCTTGAACTAAAAGTATTTCATCGGGTAGAACAGCAGAGTTTATAATTTTTAAATAATGTTGGGCTGTCTCGTTATCAAGTATGGCTTCTATTTGTTCTTCTTCTACTTCTATTCTATCGTCACTAAAATGAGATTCCAATTTCCTCTTTTTTACTCTGTCGTTTTTTAATTTAATTTGGAGAAACCCAGTAGCTTCACTGTTAAATATGAGGTCCTAAAATTAGGAATATAATAAAAACAACATTGTGATGCTAAAGTTATTAAGTTTCAAGGTGAAAACAAAATAAACGTTTATCAAAACTTACCAATTCATTATCTGTATCACATTTTAAACATGGAAAAAGCGTTATACAAGCTTTCGCTACAGCAGTTTGTTGTTCTCTTGAAGGCTTGAATCCGAAATTGGCTTGTGTAAAACTGGCTAAAATTGAAATTATTTTTCGCCGTTGATTTTCAGTTAAACATTTTTTCTGGTTATATTCTTCAACAGTACTACGTCCATAATGATCGTTAAGGATATGATCGTCTTCAATGCCTGTGTAATAAAATTATGTTAAATGGAATTTATATTCGACTTGTATTATTCTGACTTCGGAAGTAACTATAACTCCAGATCCTATTAAGGCATGTGATTTTCGTAGTATTTCTTGATTTGATGTGTTACTATGTTGATGGCTTATAGCACTAATGTTGTCATCTAAATAGGATTTCGTCTTAACTTTTAATATAAAACTAGGATGTTGGTGGAAATGTTTTAGATAATCAAGAAATATTTCTTCATTTATAACTGCTCCGTGAATGTTTTCAAAATGATCAAAGTCATCAATTGTTAAATCAGTTCCTTCTATAGCTTTATTAATTAAAAAAATTTGCATGGAAAACCCATAGAATTTTAAATTTTTTAAACTTAAATGTTAAATTATAATCAGGTGTAATGTATACCTGATAATTCAAAATCCAAAAACTGTAAGTCATTAGAGTCCGTTACACAATATTTATTGATCTTTGAAATTTTGATTCCACCGTTAATATCAAATGTAATGAATACATTTTCATCCGAATTCATTTTTAATCAATATATGTAATTGCTGAGAATATAATCGTACCCCAAAAACGAAAATTCTGTTTCTTTACTCTGCTATATGCTGTAGCTTGTATAATTACTTATGTGGAAGTCTTTTAATAACATAATATAATAAACA
Source organism: Tipula lateralis (assembly GCA_963932295.1). Lineage (NCBI taxonomy): Eukaryota > Metazoa > Arthropoda > Insecta > Diptera > Tipulidae > Tipula > Tipula lateralis. Next base: position 112,487,949 of record OZ010738.1, read on the forward strand.
GTTTCACTTAGTATCAATTTTAAACCAAATTTATATAACAGAACAAGATATAAAGATTGTACTTTAATACAATATTATATACAATACAATTCACTATATATTAACAATTTATTTATTAATATTCACTATACTATAAGTAAATTTTTAATTATATTCACTTAAGTTCCCTTTAAATTGTTTTTATTCAGTTGATCCTATATTGTTGCACGAAGAAGATTTACTATTTTGCAGACAAGTACCAACATGGTTGGGAAACAGAACAAGATATTAACAAATAAAAACGTGTATTTTAGTCAAAATAGTATATATTTTATATTATTTTTGTATAACCAAGTTGTTTTTTTATTTAACAAACGGTAATTTTAAATGTAATACTTTTATTGTATTAAATTTGTACAAAGTTCGTATTAAAAATTTATGAACTCGTTAAAGAAAAATACTATTAAGTTATAATTTTATATTTCAATATAAAAAAAGTTTATTTTTAATACGAATATTTTATTTAAATATTTTATAAATTGGATCTTATAATTTTTAACCAATTATCTTATGTGATTTATAATAAAATCGTTTAACAGATATCTGAAATTTGTATAAATTTTTTTTAATAAATTGCTTTGTATTAAAATTTAAACGAAAATCCGTATGAATAAGGTTTATACGAAAAAGTTATTAAATTTTTTCGGATAATTTTCAACCGTGCAAGAGTCGATTGCGTTGTTTGCCGGTTTGAGATATTACTTCTTCTTCTTGGTTTGATTAATGGATGATTAGTCTATTGAATCCTATAGTCAGTCCCCAGGGATGCTGGGTTAGACATACTGACATGCCGGAGGGAGGATTCGTTCTATCTCTTTTTTGTGTTTTTCTTTTCCTTCTCTGCTGTTACCAAGCGGTCACCCAAAGTTGTATTAACCATAGAGAATGTTGCTTGACTTTTTCCATGAAACTGTTGCTTTATCTGTCTCTTCCACCTATGCTTCCACTCACCCACAATGTTAGCCCTCCGAATATCATGAGCTCTGAATTAATGCAATCAACTTCTGGTGAACTTCAATGAACATCTTTAATGAACATCTACAGTGAACATCTACGCGATCTGTATTGGAGGGTATTCAAATACAGCTTTTGTTACATGTGGAACATTATCTAGTACCACATCGACGTTAACATAGAGGTTTCCATCTTGGTCTCGAATGGCAGTTGATTGGGGTTTGACGGTATGGTGTAATCCTATGACTCATTTAAAGAAACCACACGAATGGCGGTCATTGCTGAGTTGTTGTACTCTTAAGACCTTAGCCTTCCTCCATTCACACTTCTTCTGTCTACAAATTCGTTTAGCTGTCCTCCTAGCAAGAACCACTATATTTCTTCTTGCGATTGTAAACCGAGTCTGCTTTTAATTATGGACTATATTTCGTTGCTCAACAGAAAGACGACACTCCTCATCAAACCAATCATTTTTGGGCTTATTTTTGACTACACCGAGAATGTTCTGGCCAGCATCGAAAACCGAGGTTTTCGATATTCCAATTTAAAATTTGATCAAAATTATAAAACTAATTGATTCAAAAAGCGCAAGCACTAATTGATTACCTGTATGACTGTTAAACTATTTGGTTTCATCAATCATTCAATAATGCCAAATTACTATTAATCATTCGATTATATCGAAACAGAGTGAGTACAGCAATTTGGTCGAATTAAATATGTTATAATCTAATAATTACATACTTATCTTCATTTGTTTGTAATGGACCTTGGTACATACGATTAAGATTATAAAGGGCCACGCACATCATAATATTGCACAATGCGCGACGCATGTACTGATCCGAGCACATAAAAGCAATTTAATTGCGATTATAGTGGTCGTGCGTTGCACAATGTCACACACTAAATATATGAAATGATGTCATAGTTATGAATTGAGCGCGAGATAAATCTGTCGAAATATTGGATTACAAATATTAATTTTGAATCAATTGTCCCAAAATATTGGTCGCTCTTAATAGTTATCATACTTTGAAATTTAAGACGATCGCATCATAGATGCGCGATAAATGAAACCAATTTAACCGAACCGTTTTTGTTGTTGTTGATGTTGTTATTGTAAGATGAATGAATAATAAACTGATTAATTCAAAAGATACATTTATTTATTTTTAAAGATTTTAATGATCTTTGTGATCGCTCGTCGATGTTATATAACAAAAAATTTTATTGAGTCTTATGCGAGGGGTGTTGTGGCGCCAAATTTGTTGTTTACTTTTTTTGGCATAATAATTCGCGAATTATACTCATTTTAGGCCAACTTAATTATTTTATAATTTAATTAATAATAATTAAGAAATAATCGGTGAAATGTAACGACTGTTTGTGAAATAAATTGTGTTGTCGCGCAGTTATGCAAACTTGTGAGTTTAAGTGGGAGGAATATGCTTATATATGAGTCTACTAGTAGGGTGCAAACACACTGCAGTCGTTTATAACTCGCACTGTGACGGGCGATTTATTAGTAGCCCAACTGAAGTCCTACACTTTTTTAGGTGTTACATCCCAGTAGGGATCAACTCGGTTACTACTTTAGAAAGCCTCAATCAAAATGAAGATCAGTATATCAAAGGGTATTATGTAACCTTATCTGAGTGTTGTAAATACATAGTGGCATCGATTCTGTGATTACTCTGGTGGAATTATTTAAAGCTTTAACAGGAAACGATATGATTCATCTGTTAATTTTACAGACCCCAATGTACATACAACGCGAGTGTATGGTTTAAATATCTCAAAAATCAAGGACTACACAGAGAATTCTGACGACCAAATGTCCTCATCCAAATAAATAAATATCCAGTGAACCAGACTAACAGAGAAATAGCACGTTAACAGTCATAGAGTACTCGGAAGGAAGTCATCTGGGGTCTCTTTAGCTTTGGAGGAGAACAGTAGATTTTGAAAGTGCATCCCATTCAGAGACCTATTAGTTCTGTATATGGACTAGTAGGTTCCTGAATAGGATGCATGGCCAAAACCGTGGTTTTTGTAGCGAGTCAATTCCAGAAACTTTAGATAATTTTAAAACATTATACGAACAAACCCATAGACAACTAAAATAAGGCAAGATAGTGTTATCTATAAAACGTCCCAAAGAGACCACAATCAATTTTCCCGTATAGTAAAACAACATTAAAATGAAAATTATTCTGTGAGAAAACAAACAGCCCCACCGAAAACCACAAAATCTAGAATCTTTCTCTGTCCATTTTCACAGCTAAGTATCAGAACTCTAGAGAAGCCAGATGAGTTTCGCGCGAGTTCAAATCAGAAAACAGATTTTACCGAACGTCAGGATACCAATATAAAAGATGGAAATCATCTCACATACCGACTTATATGTATCAGCGTTTGGAACGTGGCATAAATAAGATAAAATGCGATGGAGCATCGCTTCACTCTCAAAATAAGATTGAAAGCAATATAAATTCGATCAAAAAGTCATTTGATAAGACCTTTCGATTATCAGATCATTGGCCAGATATACCTGCAAAGATAGAACAGATCCGAAGAAAACTTTTGACGTATATTAAAGACTTGTTTGCCCAAGTTCCGCATTCAACACCTAATGGAGCACTCGAGTTGGTGGTTGATCCGGTGTCGCATTATCTTACATAATATCGCATTATGTATAAGAAGGAATATAATGCTCACCGGTAGCCATCTGCAAGATATAAAAACATCCTTCAAGGAGTGTTATGGCATGATATATCTTAATTTTGCTTCGAGATTTCCACAGCTCCGCTAATCCAGAAATTGGTCAACAATTTGAGAACAGCAGTTTATGTCTCTTTATCTGACAGTCAATGTGATTTCAAATAAATTGACTTCAATTATACTTTAGTATTGACATGGAAGATGGTATGTACCATGAATTCTAACCTCAACTAGGTCTCAGATGAGTTCATTCGCACCACCGACCGTACCGCCCAAACGATCAATGGTGAAAATTCCTTTTCGCATCATGCTCCTATCGGGATTCAAACCCAGTACCTCCCGGTCAACGCCGCAGCATTTTAACTACTGCACAATGTTTATGGAATGAATCTCTTTCCTAACACATTGATTTAACACCTTTGCCTCCGTCATAATGGAATGGATGTGGGATTACAAAAAATTAGAACAATAAGAACCAAATAGTGCAGCCAAGAACAGCAAAGGAAGGGATTTCCTGAGATCGTCGTATCTGTATCTTTTTTGACAACCAGTATCTGTATCCTTTTTAAACTTGATGATGATAATTGCCTTGAACCGATTTGGCAGTTTGAATAAAGTAAGACTTCACTGGAGCACTGAATCTTTTATCCGCTGGACGCCGATGCCTCTTGGACCTGATTCAGGTTTAATGTATGCAGTTTATTTTGCGGTTCAGAGATTCCTCCTTACCACACATTTTGTTGTAGTAAAAGGTATTTTCTTCTTTGCCATATTCTCTGTGGAGTAAAATTTAGAATATTCAACCAGAGTTCTCCTTTATAGTTTTTAACTGTCCTTTATACACTTTCTAGAGCAAATTCCAACTCCACCAATCCCAGCCGTGGGGCATATTTCGACCACAGCAAAGACAAAGTTTTAAAAATGACTTTATGATTTTTTAAGAAGATTGTTTCGTCACTCTTTACGTAAAATTCCTCACCTTGGTACTTCTAGCACTTCTGTTTGGGTCTTGATAATATATAGCCGATAACATCATTAAGGTATACGTTTCAACACCATACAGTTACGTCACCATACAGTTACGTCACTATCTTATTAAGATAGGATTTTAATAAGATTTAACATTATTGCATTGCCATCGGTGTTGTCCAGAAACATATCTGAAACACTGTTGCATTGAAGAACTCATTGGCCGTACGATATACGTCCACGATTTATCTTTGGTCGACATAAGTTTCGGAAGCTATTTTTTGCAGCTCATTGAGTCAGCCAGTGATTTAACCACTGAAGTATTCATCGCAGCCTTCAAACGATTCATTGCTCGGGGGAGATTATGCAGTGATTTATACCGAGATAACTTTGTTGGTGCAAAAACCAGTTTGAAAAAGAAATGGTTACATTTTCGCGAGTCGTCTGAAAAGATCACCTAACTTTTGGAGAAGGTTGGGGCAACATGGTATTTAACACCACCGGTTTCACCACATTTTGGTGGAAATTTATAGGCTGCTGTAAAATCAGTAAAAAAAAACATTTAATTGAAGCCATAGGAGAAACAACACTGACATTTAAAAAACTATCAACGGTCATCTCACAAGTAGAGGCTTGTTAAAATTCAAGACCATACTTTCACCAATAAAAGCCGATCCCACAAATATCATCTTTTAAGCTCATAAAGACCTTCTAATTGGTGCACCATTGCGATCAGTTCCACATGATGCTATGGCAGATACAAATAATAGTAGAAAAAATCAAACAAGATTTTTGGAAAAGGCGGCATTTTAAGTACTTAAATCAATTACAACAAAGGAGAAAATGGTCACATAAACAACCAAACAAGAAAATAGGTGCTTATCACACCACCTTTAAAATGGCTGACTGGATGTGTGGTGAAAGATCAAAAGATTCGAGTAGTCTCACTTCGAGGTAGTAATGAAATTCTCATAAAAAGGCCAACCCATGTAAATAATGCAACCAACGCTTTCATCACGTGTTCAACCTTATCGAGAAGTTAAACACCGAAGAGTGTACCACATTAAGGCAATATGCAACAAACCAAATGCAGCTAATTTTATTATTACTTGAAATATTACAGGTACTTTTTTTACTTCCGATTCTTTAATAAATCCATTGCCAGTAGTTGCCGGTATATATTTCTATCACATCGGGATAGCCAAACTAATGGCATTACGGTGGAAAATTATCAGCAACTACAATCTATCAGGATACCGGGAAGACATCAATTCTTTAACTCACTACATCAATTATTAAAAAGGGGAGTTGTCAAATGCCAAAGGAAGCTGGACTTCACTTTTGCAATTTTACCATACACCAGCTACATGAACAGTTGCAAGAAATAATGTAAGACAAAACACCAATATAGAGCACGTAATCCGAACACGTGACTTTGCGGATACTATAGGAATTATGACCCTTATATAGCGATGCCGTTATATCGAAAACCAACTCGAAAAAACAGCGAACATTGGAAAATATTTTTTGGACCTAGTACGAAACCAGACATCAATTATAAGTTCGACAATAAACGTCTTCCAACATGCTAATAACCACTACCAAAGGTTACAAACTATGACCAAGTATGCGTTGCAAATTATGATGCTTATATGAGGCGTATCGCATAGAAACAACGAGTCATTATTGATGTTACTCTTAATGCCCATAACGGCCATATTCATCCGGCATTATTAACCCCATCACAATTGAAAGAATCATTGTACGGAATGAGCTACAGAAAGTGGATGGCTTCATTACAACCACTTTAAACCAATAAAACCATTGGATTCAGTTGAGCACAAACCAGTGGATGGATTTTCCGACAAGTGCACCTTCAAAACATAGTCGGTTTCATCTCTCGACTGTCGAGGAGAAATAACAGGGGAGAAGTCACAATTTTCCCCCCCAGTCAGTCAGGCTCAATTGGCTCATTGTGACATCCCTTCTCAGACGTACACTCTCAGTCCCGGAATCTGTTTGTTCTTCTAATAAAGTCCAAAGCATCTGGTATTGCAAAGGTCGTCTATTGGTCCTCAAATAGGAATTGTGAGCTAAAACAATGCAGTCTATGGGAAGAGTATGAAGAACAGGAGCCAATTTATCGGCCAATATAATCCCTTTGATACCCAGTCACATGACTGGGTATCCAGTGAAGTCTAATTTATTCAACCTGTCTAGTCGATTTGCGGCACTCATCGTTTCCAAGACAAATTTCGATGAAACAGTATTGGACCAATCGCCTTAAGGGCAACCTGGCTATCAGAAATAATGCAGAAACGACGAATGCAGAAACGACGAGGGCGTGTGGGCAGTTGTGTGCCGGCCTACCTCTCTTCATACTTGACAGTGTCCCGAAGGACCAAATAGATTGTCTTTACATTTAAGGCGAGCGGCTGTTTGTGCTGTACACCTTCTGATCCAAAGATCAAGCGACAGCAGACCCACAGCCATCTCAAGAGCTGCAGTGCGAGTGGTGTACATAGCTCCTACTATACAAAAACAAACAAGTCTTTGAAGGCGGCTTAGAGGTTTCCCTCGAATCCCGCTCATTGTTCTAGGCCACCAAATGAATGCGGCAAACGAGAATATGGGTCTGATCACTGAAACGTATAGCCACTACACGCGTCTAGGTTTCAGGTGCCATGATTTACCAAATTACTGTTTGCATTTCAGTAAATGGTGCAGTCTTTGTTGCATTTCTCTTTTATATGTTTTTGCTAAGTAATCTTCCGATCTAACCAGACCCCCCAGATACTTGACTTCCGAAGAGAGTGAGATCGTATGAGCTACAATTTTTGTAAGACTAAAGTTTCCAAGACTCCTGCGTCTAGTGAAAAGGACCATATCAGTTTATCTAGGATTGACTGATAGACCCTGGTCACTTCACCAGGCTACAACTATGTTAGTCGCAGTTTGCATGCGATCACATATTACATCCATATATTTACCTACCAGTATTATGGCGATATCATCAGCATAACCGTGACAGTAAAATCCGTTGTCGTTTAGTTGGACTATGATTGAGTTGACCACAAGACACGACAAGAACGGAGACAGAACCTCACCCTGGGGAAATTCCTTTCGTGCGGTTACTGTTGTCGAATCACTACCTAAGTCTGCAGTAATTCTCCTTGACCTAAGTATGACGCTGTGCTCTCTATGCCTTGTCTTTCAGCTGCAGTGATCATTGCATTGAAGGATGCATTGTCAAAAGCGCCTTTAATGTCCAGAAACGCTCCCAAGGCAAATTCTCTGTTCTCCAGAAATCTTTCAATCCGTCCAACGACTTGACTTTCTGGTATGCGTGTTGTTTGGAGTTTTGGATTTACTGATAGTGCACTATCTCTAAAATCCCTGTCAACCAATGGCTCTAACCATTTAAGTAGAAAAGAGGACAGGCTGATTGGCCGAAAACTTTTCACCATTACCAGGTCTAGGCTTTCCATCCTTTGGGATGAACATTACCCTGAGTTTTCTCCAAGATCTTGGAATGTACCGCAGGGTCAAACTGGCTCTGAAGATATGTTCAAGGTAGTGTAGGATAATTTCCAGTCCTTCCTGTAGGAGACCAGGAAATATCCCGTCTGGACCTGGTGTTTTAAATTTTGAGAAAGAACCGATGCTCCATCGGATACTGTCTTTTGTCACCACCTTCGCCACCAAGCACAAATATCTGAAACTTGGGAGTTGATTTCCACCAACTTCATTAGAATTCTCACTTTCGGGAAAATCAGTTTCCTGATTTGTACTCGTGTGAGTTTCATCAGGTTTCATTAGAGTTCCGATAGTGAGCTTCATGTTCTCACAGAGAACTTTCTTGAGTTTAGCGGTTGCCGTAAAGCTATCCACTTCATCACAGAAAGATCTCCATTTCGATGTTTTTTCACTTCGGATACATTACTTGCACTCAGTTTATAAAGATTTGTACGGTTTTCATGGCTTTGTTTAGAAGTTTTTTGTCTGTTTCCTCAGTCTGTCGAATTCCCTAGTCCACCATGGTGTCCCAGTTCTTTTAGGCTTATTTAGAGGATAGTTTTCTCATAGGCGCTAATTAGTGCTAAAAATTAGCGCTAATTTTTAAGTTTGTCAGCTGTCCTTTTCATTCCCTCGCACTTTCTGATTTTCATTACTGAAGATAGAAGCGACTGGTTGAGATGGAGTCTGTAAAGTTCCCAATCCGTGTTTCTTGGGTTCCTAAATTCTCTAATTTCAGGTTTATCACTGGTTAGAGAGAAGGAGATGTAGCGATGCTCAAAGAGTAACGTCATCTAAGACCATCCAGAATGAGACGTTTGCACTAAGACTCCGTGAGGCAAGAGTAATATCAATTACTTCTTGCCTTGATGTCAAAGAACTAATATCGAAGCTGCCGTAGCATACGTAATGTGAGTTTGCATTGCATCCGGCAATGATTGGGATATTATTAGGTTTTGTGTACTCTTTGCTTTAATCAATTCTTGAGTAGGAGGATGAAGTATGGGAAAAAGGTGGAGATTACTAGAACCTCACGTCGAATACCCTGTTCTTTAAATTCAACTATGACTACTGTAAGGTCATTACAACAAATTTCATTTAGGAGGCTATATAATTACAGACTCTAGGGAGATGTCACCATACTTCGGTCAGCAAATGTCATCTGCATGAAGAGGAAACGATTAAGTCAGACGACTAACTTTCGGATATCATATCCATAATTATGAACTTTGCAAACACGCGACTGTTCGTTGAAATACACCCCTATCCTGGTAAGTTCCTTAGCTTCATCGATATTGTAATTCATCACTTTTCCAAATGAGACTTAAGTGAGATTTAACATGCCTCGTCCCCATAACATATTGAAGCGATAAATAAATTCTTATTGCAGCGGAGGCAGCATTGGAATTCATTCAAATAAAATTTTTAAAAGCGAAAACAAACCTGTCTTATATAAGATTATATATAGCAACACCTACACAAAAAGTATTGCATAATGTACATCTCAAATATCGGACGTATAAATAACATTTATTTGACCATCTACCAAAAAATTATTTAAATTTTCTGCACAATAAAAATTGGTAACAAATTAATTGACTATTATAGTTTCTAAGCCGAGCGCGACAAATAAAATTTGCATATACGAAATCTCGATTTATAACGCGCAGGCGCAAACCCGCTTAGGCAACCCTAATTACCCATTAAACTATAGGTCCAGTGAAATACTTATCGTATTTAGAATGTAAGAAGTGTTGGTTTTTATTGCCTTTTTTCGGAATTGTTCGAAAGTTCACGGTCATGAAGTTTTTATTTATTTTGATCAACCGCGAGAGCTAGTTCGACAAGATTTGATTTTCTATTTTTTTGGTCAAAAAAAAACATCTTATTTTAGATACAATTTATAATCTTGAATTAACATAAACATTCTATTTGTAATTTGTTGTTTCTTCTTTAAATGTTTGTATATAGAGATGAAGAAGGTCACCGATGGTCACCGTTGTTTGGATGGCATATATAGGCGAGAGCATATCACAATCCGGTGATTGCGGGTTGTTCAATTACATTCGAGTTGATTAAATCTATTTATCAATTGCGCCAAGACATATTCAATTGAAAACAATTTTGAAGTGTTTAAGTATGAAATATGATGTTTTAATTATGGAAAGGTCACGGATTTGAAAGTAGTTTATTTTGTATAGTATTTCGATCGGAATGAATACTTGAAATAAGTACATCCGCAATAACATTAGTTATTGCACAATAACTGTAGCGTTCACAACAAAGAAACTTTCAGGGAGTTGAACTTTTCGATCACTCAGTTATTCAATGAAATCATCAGGTTAAAACAGGCCTAGCCAAACAATTACATTACAAAATCAACAGCTATTTGATTCAGCACCTCTGGTTTTAACCAATGCCATCTTTGGAGTTCACACATAACTCTCATCACTGTCAACTACAACATATATCATCTCTATAATAACATATTGGTGACCCCGACGATCCTATTTAGAACATAACACGTCAAAACTCTTCTAATACGACCGCCCATCGCTTCTTATATTACGATTTAGTACAAACAACTTTTTCTGCCAACACGGACCCAACTCACTGCACAATAGGAGAGGGAGCCACTTTTGGCAGATGTGAAAGGGCGAGAGTGTGGTTAATGCATTCACAACAAACCAAAATTTATTATTCACAAATACAATGATCCTTTACCCCACAATATAAATGAACAAAATTCGAAAAACATTTCGAATCAACTATAGGGTTTCCAATAGAAATGATATGATTTTTAAATGACGTCGTGAATGCCAGCATTATCAATTACCCGAAACCCAGCTTACCATAGTAGAAATTAGATCTACCAAGCAACGACTTCAGATAGGATCAGTGTATTGTCCACCTAGATATAACCTGAAGAAACCGAACTATTTGAATATCCTACAACATTTCGATGGTAGATTTATACTAGGGGGTGATTTTAATGCAAAGCATGTTGACTTTGGCTCTAGGCTAACAACAATCAAAGGTAACGAACTTAAAAATGCAATAGTAGAATTGGGATGTAACGTTCATTCCACTGGCAAGCCAACATATTGGCCCACGGATGCAGGTCAAACTTCTGATCTACTGGATTTCTTTATATCAAAACAAGTTTCATCAAATTTTATTGAAGTAGAGGATAATTCAGATATGGACTCTGATCACTCTGCAGTGATACTTTCCTTAAGCGACAAGATAATTAGAAAGGAAACCAGACCAACTCTTGCCAATAAAACAACTGATTGGGCGAGCTTCAGATCAGAAGTAGAAAACAAGATTAACTTACAAACACGACTAAAAACTATTCAGGACCTAGAAGAAGAGGTAGAAAATTTCACCGATATCATTCAGATTACCGCTTGGAATAATACTAATGGAACAGTATCAAAAACCATTGGTAAAAGTTACCCAAGAGAAATTCGGAATCTTGTCTTAGAAAAAAGAAAAGCTAGGAGAAAATGGCAACAAACAAGGAGTCCATCTGATAAGGCGATTCTAAATAATAAATCACAACAGCTTAAGCGAGAAATTCAGAAGCTATATGAAAAATCGTTTTCATTGTATCTGGGAAAATTGACCGCTGATGAAGATACGAACTACTCACTATGGAAGGCAACTAAAAGTATAAAAACCCCAATTACGAAAATCCCTCAGTTAAGCGAAGTTATGGCTCGTGGGCTAAGGATAACAAAGCAAAAGCTGAACAATTTGCTAACCATGTGGCTGATATTTTCAAACCGAATGAGATTGAATCGGATATTATAATCGAAAATGAAAGCAGCAATTATGAGGGTGGAATTCCTCTAACAACCCAAAAAGAAGTTACCAGTGAAATACAATTCAATCTGAAGTCAACAAAGGCACCTGGATATGACCTTATAACGGGAGAAATTTTAAAGCAACTACTAAAGAAAGCTATCGCTAAACTAACTCACTTGTTTAATGCTGTTATTAGATTAAGACATGTTCCTTCGGCCTGGAAAGTTGCGAAAGTTCTTATGTTACCGAAAACAGGTAAACCGCCTAATGAAGCTAAACCGTGTCGTCCGATATCCCTACTCCCTATCATTTCAAAGCTAATGGAGAGACTACTCTTGAAGAGAATGAAGCCAATAATAGAAAATAGAGACCTAATACCGGGTTGGATTCAGATGCAAACATTCTACAATTGATCAGGTTCACAGAATAACAGACATTATAGAAAAGGCGTTAGAAAAAAAACAAATTTGTTCGACCTTATTTCTGGATGTGGCAGCAGCTTTCGATAAGGTATGGCACGAGGGTTTAATACATAAACTTAATGCTATGCTTCCGGGGCCATATATTGATCTTTTGAGATCATATTTATCTGAAAGGCTGTTTAGAGTAAGACAAGAAGATGAGTATTCTGAACTGAGAGAGATAAGGGCAGGTGTTCCACAAGGCAGGTCCAGTCCTTTACCTACTATATACAAGTGATATACCACAGCCCGACCACGTAAGCATAGCAACGTTTGCTCACGACACCACGATACCATCAACAGAGCAAACTGTGGAAGAAGCGGCGAATAAACTTCAATGTGCAAGTTATGAAATTTGCCAGTGGACCAAGCGATGGAAAATCAAACTTAATGAATTAAAATCTGCCCATGTCAACTATACGAATAAATCATTGGTTAATCCGCCGACAATCAGCTTAAACGATGTGATGGTGCCGAACGTGAACTCTGCTAAATACTTGGGTATGACTCTGGATGTTAAACTTAAATGGAAAGAGCAAGGGAAGAAGAAAAGAAAAGAGCTTGATCTTAAATATAGACAATTGTACGGGCTAATTGGGCGAAGGTCAAAATTAAGCATATGCAACAAAATACTGATTTACAATCAGGTTCTTAAGCCGATCTGGCTATATGGCATTCAGCTTTGGGGCTGTACTAAGAATACTAACATTAAACTTATACAAAACTTCCAGAATAAGGTACTTCGAAGTGATTTGCATCGTGATTTGGAGATTCCAGATATAAAACTCGAAATAAAACGATTTGCATCGAAGCATGAGTCAAGACTAATGGAACATGTCAATGCGGAAGCCTCTCGGCTACTGGATAATGAACATTTGGTTAGGAGACTTAAAAGAACCAACCCCTTCGAGCTCGTTAGTATGTGAGCAGCTACCTACCAACGAACAGGCACTGTGCATCGCTGGATCAACAGTGACCACATTATATCGTTTCGGCCATTTGTAATATGTCATGATCTGTCATTTTTTGTTTCATTGTATTCACAATTTCACCGTGGTGAGATGTTCGCAAGAACAACGTTTTAAAATTAGTCAGTTATATTATCAAAATAATCGTTCTCCAATTGCAACTTTTCGTGCACTAATTCCATTTTATAGTCATAATAATTGTCCAAGTGTGCTCGCTATTCGTTCACCTAACTTGACAGTTTGGTATGGCTTCTGGTCTGGTGGAATCGTCGGTCTGTATTTTTATCATATTGAAGCTGGTAAAATCGTTACTATCAATGAAGATCGGTATAGATAACCATCTTTTGATGGCGGAAATTGGAAGAAGTTGATCTTGACAACATTTGGTTCCAACAAAACGGAGTTACGTGCCGCGATTATTTATTAGAGTCGATTATTTCAAGAAAATATGATATTGAATGGCCTCCAAGAAGTTTGTGATTCAACACCATTAGACTATTTCTTGTATGGGGTTCTTTGAACTCATTGGTCTTTAGCAATAACCCGAACTCTCTTCAAGCTTAACAGGTCAATCTTGAGCGTGCTATTCATGACGTACGGCTTGATTTAGAGGGAAAAGTGCTCGAAAATTGGGTTCAACGAATTCGTTCCTACAGGAGAGGCCATTTGAATGACTTTTTTTTATTCAGAGCTTAATTGTATCGATTGTACCTCACATTAAATAAAAAACATTTCAATTTCCTTAACAATTAGTGTGGTTTTTTAAAGAAATCATATCACTCTTATTGGAAAGCCCTATATTATGTTATTCACTAGAACTGTTGCAACTCGACTCACACAACATAAATACGAACTGGATGCAACAAATATCAACACCAGTCGCATATGCCTGATGAGATGGTATTGATCCCTTTTGATCACTTATTCATTCAAAGATGCCATCAGGTTGAAACTGGACACCTAGTGATCAAAATTATGGAAAAAAGACTTCTATACATCTTCAACGGCTTTGGTGATTCAGTGCTTTATTTTTAAAACTCCCATCACTGTCACGTACGGCATAACATCTCACATATCATATTCATCAATACCTATATAATCTTAATGTTTGGTGGTGTATGGAAATATGAAATTTTACCTGATGATGATGGAATTTCAAGTAGTACATCAAGGAAAAACCTACTCCCAAACGAATCTTATATGACCTGTATATTATTATTGAAGAATGGTAACTTTTCTCCACTTAATTGGAAAGGCAATCGAAATTCATGAAGGAGAGACCAATTTATGAGTTGCAAGTGGTCTTATTTTAAAACCAATTAATCAACTTCAGCTATGCTGCATAATCGATCGTTCGTCTAGCTAAGATCGCAATATTATTGGTTTTGGTATATTACGGCATTAGTAGGTTTTGTGTGTCAATGGTTTGTTACAGTTCACTGTATCCTATATGAGAATGGCATAATGCTTGTAAAAGCATATAGATTGGTTGCCTTAAATGACAGAAGTTCTCGGGACGAGTTTAAAAAAATTCGAAATGATTGAAAGGCAAGGTCTATTTACTGCAGCTGAGAGATGTTGAATGTCTTTTTTCTCCCAGATGAAATGTTGTTTGCCAGTCATAAACGAGAAAGGTTTTTTTGATCATACAGTCACTGGTAATGAAAACTGAATACATGAAGACCACTTGACCATGCCTCAATATTAACAATCAAATGGGATATCCATGGAAAACATTACTGGGGATCTGAACCGAACATAGTTAATGAGATTTAAGTGCTGAGCACAATTTACGATTTACAAGGTACTGAATCTAAACGCGCTCCATTAGATTTGATGATTTCAGATAATAAGGGTTCCAAACAACAACCGCAAACTCCAACAGCTCTTGGAAAATGTTTTGTTTAATTCGTTAGCTATGTAATGGCATAAAGTAGGACGTAAATAAGCAAACCGCGAAAGAGTTGGGAGAGCCTTGAGCCCCAAAAACGTTTGCAAAGATAGAAACAGACAGAGAGACAAAACTGACCACAGGTGTGGTAACTCTTTTAAAATAAACATCAAAATACCACCTCTAAAACATTATAATTTTTAAGTGACTCCTGCAGACTTGATGTAATGCATTTCTCGATTGGAGATTGACTTCTTCCTATAGGGTGATTGGGGAGCATTCACTCTCCAAGTTGCGACAATATAAACTCTGATTTTGATAGTCAACAGTTTTCTAATGATAATGTTCTCCCCACTAGGCTCACTTTTGGGTTGGGTTAAATTCCTACTTCTACCGTATAAAAAAGGTGGTTCTAATGAATGTTCCCAGCTAAACTAAAAATCCAGACTATTAGGTTCATTGGGCATCAATTAATACTCAAACAGTTCCAAGCATTTATTGTTTTTGGCTCTATTTCAAAATCGTGGGATATGAATTGAGTCGTTTTCATTCCGAAAAAATCATGTTGTGTCGTCCCACTCAGTAACATGCAACATAAGTTGTCAGACTATAGGTGAATTCTGTCCAACCGATCTTCGTGAACTAGTTATAGGGATTAAAATAACGCTTAACAATAAACAGATAATGGTATTGCAAGTGCTTTCGACAGTGATTCGGTTTCAACTATCACTGAGGCGAGCAGTAAATTTGGCATTGACTAAACCATCGTTTTATGGACTCTCCATGATTCGGCCTTGTGTGACTGTGGCAAAACTGGATGGTTTTCCAGTTTATGTTAAGGTTTCCAAATGTTGCCTCCAGGGAGGTGTGACTCTTGGTTATGGTTTAACTGAAGCAACATGGTTTTGTTCCTTAGAGCTATTCTAATTACTTTAGGTAAACACTTGAATATCTTACCTGAGTTATATTATTATTTAATTATTAAAAATAGCTGGAGCCCTTTAAGGTTCCGAACTCAATACCACAAAGGGCCCGTGGTGCAAACTAAGGATTTCACCAAAGAGCACAGACGCGCTCTGAAACCTTAGCCAACTGGAGCCAGGTCGGAGAAGACAGTATAAATTACAGGAATATTTTTGTAATGGAACATAATAGATCTAATGTGATCGAAAACCGAACAACTGCTGATGAAGAGCAAGCTATCATCAAGACATTCGTCGCATACGGCATCATTGACAAGTCCTATGCGATGAAGATGACTTTGAAAACGGCCATGGCCAGTAAGTATAGAAACAAATAGTCTCAAGTTGTCCATTTCAAAGAAAGAATGTAGTTGGTCACCTTCAGGTAAGGCATCTGACCAGGTCAGCTTAGGATTTGATAAAGCTACAACTTTAATTATTTTTTTCACTATGTAAAGCGGTAAAGCACCTGTTGTGGGCCTTAAAAATATAAGCGAGAATCAGTATTACCCAAACAGTCTGCAATTTCTTTTTGCTCAATGTCACAATGAACAGGAAGAAGCCTACATGGCCGTTACCTTGTTGTTACAACCAAGGAGATTTAGAAATTTCTTACAAGAGTATTGTCGGTCGCAATGGTTTTACAGCTCGGAAAATGGGTAATGAGGAGTATAGGTATAGTCTGCTTTGTTTTAAGAGGAAGTAAGCTTGCCATTAGGTATACGAAGGGAATCAAATCTACAGGTATTATTCCTACTTACCGACTTGTTAAGTCTAACTACAGCAGGTAAGCTATTAATTTAATCACGAGGATTTTTGAATTGACACCTTAAATGTTGAAATATTTATTAACAGATATATGGTTTTATCTATGATACCTTAACACGCTATAGTGTATGGCATGCAGAGACATGAATGATCGTGAGAGCCACAATACGCTGCACTTTTATTATATGAACAACATGGTCCTTGATTTTTAAAATGACATGAATGGGAGCGAGAAACATATTCGGTCTAACTGTGAGATTAAAGATCTTAAAAATTAAAAATTAAAGATCTTATCTTATTTGGAAGTAAAAGTGTTTTATGTGAAGATGTGAGGACTCACTCTTTTTCCGGTTCAACCTTTTGAACTACTGGCCCCAAATGAGAATATTGTGTGCAGAGGCTAATATTATTCTCAATTCGTTGCATAATTTACTGATGACTTCCAAACTGATCAAGGACAACCAACCTCCTTCCAAAACGTGAAGTACCTTTTGAGTAAACATAATCACAAGGTTAAATAGATACACGCTGTACATGAAGATCAGAGATCAGCTGAAAATTTTGATCAATATTATTACGGGTCTTGTCTGTTTCAAAACAGTATTGGTGCTCTAACCTGCATTCCAATAGATAAAAGTTATCATAACTGGCCTCAAGTTCCATACATGTAAGATCAAATACCTCCCACACATGTTCAAATGTTTAACCTTAAAATCAAAATGTACATAATTAGTAACATTCAGTTAGTTATTTTTGTGACCTTTCGATTATAACATATCTGAACCGGACCATATCAAAATTATTTACCATTTAAATTTCGCAATCGGGCGCCAAATTATTTTGTTTTGTTTTTTGAGTGGGCAGCGCACAAAAATTATCCAAAAATTTAAAAAGTTTATCAATAATACAATAATCGTAATTTTCAATTTAACGTGTCAAATCTAATGTTGTCATTTCGTTGTCAGTTATTATAGCCATTTGTCAATATGTTTGTGTGTGTTTTCGTATACAGTAAAAATATCAAAGTTCTTGGTGCGCCTCAAATTCCGAAATTCATGCAAATTTAACGGATGTTTGAAGTGTCAAAATAACACTTGTCAATGTGAATTTCGATGAACATGTTCAACTGGATAATGAAACGATAATTAGGAGAGGTTTTCGCCAATGCGGTTGCAAGATGATTTTTATAATTTTGTAATACAACGAACAGACCAAATAGAAAAATTCCATCGATCGATATCTCATTATGTGCAACATAATGTCGTCTTGTATCGTATTATGTACGAATTGATTTATGGTGTGGTGTGCGAATGCGAACGATAGTAATCGATTGAGGAAGCATACAACTGTGTTTACATTTATTGGCAATTTTATGTCTTGGAATGGAATTTAGATTAAGATGTTATTTTCTTTAAATACAACCTTGAGTATGATGATGATCTATGATAAAGAATTTATAAATTTATTTTAATCGAATTCAATAGACTTTTAGAGACGTGTCTGTTTGTTTCTACCTCTCTAATCTGTTATAGGGTACTTCTAACTATTTCGCAGTTTCACTTAAGGTTGTTCTCGCCACCGTTGTCATCTCGATGACTAAATTCGATTATTGTAGACCTTTTTCACTTGATATTACACTTTGATAGTGAACAATACTCACTTGTAAGTTTTATTATGTCATTGTACATTTAACCTAAGCTGTTATTATTATTATGGGCGGGGGCTAATGGGCGTTCATTTGTGCTATGCTAATTAATGATGCGCTATCAGTCCAGTATATTTTCAAACATCATTCCATTCAGACTGGTTGCACTCAGCTCCATTTTCTTAAGGTGGTATCTTGACCCGTGAAAAAGCCTGTGGACAGCTGTACTTAAAACTTCGTTCTGTCACCTTTTTTTAAGGTCATTTACGCTCGATTGGCCAATTGTTACACCTCCTCCCAAACGTATACTCCCAATACCGAAATCTAATGAACTCCAAGATATCTGGTATCCTCAAGATCGTCAGTTGATCCTGAAATAGGAATTGTGGCCAAGAGCAATACAGTCATGGGAATACATGGGAATAGAATGACGAAAAGAAGTATAAGAAATGATTAACAGTTTCTTCTTCTCATCATTCTCTTCGAGTTTTCATCGAAACATATGATTATTCAAGGAGCAATGCTCCGTGATAATGCCCAGCAAGATCTTTAAAGTGTGTCTATCATAATTGATCCAAAAAAGATTTTGGATAGTCCACAAGAGATGAGGCTATCCCATAACCAAAGTGATACTCATTTTCTTGTTTAAGAGATAATGACGTCACTCCTTAAGTGGGCTCAGGTCCCACAAAAGTGGAAGCCGCACCCAAACGGGCCAATTTATCTGTCAATATATTTCCCATTGATATCCATGATTCTATCACCTTAGTCGATAGATGAAGAAATCATTGAATTAGATCAGACTTGGAACTGCCTAGATTTCAACCTAGGCTAGGTGTCCAGTAAAATATAAAACCTTGAACTACTTAGGCGTTTGATTAGACCAGTATTTGTTCAAAACTCTACCGCACGTATTTCTGCTTGAAATATGATGGCGTTTATACACAGGTGTTTAGATATGGTCTTCAGTCCATATACCATACCATAGGATGCTGTTCTAGTGAGGATCCTTTTTGGCTCCACTCATTTCATATCAGGAAACGCCACATTGAACGTTTTGTGGAATACTATTTTAGTTCGCATACAGCCGCAAGCATGTCAGTCAGTAGCTGGCCTTGAAATGCCACCAGCTTTTTCAGATGAACCATTTAATTGCTTGTTTACAAATTTCCGTCAGTCGAGCGTTGTACTTTTTTGAGAATAGTTTGCCCACTAATTATCTCAGTCACTCGTTAGTATACAAAATAGGCATCGATGACCAATGGTCTGATAATGATTTAATACTTTGGAAAGTTGTATCTTTGTGTCATCCAGGCAGCAGCTTTGCCCTCTTATAGTGCACATACATATGGTTGATTTCTAGTCAGAGGTTGCTCAGTCTAACCACTTGTCTTTGTCATATATTTATTCAAGCCACTCGTATGGTTTCTACTGGCAGGCTCTATTAATTTAGATCACAATTCAGCACTTTATATACTGTCGCAAAATGCCAGAAGAAGCCAGATCTTTTTTTTTACCTTTGGAGGCAACGTAATCAACAACCAACCCCTCAACTATAGAGAAAGGTGGCTCTCTTGTAAGAAATATCTTCACAATTCTATGCAGGTCAGCACGCAAAATGTCACCGGGCAAACATGCTCCCTCTAGGTTAATTTGATCCACGATATCATTAATTTGCATTTTTTGGAAGGTCTGGTAGTTACGGGTACGTTGTTTACCAATTAAAACTGTCGACCTTTTCAATTTTCTTCCGTCTGTATTATCACAAGTTAAGGTTTTACTCTTTGTTCTTAGTGCCCGCGTATTTGCGTCCTATTGGTTCACGTCAAGAAGATCACATCGTGTATGGTCTTGACATCGTTTCATTTCATTTGGTTTGTCTTGACTTTTAGGTGGAATTGCCTTGATATCTTGATCAAACCGTAACCTCTTCGTATCCTTCTTCTCCTATTATATCAATGAGTATTTATGTAATTTATGTTTTGTATTAAAATCTACTGCCTCCAGTTGAAAAAACTGATAAAAATGAGAAGATGGCACTAGATCAAGACCCTTAGTAGTGTCTGTCATTAATACGCTTAGTTGACCATGAGAGCTCGCCAGTACTGAGTAATCATTTAAGACTGCGAGCATTAGGGGTTCCAGAGTGTGAGTGTGCCGGAGACACTGATCACTCGAAGCCCCATTATTATATCCAGTATGACAACCACTAGTCAAACGGTAAACTTGCCATACTCGTTCCCGCAGATTGTGGATCAACTGGCTTTTGACAAAAATTGACCATCTAATTTTTGGGATCAAGAAAATTAATCTTTTGTAGCCGTATTACATCCGTGCTTCCGACTCATTCTCATAACAGAGGATACAAACTGTAAAACAGCTAAACGTTTCTGAACAAACCGTATCTTTCTGAAATTCGTTTATTTAAATCTGATACTACCGGATATCAAGTACACAGGGCTAAAACCCGGTCAATACCAATTAAATGCTTAAGGTTATTTATTCAATTGATAACAACTCAAAAATCTCATTTCAATCCACAATTAACCTTAATTAAAACAAACAAAAATCATATCAGTCAACTGGCAAACATAATTCATCTCTCAAACTCGTACAAACCATAAACATTAAATCGTAATTAATCATTCTGCTCCGTACAGTGTGCACGATTAATCATCAAATACAAGAAATGGTAAATTAAAATAATTGCCTCTTTGTTTCATTCATTGCACATACGTGTACTATCTACCAACCAATTATTTATTTTTAAGTGAGCTACCATTTAAAATCACTACTAGGAGTTTACAAATACACTCCCGAGCAACTAAATCGGCACGAACCTTCAGCGCTCACGGAAAAGAGAATTTTTAACGAAAAGATTCATGTCTAGACTGAGGGCTCGGAGCATCATCGTCTCGAGTCCAACGTGTTATTCGCGCTGTGTGACACTGGGCCATTGGCATGCATCAATATGAAATCTTCTCCTATATATCCTGCTACATGATCAAAGGGAATGTTCTCAAAATATATTTTTAAGCGGGGAGGCCTCATCTATACGGTCTCCTCCACATGCACTGTGACCTCTTCTATCACTACCATGGAGACATATACCTCACTCGCAAGTTAATATGTATCTTCATTGCTCGATGTTCCAATTGATGCGTACGCAAACAAATTTGAATCTCTCGTGATATTTATTTTGGGCCTCAAGTGGGCCGCCTAGAGGTGAGGTTGAATTCGTTCATGCGTCTGTTTATTGGCTTGAACAGCGACATCTCAAATTAACTGTAGCTTCTGCTGTACTTCAATGCCTGTGAGATGACAAGTGATTTATTGACTCCTGTTTAGCTGATTAGTGATTTCCTCCTTCTTGCGTCCTAATTTATTATTAACAAAGCCGGACCAGCAGATCTTTCACTGAGATTTTGTTTTTGAAATTTTTGTTACAATTGAATAGAACTGAAAAGTAAATTACCACCAAAAGTAAAATCTGCTCCATAGTATAAATTAGCAGCATGTCTCAGATGTTCAGCAGAAGACGAATGCAATAACGGTGTCCGTTAGGATTATTTTGTTAGTGTGGCACAACCAACAGTATCGGTTGTATGTACTATGGTAGTGTTTGATATTTTGGATCCCTAAAAATGACCGAAGATGAAAAAAATGAGACAAGGTCGACAATGAGATAATGACCTCGACTTTTTCTAACCGGAAAGGGTTTTATAGTTTGAACACCATCATTGTAAGAAGATTAGTATTTTATTTTTTTTTTCAATACAGTCCTCGGCTGTTTGGATGCTACATATCCTGGTGATAATCATGATGCCATTATTTGAGAAAACAGTGAGGTTTGAATGTGGGCAATAGATAAGGCATAAATTAATTGATGTTACTTTGCACCCTGTGAGGCAGAGTTGTAGTTGTTGGAAAGTTTCAGACCACCGCTACATCTCCACTCTAAGCCTAAGCTAAATTATAGAATTCAGGAACCCAAGAAACACTGATTGGGAAGATTTCATCTCAACTATTCCCTTTTATCTTCTACAGTTAAAATGAGAAATTGCAAAGGAATATAAGGATCAACTGAAGATGTACTTATGCCTATGGGAAGAACTGGGTCTTTAAAAGAACTGGGATAATATGGTGGACCAGAAAATTGTACAGACTGAGGAAGCAGACAAGAGAACGATATTAACTTGTACAAACCTTCACAAGAAATGTATTCGAAGTGAAAAAACATCGAATTGGAGATTTATCTGCGAGAAAGTGGAGAACCTTACGGAAAAAAGATCTTTGTGATAAAATGAAGGCCACTATCTGAACTCTAGAGAAATTTGGTGGAACTTACACGAGTACAAATCAGGAAGCCCCAGAGGTTCTAAATCAAACTTCCCGAATGTGAGAATTATAACATAGTATGTATATATCGAAATCAATTCTCACACCAATTATCAAGGTCAGAGATTGAAATTTAGTGGCAACGATGGTGTCCAGAAAGAGATTTCCACCCCTTTTTTTATGGTCAAATCACTAGATCAATTAAATGATAACGGATTTTACTGTCCTGCTTATGCCGATAAAATCGCCATAATACTGGTTGGTAAATATACGGAGGTATTATGTGATCATATGCAAATAACGAAAAGTCATTTGATTAATCATGAGGTTTGAAACCCAGACGTGGATACTGACTATGTGTTTCAATTAGCAGACCCATAACCTCATTTGCACTCACTTTTATTTTATTTTTTAATTTAAAGAAATCAATATGTAGTATCAAATACATTTAGGATTTCATATAAGAAATTTAAATTTTAAGATTTAATGATAGAAAATTTAAAAATTAAGTATATAAATTAAATATTAAAATGTAAAATTAAAAATTAAGTATATAAAATTATAATTGTCTGAAGTGCTGTTTTAATTTGGTGTTAAACTGTCCCTTAGACAGTGCAAACTCGAAAAGGTGCTCAACATCGGTAAAAAATTTGGTCATCATATTGATTGGTTCATTTTCGCCGTAATTAGTACGATGTTTTTCAAGTTTTAACAACTTGTGCAGACGAAGATTTCTACTGGGCACGTTTATCTTAATGCTCTGAAGAATAAAGGGAGAGTCTACATGACCCAAAAGTATATTTCCCAAAAAACTTGCACAATGTTGTTGCCTGCGATTAACCAAAGTTGCAATATTATATACTTTACAGCGTACAGTGTAAGATGGTAAGAGGGCCAGGTTCTCATGGAATGGTAAATTGTAGTTGTAGTTCCAGTTTGTTTTTTTTATAATATTTCATAGGTCAGCGTTACGGGGGCACCAAACTGCTACTGCATATTCAAGCTGAGATCTTATGTATGCAAAGTATAGTGCAAAAAGTGCATTTTGGTCTTTAATCTCGGTGGTCCAGCGACGAAGAAAACCGAACATGGAATTGGCTTTCGATATACTCTGTTCGTTATCGATGTGTCTGGAGAATGAAATATCACTGACAAATGTTACACCTAGATCTTTAATTGTGGTGACGCGTTCAATAAATGTCCCATTGATATTATAATTGGCAAATATTGGACATGTTTTGCTATGATATGACATTATCTTGCATTTTATAATATTGAGTTTTAACTGGTTCACTTCACACCATGAACAAATCTTGTCAATATCCTCTTGAAGCTTGTAGGAGTCACTTCTATCGTTAATTGTTCGGAATATTTTAAGATCATCAGCAAATAAAAGCGCAGAAGAGTGTTGAATTATTTTAGTGATGTCGTCAATAAATGTCAGGAAGAGATAGGGACCAATATTTGAACCCTGGGGGACACCAGATTTTGCTAAAATAGGATTAGACTTTTCACCAGCTATTTAGATAAATAGGTATCTCTTCGTTAAGTAAGATTGAAACCATTTGACGAACATTGATGAAAAACCAAACTTGTCAAGTTTAATCAATATCTGGCGATGTTGAATGGAGTCAAAAGCTTTACTGAAGTCAGTGTATATGGTGTCAATTTGGTGATGATTTTCTAAAGCTTTAATAGTAATGCTAGTAAACTCAACTAGGTTGGTGGTAGTTGATCTGCCAGGCATAAATCCATGTTGATGAAATGATAGATGGCTTAAATCTGTTTTCTTGAAGGAATTGCAGACTAATATTTCAAATAATTTAGGTAAAATTGAAGTGGTTTTTAAAGGCTTGCAAACTACATCAGCCAATAATTTTATGATGGATGAAGGGATAGAATCAGGTCCACAGCCCCCTCCTAGTGATTTAATTTCAGTTAGTATCTCCTCTTCAGAAAAAGTTGGGATATGTATTGAACAATTTGCGTAGCTTGGAGGATGATTATTACACGGTGAATTATCAGGACTGTAAATTGTTTGGAAAAATGATGAGAACAGGTTTGCTATTTCTTTGGGTTCTGATGCACATGATCTATCCAGATGCATAGTGGCCGGATATCCTTTAGTTTTCCTCTGGTCGCTGAAAAAATTCCAGAAATATTTGGGATCACTTTTAATATTATTTTGAACTTTGATTATGTATTTCTTGAAACAATCATCATAGTACGCATTGAATTGTTCCTTAGTTGCAATAAATTTTTGTTTATCTTCGTCTGAATAGGTACGTCTCTTTTTTTTTATACGCATGGTCTTTTCTATTTTTAAAATTGATTAATTTATCATCGTACCATCTGCAGCTCTTGAAATAGCTGTGGGTCTGCTGTGACTTGATCGTTACATGTCAGAGATTATTAAAATAGCCTTTCTGGGGATTGTCAAATAAGAAGAGGCACATAGTTTTTCACATGCCCTCGGACACTAAAGCGTCGAAAGCATGTTTTCAGGAAATGGGATTATAACTACCCATCCTACTTCTCAGGATCTGATGATCATTACTGATGCATAAGTATTACCCTAATGTGAAATTATATATAGCACTTGAGAGGTCCACTACTGTCCTTCATGTAGAAATTGCTGCAATTTTAAGACCAGAACTCTATGCCAAGTATATGAATTGCAGATATCTGCATCCTTTCTGACAGGCTGGTCTAAAAGCAATTGACTCCATTACTGTTTCAAAAAATGTGGAGGAGAGAAAGAAACTATTGAGCACTTTTTGGGTTCCTGTCCTTGAGACTCTCCCCATAAACAGCACTATTTTGCAACATGATGCCTATTTAAAAATCAACTAACGACTTAGATAATAGATATATTGAACTTCATTAGAAGAACTAATAGATTTCACGACTAAGAGTGTTCGTGCAGCAGGAGATGTCACAATGGCCCAATCGAGCTTGAGTGACGGACACAAAATCAATTGATATTTTAATTGATTTTCTTTTAGTACTAGGTGTTTCCTGTTTAAATGATGCCTCTCACCTTCGGTTGGTCTCAAACTCAACGAGTCCAAAACCAAATATCTGATCTCTGGTTTTAGAGACCACAACGCAATTGATCAGACGTGTTGATCAGACCCGTTGTTATGTATGAATGTGTCAGTTGGACCATGATCCTCGTTTAGAATGAGTATGAAAGATGGCTTCTAACATTCGAGAGAAGAATTATGCTTGTGATAAATGGCAAAAAACGCGACGTTGATGTCACATACCTATTCCTATTCAATCAAGAGATTAGGAATTTAATTCGAATTTTTGATATTGTACTCAAAATCAAAGGACAACTTGTAAGCATGTTCGGTCACATACCGCGTGCTGATCTGAACCGTATGATACAGCGATCGTATGATGTCACTGTCGGTCACGATGGCACCACGGCATAGAGGGCGATTAGACATCTTTTTATTGCTTGCAACAGTATGAACAGCTGGCTATGTGACCGAAACCAACGGAGTCAGATTGTTGACACGGTAGAAGACTAACATTGGCCAGTAAAAACGATGGCCATTTTGAACGAAATAAATAAAGTTGTAACTCTCGTTGTTTTAATTTTGATCAGAGGACAACCGAGGAGAGTCGTAACAAAACAGGTGTCAAAAAATCGGTTAGGCCAACGCGCGGTGGTTTGAGTCGATTTAGTTGCTCGGGAGTGTAATATAGTCAAACACAAATTTCTCAATTCAATCGAATGTGTTTATTTAGATTTAAATAAACAAACAAACCAAACAATTTTAACATTTAAGTTGACTGATTAGCTCAAATAACAACAATATAACAAATTTATATTTTTCATTTTAAACAAATTAACCTTTTGATCTGAATAAATAATAATAATAATAATAGTGAGCAACAAATGTGTGTTTAAATAAAACTGAACATTTTATTGAACATGACATGTATGTTACAAAATTCTCTTCGTCTAATGAACATTTTTCACACACTACCCCGTAACGTGGTCGATTATAATAGGTAACTGAAACTTATGTAAACTACCTTCAAAAGTTTGAGAACATTAATTAGAAAGATAAATAAGAAAACGTTGTCTATTTTTATTACAATTTTAATTAATTATTTTTATTACTGTGTGCGCTTAAATTACTTCGTTCCTCTTCTTATAGATTGGATGCTATTATGTTGTGATAATCGTAATTCGCGCGTGGATTTAAACAGTCATGTCTTAATTTTGATTAAAGCACGCGTCCATTGCTAATTGCGTCAATTAAGACACACGATCACGATCATTAATTAATTGATGGTTTTGGTACAACCCAACGTAGAAATTAATCGATTCGAAATGACTGTTTGGCGGGACACAGTTAAGATACATATATACTCATATTATCAACACTTGGTTTCGTCTTAGTGTTAAATAAATGAAAAACAAATTGGAAAAAATGGAAATTTGATATGAGCATGAAGAAAATTGCAGAAACAACATTAACCTTTGTTATTTTGTTGGATGTGCAGTATAGGTTACTGAAGATTAATTATAGGTTTTTTATGTTATGCGAATATACTATGGTTGCTAAATAACAACTTAGCTGTCAACCGTTAATAGACGTGGAATTAAGGTATGCACATATATTATAATGTTGCACATCGTTGCCCTTGATGATCTTATAAATTAATGTGTGTTTGTGACCGACCCAATGACGCGGTGGTTAAGGCTTCGGTAAAATAAGATTTTTCACCATTTCATTACGATCGGTGGTATGAATGAAAAGATCTATGGCACCCTATTGGAGTGCAGAACAGAATATACGGGCCGAGCCAGCCCATCTCCTATGTCAGTACTAGTGTAAATAGTTATACGTAAATCGGACCAATAGCTTTACATCAATTTGGCTGTTACGACGTAAAGTTTAAATAAGTGAACCGCGAAAGAGTTTGGAGTGCCCTGAACCCCCTTAAACGATTTCAAAGATATAACAAATAATGAAATAACCTAATCTCTCAGAATTTAATAACAACAATGTTTGAGCTCACCACTGTACAGATATTTTACATTTGTTAGTTGGGGCAGGATCGCCATGTATTGGTTTACGCGTATATAATGTAAATTGTTGTTTTCATCGCAGAAAACTGCAATGGCACCACTAATTATAACACAATTTAGCGAGATTAAATTAAGCGATTATAATATAATGTCAAGATAGTACATGCTTTAACTGTCACAACAGTATTTTACTATCATCCTAGAAAATAATTTGTATTATATTATATCATAACTATATTGGTATGACTCTGCACGGATCGTATCAGGAATATTAAAGATTTAGTGTAGTCAAACTTCACTTTATTAAATTCACTCAATAAATTGGAATGATTAGCCACTTGCCACTGGTGGGAGCTATGTCACTATAGTATTCACTTTCCTACTTAAACACTTTACTGGTTCAAATCAAACTTGTCTGATACGGCACTGCTTATATACAAATCTATGGGATTATCAATCATTCTACTCTCCTCGCAACTGTCAATGTGTATAATTTTCGATGTAATATAATTCGAGTTGTTTCCATGCGTCATTGTAGTAGTATTTCCAACTGGTTTTTAAACAATAAACATTCGCGGTATTCTCCTGATGTTTGATTCTCTCTTTGTATAGTATTTTCTCTTTCTTCAGTTGATTATCACTTCTCAAGCTTAAATCGACTATAACTTCTATCACTTGAAGACGTTAAAGAGATAACGTCTCTTGCTCATTTTGCAGTATTGATCGGTACATAATACTGGTGAACCAACTTATTTTGATCCAGCCACTAACGGTGTCGCTTCTTCTTTTATTGACCATGTATTATCGTTTACCGATAACTCTATATGTTTTTTCAATCAATTATCTCTCGGTTTAGGATCCCATCATGACTCGTTAGTGTTCTCTATAAATATTTTATCTATTCCGAAACCTAAAAGTTTTTGTCTTAGAGATTTTTCGAATACAGATAATTCTAAGCTAGTACTAGTCCTTAGCTCTATTTCATGTGATAACATTTTTTCTCTTGATTCCTCTACTATAGTCAAATTCACCTTTTCGATGAATATTTATTAATTCGGTTATCCATGGATGTCTTAATCTCATCTATGTAATTACAACCTTAATCTCATCCATGTAATTACAGATGCAATCACATTTAGGGTAGATAAATTTCACTCATGGAAAAAATTCGAGGATATTTAGACATTTTACAATAAGGAAGTAAGATTGATTAGGACAGCCAAAAGTAGTTTTTTGTTGAATAAATTCTCTTCCGCCCAAGGTTTTTAGGTATAATGTTCGAAATCTAATTCTTAACAGGTGTAAAAATAATGGTATGTTGTGAAATCTGGCATAAATTATTATTTTACTGGCTCGAATCCAACTTTGGTTAGTACTATTGTTGGTAATATATCTGAAGAGTGTTCTAACCCATTTTCATTTTTAAATATTTTCTTTGAAAATTTACAGTTTGCTATTTGGAAAGATATGTCGGAATCTTCCGGTCTTGATAGAGTTAGTTTAAAATTGGTGCAACATTGTAAATTTTATCTTAACCTCAAATATAAATTGTAACTTAACGTCAAATAGAGTAAAGCATGATTTCCATTATGAAAAATATACTGACAAAATATTCAAGGCGGGATAAAAATATACTTTTTCTTAAAGTGCGAGAGAAATAAAAAAACATTTCCAGTGTAAAAGATTTATTCAGTATTGAATAAATTTTTATGGTTACTGAGAAAATAATTATTGCAGTACTGACAATATATGTATATATAAATATATGTATGAAAATGTATAAGGATAATTTTTATGGTCAATTCATAATTTCAACATTTCATTTTGGTGTTATTCAACTTAATTCATTGTGAAAATAATTGAAATAATGAATAACTATGTTATGTTTATTTTTCTAAATTTATTGTTGTAGATTCAAAGTGTTTTTTGTCTTTTTTTCAAAAACCAAAAACATTTGAAATTTGTTGGTTATGTTACACGCATCTGTCAAAATACATCCACTATGAAAAAAGAAAAAGTAAAAATCAATCTCTGTCACTCTAATGGTATTTTTGATTTTTTTTTCTCGCTTTGGTTTTTTCAGTAAAAAATACTGACAAAATGTTTTTCATAAAATCAGGCTTAAGACGTGATTCAATAGGTGTTTGATTCAATAAAGTAGCAATGGTGAAAAAGGATAAAACATATAGATCCCAAATAACTACTAAAAACTATGAGGGAAATCGTGCCAACATGATATAATGTACCAAAATGATATAATTCCGGACAATATTAAAAGATGGCACTAGTAGTAGTTGAAAGAAATGTTTACATTTTTAACTGCAGTTTTTTATATTCAACGAATTATTAACGAAACCAAAATTTAAAATCTAAAAAAAAATTTAATTTTATAATCGAAATGGGAAATTTTTGAAGTAAATGGGCAATGAAATGACATAATTTAATAAAAAAAAACAAAGTTTTTTTTTTAAATTATGTCAGTTCATAAAAAAATTACTTCGCGTGTCATCTATTGTTCTTGTTGAAACGTATTGGTATGCTATCTAGAAATCTTGTCCGAAGCTTATGTTTAACGAAATGATGCTGTCGTTGGCATTTGCTATGAAAATTGACACGATTTGCTTTAAAGTATTATAAGTTATTTGATAGATCGTATATATTTAGATAAGTACCATTTTATTAATTTTATTTACACACAATATCCCGTTAAAATCGTCGACATATGACGTGTATTTCTTTCTCTTTCGTAAAGCACGGTTTCCTATTGTTAAAGTTGAAACTAAACGGTTTATAGCACTTCCTTTTATTTTATTTATTTATACCTTAATGACTTTGGAATTTGTTATTATTACTTCTTATTATTAACAAGGTCGCCTCACAATTTGGTTCTGGAAACACAACTGATTAGTCCCGTTGAAGAAACTATTTATATACCCAAAAATTGTTTTTTCGAAGCCTCTTTGAGACTATTTTAGTTTATATGATTTTTTTGTTTTATAGCAGGCGTCGTGTTCCTTTGCAACTTTTCATATTCATGGCCGCTATGATGAACATATTTTTCATATTTTGCTTTGTTTGTGTGTGTGTTTCAAGACGTAATATGGAAATACCGTAATATGGATAGGTATCGTTTTGTCTGGTTTATATTTTTGATATGTTTGTCTCCTTTCCTTTTGTATATATTGCGTTCGTATACGTTATTATCCATTTCGTTCGATTGTTCGTGTTAATGGTTTGTAGGGTTTCAGTTGAGACGCGGTTAGAGCCGTTTACGATATTAATAAGCAAACAGTCATAAATTATTAATAAGTAAAACAGTCGAATTTGAGGTGCGGAGAGTCCTTATGTTATTCACGAAGCAGAACACTCTTTGGTGTGAAACAAATGAACAGAAAAATGGGGAACGTTTTTGTATCATGTTTACTGATTTTTTGTGACCCAATTTGAATAAATTTCATATCGATAACCTTTAGTTTTAATAAGATGGCGCAACTCGCGGTCCTTTGAATTTATCCACGATATCAGGAATTTGGATTAAATTCCTGATCTCATGATTGAAACGTCGCGTTTTTTGTCATATATCATATTCAAGGTACTTCTCTCGAATCTTGGAACAATCTTGAGATGAGTACGATCTGTCAATATCCAACTCTTACATCCATACAGGACAACGGTCTCTTAAACAAAAGTTCTTGATAATCTGTTCTCAACTTTGACACATCATTGTGACTGTCATTTTAGACTGATGTACGTATTTGTTTTCTATTATAGCCATACTGCATACCATAGCCTCTCTCGATTGATCGAGTCAAAGGCTTGCTTGAAATTTAGGAATACTTCGTGTATACCGAGAAATGTGTCATAGTACTTGGAAAGAATCATTTGTAGTGAAAAAACTTGATCAGTGAGTAACTGATATGGGCATAATCTTCCTTGGTAGTCTCCGATAAATTCCTCTACAACAAGGCGACACTCCTCATCAAGCCAATTATTTTAAGGCGTATGTTTTCACTAAACCGAGAATGTGCTGGGCAGCATCGACAACCGAAGTTTTCAATAATTCCCAGACAAATTATATATTCCCCTGTCTCTCCTAACTTGTATCAAAATTTTCATCGTAGCTTTGGAGTGACTAGAAAATGGTCAATGCCTATACCAATTTTGTTGACTATAGGAATTTTGTTGATCGCACGTCATGGACATGGTCAATTTGGCTTCGAGATCTTTTATATGGATGTGTCCATGTTTCCAAATGGATGTTTTTATGAGGAAATAATATACTTGCCACTGAGATCATGAGCGATCGCAAAGTACATCATTCTTTTTCCATTTTTGCTCACAATTATGTGTTGGGAGTACAGACTTATATTATTACATAAATCGGTCTGATTTCTGCTAGTCCAAACATTAAAGTCATCAATGACCAATCTGACGTTGTGGTCAGGTATAGAGCCCGCATTGGTTTGTCCAAATTATAGTAAAATGAGTTTATCTTGGGCTTGGCTTACATCAGTGGGCGCATGTACACAGACAATTAATCGGTTTGCTTATCTCATGTCGAAACCGAGTGCTGCTTGTAAACAGATCATCCTTTTCATCCAGCTCTTTACCATCAACGCCACATGGCGTATATCTTAAACGACCTCGCCATTTGGTCAGTATATTAAGTATCAGCTATGTATAAGTCATTGTTCTTTCTCAATGATCGATGGACACTATATATGTGCACGCTGTATGATGTCATTTTTTCGATTTGATAAAGATCAAAACCATTTTATAGTCAAATCCTTAGTTAGCTATAAAAAATATAAGATGATTGTGTCAATAAACATATGTTATTTGGTTTTTAATTAGTGACGGACAAATCCAAGTTTAATGAGTTTGTGTTTTTGAAAGTACTGGCGCAATTAAGTATAATATATAGTCTAACGACCGTTTTGTATATCGTTAAGGTTAATAATGTAGATTATACCAGGTATTATCAAAGATTAAAATTTTATATATACGTTTGATTGCAGCAGGTATACGCTTGATTTGATCATTAAACAAATGCATTAGCAGGTTTCTTAATTGTGCTTATTCGAAAAAAGCTCTCATATCGACCAGTATTCCAGTTTTTACTGCCATTCGCGCGTTTTAATTTTTTTCTTCTCATAATCAGATAACATATATAAGATTTCAAGTTTAAGTTGAAGATTCTGTTTATTTTGAATATTTATATTTAAATAAAATTTTTGATTATCTCATTAATTAAAATTGAAGATGAATACGAGGCGTGTGGTGTAGCATATATATTCAAGCATAAAGTCTATCGATCATAAAATGTTTTGATTCCAGTTTGTTGTTATCAAGTCTGATGATTTTGTATCACTTCCCCGTGATGGGGTGCAGCACGTGTCGTAGATAAAATAGACAACCAACGTCTACATATATGCCGAACTATCTTAAGATATTTTATTTTGCATACATAAACATTCAGATGAATAGTTTATGTATAAACAAGCACGTTGGCTAAAAATGTAAAATTTTTTATTTATCAAACAACTTTGACCTTACCAGCGAACAAGACGATAAATTTCTTAAATTAACTACAACGAAAATATCGCAAAAGAATTATTATGTAAATATAACAATAAAATGGTCAGAAGATACAAAACAAATAATTTTTATTGAATGGACTTGTGTAAGGAAGATCCATGTGAGCTAAACAGACAACCTGTCGCTAAGCGATGTTTACGTTGAAATTGGATAGCGTATACATTGGGCGACAGACACGGGGAAAGTTTTTCATCAACTGTATTCAAATAGTTGGGTGTAGAAGCAACTTTAGCTAGGTTTATATGATCTCATGTAAGCGTGCAACATGTATAGGTAACCCATCTTCCAGGTCACTAAATCAGGTTTGTCATACTGTACATTGAAGGAATTTAATAACTTGAAATTTTAGACATCTAAGGAGGGGACTATGTCTGGTTGGACTGCTGGGCTTACGACCTGCAGTAGTAAAAAACTAAGATTGTCTGTTTGTCTGTCTGTTTCTATCTTTGCAATCTGTTTTGTGGCTCAAGCCTCTCTACTATACATTCGCGGTTCGCTTATTTACGTTCTACTCACTCCATTACATAAACATATCGAAAACGTACGGCTATATGTCCGATTTACGTAGAACCATCTGCACATTGCATATAACCATCTGCCAGCCTATTTTGCATGAATGAATGAATACATATATGACCCCCTGTTGCCTTCAACAGGGGTCATATATGTATTCATTCATTCACACCACCGATTGTCGTGATCAGATGGTGAAAAATCTCTTTCATCCGTTGCCCCCTATCGGGATTTGAACCCGGTACTTCACACTCCAATTGCGCAACTTTAAGCACGGCTCGTTAGTTAACGTCAACAAAATTTAAACAAATCAAAAAAAAAATATCCCCAGCAAACAACGGTCGCCCGATTAATTACCCGGACACGAGAGGAATTCGCATTGTTCCCCATAGAATTCGATTGGCTTAAACTGTAGTCCATGTCACCCATAAGCTATACATTGCTACACAGTGAGTATACACAGTGGAGAAGATCTTGGTAATTTTGGGGCTTTATGTCTCATTGGGTTACACCTAAAACAAGCTGTGTTGGACTTCTGAGCATTCGATAATCAAATATGTAAGATCCGCCCACTGAAGTAAGCAAAGTCCAAATTAAAGACTCATTTAATAATCTGATTGGCTCTGTACCATGAGCACGATGTCAGCTTGGTTATTAAAATTTAATGATCGTCTCATGTAATGAAACATCATCGCAAATTAGCAAGAACCCTCTTGCCTCACAAAAATATCCACTTGACCACATACACGTAAAACATCTCGTAGCCAAATTGACCATGTGTTGGATTCAAAATCGAATCCGCCATTTTTGGAGACAATTTCGTATAGGCATAGAGACTATTTCCTGATCATTTCAAAGCTACGATGGAATTCTCGTACAAGTGAGGGAGGACAGATAAATATAAGGCTGTGGATCTAATTACCATAGTCATGAAATGAACTCTGTTTGGAAAGTATTGAAACTCTCGCGTTGTCGATGTCGTCTAACAATTCTTGGTATAGTTAACACTACCTCCAAATATGATTGGTTTAGTGGGGAGTATAATTACTGTTGACAAACGAAATATAATCCATAATGAACCAGAAACTCGGATTATAATTACTATAGGAAAAATTAAGCGGTTGTTGCTAAGAGGACAGCTAAATAAATTTGTTCGCAGAAAAAGCATGAATAATGGAAGAGTAATGTCTTAACAGGACAACTCAGCAGTAAGCGCTAAATCACGAGATTTTTTGGGAGTCGTTGGATTGGCCGATTACTTAGGACCTCGGTCAACTGCCATTCGGGATTAAGGCGGAAACCTTTGTGTGAATATGTTCCATATGTGTTACATCATATGAAGAATTCACTAAGGTCTAAATTTGAGAATAATTGTACGCTTGGGTTTGATTGTATTCATTCAGAGCTTTTGATATTCGGAAGGGTGACTAATTTTTGAAAGGAAAGATTTTGGTGACTACCAAGGAGGTTTCAATTCTAATTTCTAATTAGTCAGTCGCTGGTCTAATTTTTACCAAACAAAAACGTACATCTGTGTACAGTGACAGTAACGCAGTCACTATGCTGTGTCAAACTTAAGAATAGTCTATCGAGAATATTAGCAGTTAATCTTCCTAAAGTATAAACTATCTTGCATTTCCATTACTCATGATAACAAATATAAAGATTCGTTTTGCCGGTAATCATGATTTGACTCTTACAACTCCGCTTCTGGAAACCGAATGATGATAAAACCCATTGTCTCATGTGACAATATTCAAGAGAACAATCATTCATGTGATATATGATCCAAAAGCGGCTTTGATATCGTATACTAACCCATCTATTCAATCACGAGGCAAATCCCTGCAGAATGAAAGGCATAATTTCAAGGACGATCTTCATAAAGAGAATCGAGTGTAGCAGTGGTCGGCGATGGCTGACATAGTGACATGGAATGAGCCAACTGTGAAAAATAATATTATTTATTTATTTAAATTCTCCTGTATAGCGACAAAAACCATGGGTGTTAGCAAAATGCAGTGATCAGAATAAAACATTATTGTTCAACAGAAATAAAAATCCAGGACAATCAGGATGCAAGATTGGACGCTTCAAGGTTGCTAAGCACTAAGTTAATGTGAACCAAAACCAACCCGAGGGCGAGTAAGTGGAGATCAAGGCACAAATATAGAATAATTCCAATAAGCCCGGGCAATTAATTCGAGGTGTAAAAATATCATGAACAAACAAAACAGATATAACCTTACACTGGTCGTCCAAACTGTGTAAGTGAAATATGTTAGAACGGTTAAAGTATGGCAGAAGAGCATAATCACGTTAATTCCTATACCCTAGTGGAAAACAAGGTGAATGCTATCAATTCTAATCTGGATGCTATCAATTCTAGCAGAGTGAATTTGACCAAACTGCTGATACATACACGAGACATACGTTAATCCATTTAAGGATAATTGAGTCCCAAAAGTCCTTAATATTTCTTTTATGGAACCCAATATTTAGTAAGCATTAGAAATGACCAAATCAAAGTTCCTTAAGAACCAGATAAGAATTCAAATCTGGCAATGATATGCATCTTAAAGGCAGTACCGGCCTAAGACCGGATAGAATTTCCTAAAAGGTCTAATTAATCCACGTTAAGTATTAATTTGTTATTATTGTAACCATACATAAAACGATCTAGGTGTGCTTAAAGTTATACACAGTCCACGTTCCAATCTTTTGGGGCAAATATTATATTATCTTGAGCATACGGGTTACAAATTAAAAAAAATCATTGACAAAAATCGTGAACAATACGTGACCCACGAGGAATCGTAGAAGTGACGCAAAATCCGTTGAGAAAGCATATTATATTTTTATATATTGCCAACAGTCAGACAGGTTGAACAACTGCCACTTAAGAGGGGTATATTGGTAATTGTTTGTTTATTGCTGTCAACTAAACAGAGCAGAAGGATATTACCGAACTTACGCCAGACTTTAAGAATTTTTGGGAACTAATATTCGACTCGGAAATTATAGTTCAGTAAGTTGTTCTGGAATAAATGTTCCAGGGGTCGACAAATGAATCCTAGGTTTTGTAGTTTAGACTAAAATAAATGATTGACACGCTGAGAAATCAGAAATTGTTGGACTGGAGTTTCCAAAAAAACATCCTAACGGTTGAGCAGCTAAACGATGTTTAGGAAATGATTATGGGGATGGTTCTGCAACATGAGAAAAAGCCGAGCTAACATGGTTGTCAATTTCAGGTCGGGTGGCTAATGATAACATGTTCTAAACAAGCCACCCCCAATGACTCAAAGAATCCCTCTCCAAGATATAAAGGACAGGGTGAAGACGATTAAAAGAGAGCCTTTGGCGGAAGCGGCAATGTATTTTGTAAAGACAAAAGCTACAAAACATAAAAATCAATCGTTCACATCCGGCCGGAAGCGTTACGATAAGGAGGTCAAATCAGGGCCTAAAAAATAAAATAGGTTTATCAGTCAAAGCAACGTCATGGTTTTATTTGAGAAACCATGGACGGTAGGTAATCTCTTTAAGAGACACTCAAACAAGTGGGTAAGCTAATCAGCAATAATGGAACTCAGAGTTCGTCTTTACAGTAGATTGTTAGAAGTAATGGTGGGGGCGCTGAGGGAAAAAAGACAAGCAATAGGTGATCTCTATCTGATCACTTGCATATTAGGGCTCGAGGCTAGACAGCAACAAGAATTCATACTCCAAAACTAACCGATTCGGACATACAACCTATATTGCAGGGAACATAGCGTCCTCAGAGAGACTAGAATTCAACTCAGTATAGTCGTATATCTACACTTAGATAATGAAGCTGTCCTTTGGAAAGACGGGACTCTACCAATGAGATTCCTCGGTGGAATGGAGTGCTGGAAACTAGGTAAAGCAATTACAAAATGACCTTGACAAAGTATAACCTTGAGGCCAATCTGGACGAGTTTGGCTGGAATCAATTAAGTACCTGCTGTGATTACACTCCAAAAAGTGTTTGTTAATAATCACACCTATATAGCATATAGGGTTCTTCACTACAAAGTGGCAGGAAACGATTGATTTACTTCTAAGCGACTCCTGAGATGGTCCAGATAGGATCTCCATTCACTTAGACTAATATGGAAATGGTGTATCCAGAAACGAAGTTAATCCAAAATAAGATAGTTATTTTAGCTTTTAGGAGGAACCTGAATCTGACGCTTGTAGCTCCATCTTTAAATGGTATAATTGTAAATTTTGCTGGAGAAGTTAATTAACTAGACTTAATCTTAAGACAAAAACTTAATTGGTAGCAAGAGATTCTAAGGTTTAATATGGCCACGAAAGAACTTTGTGCCTTTTAGAGACTCTATGGGCGAACCTGAGCCTAATAATCTAAATAATTCTGTTGGTCATTCCAAACCATCATTAGCTTGAGGATGCAGTCAGAAAATAACCATAAACCAGGAAACATCGTTGGCCCTCTTGAAACCCAAAAGGAGTTTCAGGTATAGACCAGTCAATAACTATGCCGTCTAATATAATAACTCCGATGAACCCTTCCATGTTGTTATACCAGATCGAAAATATTGAAGCATAGATGGCATGGTACACAGACTGCTCAAAATCCGAAGGTGGAATGGGGTTAGAATTTTCCTGAAATAGGACTTCTAAGCCAATAGCGTGCTGTAGAGCTCTGTTCTAGTTAAACCTTATACAGGAGGCAATATAATATAAAAGCCTTAAGGCGCTTGCGTCCCATACCATAAAGTCTTAACTAGTATGGGACTATCTGAATACAATGAAACAACTGACAACCATATGTCTTGGGGAATGAGGAAGAAAATAGTCTTGCTCGCGGGGGTGCTGCTACTCCGTTCATTGAACAAGAACTCTTCTGTGGACTCACTCAGGTATACCTTAGAGCTGTGGTTACACGCTGGAAACTTACTACTGGCTCGGAATATCAGGTCTTCGACAGGCAAACATAATCCATTCACCTTCGTCAAATCGAGTCTTAGAACTTCTCGTATTTGAGAGATGGAAGGAGAATCAGCGAAACATCAACACATTTGTTGGATATCCAATGCTGTTAAGTTTTCGATAACAAATGAAACTACGATGAAGTAAAAACAGCACCGTCAACATCGAGTCATGCAGTTGAAATTATTATTTGGTAAATAAAAAAAATAGAGTGCTGAAATTAGTTAAGACACAGCCATATTATAGTTTTGAACCTTCCATCAAGCGCCATCTTTATAAAGTATAAGTAAGCATTAGTACTACAAACATTTTTTTTCGGTTTTATATTTTCAACAGATGTCACCCAAATCGGAATCAAACACTGTTAAATATTATAGTACATCAAACAAAATAATAATTCACCGATGGTTTGGAATCCTACTAAACCACCATAAAACATTCGAATTGCACCACAACAATACATTAGTAAAATAGTTGCAAGTAGAAGAGGCGCTCTTCATGGATTTTGTCGTGTTTTATCTGTCATTTGATAAAAAAAAAAATTTCTCATGTAAAAATCATTTTTTTGTTGTAATCTTCGATTAATTTTTTATTTAGTTACCGTCTCGGTGTTAACAAATGATAATCCGCGCGATAATTCGAGAATCGAAATAATTGTTGTGATACTTTATTGAAAGTAGACACACACACACACACACACGCAAATTGTTTACCGAAATAATTGTGCGGATATTTTTGTGTATCGCGTTTGTGATTATCGCAAATCAGAAAAAAAAAAATTTATTGTTGTGTGATGAGTGTGCTCTGAAGTTCTAGTGATTATCGATGAGCTGCCTAGCGAAAACCTAGCATGCTACAAATCGTATTTTGTGAGTGATTTTGTTTAAAGTGCTCAGTGCAATCGAAAAACCGAGTTGAGCCACAAGCCGCTAGGCAAGTGTTGTTGTTGTGGTCACGCCGAAAATTGTGTTGTGCTTCATTGAAAAAAAAAAATAAAAAAAAATAAAATTGACAGAATCGCGAATATGGAAATGTTGAGTCGAAAATAAAAATAAATAATATTGCGATACCGACACCCGACAGAGGAATACACTCGGCGAAACACAAACGGAATTCATCTGATTACTTTTGTTGTTTATGGTGGTGGAAAAACAATGAAAAGTAGAAAAGAAGAATCATCGAAGGTAAGGAAACATTTTCTTTTACAGTACATATATATAAAATTTGCAACAACAACAACATCTGCAGCGACGAAAAATTTCTTCTTCCTCCTCATTATGTTGTGTTCACACTGTGTACACTGTCCGAATTGAAATTTTCCATTAAAAATTTTCGTCGAGCAAAAACAGAAAAACCATGTATGCATGTATGTAAAGTGGGACGATTAATGTTTTTGATTTGGTATAGCGATAACGCTGGAATTTATTCCAGTGTTGTTGCTAGTAGGGTTGGGTTTTTATGAAAATTCTCGAAAAAATTTCTATTTCTATCCCGAAATGAGATCTAGAAATATGTATGGATCAAATGAGACCACCCAAGGTTTTTCATCTAGATCTGAAATTCATTTAGAATTTTGATTTGACCTTGAAATTAACCTTGATCTATTGTTAATGTTTCATTGTCATTATCGGATTTAAACGATTAATATATTGGAATAGCGCCTGGATTTAGTGTACTAATCCAATTATTGCAATAAAGATAAGATATATTTGTTAATGCATATGCAATGTTAAGGTATAGGTGATCGTAAGAAAGATACAATAGCTATGCGAGTGTAACACTTATGCGAATCGCTAAGTTCCTTCAATCTTAGATGGCATCAACTGACAAGTTTGTCTCTATATCTACTTCTATTGAGATAATAGGCCGACGTTCTTTGAGTATATATGAAACCTTCTTCAAATGACTTCTGGTGGGTATTCCTTATACCTTTAAGGAAAGTTCGCCAAGAGCCAAAAATAATATACTTATACCTTCCCTTTGCTAACTGATCATATCTTAATCGTTTGCTTCACCATGTAACGTTGTTCGTTCGCAAAGTTAAGTGATCTGAAATTTTATTTCGAATATTACTTTACGTCTTACATTATGAGCTACATGACATAGTCATTAGAAATGGAACTGCTAAATTGTGACCTGTTATTTTCCGTTGTGCTTGATAACTCCGCATACTATTTTCTTTAGAGGTTTGATTATAACAATCGATTGTAATATTTCCATTGATATTTAGAGATATCTGTTCTAAGGGTGGGGTCGGTGCAATTTTGTATATATTTCACATGAAACATGACACTCATAAAATACCACCATAATAACCAGAGCTTGTCGTAGAAGTGAGGCGTTCAAAACTATCTGTAATTCGCTAGTACTGTTGCAACAAAGACACAATATAATATGCAATCAAAAGGTAACACACCTCAAGACCGGTCGCATATGCCTGATAAGATGGGTTTTATCTTTTCGATCACACAGCTAGTCTATGATGTTATGGTCAGACCATTACATAAGTAAGATGCCATACATACACTTCCAAGAGACTCAACATCTCAACGGCTGGTGGATTCAGCGTCCCAGCTGTCAATCAAAGCTACATCGGAATTCTAGTATAACTCCCCACCAGCTGTCACAGTGTTAAAAACTATCACAGCATCAATATCATTATCACAGCCTACAGAAGGTGAATTAATCTGGTTGATTGGCTCGTTGAGCTGACGGCTAAAATATATTTGAAAATATCAACAACATTTATTAGATACTGCCAACAAAACATCAAACCCTCACTGAAGTACGCGGATAGGAAACTAAGGAATTGCATGCGAGATCAGATTTCTCATTGGGCCGGAGTTAGTAAACAGGGATGTTTTAAACTTCCTAGTACTCGATAATCAAATACGTAAGTAAGCTTGGTATGCGTATGAGATGAGCCAACCGATCAATTGCATAACCGTAAATATGTGTACTGATGTACACCAATCTAAACATAAAGTCTCATTTTCAATCATTTTGATAATATGATTGACTCCTTACCAGAACGCGTTGGCAAATTTGTGATTGGTAACTAAAAGGGCAAAGCTGATAGGAATCAAACCGACTTATGGACTAACATTAGGCTACACTCCCGATACAAAACTGCGAACAAAAGAGAAATAAAAATTCTGTACTTTACGATTGGTTAGGATCTTGCCAAAGTGGCAAGAATCTTGATGTGGGGAAAAACAATGATTTTGAAACTTGGACATAACATATGTAGTTTAAAGATGTGCTGATTTCAAAATGGTATAGATTCGGGTTGTTCAAGACTTGAATTCTTTCGGTGTTCAACCTTTTATTGATTTTGTATAATTCAGGAAGACTCGAGGAATATATAATGCGTACCTAGGTCTGTTAAGTAAAGAAATGTAACGCAAATATTAAGATCTCGTCAATAATAGCAGTTTGTTATTGGATACTAGATTAACAGTCGTTTTGTAACGAAATATAGTCTATAATGAAACGCAAACTCTGATTACAATGAAAAGCCTGAGTCTTAAAGTACAACTCAACAATTGACTAACGCAAATAGCTTATTTACTTTAAAGAAGTTATCGAATTGCACCACAACTTATCGTTTTCCTAAAGTTTATTGCATTAATCCAGAGATCTTCATATTCGATGGTGAAACTCCATGGATCGATCTTTTCGACTTTATTAGATTCCTAAGAATGGAACGTTAGGCCGAATCTGTGGAAAACCCAATTGCTTAAATTCGAATGCTTTTCTAGTATTGTTCCAAAATAAAGAACAATCGAGAAATTTTGCAATTAATTCTAGTGTTCGACAAAGAGATAAGAAAGTTGTTCCCAATTCTTCCTTCTAAGACAACATCCTTTTAAGATAATTCAGTTAAGTTCTTGCATATGCCAGAAATTCCTTATCTGAAACAGTATTCAGCTTTCGTTGGTCTAGCAACAGCACGCATGAAAGAAGGGTAAAATTAAACTGTCTTTGATCACTCATTACTTAGATAACAGTGTGTGAGAGGATTACAAGGCTTGCCTTGCCTCATGCAATCGATCTATAAGTATATGCTCAACGTTCAATTCTGAAAACGAAAAAACTTCAAATGCGGATAAGTTGAAACTGGACTGTGTTGATTAGATTCGTGATTATGTATGGATGTGAGAATTATAAAATCAAACGACATTGAGTACACTAGTTCGGTGGTAATAAGGCTCTGCGTGGTAATACGGATTTTTTGCTACAGCAATCCGGATATATTATTGATTGAAATCGATGGAGTCGGATTATTGCCACCGGATGTCAGCAATGGTCTAAAAGACGTCATTATAATTATCTCGAGTTATAGTTACCAACTACTCTTAAATATTCATGATTCGGTTATGGTCAGATCAATAGCAATATAAACACATTGGTACCAAAATGCCAATTCTAAAGCATGAAATGATTATTTTTATTCAAGATACAGTTTATTGATTCCCTTGCAGGGGCCTTTTAACTTGATTTATAAATTCTTAAACTCATAGCTTAACTGATCCACGAAAGATTGGATTACAAAATATTGTTGTATACTAAATGTGGACCATGAGAATCATTTAGACCTTGTTTTTCGATATGTGTTATCGGTACATTAATGAGACGTAGGCGAGATACTCTTTTCCAATTATTGCTGGATATGTCTGGATACTGAACTAGTCTTTTTTGACATAATTTATATTCATGAACAGAACTTTTTAGTATTTAAGTATTCAAATTAAGTAATTCATACATTAACATTGTCGATCGTAATAAAGGGTGATTTTTTTGTGGTTAGGATTTTCATGCATTAGTATTTGACAGATCACGCGGGATTTCAGACAAGGTGTCAAAGAGAAAGATGCTCAGTATGCTTTGACATTTCATAATGAATAGACTTACTAACGAGCAACGCTTGCAAATAATTGAATTATATTACAAAAATCAGTGTTCGGTTCGAAAAGTGTTTCGCGATTTACGTCCGATTTATGGTCTACATAATCGACCAAGTGAGCAAACAATTAATGCGATTGTGACCAAGTTTCGCACTCAGTTTACTTTATTGGACATTAAACCAACCACACAAATGCGTACAGTGCGTACAGAAGAGAATATTGCGTCTGTTTCTGAGAGTGTTGCTGAAGACCGTGAAATGTCGATTCCTCGCCGTTCGCAGCAATTGGGTTTGTGTTATTCGACGACATGGAAGATTTTACGCAAAGATCTTGGTGTAAAACCGTATAAAATACAGCTCCTGCAAGAACTGAAGCCGAACGATCTGCCACAACGTCGAATTTTCAGTGAATGGGCCCTAGAAAAGTTGGCAGAAAATCCGCTTTTTTATCGACAAATTTTGTTCAGCGATGAGGCTCATTTCTGGTTGAATGGCTACGTAAATAAGCAAAATTGCCGCATTTGGAGTGAAGAGCAACCAGAAGCCGTTCAAGAACTGCCCATGCATCCCGAAAAATGCACTGTTTGGTGTGGTTTGTACGCTGGTGGAATCATTGGACCGTATTTTTTCAAAGATGCTGTTGGACGCAACGTTACGGTGAATGGCGATCGCTATCGTTCGATGCTAACAAACTTTTTGTTGCCAAAAATGGAAGAACTGAACTTAGTTGACATGTGGTTTCAACAAGATGGCGCTACATGCCACACAG
The DNA here is from genome assembly GCA_963932295.1 of Tipula lateralis. Lineage (NCBI taxonomy): Eukaryota > Metazoa > Arthropoda > Insecta > Diptera > Tipulidae > Tipula > Tipula lateralis. Next base: position 112,532,813 of record OZ010738.1, read on the forward strand.
CTCGCGATTCTATGGCCATTTTGAGGGAAAACTTCGGAGAACAATTCATCTCAAGAAATGGCCCGGTAAGTTGGCCACCAAGATCATGCGATTTGACGCCTTTAGACTATTTTTTGTGGGGCTACGTCAAGTCTAAAGTCTACAGAAATAAGCCAGCAACTATTCCAGTTTTGGAAGACAACATTTCCGAAGAAATTCGGGCTATTCCGGCCGAAATGCTCGAAAAAGTTGCCCAAAATTGGACTTTCCGAATGGACCACCTAAGACGCAGCCGCGGTCAACATTTAAATGAAATTATCTTCAAAAAGTAAATGTCATGGACCAATCTAACGTTTCAAATAAAGAACCGATGAGATTTTGCAAATTTTATGCGTTTTTTTTTAAAAAAAGTTCTCAAGCTCTTAAAAAATCACCCTATATATCGGAATCAAACTCTAACCCACACATATCTACCCACTGTAACATTTCGTTAATAATAAAATTATTTTATGATAAATAAAACTAAATCGAAATGGACTATTAAACATTAATACTTGCCTCCAAACGATCGAGTATACGAAACGAACATAATGTCACGCTCAACATGAAGTTGCGAATTACAAATTAGTTAAGTTTACTACCTTCTTATATGAAAAAAAAGTTTTTTGGCCACAAAACACTGAGATATTTCAAAATCTGTTGTTACTTTTTTAATGGTGTAGTGGTTAAAGCTGCGTCAATTAAAGAGGGTGGTACCGGATTCGAATTCCGATAGAAAGGGATTTCCTCCATCTGATTACGACGATCGGTGATGTGAATGAGCACATCTATGACTCCCTGTTGGAGTGCAGAATTCATGGGCCCAACCCATCTTCCATGTCGGTACTATAAGCTGACATGGAGCTATGCAATGTGTGGATGCTTATACGTAAGTTCGACCTTTAGTCGTACGTCTTCGATTTGGCTATTAAGTGTAAAGAAGGACGTAAATAAGCGAACAGCGAAAGAGTTGGGAGAGCCTTGAGCCCCTAAACAGATTGCAAATATAGAAACAGACTGTCTTTAATCACCGAATTCAGGACAGTAGTCATAAGATAACTGTTCACCTCTAGCAGAAGACTTTAAATGTAGCTTAGTGAAGTTCAAGTTAACCTCGATACTTTACATTTAAGAAAATCTAAAATAGGGATTTTTATAAATGTTTACCATCATGAACAAGACGTTTTGCGAGATCATGTTGATTTAAATGTTGAGGACTGGATTATTGATAATTTTCGGTTATGATTATATATCAAATGAACGTAATGCGCAGCCTAGTACTCATTCAACAGTTATATTTAAATTAAGCTCTTTTATCGTTTGTGGATACATTTCTTTAGATACGGAAACAGATATAGCGATTGTTAATGGTCATTTGACAAGCAATAGGTACTTTTTTTTTGTTAAAGAAGGCGGAAATAATTCCAGAGCTCAATGCCAGTAGAGGCCCACGGTTCAACCCACATACACATACAGATTAAAAACACCCAATCGTGATTGATGAATCGTCACCACCCCGGGAATCGAACCCGAGACCCCCGAATGACAGAGCAATTACGCTACCTTCTCTGCCACGAGAGCGACGAAATATGTAGGTACTTACTTATATTGAAGAAATTTAATCCGAGATTGTTCCATTTGCGCACAGCCGTAATGGCCTCACTCCACGCATTGTTAGTGAAAGCTAGTCACTAAAAATTTAAATATAAAAATTCTAAATTATAGCCCACTCAAAGCCTGATTTGAAAACCAATCGAATAAATATAGGGTAGCAGAAAAGACAGTCCTGCAACTATAGGTTTTGTGAGAAAGTGTTGCCGTTTTGGATTTGTCTCACTGGGGATATTTAACAAATTTGGCAGCATTTTGAATCATTTGCAATACGAATTGATGACAGGAGAAAAATTGGGCTTAGAAGTATTGTAACAAAAGTACAAACTATGTAAAAGAGGTTGAAACACGACATCATTCAAATGTTCTCGCGAAATTAACTGATTTTGAACCTGAAGAACCTTTGCAGTTCGTCGATATTCTCAAGCATATAATGATATTTTATAGAGTTATGACATTAATGTTTAAAAATGATTTCGGTCATTTAATCGCCACGGCTAGCGCGTACAAGGTGCAATCTGGAATATCAATTTTCAAAAACTTTTCGTAGCATTTGCGGCTATATTGCGCCAAAAACTCCTCGAATGGTGATTTTCAGGAGTTCATCTGTCTCTGGTTTATTGACGTAGACAAGTGGCTTTACATAACCTCAAAGAATATAATCCAATGGGGTTAAATCACACGATCTTAGTGACCAATTAATTGGACCATTACGCGAAATTATTCTTTCATTTGCTTTGAGTAAATCAATTGAAGTGCGCGCTGTGTGGCATGTGGCTCAGTCCTGTTGGAACCACATGTCAGCAAGATTAATGGCAACTAATCGAGGTACTAAAACTGTTCTAATCATGTTCCTACTATATCGCTCACCATTGACAGTAACATTCTGACCATCATCGTTTTTGAAGACATATGGATCAATGGCTTTGCCAGCCCATAAAGCGCACTAAACAGAAATTTTCTGTGTGTGTAATAGTGTTTCGACAAAAGTTTGTGGATTATCCTCACTCCAAATGCGACAATTCTGCTTATTTACGTACCCAGCCAACTAAAAATGGGCTTCATCGGAGAACAAAATTTTGAATGGAAATTCAACATCTAAATCAATTTGTGCTATTTAACTAACACAATAACATGAAATGGCAGAAAACAAACATAACTCTTATGTCTTTGCAAAATTACTGTGCGTCTCATTTGGATAACCCTATACAAGGAGAATGTTGAAATAAAGCAGTCCCTTCAAATTTTCATTAACTGGTTATGTCACGTTTTGTTTTATTTCGACGAGAGGTTCATATATGTTAAAATCATTGATTTTGAAGTGATCTGCCGAAATTAAAATTTGCCAAATGCAAATATGCCCAAGTAAAAAGTAACTACCCAAAGTTATATTTAAGTTGTGAATCATATAAATATAAGTACTTATGTTCCCAAAAGAATTACTACCAATCACCAAAATCAGAAGTTGTTCAATTACTCAAAATAGTGTTAAGTATATACGAATAGTACGATACAAAATAAATCCATAATGGACAAAATTTTTTAATGTCCATCAAAAACATAATATATGTTTTACAAATTTGCTTAATTTCTATACCTTATGTTGTATTAAATGTTTTCCACTTGAGATTATAAAATATGTATGTCTGTACATATATGTACGTACGAGTATATAAATAATTATATGTATGTATACACATTTTTATATGTTACGAACATTCGTACCCATGTGTAGAGACCGATTTCGATCGCAATCATTAGGGAAATATTAACGAATCGCAACATGTAAAATACATTTGTTTTGGCTATTAAACATTAACAATTTTTTTTTACTAACCAATTTTAACCAGAATATGTTGTACGTATGTATATAGATAAAAACTAAACAGAAAATACCAGACCGAACCAAATGGAAATAGTTTTTCTTTTTTATACTGTGTGGTTTATAAATCTCGTGATGTATTTTCCTATATACAAACGATATGATATGATATGATATGATAGGAGAAGTACAAGCCAACCAGTTACGGTGAATCTGAGATTGTTACCATAATCCTGGAGTATATTCAGCAGAGTTCCAAATAGATATCTGAGAATGTTTACTCCAAAATTATGCGGGCCCAGTCCCTGCTTGCATCTCAACATATAAGGTTTAGGAAAAGGAAACAATCACAGAAACGACTAAGGTGATAATCCACAGCAGAGTCATTGCTAACTACATATTAGTAAATTATTATATATTGTTAGTATAATCATTTTCACATTTGGATTTGAGTTTGTTATTATTGTTAGTTGGATAGGTAAGGACCATTCTAAATTCATCATATGTATTCGTATCGCCTCAACAGTTAAACTGGAGTATTTTAAAAAACATCTTTGGGTCATCTCATCATATGCTGTATTTAAAGATGTGTCCCTATAATTCCCAATCCATCACCATCTAACGCGTGGGGAATATAAATTTCGTAATGACCCGACAGCATTTTTATATACAATATGATGATCTAATACATTGTCAATTCGTTTGTAAGGGAAACTATTTAAATAAATAAATAGTTTAGTGCGGTCATAATTAGCTAACCTGATCGATCATTCCATTCCACACATTCTATCTTTATGTCCGTTTTAAGATTTTACAACAAACAATCACACAATACACAAAAGTAGAATTCTTGTATAACACACTACAGTTCAATGAAAAAAATCACCAAAGCGGCCGTCCGATTCAGAAAGTTTAATAGTTTGTAATAGAATTATTATACAGCAAAAAGAAGCTGCTTATTAAAGTAAAATAAACTCTCTGGTCGAGACCACCGGTCAAGTGATCCCCATCTAATGTTAAGAATGTCACTCAAGAAATCTTATTCATTTACACTTATATGAATAAAGAAAACAAAATTATTTAAATAAATTAGTGTTTTCCATAGAAATAAAGACAAAAGTTATTTAAGAGTTAAACATACCGTGGTACATATATACACCCAAGAGCAAAATTGTGGACTTTATTGACAAAATAAAATCAAGAGAAATGTTAACCGTTTCTTTAAAACACGATTTTTCTAATATATGAACAAGCATCTGCTAAATCGAACTTTAACATTTTAGCCAATTCAAATCTCGCCAACAAATAGGTAATTTTACCGATCATATATATTATCGTCAATATAATGATCATATAGTGGTAGTGATCGTAGATCGTATTTAAACAATCTTCAGTCCCCTTTACCATTAATATACATGGCACTACATTAAAACCTCAATAGATTTATAGATATAATCTTTAGTTCAAATTTGATGTAAGATACAAATATGAAAGTATCATTTCAAAAACTGTTGAATAGCAGATCCATCAATATGGAAGGTTTTCTGTATTTACCGATATACATGTATATACATACTAACATGTGTATTATAATATTTAAAACAAACTGAAAAAATTAAAAGTTAATTAACAAACTTCATTTTGTTGTTCAGGATCAGGACTGATCTGTTTCACTGTCTTCAAACATTATATCTCATGAAAAGTGGTTTGGGCGTTAAATAGATTTGCGCTATAAAAGAAGAAATTTCGCGTTGTACTGAAACAGATTATTTATTTCAAATCGCGATATATCGAAAACGCGTTGTATAAGTACCGCGTTAAACGAGGGATACTTGTATATATATATTTAAAACAATTTGTTGTTCGTTTTTTCCGTGCAAGTGAACACCTGCACAAAATATAAAATAAAACAAACAAAAATTCTCTAACCAACATAGGAAAGAGAAGGATAGGAATTTTGATGGACGAAACGAAAATATGTTATATACATAATATTAATACATAGAACGTTCAAATGTAGACAGAAATGTATGTGTTTGTGTTTTCAACATCAAAAAATGATGTATATACAACACACACAATACACAATACCAACGTATATAAAAATAAAATGTAAGCCGCCAGTTACATTGAATATATATATAGTTGCTATTACAACGATCGCACAATGGCAGTGATCGCGTTAAATTTAAATCTCCAAAATCTCTTTTACTGTATGCTTTGATACATACATAAAACAAAATATTAAAAATTGTTTAAAGGAAAGGGGAATATATAGCGTTCTATATGAAGAGCGAATTATGGGATGGGGAATGAGGTAACTATACGAGACAGAACGAAAGACATATCGCATGCGATCGTTTCCAACGGAATATTGTGATGTGGATATGAAAATGATGTATATAGAATACAAAGACAAAACGTTATATACTTTAATATATAACGGAGAAACAAGAACAGACTATATAGTATTATAAAATAAAATATAATACTATGTAATAATATATAATGAAATGTAATATAATAATATAATATAATAGCGATACTCATCTGTAATTAGATTTTCAACTACACACACACACACAACGCATTTATTTTATTTAATTTAATTATAGAAACACCGAGCAGACAAAAACACGTCCACTCGGTATGAAGATCCACACAACACCTATTTTCCTATATACAAACGAGTACATATATTCGTATATTGAAATAAAGTCGATCCACATTTTTAATAGAAGAAATTCTTTTCAGTTTGATGATGGTCTATCTTCTATGCTATTGTGTTATTATGTATATGCTAAATTTCAATTACTACATTTTATAGACTTCATGTAAGAGAAAATTTGAAATATTATACAATATAAGTGTTACATCACTCAATAAGTCTCGAGGACACATCGATGTTTATCAACATTCAAACGATATGTGTCAAAATTTCATAATTCGAGCATTAGTTAGGAAAAAAGTTTAAAAGATAGAGTTTAAGCCACACTCCTTGGTTCGCATCCGGATTATTGACGCCTCAGACGCAGATTAAAATTCAAACGATATGAGTATCAAACGATAAGCTATTTCACACTTTAAATTCTATAGCTTCTATCTTGCCGCTGGTGGAGGCTATGTCATTATTCTTGTGCACACAATTTATACACTTCACTATTTATCCAAGATTAGTTTTCACTTCATTTAATACGTCACTGGTTAAAACAACACTATATAGACCGATACTAAATCGTCGTATCACTGCGTATACACAAATCAGATGTATTCTCGATCATTCCATTCGGCTGCAACAGTAATGTAATGGTTCATAAATTTCGGTGCCGTACCTTTCGAAATATTTCTATACGTCATTGTAATGGGTGTTTTAAGAGGTTCACACCTTTAAGTTGGCAACATTATTTTGTTTGACAACCGATTTAACAGTTACCATTGGCCTTGTCATTAGTTTGATTTGTCAATTCATAATAAATATATTCTCGCCAGAGTAATGCTTGCATTGATGAAATTGATAATATTTTTTATTAAAATAATGATTCTGTTCACCAAACTCATCATCATATAATGGACATAATATATGGTCGTAGTAATCGTCCATCAGATCAGTTAATTCGGTAAACTATATGGATCGTTTTCGCACCATGTAACAGGTCATTCAATAAATTCGTAGGATGTAAGAAAAAATCACCTTCGAGGGCGATACAACGAGGATAGCGGTTTTCTAATTTTTCGATACCACTTTTATAGTACGATTACTCTTTCTCGTCATAATAGGCTTCAGTTTCAGCGATTATTTCATCATTCGACTTAAATTTGTTTCCAGCAAGGATTCTCTTGAGATCTGAAAACGTCGCTGGAGGCTAAATCTGGAGAATATGGTGGGTGGGTAAGCATTTCGAAGCGAATTAAATCTTGCCATCGTTTTCATCGATCTGTGACACGATGGATTGTCTTGGTGAAACAACACTTTTTTCTTTTGCAAATGTGGCCGTTTATTTGAAATTTCAACCTTTAATCGATCCAAAGTGCAAAGTAATAGTCGCTGTAGATGGTGGTTCCGTTTTGGAGATAGTCCAAGAATATTATTCCGTTCGCATCCCAAAATACAGCCGACATAACCTTACCAACCTGTTGCGTCTTTGCTCGCTTTGGATTCGGTTCGTCGACTGCTGTCCACTAAACTGACTGTCTTTTGGATTCTGGTGTGTAATTGTTAAGCCATGTCTCATCCATTTTTACATATCGACGATAGAATTCCAATTTATTGCGGTTTAACAGCGCCAAACACAGGGCTTTCATAGATCTTTCGCATATCCAAATATTCGTGTAAAATGGTAAAAATATTACCATATGATATCTTTAAAATATCAGCTAGCTCGTGTACCTTTCTTTTTGCGATCGTTCATAACCTATTTGTGGATTTTTTTATATTTTCTGGAATAACAGCCTTATTTTGGCGTCCACTGCGCTCTGCATCATTTGTGCTGGTACGACCACATTTAAATACAGCAATCCACTTCTCTACCATTTGCCACGATCAAGCAGAGTTCGGATAATGTTTATCAAGACATTGGTTGGTTTCCACTTTATTTCCACTCGAAATTCACTTTTTAGCATTTTTTTCAAAATTTCAAGTTGCTTCACACAAAATGCTATAACTCACGAATCTCAATAGTCAGAGCGCTGTCAAATTAATACACGTATCGTTTGAAGGTTAGTACTCAATAAAAATCATATGGAAAAAATCAAGTAACGCCATATATGTGTCATCCTACGGACTTATTGAATGACCCTGTATACTCTAAATGATAATAAGCATCCAGTTAGACGTCGAACAGTTCGACTTCGTTCTCAACACCTGTACAGTTATGGATCTTTTTATCTAAAAATATTGGTTGACGTGCTTACAAAATTCAACTTGTGCAGAAATTAAAGCCATCCGACCATCGCAGAAGCCGCCAATTAGACCAATAGGCTGAAGCAAAAATTGATATTGATGTTGAATTTCCAAAAACAATTTTATTCATCGATTAAGCTTCCTTTTGATTGAATGGGTACATTAATAAACAGAATTGTTGAATTTGGAGTGAATATAATCCACAAGCCTTCGCCGAAACACCATTTCACCAAAATAAAATCACTATTTGCTGCACTTTATAGGCCAGCATTGGACCATATGTCTTTAAAAACGAAGATGGGTGGAATGTTACATTCCACGGTGAATGGTATAGATATACAATTTATTTTTGTACCCCAATTGGTCTAGTTGATATGAGTATGTGGTGAGCACACAGCGTGACAGACAATTAATTTACCTAAAGAAACATTTCATGAAAGACTATTTTCACCGAGATCGTGTTTCATTGGTATTACAAATGTTTATCATTGTTGTATTTTAATTTAAAATTGTGAACCTCTAAGAACACCCTTAGTATACAAATGACTCATTCGCTGCGTTACGATGGTGTTAAGTCGCTCGCTGTTTAGTGTAATTTCTTTCCTCATCTTGATACTAGGTCTCAAGCTGAAAGCAATTATCAATGTCGCTTGAGGTGTTGAAGAGATGAAATCTCTCGCTATCCAAAACTGAACTAAAACCATAACAGGTCTTGGTTGGATGAATCAGCTTCTCTGTTTAGACCACTACTACGCGTACCGCGTACTATAACCACTTGACCATTAGCTCTTACTATGTTTAATGCATTGATTAATAGGCATATTCGGTATACCTAATACCTACTCATCACTCTAAAGGTCTGTCCTCACTTGCTCTCTAAGAAACAACCACAACAAAATAAGGAACAATTAGATAAACAACCTGTAAAACTAAAACATCACACCAGATCTAAACACATAAAGCCACACAACCTCCACCGAAAGTCTCAATATATCCAAATTATATATTCATTTGGAACCAACTTCTATACAGATATTTGTCAAGGAAGAACTTTAGAAAAAACAGTTGCTACTGCATTGTTCGACATTGAGAATACTTAAGCATCTTATGAAGCATAGTATAGTGATCCTATTATAAAACCCCACTCCGGAGCTGTAAACTCCGATCGCCAGTCCAAAGGCTATTACTCGGATATTTTTTGTCAAACATTTTGATTCTCAGTGGAATGTTACTACTATCATTGTAAACTACAGCCCACTCAATAGATAATTAAATCCGCCTGCATACATCTATCAACATATACCTTGTCCCCGTTCGACCCTTAAGGTTGGTCACGTGTAACACTTCAAATAGCACACAACAAATTCTATTACTAATACTATCCAGTCCAGCACTGAAGTCCATAATGAGTTAGTTTCACAATAAGTTCGATCATTAAAGATTTGCATCTGTCGAGGATCACCGATCATACTTAATCGAATAAAGAAAACGAACGATTTTACATTCATCCTCTATCAGGACTCAAACGTGGGTTTTTCCGCTCCAACTACAATTGTTTTGGCCTAAATACATATACGATCAAGCCATCTTCATAATTAGTCAGGTCAAAAGTTTATTATTGTTAGGTTAGCATTGATCATTTATTATAATCTCGATTAATAAAATTTTATAAAAAACTTTCAAACGTCGATTGTTTGAAAGTTTTTAAACATTCCAGAAAGTAATGTAATTGTAAGGAATCCTTTGATTGTTTGGTGTATTGATGATATCTTGGTTGTTCGTCTGGTGTTTTCTGTGAAATTTCAAAAAAATTAGACGAATCGAAAACATTTATACGTAAAATTTTTGAATACTATAAGACCTTGAACAACTTTTAAGAAGTGACGTAACAAAGTCTTTTCGAAACTATTTGCTACGTTTGGTTTGTATTTTCCAATTACGTAAAGCTTAATTAGCTCATTGCTTTAAAATCAACACACAATTCGAAAAGTGTTAATTTGATTAAACAAGTCAACATTAAATATATACTTAAGCTTGAGGATAGGTAGTATAGAGCTGTAATGTACACTTGGCAAAACTCATCAACTTTACACAATGTCATTTACTATACAACCATGTCGAATGTGTTCACCGATTCAGTTTTTGCTTAAGTTTTTTCAGTTTTTGCTTAAGTGCCACGTTTGCTGTAAAATACGAGATATTTGAAACTATATAGTTAGTATTAGCCAACGTGATAAATAGTTATTTGCGAGGCTCCTGCGGTACTTATATGTATAGGTGATCAAAAATAACAATAATTCCAAACAGTTAATATTAGCTACATTTCACCAGAGCGCTTGCACATTTATGTCTATGCGATTTCGTCGAAAGACACAGAAGATCACAACGCATCAATACTACAGATAGTATTCGTGATCACTGATCATCATAGCGTTGGTTCTAAAGAACAACTAAAATATTATTTAGAGCTTACTAAAGTGAATCTCAAACAAATGGTAGAGACTTAATGGCCAACCATAAACCCCAACTTTACTTGATAAGCGCCAAATTGACGCTTATCTAGTAAGATATCGTAAATCATATTGATGGTACCTCAAAATGGCCGATTTGTCTCAAATCATTAAATGATGGAGAATAAATGTATTTATTTTGGATCCATAACTTTACTGCACTCTTAGATATTTAAACTCATATAGAATAAAACCACTAAGCAATAACATACCTTTCACAGAATATCGTGTTAATTTCATTGGCACACATGGTGGTTTAATACGACATCTTGGCAGACTACATTAACTTGAATTTTACAGTGCTTCAGACTTTGGAAAATAATTGTTAGGTTAGTGTTTTGCCATATGAACCACTAGGTTAGAAGTGTTTCTTCCAAAAATTTGTTTGTGAAATTTATATCACAAACAAAACCTAACACGAATTTTTGCGACACTTCTAACCTAGCGGTTCATATAGCAGAAGTCAAGTGTATAGAAGGTACTTTCTCAACCAAAGTTTAAAGAACTTCACGATTGCTATTCCTCGTCATTAACTTTTATAAATTGGAACAGCGTAGGGTGTAGGAAAATTTCCGTATCTCGAGGAAAAAATTCTGATACAAGCCTTTAAAGAGAGGGCAGAAAACCCAATTTTGCACTTCTATATTAATGAAACCGGAAAACTACCCGACCTCGAACCTTTAACTGTATTTATATTAATTAGAGCATTCAAAACATGGTGCTGAGAAAAGGATGTTAAACCGAACGTCTAAGGAACATGATACCTTAATAAATTGATACCTTCATAAATATACACTACTAAGAAGCGCGGCTTTTTTGAAATAGAAATTGAAGAAATACTTTCAGATGATGCCATAAACCGTACCAAACAGTGCATTTTTCAGGATACATTGGATGCTCTTGAATCTCTTCTGGCTGTTCATCAGTAATTTTGTTTGTTGAAGTATTATTAAGTATTTAGCAAAAAATGAGCTTCATCGCTAAACACAAGTTTACGATAAAAAAAACGATCAATGGTCGAAGAGCGCAGAAACAATTTTTCACTGAACACTGATTTTTGAAATAAATTTCCACAATTTGTAAACGTTTTTCTCGCGTAAGTCTATTCATGGTGAAATTTCATTGAATACTGAAACAAATGTCATATGAACATGACAGTTGAAACGCATTATTCCCAATTGGAAAAAGCTTCTCCTATTAGATCACTCTTTATAAAATTGATTTGAGCAAGTAAATTATTACCTCAATTTTTTGAAATTAATTTCACGCTCAAAAGAACCAGCTTGATTAAGTAACTAATGGTCTTTGATTAGCAAGGATTCATGTTCAATGAGTTCTTTCGCCTTGGTGTAGGTTCGGTTTGTTTTTTGGATTTTTTTTATTTCAATTCTACGAATATATTTATGTAAATTGTTCGTGTAAATATTAATTAAAAAACGTTTTAGTTGTTTTTATTGAAAAGTATATATACAACATACCTCCCACATTCATCGTATTGATAGAGTAAAACATTTTAAAATTTACATTTTAATAACTCAACTAACGTTGAAAATATTTTTGTGTTCAATAACAGTAATAATATAGAAACAACAATCATCTTTGATTTATTTTTATCATTATTTACTTTTCGTTTGCTTAGTTGGACGCGATCGACGCTATTTCTTTCACCTAACACTAACATGTTCTTGCTTATGTATTCGTATGCCAATTGTACATATGTTAGAAGCAGGTATTGAGCATTTTAATGTTTGTATATTTCTAGTTAATTTTGAAATTGTTTCTTAAAGGTTTTAATAAGCCATTGTTGGTCCATACCGTGTTAAAAATCTGACTCCATCTTCTCCATCACTCTCTATGCCGTGAAGTTATCACCGTCGACAACCACATCTTCGACTACCGGAATGCGGTTCTCCGTTTAAAGAACGTTGTATCATTCGGTCCGAATCAGCACAAAGACGTGACCGAATTAGCAGGAAAAAAGTGACCAAGCCAGCATACTTGATGTCTTTTGAATATATGTACATAGTAACAGGAACTCGCATTAAATTCCATGAGCTATTTCACACGCATGTTCTTCTCTCGCATGTTAAAAGGAACCTTTTAATAGTCATCCGTCAAGGTTCAACTCTCACATTCATACATGACAGCGGGTCTGACCATCACGCGGTACATTTTCAGCTTGTTGGCATTTGCAAGATATTTGGTTTTAGAAGTGGATGTTAAGCTCGATTACCAGTAGCAAGCCGAACCTTAATATCCTCTCCCACCTTTTATCGTGAGTAATAAGAGATGGTTTTAGACTCGTTGATTTTGAGATCAATATAAGCTGAACACTGTTCTAGTGGATCAAGTATATTTTTCACTTCTTTGTCATTTAATACAGAGATATCATCTGCGTATGCCCAAAGTTGATTAGATTGTCAGAATAACATGTTGTCTTAAGTGTTTCACTTTTACAAAGTATTCATTCCAACAAGAGATTAGAAAAAGTATGGAGGACAGCGCATCTCCTTGTCGAACACCAGAATTAATTGCAAAAGTTCTCGATAGCGTGTTCTTACTTTGACACTGCGTTACTGTCATGCTACACATATTTGTTTGGCGTTCCTAAAGCCGGCTCTTACCATATAATCTGAAATCTAGGAATAACTGGTGTACATCGGCAGAGTTTTATAGTATCACGTTTACACATTATACGATTTCAACAAAAGTATTTTAATGTTTTGATTCTCCATTTAATTGGCAGTGACTATATGTTCTTTTCAATTTCCATTTAAAATCTTAGTTTATGTAACCTTCGTTACTCGATTTATGAAAATATGTATTTAAATTCATGGTTCAAAATGAGAACGAAATTTTACAAGAATGTTTGGACTTATTGATTGATTAGGACTACCTTTGGTGTAATTCCTACACAACAAAGTAGTTTTTGTCAGATTTTCCTCGCAGATGTTGATCTGGTTGTCAAACCTTTTGATATAGCTCAACTCATAAAAGCTCGATCGGTTAAAAATCTTCATAGTATAGAAGGTATTTCGAATCGTTACTTATCGACATACCTTAAATTTTAGCTCAGAAGGCAAATAATTGATCTCTAATATTGAGAGCCAGACAGCACAATCCATTCGCCCTTATACTTCAACCAAATATTTTACTTTGTTATTACAGAAAGAACCTCTTTCCCTCATAGAACCAACATTAACTTTTCTTTTTCAAAACCAAATATTTTGATGTTTCATCCGCTTGTGTTATGTTTTGTATAGCAATCTTAAATCGATTAATAAACAGTGATGATTTCTCACCTCAAATCTATCTTATCAATAGATTAATTGACAGATAATTGACACTTGAAAAATTCTTATCGACCATAAATGTTTATGTAGTGTACGTATATAGTCCTTCTTTTCTGATGAAACACGTGCTAAGATAAATAAAATCAGCATTTGATTTGCTGGGATTTGAATGGATGCTTCATAACTATAAATATAACTATCGAGTTATCTGGAAAACGATGATGGTACAACGAATGACAGTATCGGTTTTAGTGAAATTATCGAACGATAGGTAAATAATCTCATTGCAAAAGATCGCGATCCTGGTCACTTAGTTGGCACAAGACATATAACATCAGTCCTACTAATTAACAGAATAATGTACTAAACCATTGATTGGCATTCAATTTGTTTACCTTAAAATAAGAAATTACAAGTACTTTGAATGTTGTACATCTTCTTTAGTACTAACCGTGCTTCGAAGTAATAAAAGGTCTACGTTCTACAATAATATTTCAGTGTAGCAAGAATATTTAAATACAGTTTTGGCTCGGAAAATCAATAAACCAAAGTCGATGTTTCGAAATGATATTAGACTTACATCGTCGAACAATCCATTCGCTCTATTAGGATCATATGCCATTGCATTGAACATTGAATTTAATTGTAGTTGTTTGGTTGCATAATGTCAGGCATTAAACCAACTCAACCCTTTCACAGTTGCGTTTTAACACCTTTATTAATATTATTAAAGTTTGCTGAAACTCTTAAAGGTTCCGTACGCAATACCACAAAAGGCCTATGGTGCAAATCTAGGATTTCATCAAAGCGCACAGGTGCGTTCTGCAACCTTAGCAAACTGGAGTAGTTTGAACCAGGGCAGAAACGACAGTTGATTAAAAGTAAAATTCCTGAAGTTGAACACAAGAGATCTAATGTGGTTCAGTGCCTACGAAAAATAAGCGGGAACCAGTTTTAGCCAAACTGTCTGCAACTTCGTTGCCATCAATGTCACAATGGGCGGGAACCCACATGACCGTTACTTTTTCATTACAACCAAGGAGGTTCAACAAATTCTTACACTTCCCTGCCAGGAGAGCTAGTTCGAGGATTGTTCAATGAATACTTTACTTAACGGCGAAGTAAAATCGAAACCCGATTTACGTAGACCATCTCCAGATTATGTCGCTCCATGACTGTTTACATTACTGCGATGAAAGATTGGTTAGCCCAGGAGTTCTGCAATCCAACAGGGACTCATATGAATTTTTCTTCTGTCAGCTCGTAGATATCAATGAAGCGGTTGTTGATATACAGAAGAGATAACATGTCATTAATTTCATTAATTAATACATCTTCCAATGATTAAATTCAATTTATATATTTTTCTTTTATTTAACGCGATAATAAATAAAACAATTTGTCTTTTAGTATTTAATACCTTATAGTGACGATTTATTTATAACTTATTGACTATTTTTAATAAATCGTCACTAAGATATTAAATACTAAAAAAAACAAATTATTTTATTTATTTTAAGTGACGAAAGTATATACAAAAAAGTGATAAAAATGGAAAACCATATATTCACAAATAGTGACATAATAGCTGCATTAACCACTAAGGTATAATCCGCAGTAAATTAATGATATGGAGTATACATTTATATATTTATACAGGGTCATTCAATAAGTCCGTAGGGTGACACATAGATGGCATTACTAGCATTGATTCCATATTTATTTAATACTAACCTTCAAACGATGCGTGTGTAAATTTGACAGCAATCTGCCTATTGATTCGTGAGTTATAGCATTTTGTGTCAAGCAACTTTGGTCGTACCAGTATAAATGATGCAGAGCGTAGTGGACGCCCAAATGAGGCTGTTATTCCAGAAAACATAAAAAAATCTACAAATTGGTTATAAACGATCGCAAATTGAAAGTGCACGAAATTCCTGACATTTTAAAGATATCAGATGGTAGTGTTTATCATTTTACATGAACATTTAGGTATGCGAAAGCTCTGTAGAAAGTGGATTCCGCGTGAGCCCACAGTCGACCAAAAATAACAACGAATCGATGCTTCAGATGATCAAACACTGGTGCTGTTAAACCGAATAAAATGGAATTCTATCGTCGATATATGACAGTGGATGAGACATGGCTTAACAATTACACACCAGAATCCAAAAGACAGTTAGTTGAATAGACAACAGTCGACGAACCAAATCCAAAGCGAGCAAAGACGCAACGGTCGGCTGATAAGGTGATGGCGTCTGTACTTTGGGATGTGAACGGAATAATATTCATCGACTATCTTCAAAAAAGAATCATCAACAGCGACTTATACTGTGCTTTTTCGGATCGATTGAAGGCTGAAAACGGAAAGAAACGGTTAGATTTGCAAAAAAAAGTTTTATTTCACCAAGACAATGGCACCGTGTGACAGATCGATGAAAACGATGACATAATTGAATGAGTTGGGCTTCGAATTGCTTACCCACCCACCATATTCTCCAGATTTAGCCCTCAGCGACATATTCCTGTTTCAGATCTCAAGAGAATTCTTGCTGGAAAGAAATTTAACTCCAATGATGAAGTGATCACTGAATCTGAGGTCTCTTTTGATGAGAAAGAGTAATCGTACCATAAAAGTAGTATCAAAAAGTTGGAAAATCACTATACTCATTGTATACCGCCCTCGAAGGCAACTATGTTGAATAATAAAATCGAGTTTTGTCAAAATTTTGTTGTTTTCTTACTTATCCTACGGAATACGGACTTATTGAATGACGGTATATATTCAGAAAATGATAGCTACTTAGCTTTTTGAGGAACGGATATGAGTGGAAAACGGGCTTGTATTAGGTTTTTATTATAACGTTCTGTGTTGATTGGGACCTGCGTGTTCGCATTATGCTAGGCTTTCGTATAGTCTGTTACATATGTATATTCTGGCATTGTGTTATGCAAGTCTGGGATCATAGTAATGGTTGGCCGCGGTATTTCGTTCATGATATCATATTAAATAGTCTTCAGTAAGAGCTTGAATAGTTTCAAAATTGTTTCTCTATAAAAATTTATCATTTAATTCTCATTTGTTAGGAGTTATTTGTGCTTTATTTCCACTACGTCAACATTGATAGTGATAGATAAGTGTTTATGACAGATGGCTTTTACAATGCAAGACAAGAATCATTCGTAAGATATACGGGCTATACAGTGATGTTTAGGGCTCTGCATTTTCAACTACAAGATCAGGATTTTAATGCAATTGTCCTAGATGTAATTTGTAAAGCGATCTATTTATGTTGAAACACCTTCATAGAAGGTATTATAATTCCTGTTGAATACGTTTTTAATACATAGTATATTGAACAGAAGCTTTGATTATAACCACAGAAGCATGATCGTTAGAATCTATGTAGCAATAGGATTTTTTAATATTAGCAACGATACTTGATTTTGTAGTAAAATGAGACCATGATGAAATACATGCCACCAAAAACATTTTTGAGTCGTTTTGAAAAGTCAGGGTCGTTAAACCATTGTGATAGGGGGAACTAAAAATTAGTAATAGAATATATGTTGTTTTAGTTGTACAAATGTAAGTGTATATTAGAATAATAATTACTAAACCTTTATAATTATTAATTATAGATGTTAACACACGAGTTAATATAAACACATATGTTTTATTTATGTTGTATACCATATAGCTAAAGGTATAAGTAAACTAGTAATTGTTCAATATTACAGTAATTTTTGTTTAATTTTCACATGAGCAAACCGAAGCTTTCACAATAGGCAATTGTGTTTATAGTTATACTACGATAACTATATAGTTGAGTTTTAATTATATATTTGGTGATATAAGTTAGAAATTATTCTCTGATATTTGATTACGCATACTAGAACTTTTATGGTATATTACATAATATAGTTACTTAGTTTCAATCGATACGTAAAAATATCAGATTATCATTATCAGCGCCTGCCATTGTCGGAGTTGCTAACATCCTTTTCATCGTAATTCATTACGTTCTAATCTTCGACTACCAGAAGGTGATCTTAGGATATCCCCTAATAATTTTGGATCATCACTCAGTGATTATCATATTACTTGCTGGTCTTTTATGTCATGCACAATATCAGAATTTGTTTTAAATTCCTTATCTCGTATTATTAAACTTGATATGTATCATCAACGGACCATATGTCAGGCACATGGTGCTTTTGTTGGATGTTAAAGGTCATTTCTCATACTAATCTGTTAATGTTCAACTTTCACGCTTTTTAATGACAAGGTGTATGATTAACAATCTAGATCATTTCAACCTATTCGCATTTGGAAGATAGTTCGATTTGGCGGTTATTGATACAGGCAGTATAAAGGTGATATAATATCATAAACTCTCTATTGCATTGTTGGCTTATCTAAAATCTAGAAGTTCTTAAAAAAGGTTCATTACAAGATAAGTCTTACAAGGAATCAACCGTGATGGAATCGTCTTTGTAGTTACTAATAATTTTCTCCGGCAGCGCAGTGATTTTATATAAAGCAACAACTTGTTTACTGTACAGAGGTTTTTTAATGCCAAGAAATTGTTGCTCTTACAGTTCTATTCATCATATGAATAAAGACAAAAAGGCTGTCTTAACCTATGTCACGTGGACATTAAGTAGATGTTACCATGATAGTTTTCACCAAGTTCCTGAATGGTAGTTAATTAAGGTCTTAAGGTATTATGCTATCCGGCCTACTAATTTGTTTGAGTTTGCTAAAATGCGTTGCTCTACAAGGAGTGAACACTCACCAAACCAATTGTGTTTTTGAATTTGCACCATTCCGTGAGTCTACTGGGCTGCATCGATAGCCAAAGTTTTCATTACTTCCCATCCAGGGGATATTTTATTTTACGATCGAATAACTTATCACTTTATTAGACAAGTTATTCGATCCTATAATTTTTCGTTTTGAGAGAAGTTCGAATCCGCCAAAATTGGTTGTTCACATGTCCATTCATCCAAAAATAAGCCTTGCCATTTTTAGACTAATTTGGGTCAACATTCATGTGGTTCAGAGCCGAGTAAGTGAGCACACGACATTTTCTATGGCTATTTACATAAACTTATTGGATCAGTTAGATTTTATACGAATGCAGACTCTATTTCCAACGCAAAAAACTCCATGCTATGAACTTGGCAAAGCTAATACTCGACTCGGCAGGATAGTTGCAGCTAGGATAAAAATTACATTATGAGCGACACGTTTTTCGAACGGAGTTCGGATTTTTCAAATTATATTTGACGATTTGCATACAACGTTCAAACCGTGTAACCTTTGGCAATTTTTCATACACGACAGAATAATTCACTACAAACAGATGTTGCATTAATAACATAGGTTCAATTGGCTTATGTCAAATGTTTTATGTGAAAGACGCGGTCGGAAACGATGACTACGGCGTAACGAACGATCTGGCATCTTCTAATTGTTTACAACAATAAGAAGAGCTGGTTAGTGATCTAAGCCGATGGATTCAGATTTTTGAAACGGTATGGGCCAACAATGTCCTGTAAAAACCGTTCAAACAATGGAATGGAAATATAATTCAAGCTCTTAAGATTTTGGCTTTTTCTGTTTTTATTGTACGATATCATTTTTTTTTGTATATAGTCATATTGGGTTTTCCAATAAGAGGTTTACCATGATCAATTCGCACATTTACGTTTGTACATATGTCCTGAATCGAGTGTGGAGCATTGGCATAGATCTTATCTTTCACGTGGCCCAAAGAAAAAAGCTTAAAGGTGTTAATTCACAAGATCCATGTGGCCAATTGTAATCACCTCTTCGAAAAATAACTCGATCAGAAAACTTTCCTTGCAAAATTGCGATTGTTTCGTTGCTTGTGTGTAGGGTTTCCAAATATCCGACATTTATGATTATCCGAATATCGAATACTTACGGATAAAATAATTCGGATAATCCGAATATCCGGATAATAACAAAAATTGCACTTTGATTATACTCGATAACTTTAAGAATTTCATCTTTAAGGTCTTGATCGATTGTGGAGCATTAGCAAAAACTTTATCTTCGACGTGGCCCCAAAGTCTAAACGAAAAAAAAGTCTAAACGTAATAAATGACAAAATCTCGGTGTCTAAATTGCGATCACCTCTACGAGAAATAACATGATCAGGAAACGTTTCTTGCAAAATTGCGAATGTTTTGTTTCTTGCATGGCACGTAGCGCCGTATTGTTTAAAATAAGCCTCGTCCACATCAACATCTTCCAATTGTGGCCATAAAAAACATTAATCATAACTCGGTAGCATAATCCATACATCGTAACAGTTGCACCGCCGCATCTTTCTGAAAAAGTAAGATCAAATATTACCGCCAGCCCAACAAACGCACCAAACAGTGACACGTTGGGGATGGAGAGGCTTTTCAACAATCATTGGATTTTCTGAGCCCCAAATGAGACGATTCTGCTTATTAACGTAGCCTACGATGTGAAAAGTCCCACCTCATCTCTGAAGATGATTCTTCCATGAAATCCAGATCATTTTGTTATTCTTTCATGAAAATCCGAAGGTGATTGACCGGCTTTAGCTCTTGTGTTTACTTTAAAAGTCTTAAGACCTAAGTCTATATGCAAAATACATGAAATTTTCGAAGATCGACCAAACGTCTAATCCCAAAGATCGACGAGAAATCGACAAACCTGGGTTTTCTTCAGCACTTCAGGCTACAGCAGCAATACTCTCAGTTGTTTTTAACCGCACACGGTTTCGATTTTTCAGATCACTAACTGTTCCAACAGCTCAAATTTTTCCACCAGCTTCCATATTGCCAACCGAGAAAGGTGCTTCACGAAATCCAAAAAGTGCTTTAGTTTGGCGAACTGTGACGATGCTTCAAAAGCGACACTGAGTTTTTACTTAGTTCCTTTACAGCTGTTTCAATGCGCGATAACATAGCAAGCAACTGTTTTAAAATGGATTCTCTCCGTTATTTTGGATTGACCCAATTCATTCATAGTTCTATTTACCGATCCCTTTATTTGATGACAACATTTGATCATAGTTATCAAAGCATACCACCGTATTTTGAAATGTAACATCAGGAATGGTTTATTCTCTTGTTCATTACCATATCCTTGTAAATTATTATGTTTTATCGAAGTATTTAATCATTTTTATAATTTCCCTGAGGTTTTCTCTTCTTGTTGGAAGATTATGCTAGCATCTTCAGGACTATTTACATTCATAAAATTGTTTTCTAAGTAAAAGTAAATGTAAAAATATATCCGGATAATTATGTTAAAATATCCGAATATTCGAATAGTCAAAATTAGTCGAATAATCCGGATTATTCGAAGATCGGATATCCGGATTGAAAACCCTACTTGTGTGGCACGTAGCGCCGTCTTGCTGATAATAATGTCGTCCATATATCAATATCTTCCAATTCTGGCCACAGAAAAATCATTAACCACAGTTTGGTAGCGCAACTCATTCAGCCTTATTTTCGAAACAGGAAAGGTCACATTGCCAGCACAAAACCTGCATCAAACAGTGACACTTGAACGAAGAGGCTTTTCAACTATCATTCTTGGATCTTCTGAGCCCCAAATGCGACAATTCTGCTTATTAACGTATCCTCCGAGATGAGAATGGGCCTCATCACTACAGATAATTTTCGTTGAAAATCCGAATCATTTTGATGCGTTTGAAGGACCCAATCAGCGAAGATACGGCGTTTATAGTGATCGACCGGCTTTAGTTCTTGTGTTAACCTGCAAAATACGGTGTAATGTCGTTTGTGGAATGTCTAATTCTAAAGATGACAAACCTGGGTTTTCTCCAACACTACGGACTACAGCAGCAATATTCTCAGTTGTCCTTGAGCGACGCACGCTGTTTCGATTTTTCACATCACTAACCTGCCCCAACGCGCAAATTATTTCACCAGTTTGACTATTGCCGGTGAGGACGGTGCTTTATGACGAAAAGTTGTTTAGTTTTGACTTCAGTGGCCCTATTCTGGTAATTCCCGGGGAAAACAGTATTGGGGAATAATTTTATATGTAGTTAGAGTTTAAATATTTTTTTTTCTGGCATACTGAGGTAAAAAGCTAGTGTTAAATTGGGAATAATTTTTCCTTTCAATTTTGGTATGGAAAAATTATTCCCAATTTATAAATATTTACATCGAACCTTTTTCGTCAGTAGGCCGGAAAAAATATATTTGAACAGAAATTTCATATAAAATCTTTCCCCAATTCCCTATTCCCCAATTTCTCATGGAATTACCAGAATAGGGCCACAGATATTACTTCAAAAATTTCACCATTTTTGTAGTAAATTTTAACAATTTTAACACGTTGTTGAAACGTGTATCGTACCTTTTTTTTATTAATGGCGTAGTTTTTATTTGTCAAATGTCAAAAGATAACATTTTCAAAATTGACAGCTTCCTAAATAGCAGAATATTGAAAATAAAACCTCTTATTAGAAACCCTTTATAATCTGTCAACCAATCTTTTAGTTAGTCTACGAAATTAATTAACGATTTTACACAGGCCAACTGATTATTTCCACCAAACTCGATAGTGTTTTGTGATTAATTACGTCAATAAATATAATTTTATAATCACTTAGATAAAATTGTTTATCATTCAATAATTATTTTTTTTAAACCCGGGTTGATCACACCCGCCGAATTTATTCTAATTATAAATTTCCATCAGTTTTCCTATTCGCTGATTATGTTTAGTATAAAAAACCACAAATACAATTTTATTTTATTTTTAAACATCTTGGATATAATATTCAACATACAAAACATTGTCTACATGATGGTACATTAAAGTTATTCTTATATATAAAAAATAATCACGATTCTTGTTTATTGTGCCAAATTCTTTAGTGTTTTTTTAAATTCTGAAATTTCGAAATTTTACATGTCAAAATATTATTTTGAAATTTTAATTCATGGATTAGGCATACGTAATTGTGTAATCATTGTTATTTTTGTCATTTCCTAGTGTACGATTTATAGAACAGTTATCGGCAAACTATAGACGATTAAGGCTCTTTTAGTATATTATAAGCTCAATAGTTATTTGTGTACATAATCATATCGATGGGTTGAATTTTTTAAATATCACGAACATTTCAAACAATTAGAAAGGCATCTAAATAACTACAAAGAGTATATATGTTGCATTGCAGTACCAACACGCATGTTCATATATCAATATAGAAAAGTGACAAACACCTTTAAGGTGCTGGCACTAAGATAATGGTCTATACGAGCAGCGAGGGTGTTAAAACTACGATGATGTTGTTATTTATATTAAATAACTCGCAGTAAAAGATTTTATTAAATCTGTTTGCCTTTGAAATGTAAAATCATAAAATATCGTATTTCACTTCTCGAGATAGCAAGACATATGCGATGAGTGAATAAGACTTAAATCAAGTATTTAATCAATCAGTTGGAATTATATAATGTTGCTTGAAAGGTATTAAGAATATAGTGCTGTATGGCAATAGCATCCAGATTGAAGAAGTAATTTAATTATCAATATCGTTCTGCTATTATTAGAGTACGACATGTTCTTTCTTCCTGGAAAGTTGCGGAAGTTATTAGCTACCGAAACCAGGTAAACCGCCCAGTGAAGCTAAATCGTATCGTTCGATATCCCTGCTTCCTATCAATTCAAAGCTAATGGAAAGACTACTCCTGAGAAAAATGTAGCCAATAATAGAAAGTAGAGACCTAATACCGGATCACCAATTGATCAGGTTCACAGAATTATACAGATATTATAGAAATTGCGTTAGAAGATAAAAAAATTTGGTCAACTTTATTTCTGGATGTGGCAGCAGCTTTCGATAATGTAAGGCACGATGGTTTAATACATAAATTAAAGGTTATGTTTTCGGGACCATGCGTTATTTTTTTGAGATGATATTAATCTGAATGGCTTTTAAAAGAAAGACAAGAAGATGAATATTCTGGATAGAGTGAGGTAAGGGCAGTATTCCCACGACAGTTTTCTGTGCTTAGTCCTATACCTACTCTATACAAGTGATTTATCACCGTCCAATCACGTAAGCATAGCAATGTTTGCTGACGACACCGATATGCTAGTAACAACGCAAACTATGAAAGAGGCGGCGAGTAAACTTCAATATGTAAGTGAAGAAATTCGCTAGTGGACCAATCCGTGGAAAATCAAACTTAATGAATTAAAATATCCTCATATAATCTAAACGAACAAACAATTGGTTAATCCGCTGCCAATCAGTTTAAACGATGTGATTGTGTCGGACGAGAACTCTGCTAAATATTTGGGTATAACACTGGATGTTAAGCTTAAATGGAAAGAGCATGTGGAAAAGAAAGAAAAGAGTTTGATTTTAAATATAGACAATTGTACTGACTAATTGGACGAAGATCAAAATTAATCATATACACTTAAAGCCGATACGGCTATATGGCATTTAGCTTAAAGCTGTTCTAACAATACTAACATCAAACCTATACAAAACTGCCAGAATAAGCTACTTTGGAGTGTAGTCAATGCACCCTGGTACATTCGAAATAGTGATTTGCATCGTGATTTGAAAATTCCGGATATAATGAACATTTGGTTAGATGACTAAAGATAATCAAACCATTCGAGCTCATTAGTATGTGAGCAGTAACTTATCAACCGACAGGCATTGGTGCATCGCAGGATCAAAAGTGACCACATAATACTTTAGTTTTTAAACAACAGATGGTTAGTGTGGAAAGACTAGTTTCTATATAATAATTAAAAAAACATTAGTTCTGGACATTTCGAAATTGTGTGTACTACATTATGATTCCAGATGGGACGATCCGCAACATGGAAACGTTCCGCAACTAAGAAACTGAACATCGTTAAAATCTACATTATGAGCGATATTTTGGTAGAACTCTGGAAATTTCCATTTCGTTGTATAATATATAAATCGTTCACTGGAAAAAATGTATCGTGTCAACCAATAATTAAATATATAATTATTTTACATATGTCGTCGATTAAATGAATGAAGAGTTAAAGCGTCCCTTAATTAATCTTTCAGTTAAATTTTTCTTTAATGTGATCTTCACGTTATTTGTGTTCTTCTGATTTCCCTGACTTTTGCAAATTTGTCTACTACAAAAATCTACTTAATCAGCCTCTGATGACAGTTTTATTGAATGTAAACAAACTTTCATAACATGCTATCGTTATATAGATTTTGTGCACCACGTTAGTTGTAGATCATTGTGGTAACAAATATTTAATAGTTTATAAACTTGAAGGTTAAGCTGTCAAGTACATTTCTACAGTCCCACTCGTGGTAATAACGCGTTAACAAATAAATATCGATAAGAAATCTGATGACTATTTAATTATAAGCCGCATAAATTATCAATCTAACTATAAACTCATAATGGAATTGAATGTCAGCTTATATAAATATCGAATTCGATCATATGGCAGTAAGTTGGTATGCATTTTCTCATATGGGCGGTATTTATAAAGATGTACATGTTTGAATAATAATTATTTTGTTTACCAAAACTATAGTTATCATCAATAAACTAAGAAATGAATAATTTTCAAGATGTTATGCTCATTCGTTAGATCTATTTATATATGAATTTAATGAATTGTTTTTTATAATTGTTTGGGACTATCCACATAGATACAATGTATACTTTAACGCTATTGATCAAATTTACATAGTATTAACAGCTGAATCAATTTGAACAGGTTGCAAAAAGAATTGTTGAGCACATCTACGATCCCCTATTGAGCAGAATTCGTAGACCGACCCATATTTGAATTATGCTCTATACTAAGAAATTAGTTGGAGTTCTGAATAACCCTATAATCATAATGTATGATCAGCGAGTTGGAATACATCTTATTTAATCACGGTTGTAAAAAATTCTATAAAATCATAAAAATTACAAAAAAACATGATCTCAAATCCAAAAAATTTACTGAGGAACATATCCAAACAATTTACGGACGTAAGTCGGCACTGACACAGAGTGCAACCTTAATTCATAAATAAGTCATAAAAACAACGAATCGAGCTGGATATAACCTTCCGTCCGAAAGATATGAAAGTATTAGATTTAGTGTATGAAGAATAAATCATTTCTGTGCGATCACTTTAAAACTCAAACTGTTGACAAATGGTCTAAAAATCATACTGTTGACGAAAAGTTTCTTGCATGTGCACGGTTAGTTACATATGTAATACTTAAGTAATAACATATGTCCTTTACTATAAATGGAAGTAAAAATTATTTACTTTACGATCGCGAAGTACATTCTTTCTACATAAAATCATCCATTTCGAAACATGTTATCCGTATTGAAGCTGGGCTGTAATTTGACCTTTTCAAGTCTTAATTAGTCATTTTCCATCACACCTTGATTTTGACGTTAATTTTCTAGAGACTAAGATGACATCTGATGAGTTGTTAGGCTGTCTTTTACATCAATACAGTTTCACATTTAGTGATAAATAATTTGAGTGTATGCGTTGTTCCCGGCGTTTTGCTCTAGGTAACGTTAGCATTCGTCGAATTAAATACATGCATGAAAGAGGCAAGCAATATCTTATGTTACTTTGTAAACATAACTTCATAGTACAATAGTCAATTTGCGTTTACATTATTAAGTTATTTGCGAGAACAATTAACTGTAAAATGTAATTTCTATAATATGAAAAAATTTAGGCTGGTCTCACTGACCACTTCCAAATACTTGTTATAAAGTTGCTAAAAGTGAAAAAACGTATCGTATGTAGTTACAACGATGCCATAGCGACAATTTACTCGTCGACCACCAGTATCGCATTGGGAATTATTGGCAATGCTTAGTTAAGATTCGTGTCAATGCTAAGAAGATTTTTCACGATCATTGAAAGTAATTAAAAAGCTACTTCCAAAACTCCTCAGAGAAGAGAGAATGACCCTCAAGCAAGGGTATTGAATGGCATAAGAATTGAAACACAAAGGTGCAGAATGCAATTTGTTTGCTTGTGAAAAAAGCAAAAGGTTTCTGCATCACATTTTATTCCATGGTTCGACGCTGCCATGGTTACGGCTTAACCTTATATTCAAAATTTTAAGCTTATGTTCTTTATTTGGTGGAACCGGCTTGGTGTAGTTTAGTATATAATGAGATTGTTATCAAACGCAATTAATGCGTTTGAGCCGAGCATTGAGAGATAAACGACCGTAATAAAGCGAAAGACAGCATAACAATGTTCGACTCTATGTTAAAATGGGAAGTTCTTTCTTGCCCGCCGTTCTACAGAAGAAAGCCTTGAATGTTGAAATAAAAAAAGGCGGGAGAAATGTCGTATGTAAAATAAGATTATTGTAAAATTGTCAGAACAAGTAGTATTCTTATATATATTTTATAAATGAATGTTCTCTTTTTTTGAATTTAATACTAATGTCAAATGGTGGATTATTACGCCAATTTTCATAGTTGCATTACATCACATACAGTCACGATTTCGTACTTTCTAAGTCGATTCTTAAGACTGTTACTTTAAATGTTGTTTTGTAACCGATTTTTTTCAAATGATAAATAATAGTTTTGAAGGGAAAATATAAATTTTAATATTTTTAAATTTATTAATTTATTAATTTTAGTTGTTTATTAATTGATATCGTATTAAATTATTTTCATATTTACAATAACATCTGCAAGAAACGATTCGACTTCAAGAATATCAGTGACAGTTAGTACATCAATAGTTCAGATGCTATATTCGTGGTTCAAAGTTACTAAGGATCAAACCCAAGAGTTTAAACCCTATTACTTAATATTTTAACCAAAACAACTTAAATAAATTAAATGAGATGTGACAGGAGTACATCTTTGTGTACTCCTGTCACATCTCTAATATTGCAATATAATGAACATTTCAGCTATTTCATTTTTTACTCGTATTACAGTCAAATACTTAGTATTATATTTCACATCCTATTATTATATTCTTGAAAACTATTTTTTAATTTCTAATTGAAATTTTATTTAAAAGTATCAACTAAAAAATTATTATAGGTGTAAAATAATACGTCTTTACATAAAACATAACATAACAGAGGACATTATTTAAGAAACTATTCCATACACTGAGCCAGTCAATTTAAAATGAAACAAAAGTACAATTTACCAAGTATCTAGGTGCAACAGAAAATATTGTCAGTAAAAAAACACCAATACCTACCTACTTTCATAAAACTATGAAATCAGTATTTTTTCGATAGCAGTAACACACCCAACTCGATGTTAAAACTAATAAGATCAAACGAAAACTAGTGTGCTCAGAAAGAGTAGCTCAGTTGCTCACCAATGTTTTTTGTTTGGTACAACAGTGAAATCAAAATATACTTTTCTGTACAGATGAACAGGTAAAATATTAGAAAAAGTATGAAATACCAAAAAAAGAATCAAAATAATTTTTTTTGCTAGATTTGCCCGACATAAAATGTTTGGAAAAACAAGCGATTAGTACATTGCGATTTTTATTTGAAAAAGAAGAACAGAAATATAAATAAACACTATTTTATTGGTTTTTTTTATTTTTATTTTTGAGCTATTGTATGAGCAAACACGTAAAACATACTATAAAATATTGTCGGGTCGAGTATATTTTATGGTAAAAATCAAAAAATCCACAACAAAAATATCGATTTTTATATTTTTATAGTACAAAAAGAAGAACAATCAAACTGTTTTACGCTAGACCAAAGACAATAAATATAAAGAGGAACATCTTATATGAGCCGCGGTTGCTATAAACTAAAAATATTTTTGACTGATTTAGGGATGGAAAACGAAATAGGATAAACATATATGTATTTTTAATTATGTTTTCTCTTTCGAACGATAGCAAAACAAAATATTTGAATATTTCAAAACTTCGATTACTATTTCACATTATAATTCGATTGTAAAATGCAATAGATATAATTTCATATACTTCCTATTCATATATATTTGTGCAGTATACACAAACTTCTTTAAAATTGATACAAATAAAAATATTTTCGAAACACTTAATTTTTATTTAGTTATCTTAATTATTTAGCTTTATAATTCAATTAAAAACTGTGTAATTTTAGTTATAGGGAAAATTACAGTTAATTTAATCTGATACAAAAGTATTTGTGCACATACATTTTTATTCATAATTATTTGTGCACATCAAAAATACTAAAAAAATTAATTTATAATAATTAAATCAGTTATATTTTAATTCAGAATAGACAAACACGCATCAAACAACAAATCCACATGACGTATTTCCTCATTTTGATTTCGGATCTTTTGTGATCCGCGATTAAATTTTTTGAAAAAATCTATTGGCACGGTGTTCCACCCATTTATTATGGCGTTCCAAGTGGTTTTTTCAGTCCTTCCAACAACACAAGGGATTTGTTTTTCTATGTACGACCACATATTCTCAATCACATTAAAATCTGGGCATTCTAATGGTTGGTCCAAATCTTTGAAAAATTTTAGTACCATTTGGCTTTTATGGATAGGAGCATTATCCTGTTGCAGCATAAAATGTTCTCCAATTTGCATCCAGCCACTAACGCCACATAATTTAGAAGATTCATAGAACGGCTTTTACCATAACGTTATTGAGAATAACTCCTGTTGATCTCCTAGATTGCTCCATTTAATTTTATTTTTACTTGAATATACTAGAACTAACTGTCAAAAAATATATTTAAATGAAAAAAAATTATAGCACGACGACATTTTTATTTTATAATTTTCCTCTTTCTATCTTTTGGGTATTTTTTATATTGTGCATAACTTTTTTGAACCAACAAAAAATGTTCTGGAAAAATATTGTAAAGTTTAAATTCGGCCTTAACTGCTATAAAAATTGAGCAATATAGGCATCAACCTCTAGCTTATTCGCTTACTATTAAACATACTTTGTAGCGACATTTGGATTTATTAGCACTGAAAAAGTGACAAAGAAAACGAGTGCCATACGGCTATTACCAATCCATGGAAATAATAAACTGGCCGAGATATAAGTATTGTTATCCAAGTATCAGTTTGTTAAATGGGATTAATCTATATACATTTTTTAGCATAGAATATAATACATTAATTGTTAGTTTTCACATTTCAATGAATTGTATTCCAAAAAATAATGAATTTTAAGTTATTTCTCAAAGTTCTTGAGAAAATATTGGTTTTCTTCATGTCAAAGAATATATGTAAAATTTAAGGTTTTTTTAAAACGATTTTGCCAAAAATTTCACTACCCTGTTTAACCTACTCGTATATACACAAATTATTTATATATACATTCCGGAGTAACTACATCCCGATAATATAATCTATATATGAATATGTACACATATTTAGAGGATTTGTAAGTCTTCTATTTATATAATCTAGCAAATCGATATCCTTACAAACATTATTATTTTTCATAAAACGAAAAATTTGTATTTTTTCATAAATTTTCGCTAATGTTAGATAACACTCTCGGATATACATAAAACACTTTGACATCCTGTAATTAACCTTGACTTCATGTACTGTAATTGAACTTGTTGTGTTTGGTATAGACGACAACAATAAGCGAAGATTTTTTTTATTTAAGTAATTATACGATATTTACATAAAGAAATTGACTTCTTATCACACTAATGTAAATATTTACATAAGACAGATGATATTTTGTTCGATGAAAAAAAAAATATTGCCATAAAGATTATACAAAATATCATTTTGTGAACCATGGAAGTATATTTATAAATAAGTAATTTATGAAATTAAAAAAATAATAATTTATACTTTGATTGATTTTTCGTTTGTTTTTTTTAATATATAAAAGCATTAAAATCGATATTGTATTGTTCTGTGTATGTTTGTATACATATTTACTTATCTTATTTGATTAATTGGTTTTTAGAAGCATTAAAGTAGAATTAATATTCATTTTTATAATTTTATACTAGACATGATTTTAATCATATTACTTATATAGACTTTTTATTTATTTATTATTATAATGTTGTGTATTATATAATATCATGTATTATGTATTGTATGTAAGAAAGCAAAATATCATAGAAGAACATCCAGTTTAATATTTTAAGTATATAATATTTAAGTAGGTGGTGCACATTAATATTTAATGTAATAAGTATTATGTCGTGACATAAATTTATATTTTATATTGAAATACATGAATTTTGATATGCATAATCTAACAGAACTAGTCCACCTCTATACAAGCCTGCAAAAAAGAATCATTTTTTTTTATCGGTTTTTACATGCCACCGTATCATGTCAATAATCCATCGGTTTCGATCACTAGCCAGCTATTCATACTCTTGAAAATACTTGATCAGTGACTACCGATTTGGATGGAATCACCGACAATTTCCTCCGCCAGAGAAGTAATTCTTTCTAGCTATACCACGATAATTATTGTACAAGCGATCACTCTACTTGAATATTGAGCATATCGCGGCCACTTTCTATTCTTCAGGCATAGCTTCATTTCGCCTTGCCAATCGAACAAGGTCAAAAAAACAGTCCAACAAAGTTAGCCCTCCGAATATCAAGAGCTCTAAATATTTAATGCAATCACGTCCATGTGACCGATTTTTCTTTAATCTCTGCATGGCCATGGTGAATTCCTCATAGAATGGGTCATCAAGAACATCTCTGCGGCATGTATTTGAGGGTATTACCTTGTCAACAATGTGGAACATTAAGTAGGACAGAAAATTGTTGACGTCAATTTGGCTTTGGGATTTCAATATTTCCAAATGTTTTTATAAGGAAGGAATGTACTTGCCACTTTGAGATCATGAGCGATCGCAAAGGATATCATTCTTTCTCCATTTTCGGTCGCAGTAACGTATCGAAAGAACGGACCTATATTTGTTATATAAGTCAGATTTTTTTGTTTGTTGATATTTTTAAGATTTGATTTCTTTTTATACGGATAAGGGTCGTCCGCCCACCGATCCAATCAAATTTATTCGTCTCCTACGACAAGCTCTGGATACTGTTGTGGTATTCTATGGGTCTTATGTTTCATTCGTAATAATTACGTAACATGGATGCCCCAGCTCGAGGACGATAAAATCAATAAGATTTAATTTAACTTCCGTTCTGACTGATAAATTCTGTGGAGACCACACTATTTTACGACACTAATATCATTATCGTTATCCTATATGGATGCAGACATGTTTGTTTTGTAAATATTTCGTAAGAAGCGTAATAGTCCTTCATTTCCACCACAGTAACCATATAAGTGGTAGAAGTAGGTGACTTAATCCGGTTGAATCCCTAAAACATTTCAACTATTAAAAATATAAACAAAAATAATACTAGACTTTTCTAGTAACTCTGTTCGGGGCCACTGATTTTATTTCAGCCCATGATTTTCCAATGTGTTTAGCTTTTCTTGATATGTCTGCCTATGTATCTCGGTATTGGATATTTTGTTAGGCCAGAAGCACCTTAGTATTCGTCTGAGGCATTTGTTGACGAATACTTGTATCTTGTTTGTGATCTGCCGAGTTTGTCTCCATGTTTCGCAGCCATATAGAAGCACTGATTTCACGCATGAGTTGAACATCCGCATTTTGGTGTTTCGAGAGAATACAGAAGTGTTCCAGTCTTTGTGTAGCATAATTAAGGTTGTTCTGGCTTTATTTATTCGCCTAGTGATATCTTCTTCTGTCCCGCCAGTTCCGATAGTTTCTGTATTTTCTGCTGCATATTGGAATATTTGTGAGTTAACATGTATCGTCTGCGTAATCCAGGTCATTGAGTTTGTTCGAAAACCCGCATTAAATGCCATTGGGTGACTCACCGCCCATTTTCTTCTTGACACTATCTAATACTACTATAGGAAGAGTAGTGATGAAAGTACACATCCTTGCCGTACTCCATGATTGTTGTAGTACGTTTCATTTTGCTTGCCTTTGTGTTGTACTCGGTTACCTGCATCTCGATACATTTCTTGTATGTGTTGGAATATTTTGATCGGGATGCCCATTTTGCAAAGTGTCTTCCATATTGCATTCCTGTGTATGGTGTCGAAGGCGCGTTCGAAATCCACGAAGAGAAGGTATTGTGATGAGTTCCATTCATTTGATTGCTCTATGATGATGCAAACTGTATTTATATGGTCAGTGCAACTTCGCCCTGGTCTGAATCCAGCTTGTTCTTTTCTAAGTTTCGTGTTTATTGTAGGTGATATTCTATCGAGGATGATCATTGATAATACCTTGATCATAGTGTTAAGTAACTATATACCTCGCCAATTTTTACATTCTCTTAGGTCGCCTTTCTTAGCAATCATTATAGTTAGGCCTTCTTTCTCTCTATTTCCGCGGCAATTTACTCGTGTTCCACATTTCGGTTAAGAGAGGCGTTATGGTTTTTCTTCGTTGTGGATGTAGCGTGTCTGAATAATTCGGCTGGTATGTTATCCGCTCCGGGTGTCTTGTTGTTCTTCAATTTCTCAAATACACTACCAACTTCCCGCTCCGTTGGTGGATGGGTGCTAATGGTTTCGTTGTCAGCGTTATTGGGTTATGTGAAGTTTACCGAGCAGGTTGGTGTTCCATCGCCGAAGTATTCAGCCCATCTCTTTAGCTGTGTGTGGCCTTCCATTCGCATTGATGTAGTCCGCGTATGTTTCTAATTGTTGCTGCTTGTGCATCCTTGAGAATGTTTTCCTTAAACCTTCTACGACCCACTCTTGCCAAGTTCTTAACTTCTTTTTCCGTGCTTTCGTATTTGCTTCTTATTTCTGGCGTGTTCTGCTGGTTCAATTACAATTTGAGATTTTGCCGTTCATAAATTTTTAGCCATGTGGTGTCTGTTATCCATGCGCGGTTTGCGGTGGCGATTCTGGTATCCCGAGCGAGTTAGCAGCGATTTGGCATATGTTTCCTCGATTTGTTCCCATTTTTCTTCAATATTGGTGGCACAATCAATGGTTGACAATTTGCTTTCGAGCATGTCATTGAAGGTCTGCTTTGTTTCGGTATTCTTTAATCTTTCGATGTTGATTTTCTCCTGAGTGACCATTGCCTGATCCTTACCAAGATACGATTAAAATTTCCCTACGTGTCACGAAGGACAGGGGCATGAACTAAATGAATATCCTTAGTAACGGGTGTTTCAACAGATGTCGATAGGGACGGCGAACGACGCCATATTTTTTATTGTTCTTTTGTCAAACTTCATTAGTATACATTTCATCATGGAACGCTACACACGTGAACAGCGATTGCAAATCGTGCAATTTTTTTATCAAAATAATCGTTCTGTTGCTGCTACTTTAAGAGCATTACGGCCATTTTACGGTCCATTTAACAAGCCAGCCCGTTCGACAATCGACCGTATAGTGGCAACATTTGAGTCTACGTTTTCGCTACATATTGTTCCGGTGTCTTCGAGAGCAAGAAGAGCTCGAGGTGTTGAAAACATCGTAGCCGCCAGGGCTTCAGTTCAAGAAGAAGCGAATGTGTCGCTCACACGACGTTTGCAACAATTGAGCCTTTCTGTGACATCATAGTGGCGAATTTTACGTAAAGATCTTGGCCTACAACCGTATAAGATCAAGCTGACACAACAACTAAAGCTGTTTTGACCATTTGAAGCGACGCCAATTCGTGAATTGGGCTATAGAGAAAATCGAAAATGGTGCAGATTTTCACCGAAAAATCATCTTCAGCGATGAGGCTCACTTTTGGCTAAATGGATTTTTCAACAAGCAAAATATGCGTTACTGGGCAGGAAGCAACCCACACGTGATTCATGAGGCACCGTTGCATCCCGAAAAAGTCACTGTTTGGTACGGATTACATGCCGGCGGCGTCATTGGGCCATATTTTTCAGCGACGATAACAATCGTCACGTTACTGTTAATGGAAATCGATACCGCGATAGGATAAACGATTTTTTTGGCCGCAATTCAATGGAAATGGACTTGGACGACATGTGGTTTCAACAGGACGGGGCCACATGCCACACAGCACACGATACAATCGCGTTATTGAAGACTAAGTTCGAAGGGCGTGTTATTTCGCGAAATGGGACGGTCCAGTGGCCGCCGCGCTCGTGTGATTTAACACCTCTAGATTATTTTCTTTGGGGTTATGTGAAGTCATTGGTCTATGCCAATAAGCCGGCGACGTTGCAAGAGCTCAGAGCCAATATTGAACGTGAAATTGCTGGAATTTCGGCCGATTTATGCGAAAGAGTGGTCGAAAATTGGGTTCAAAGATTGGACATCGTAAAACGTGCACACGGTGGTCATGCAAAAGAAATCGAGTTTCATACTTAAATGTATATGTTCAAATTCGTTAGTAAAAAAAGTTAGTTCAAAAATCGAACAGTTTGTGTTTTATTCAAAAAAAAAGTTGAAGTGCTCTTATTGAAAAACCCGATAGGTCTCAAACTGTTAAATTCACTAATATCAAAATGTTTTCAGTAACCGACCAAATGACTATATAATGTGGTTAAATTTGTTGCAGTTAGACAGTTATGAATAACTAATTAATAATTATATAGAACATTCTTTCCAACCTGGTGAAACGAAGTCATGCCTGACGAATAGAAATTTCGTAATACATTCCAGCTGAAGTAATCTAGTAAGAATGCATTAATTTGAATTCTTGAAAACAAATTTTATTAAATTCTTCGATTGGTCTTTTACTAATTAGACGTTTGACCTTTTAATAATATCTACTTATGTAAATTTCTGTTCTCCTAGGCTTATAGTCCTACATAGTAAAAGGTTAAAGAATAGTTCCCATCAAGATTATACCAATCATTTTGAGATTGTAACTTTTGACAACTTGTCCCAAAAATTATTGAAGTGATTTGCTTGTCTTTATTTTTATGATATAATTTATGTACGTTCCCTTACAGATGAATTTTCGGTCTTACATTACATTTGAATTCTAGGTATAGGCTATTGTAATTTCCACTATTAACAAATTTTTTTGAATATTAAAAGTATCATGTCGATGTGCTAATCATCTGGCAAGATATATGTACTTTCCCAAATCAGGCAACTCTTATGTTTAAAAATATTTGTTGCTATTATTATTATTAGACTATATATAATAGTTCCAACACCTATGAGCAAAATGTAATATAATCAATATCAGACGGGATGTTAATTATATTAATTTTTGCTCTTAGGGATTCCGACTGTTTTATCAATTTATTTGTTGTGTTTCAATACGGATAGTAAGGATTGTTTAGCATTAAATTTTGTTTTTATCTTATTTACTCCTTATGAACTTCTTACGCTTTCTGTTTTTAATTGCATTTCTTCTAGATCTGATATTCTTTTTTATGAAATTGCTTTTTTTAATTTTCCTATTGAACGATGATTTATATTTATTTTGCTGCATCTTAATTCACTAATCATGTGGCATTTTTTGCTCTTAGGTTACAATAAATTAATCTTTATATTATTAATTTGTTTATACTGTTAGTGTGCTAGTTTCATTGTGATATTCTCAAACATATTTGGAGTATTTTTTGTTAACGTGTTTGACGCAAGTTAGTTAACTTGATTTAGTCAATAATTTATTTAAGGTTATTCCTTATTTGAATGTCTATAGCAATCAAATAATGTATGTTATAATATATCAAGCACAAATCGCCCTTTTTCTGACTAAATTGAATTAGACTTCTGATATATTTAATATGGTTGAGCACAATAAGCTTTACGATAGCAAATTTTTTAAAATTAAATTTTCTATCTTCTTAATTTCATAATGTTAGAGATTTTTCCACTTATATACAGCCTGGTTAGTGTAGAATACCTCCATGAGAAGGTAATTGATAAAGACATGTATATTTGACTTCTAATCGTAAGTTTATTATTGGAGCTTTAATGAAGCTAGGCTGTGTGTCATCGATCGAAACAGATAATAATTACAGGAAGTTACGTCTGGAAAACATGGCGGTTGTTGAAGGACTACCCGTTTCAACGTTTCCAAGTATGTTTTGATCACCATCGCAACATGGAGCATTGTAATGGTGCACAGTTACTTTATCGTTTGTCTTACATTGCTCGGCTCACATGCATTGATAACTGTTTTAGACGGTTTTTACAGTTCATATAATACACTACACCGAACTGAACCCAATAAATACAGAGTATGACCTTGAAATCATAATTATTAGGTGCAGCTGTCGGTATGGAAGCGTGAATGCGATATTCCTATGATTTTAGACGCTTGGGTTTATCGCTATAAACTCAATAAGTTTTTATTGGCTATAAGTTTTTTAGGCTCCTATACAGCCTGGTTATTTCTAATCGTAAGTTTATTATTGCAGGTTAAATAATATATTATTCTTATCTAATATAAACGAAGAATTTTTCAGATCTGCAAGTTAATTGTATTAACAAAATAATTCATTTTTACTGAAACTCAAACAAAAGTTATGTAAAGTTTACGTTTCCAATCATTGAAAAAGCTTTACTCACAGATACATACATTTTGATGCCTTTCAACTTAATTTGAATATGACGTAATATTGATAAAAAAAAACTTTTTAAAATAAACCTAAGATATATTATTTAAGATTTGTATTGCCGTTGTTCATACAGATATGTTTTTGGCTACAATTCAAAACAGTATATTTGACAAAATAGTTGAGAGTAGAAGATAATTATTAGCTTATCTGTAATCGATTAAGTTTTGTTTTCTTTATTTTAGTTCATATTTCGGTTTATTGATTTATTTATATTGGGTAACCATTAGGTTTTTGTTTCAAATGGATATAGATTTTATATTTAAACTATGTAGGGTTTCATTTATTGAATGAAGTGACTAACTATATAATATGAACAATTTTATTTAAAAGTTAGTGATCTTCATATTAAATATCAAATTTCTTGAATGTAATGTGGGCATGAAAAAGGTCAACTTCTTCTCTTTGGTAGTGTTTTATTAAAATTAAAAAAGTTTCATGAATTAAAATTTAAAAAATAATGAAAATATATGGTTTTTTCTATTATGAGGGAAAACTCAAGCTAGACAGCGTCAAATGTGAACACAGTTCATATTTATACAGGTCATGTTTATGAAGATATTACATTTTCTTATTGTGTTTTTTGGGCCTGAAACCTTAATTGGTTGCCTAAAATTATTTATTAGTAGTTGTGGCATTGTTTAAGTCGTTTACGAAACGTAACACCGAGTTTTGTGGCAAATAAAATGTTCATTAAGTGGCTGTTTAGTGTAAACCGCTGGAACCGTGAAAAAAACGTCTCCCTATTTATAAAAAAATATTTTTAAAAATGGACCATTATTGCACTTACTCTGATTGTAAAATTAAATATCAATATTCATAGAGAGAGGTTTATATCAAATGAATTTAACTGATAATTTTGGAAACATGCAAAAAATGTATGGTGGTAGGCGACGGCCACTGCAACTAGTAGAGAAAACGTAATCAACAATGAATTTATCTAAATCAAGAGCGAAGTTGTGCATTAATAGCCAATGGATGAATGGACACAAGCAATAGAAGCATTCGACAAATCTTGATATATATGTTGAAAGTAAAGTCTATAACTTGTTTTAAAAACAACCGTTAAAAAAATTCGATTCCAAAGATTAAAATAGTTACTTCGCTTGTTCCTAATATCAAAATTGATATTTGCGTCTAAAAGAACTGAATTTTAAAATTTCTCAACATATAAAATACTCGGGTTACATTAAAGATATTTTTGTCCTATATTTTCCCTCCACCTTATGTTCACGATTTCAAGATCACACTCCGTATTTATTGGGATTATTGGGGTTAAATTCATCGAATGTAATTTAATGCAAATGAGCCGAGCATTGTAAGACAAACAATAAATACTTTTGCATCATAACCATGTTGCTCCATGTTGCGATAGTGACCAAAACATACTTGAACTCTAATGAAAACGTTGAAATGAGAAGTGCTACAACAACCACCTTATTTTCTCTGAAACTATCATCTATTTCGATCGAAGACATACGGCCTAGCGAACGAGCAAAAGTGTAAAATGATTAGTGTTTGCTTTTTGATTGTTGATACATATAAAACCGTCCTCTCCCCAGCTACCGTTTTACCCATCTGCGTATTATACGCACCTCCATCGAATACCCACGACTGACATGTAGTGTTACCAACTTCAAACTGGCATTGCTGTCAAATCAGTGATGACAGATCGCTCAAATTTACACTAATGACAGTTCATCCTATTGTTTACAAGCATACAAAAGCATTGTAGTGGAAAATATTAAGAAAAAAGTTATCCGCGCAATGGTATTGAAGCGTAATCGTGTGATTGCTCTATATTTGGGTGGAAAACTACAGCCGCAGATTGTTAAACAGTTAAAACATCTGCATGTTTAGTGAAGTCCTGCAGGAGAAGGCTAAATTGGCTCGGAATCTGCGCCGCAGCGGCGAAAAAATGGAGCACATATTTAAAGATCATCTTGGACTTGAAATTCTATAAAACGCCGATGCTCAAAAAAAAGTTAGACTGGAAAGAGCAAAGGAGTTGTTACGCTTGCACGGAACTGGCGATTTGCCGAATTTATTTTTCCCCGATGAGTCATCGTTTGTTATTGAGCAATATGTGAACAAGCAAAACGACTGAATTGACTTGGCCGGCCGTTCTACTGAAAATTTCGACCAATGGATTGCCATTCGAAACCAAGTGCCGCGAATGGTGACGGTTTGGGCCGCCGTAACGGTAACATAAATGTTCAAAAGCCTTTGGCGCTAAAATATTTCGACCGCAGAGCCTGGACACTGATGTAAATCCGCTAAATTTCCGCTAGATAAAGCGCTTCATCGGGAATAGGCCAAAATACCGCAGACCCACTTTCAAGCAGCATGCAATAGCTTTGTCGGCCGTTTGAAGGCGGCTAAGGGTGGCCAAATTGAAAACTGGTAATGCAATTCAAAAAGCTAAATATTTGTGAACATTTTATACATTGATTCATCAAAAAATAAAAATTCTGTGATGTTTTGTTTTGGTAACACTTCATGTTAGCGATTCTTGCATCTACTTAGTTCTTATATAAAAACATAAAAGGAAAATAGAAGATTTACGTTTTCTTAGATATATCTTTCATATATCTTAAATTGGACATAAAAAAATTTATAAACAAAAGGCGTCCACAAGACTGGACCATCTGACCCTTTTGGGGCATTGTTTGCAGCTCTTCCAATGTTTTACCAAGTTCTTTCGCTTTGGGTAGTGCCGTTCTTTTTGAGGTCATTGCTGGCTTCCGACTTTACCGCATTCTCTTGTAGATTCCATTCCATGCTCTTCCCGATTTCTCCGCCTATTATTGTTAATCTCGAGTGTTTCTTTACAAACACCTGCAGTTTTTGTGTGATCACACCCATCTTTACAACCAAAACTCATTTCAAATACGCATTACAAGACGGATGCATTCCAAGTGTTGTGGATATGGTTGAATGTATTGGAATACCTTTGCTCTTGTTTAGTCTCATGATTTGGATTTTATTGATGTTAATTTTAAAACCAATTTCCTCGGTGTGGTCTGACAGCTTCTTTTGTTTTTGATGCATGTCGGCATGTCTATGTGTTGGCAGGCAAATGACATCTGTTTAATCTAAATCATTGAATCGCTGTGGTGATTGCCATTGAATACTATTTGAGGATGTGATGTCGAGTTTGCTCATGATGCTTTGAGTATCAAGCATTATGAAGAATAGTAGCGTTATTATCGATGATGACCATTTCGCAAAGTATCTTCCTGATTGCATTTTAACTGATTGGGTCAAATGCACGATCGTAGTGTACTAATAGTAGGTTCAGAGATGAAGTTCATTCGTTTTTTATTATGATGCATGGTGTGTATATAATTTAATTTTTTTATCAAACCCATATAGAATCCGATCTAGGACTATAGTCTTAACATGTTCAACGCCATAACAATTCAGGAAATTTGATATAATCGATTAGTTCTCTTATCCAATACATAGACGACATATATTGAAAAAATCGATTTTTATATGCGGCAAAATAATATCAATAAATTACAAGAATTTATTATGCCTTTACAACCAAATGAGGGCGTACTGCTTAAGGCTCGAGTAGGTATAACCATCTGTACATTGTCTAGTTCCATACTAGCGTGTAGTACAGATGTTCATAGATGTGTTCATTCACACTACCGATCGTAATTAAATGTAGATGATGAACAATCCGTTTTGCATCACATCTCTATCGGGATTCGAACCCGGTATCTCTGGTATTTTCTTATAGTTGAATAAAAAACTTATGTTTATTATGGCATTTCCCACTACCGCTACCATGTGAGTACAATATATATAGTTTTCTGTCACCTGTTAAAAAATGAAATCAACTAAATTACTAAACAATATAACGATTTTTGAACAATTTAAAAACATATTCTTCAATTCTATTCAAAACGTGTTTATGTGTGTATACTTTAAGCGTGACTCATGGTCTTAGATATCATACACATACTCATATATGATGTTGAAACTAAATTAATATTAAACATCAGAGAACGTTTTCGTGTCAAAAACCAATGTCACATCATTGGCACAATTCCAACACAATCTAATTCACGTTGTATGTTGTTACATTGGCATCCAAATTGTAATAGGAACAACCTTTAATCAAAAGTGAACTAAAACAGTCTATCATTTGAAATCATTTATGTATGTATGTGGGTGGTAGCACATAAGAATATATCCTTTAAATTTAAATGTCGATTAATAATGTATACATACATACTCGTTTGATGATAGTACGAGTAGTCACATATGTACTTATACAATGATTGTCCTCATTGTTTTTCTTTAAATTACAGGCATGGACGATACATCAAATATAATCGATAAGTAAATTGTTATTAAAAATAATTGTTCAATTTTGAATGAATAATAAATTCATTTATAAGAATATTATAATCTTCCTTCCAATAAAACGAATCGGGCGAGAATTTAGTTTCATAATCTCATATGGTATAACGATATTAAGTACGTGATACTTTTGTTTTTAAATATATTATACACATATTACGTAGACGCATTCAAATGAAGGCCGAGTTAATTAGCATTAATGAACTGTGTAGTAAAAACGTTTTTATTAGTAAGTTTAGATAAATTCTTCAGAACGCTAACCGTTTACTTTGAATATATGTGTTTATAAATTGAGTAATTTTATTGTCAACTAAATTAATAGTATCACTGCTCGTTTAGGTTTGGCTGAGATTCTGAAATAAAAAAAAAAAATCTATGGCTTAGAGGCCGTAAACGGCCCTTACCGCGTCTCAACTGAGACCTTACGAATCATTTTAACGATTGGTGCACATTGTAGGTGGTCAGCCCAACGAATGTTTTTACACACTACCGCATTTTTATGTCATCCGGTGGCATGTTAATTTTTGGTCAACGGCAAGAATCGAACTCGAGACCGCAGCGTGATGAGAAACTCTCTTAACCATTAAGCTACAACCGAGATTCTGAAATAAAAAGTTAAAAACTATTCTTCTTACCAATAATGTACTTCACTGTTCTGATAAATCTTCTTTCGAATGCTAGCCTTATACTTTAATGTTCATCGGTGCAAATCGATCGCAAAATCGTGTAATGGAGGGAGTATCAGCTTATATAATATTATAGGTCGTTCTGAAAGTTTGCTTTCTTAAGGTGTGAATTCATCGATAGGTTTTTATTACAGATTAGCTGAAAAATAGTACAGTCCTTACAAAATTATTTGTGCATCGCAAAAATTTAACAATTCACTCGAGACAATTTAAACTGTTGACCTAAAAATTAACTTTAAAAATATAATGATGGATTTGTTATTTGAAATGGCATTTATTCTGTATTTAATTTAAAAAAAAATAAAAAATATTCATTATTTCATTAAAAACAAAAACAAAACTAAATCACAAAATTATTTGTGCATGATAATTTTATCACAAAATTATTTGTGCATGATAATTTTATCATAAAATTATTTGTGTATCGCAAGAAAAAATTCTGTCATGACGGTAATCCCGATTTTTTTTCATGTTTTGACAAAAATGTTACAGGTTATCCTTTTAGTTATTATTTTTCATTAAAATTTTGTAGTCGATATTTTTTAAAATGGTTAAACCTAAGGAATTATCTTTGGAAGTCAGATCTGCGATTGTAGGGGGCCATTCTGCCGGGATGCCTATAAAAGAATTGGCACGGATGTACAACTGCCATCGAAATTCGGTTGCTTATCAAATAAAAAAATAAAAAGTAAAGAGCAGCTTGAAAAATGTGCAAGAGAGAGGGCGAAAACGAGCTACAACCGCAAAAGAAGCCAAAAGAATAGTTAATCTTCTAAAACGGAACCCTCAAGAAAAAATTCAAAATGTTCAAAATGATATCAATATCACTCGAGAAGTCAAAATCTCGCACATGACTGTACGAAGACGACTACACGAGGCAAATGTCAAAGCCTATACCATTCAAAAGAAGCCATTCATAAACCAAATAAATAAGAGGAAGCGATTCAAATTTGAGTACATCTACCAGTCGACGCCTGTAGAGTTTTGGCGTAATATTTTGTGGACAGACGAGTCATGTTTTAGTTTGGATGGGACATATGGGAAAAAATATTTTTATTCGACTCCTGAACAAAAAAAAATCGCTCCGTTGTTATGCCAACTCGCCATAGTGGTGGAGGTAAAGTTATGGTATGGGGATGTTTCTGCTATAATGGGGTTGGTAAACTTATTATGTTACCTCAAAAGGTAACTTCAAGTACATACTTGGAATTGTTGAACGAGCACGCAATAGTTTCTGGATGTGAACTAATCGGCCAGCATTTTATACTGCAGCAAGACAACGCTCCAATTCACAAAAGCAAAATGATTACGACGTTTCTAAAAGATTTGGACCAACAAACGCTTGATTGGCCACCGCAAAGTCCGGATTTAAACCCAATTGAGAACATTTGGAATTATGTGAAACAAAAATTGGCGGTAGAAATTGGAAGGCAGCCAAATGAAACTTTTGCTGCAATAAAAATGTCTGGGATCAAATTCCAACACAAATGGTAGAAAATCT
Organism: Tipula lateralis; assembly: GCA_963932295.1. Lineage (NCBI taxonomy): Eukaryota > Metazoa > Arthropoda > Insecta > Diptera > Tipulidae > Tipula > Tipula lateralis. The sequence continues at coordinate 112,577,154 of OZ010738.1, forward strand.
CGTGAATTCCATTCCACAGCGTCTTCATGAAGTTATTGAAAACAATGGTGGGAATACTTCATATTGACTTAATTTGAAAATTTATTTTTATTCCTAGCTATTTAGTCAATTTTGTAAATTAGATTATTTGTACTATGCACAAATAATTTTGTGATAAAATTATCATGCACAAATAATTTTGTGATTTAGTTTTGTTTTTAATGAAATAATGAATATTGTTTAATTTTTTTTTTAAATTAAATACAGAATAAATGCAATTTCAACTTGCCATTTACAGAATAAATGCCAGGTCAACAGTTTAAATTTTCTCGAGTGAATTGTTAAATTTTTGCGATGCACAAATAATTTTGTTAAGGACTGTATGCACTTGTACACTAACAATTGAGAGGTTGACTAATCTTAAACGCTAAAGAAAATTTAAACATTTGTTTATCTACTGTTTATAAATCTATACGGTTGTTATTTAGTTTTCCATTGGAGTAATTAACAAACATTGGACATACCATATGGTCGCTACTTAACTGGTTATGAGGTTTGATCTATATACAGAATTTCATATATGTATATGACAGGCTTCTGAAAAAATAGAATGTATTTCTTTAAACTTTTTATCTAATATGAAGACTTTAGGTAAATTGAGTACCGTGAACAAGATACCTTCTGCCAACTAAATCACATTTGGCTAATTTTTGATTAAATTTTAAGCTAAAACTTTATCATATTGAGATACAAAACAGAGTGTGCGATAAAGGTTTGATTCATCGTTTCGATGGTATTTCATTACCAATCAAATTCGTTTACAGATCTTATTCCAGAGGGTTAACAACTCGATGTTTAATATTTGAAAACAATGTTTAACGTTATGGAATTCTTCAGCATACAGGGTCATTCAATAAGTCCGTAGGATGACACATAGATGGCGTAACTAGAATTTTTTCCATTTGATTTTTATTAAGTACTATAGGCTTTTTAAACGATACGTGTATAAATTTGACAGCAATCTGACTATTCGTGAGTTATAGTATTTTGTGTGAAGCAACTTTTTATTTTGAAAAAAAAAGGAAAAAGGGAATTTTGAGTTTTAATAAATCATTGCTTTTTGATGAAAAAGAAAATACAGTGTAAACCAAACAATGGTTAAATATTATCCGAAAACAGCTCCTTCGAAACAAATGTTAGAGAATTGGATTCTGAATTTAAATGGTACCAACACAAATAATGCAGGTCGCAGTGGACGCCCAAATGAGCCTGTTATTCCAGAAAACATCTAAAAAATCCACAAATTGGTTGCGAACGATCGCAAATTGAAGGTGCACGAGCTAGTTGACATTGTAAAGATATCAGATGGTAATGTGTTTACCATTTTACAAGAACATTTGGGTATGCAAAAGCTTTGTGTAAAGTGGGTGTCTCACTGTAGGTCAAAAACAACAACGAATCGATGAGACAACAGTAGACGAACCGAATCCAAAGCGAGCAAAGTGGCAACAGTCGGCCGGTAAGGTAATGGCGTCTGTACTTTAATTTAACTCCAATGATGAAGTAATCGCTGAAACTAAGGTCTATTTTGACGAGAAAGAGAAATCGTACCATAAAAGTGGTATCGAAAAGTTGGAAAATCGCTATACTCGTTGTATCGCCCTCGAAGTGTCTAACTATGTTGAATAATAAAATCGAGATTTGTTAAAATTTTGTTTTTTTCTTAGTTATCCTTCGAACTTATTGAATGACCTGATATGTAAGATGCGACATTAAAGAGTGGTGGTGAAGGTAAAGCTTTATAAATTAATTATTGGTATGTATAACGATATCTCTCCAAGCATTGAGTACTCATATATATTATTGGAAACACATATGAATGAAAGTAATGAATCCTAAATAAAATTAAGCTCATTCTGAACTGAACGTCTAATATTATTAAACGTCACACAATCAATTAAAATTTTAAGTTGTTCTAGTTACGAGTACTTTTCGTTTTTCATACAATCCAGAAAATTTTAATATCGGAAATTTTATCTAGGATAAAAAGACTGAATTGATAAGAAAACCACTAGGATAAGTAGATCGGGTTGTGCTTATGTTTTTCAAAATTAAAGGCTTTTGATTGACTTTTAATCTACACTGATTATGTAACGGCATACAACTTTTGTTTAAAGTTTAGACTTTAAAATTTTTTTACTCGATTAGGTCGAATATTAAGATCTTATCTTTTACACTTGAAACTCTTAAATAATTTGCTAGAGTATGGCCTTGGCCTTTTTGTTAAAACAAAATATCGATTCGTTTTAGATGATTATTTCATATCAACTTCTAATATCCATTTCAACTTTAAACTATAATTTTGTAACATCTACCGCTTAATAATATTTTCAATAAATTGCATAAAACATTTCTCATTAGTTTTGATGTTTTGTTTTTCAATGTTACAGTCTTATTTCGGGAAGTGAATCATATATAGATTCAGGACATTGTTCAATTTTCTATTCACATGTGACAACTTCAGCACTAAAGTAGATAATATTGATTGAATGATATTTCAGTATATATACATATACATATATATATATATATATATATATATATATATATATATATATATATATATATATATATATATATATATATATATATATATATATATATATATATATAGGGTGTCCCGAAAATCATTACAACTTGATACAGTGCAAAGGGGAAAATTAAAGTCGTCTTCACTTTGATAAAGAAATGCAACCGTACCATTCGTCACTTTCGGGACAGCCAGTATAGTATATGTTTATTCATTTCCATATTTAACCTTCTTACATATTCATTAAAAATATAGTTCGTTTTTAACTTTCTACAGTCGTTCGTAAATCTCATCTTCATAGTTAAATTATATCTTAGAGCACACAGGTCCAGTTTCGGCCAGACTTAAAAATAAAGACCATTAATATTTATAACGACGATATTCTATTTAAATTCTGATTTGATGTTTTGAAGTCAAATATTTTGTAACAGGTGGAAATTATATACAAAAATGTTTTCAAAGTAGATAGGTAGTTCCACATCATAATATAGTGACAAAATTATGGTGCGAAAAATAAATTATTTTAGTGTTTTCAAAAGTTGGCACGAAAAATTAATAATTTCTTTGGTAATTAATGTAAATATAATTTAAACTTTAGATAAATTATTATTAGCTGGTAGACAAATTATTTTCTTATTTGATCTCAAATTAGTATGAAACAAGAATATAGATAGAAAGGGTTTAAATTATAGATATGTGCTAAAAATCACGATCCATCTTTATTTTACGACTATGTATATTGCAAACGGTTTTTTTACTTTTGTCTTTAACTCTAGGAGCATAGAATGTCCACTAGACTGAAACATCTAACTCTATTCGGGGCTATTATGTAGTTTCAGGTCGTTGTTGGTCATTCAAATCACATTCTTGTCTTTCATTTCCCTAGTCGGTGTCCCATCTATAACCACTTTTGTTTTTCATTTATGAAAAGTTTATTCTCTAAGATCACCTTTCTTTAAAATTATCATAGTTAAGTTATCGTTCCTTTTTTGTGAAATATCAGTATTTCATGCTTCTAGTAGTTGAGTCAGAGTTTCTGTCGATACTGATGATTCGCCATTCAGTAGTTCTGATGGAATATTATCCATGCCGACCGATTGATTCTTCTTTAGTTTCTGAATAATACTGTTGTCTTCCCTTTTCGTATTATAACAGGAGATTGAGAATACAAAATGTATTCTCAATCTCCTATTCTCAATCCTATTCATAAAGTTTATTTGATGCTGCTGTTTCTGTAGTCTCGAGAATATTTTCGGTTTATTTTCGGCGATCATCTTTTTATTTGTTTATGAGAAACAGGGTGTCCCAGTAAGAAATTCAGATTTAAAAATTAAATAAAACAAAAACGGATTAATATATTTCCAATTCCGTTTTTTTGTGTTTGAAATCCTCCTAGTTAATTATGGAAAATGTTTCCATTTACCTTGATTTTCTCCATTCGGTCGGTCCAATTGCTGAGCACATTTTGAATTGTGTGCGTATCTATTTCGGCAATAATTGCTTTAATATTGGCTTTCAAAAGTTCTACTGTTTGTGGATTGTCCGAATAACACTTGTCCTTCACGGCACCCCACAAATAAAAATCCAACTGCGTCAAATCACAACTCCTTGCCGGTCAATTCACGTCACCATTTCGACTTGATATTTTGAATCAGGTTCACTTCAAAACAATTTATTTTGTTTACGAACTCACACCGAGATGAGTCATCAATTTCGAGTTCGTCGCAGGCCATCACAGCGAATCGATATCGCAAGCGCAACGGATGGTCAAGACACGTCGATACTTCAATTGCTGGACCAATTGTAGTTTATAGGGCCACAAACCAAGATCTCAGGATTCGTTATGCATGAAAGACTGGCTGATGTTCGTTTCCGATATACGATGACGAATTGATGTCCTCGACCGTTGGAACACATTTCGAACACCGCGGCGATATTTTCGGTTGAACAAACACGATGAGCACGGGTACTCTATGGGCTGTATCACGCACGTTATGCACAAACTTCTTGATAGCGTTGGATCTGAATCCCGTGTTTTAACCAAATTTTGTACGACTCATTTTATTGCGATTTCGAGATAATTATCTTTTTGGGGAAATAAATTTTCAACATTTTGCACTGTTGTTGAATCGCTAAACGACTAGAAATAATAAACTGTTTCTGTCTAGGAAAGAATTACATTGCTGTTACCACAGCCAAAATAAGCGATATGTCAAATCTGAACAGGTTATTAGGACACCCTATATTAATATTTATTTCGTGAAAGGGATCTAACACCATATTTTCATGAAAAGGATCTAACTTTAGTTGATGGCATTCCTCAATTTTTGCTCACGTATCATCTCTAATGATTTCCTGATGTAAGTTATGTAGCCAAGCACATTGGTAATATTAATTATTAACATTGATTGCTTTTCTATTCGTTCCCGTTTCTGATCGATAGAGATGCGGTTTTGGTATTTGGAAGATTAAGTATGAGTGTTTTTTTGAATCTATTGGTCAATGTTTTTCAATATCTCGATTTTGAATTTCCTTCGAATTATCTTTACATTCTACTTTGAATGATGTTGTTACCAGTTTGGTGATCGCTATGCACGTGAATTGCTTTAATTAATATTATTGTAAGGAGGATTTATATAGGAATTTCTTGTTAACCAGTACATGATCAGTCTGATTCTTGCTTCTACCATCTGTTAAGTGCCCCTGTTTATTTGTCTATACTCTTGTGTATGAATTTGAAGCTGAGGTTCCATTATTCGATACGAATCCGAGTTTACCAATGGTCGGTATTTCTGTTAGTTCGGAGTTGTATAATTCAGATTAATAAATATTTGGTCCATTGACTAGCTAGTTCTTAGGGCTGTTGAAGGAGAGTGATACATTTTTCAGAGATAAAATATATTTTGTTGTCTAACTGGGTGCATGCATTTTTAAAGAAGATGGTTCTTCCAGAATGGGGCTACAACACATCTGGTACCTAAAATAAGGAATTGATTTACGAAAAAGTTTGGTATCAAGTTATTAATTGATTATTATGATTCTGTGACTTTAAATCATTGTGTAATTCCAGGATACGCTATATAAGAGCTTGTAAAAACCTGAAATAATATTAAAATACAATGCATTCTCTTACAGCTTCTCGTTAAATAAAACAAAAACTATTTCAACTTATATGTTTTCATTCCAATCATATCGATTCAATCATATCGTGACAAAAATATAATTAAAACTTAAAGTATAATTATATATATTTAATTATTTTTTAATGCCTTATTATATTTAGAATAATTGATATGCTAGACAAAATAATGAAATAAATAAAAATGAATTCTACTTGAGGCATAAATTTCTAAAATCCTTTTTGTATATTCCAAACTTAAGAAAACATTTGAATTTCAACAATTTATTATTTTTAAGTCTAAATCGGAAGGAATTCAATAAACGATTGATAAAATATAAACAAAAAATATTTTATTTGTAAAACTTTTTGAAAATGTGTATCCTCGAGCAATAAAACAAAAAAATTCTGAAATAAGATTTTAATAAAATGTAAAGAATTACTCTTCTCAAAGTAAAATAACTTGATTGTTGTTAGTATTTTTTCTAAGTTAAATTTTTTCGTTTGTGCTCTGTTTGAAATTATTCTGGTAATTACAATACATACTTTACTTATGTTTGTTTTATTAAATTTATTGATTTTTCGAGCGAATGTAGGATTGCTGGAAATTATGATATAATAATTGGTTGGATGCCAAGACCGTACAGTTACTCTTTTAACCATCGCAAATTATTAGAAAATTGTAGAAACCAAAACATAGTATTAATTGTTTTGTGTCAATACAGCAAAAATACTAAGTGTAGTGAAGGACAAAGTATTTTTTCCTTTATTTATTCCAAATGTAGAACACAACATCTTAAAAGAAAGCTATGCCTGGCATTTCGAATATTCAGAATAATCGGTAGAAATAAAACTCAAACACGGTGTCTCCATATTTTTATCTGTTCGTTTTGTCATTCATAATGCCTCAAGAAAATCCAAGAGTAATAATTATATTATACTATAAATAAGTAAAGGTGTGTTTGGTAATTGAAAGAAGTTTATAAGGATACAAATTAAGCATTTGATCAATCAATAATATAATACATATGTCAAAACCAAATGTTTATAAGTAACCATTCATTTTTTATATAAAATGAGTTTATCAGAGAACCAGTTTTTATTTTATATAAAATGGAAGTCCAATAATATTGAACGATTGGCACCTCAAACACTCATCAACAAGACAAACTTTAGTGTTTCATATTACTCTAAGTATTTTTGAAATTTATTACAAGAAATAAACTTTTCGTTGACTTTCGATATTAGTTAGGTGCAAATATGCTTTGTTATTAGTCAAAACTATGATTTATTTTGGACATACTAACTTCGAAAGCGCACATTAGATAAGTTTTTCATCCTACATCGATATTAAACATCAACCCATTAGGTTGTAATACATGTGGTTGTTTACATTAATAATCTTATAATTAAACACGATTAATATTTTACTAACACGTCCTACGAGCTCATTACCTTCCATTAAACTTACTTAGCTTTATACCTGCTACTTTTAATTTTAAAATTAATTGCAATTTCTAAATTCCAATTAAGGTGTGAAATTAGAGTTTCCACTAATAGGTTTATATTACACGTAAACTTTTAATGATTGAAAAGTTGTGGAAAATTAATCCGATTACATGAAACCAATAATTATTGGTTTTTGCGAGATTTGGATCTACGAAAAAGCAACCATTGATTATAGCTTGTCTGGTTATTCGAGGGCGGAGTTAGAAGTGTGGTAAAATTGCAACAGAGGGCAAACCCAGATATCAAGTATCAATACTATCTGTTACTAGACTAATTTTAAATTTTCAGACATCTGTCACTTTTGAAAGGCAGACAACCCATAGCGTTCAGTGAATTATTACATACCAAGCTCTTTGTATAGATACTTACAGGAAAATACTTAACTAAAACATAACATTCCGTAGGGGATTACAATCGTTTATGAACCCTCGTGACAGAGAAAATAGCGTGCTTGCTCTATCGTTCTATTATAGGATCTCGGGTTTTATTCCCCTCGGACTCTTGATTTTTGGCGGTGATCAAAATTCAAGATTGGCTGTGTATAATGTGTAAGTGTGTGTAGGTTGAACCGTGGGCCCTAATTAATCAAAGAACAAGGTAAAAGATACCTTCTTAATATAGGTTGTGAAAATAATGCTGTTAAAGTTAGCCGAAAGTTTCCAGCCGAAAAAATAAAAAAATCGATAATGCAGATTGTGTCTTGGCTATTCCAGCCGAAAGTTAAAAATTGCATATTTTTTGATTGATTTCTAACCGAAAATTTTTCTCCGACATTTTCCAGCCAAAAAAACTTTGATGCTACGAAAAATTATCAAACTAACGGAAAAACACTTACATTAAAACTAATTAAAATATACTCATATGTAATAATGTTTAAATTCAGAAATCTCTATAAAATCAACCTTTAAAGTGTTATGGCTGGATAGAAGTTTATTTTAAGCGGTTTGTCAATGGCTATCACTGGAAAATTTGGGTCAAGCTTCATGTGGGGAGTCCCGCAAAATTCGATTCATTGAACCCGTAGTACAAACTTCTAAAATCTCTATAAAATCAACCTTTAAAGTGTTATGGCTGGATAGAAGTTTATTTTAAGCGGTTTGTCAATGGCTATCACTGGAACAAAATTTGGGTCAAGTTTCATGTGGGGAGTCCGGGAAAATTCGATTCATTGAACCCGTAGTACAAACTTCTAAAATCTCTATAAAATCAACCTTTAAAGTGTTATGGCTGGATAGAAGTTTATTTTAAGTGGTTTGTCAATGGCTATCACTGGAAAAAAATTTGGGTGAAGTTTCATGTGAGGAGTCCCGGAAAATTCGATTCATTGAACCCGTAGTACAAACTTCTAAAATCTCTATAAAATCAATCTTTAAAGTGTTATGAATGGATAGAAGTTTATTTTAAGTGGTTTGTCAATGACTATCACTGGAAAAAAATTTGGGTCAAGTTTCATGTGAGGAGTCCGGGAAAATTCGATTCATTGAACCCATAGTACAAACTTCTAAAATCTCTATAAAATCAACCTTTAAAGTGTTATGGCTGGATAGAACTTTAATTTAAGCGATTTGTCAATGGCTATCACTGGAAAAAAATTTGGGTCAAGTTTCATGTGGGGAGTCCGAATTTTTTTTGGTTGGAAAATGTCGGAGAAAACTTTTCGGCTAGAAATCAATCAAAAAAATATACAATTTTTAACTTTCGGCTGGAATAGCAAAGACTCAATCTGCATTATCGATTTTTTTATTTTTTCGGCTGGAAACTTTCGGCTAACTTTAACAGCATGTGAAAATAGATAATAGCAAAGATGGAAAGCGTACAGTAAATGCGAGTTATAGTTAATTCCAAACTCAATTTGATTTAATGATAATTTTACACACAACGTCTTGCTTGTAATGGGAAAAATTTCACAAAATCTGTTGCATCATAAATGAAATTTTAAAGGGTATGAAATGAAATTACTAAGGTAAAGAACTGCACTATTTCAGATCCACTTGTGTGTCTATTTTATTTGTGTTCGTGATTCTAATTTTAATATTCATGACTCTAAGATCTGCGTTGATAATGATCGGTGTGTTTTAATTTTTGTGTGGTAATTGAGTTTTGAAGGTTCCTTCGCAAAACTCCCCCATAGCAGCAATGTTCTCACTAAAGCGTCTACTTGTTGGTCTGCCAGACCTTTTTGGATACCTTTGAATAGTTCACTCATTCAGACGAATATTGGTTTAACTGCATCAAGGACATGAATAATCTCCTCTAATTATTTCAAGCGATATACTTATTTTAATTTATTATATTATATTACATATAAATTGAAAAGAAATAGGATGAATCAGTCCAGCTGGCGCCAAATCAATTGGATTAAAAGTGCATTTATCGCAACAATTAATTATTTATAATCAGTACTACTGATAAGAATATTTTCGATCAGACGACGTATCGATCTATTGAGGAAGAGTCATGTTTGTATATTTACTAATGTTTGTTGTATAAATTTCACCGACAACTGATAATAGAACGTAAATAAATGCATATCATTGTTTTTACAGTCGTTGACAATGCCTTGGGTATTTCATTATAAAGGGTGATCCAATTAGAGTTTAATTATGAAAAGTATACAAAAACCACTAGCTTTTGCTTAAATCTAAAATTTATTTTATCACACATGAACTTTAGTGTTGGAATATGACTAGTTCATCGAACTTCACTTTAATTGTTAGCGTTATTAAGGTTGATCTTATTGTCACTTTTTTATTTTATCTGATCGATATGGTTCCACGTGAGATAACATACCATAGGTTAGATAAGGTTGAGTGGCTGCTACAGCACACTTAAACCGGCGATGGTTTGTTGTGATACCACAGGATCTTACTTCCCTTTTATCCTTAGCAGTGTGAGCTACTTATGTATATAGCGTGATAGTTCGTACCTTACAGTTTTCGAGATTTAAGGACAGTCTATTAAGAATTTTCCCAAATATTAATGTTTTTTGTGTGCCAAAGCCGGGCATGAGCATAGAAGGGCAACTACCGTGCCTTCCTCCTCGTCGTCCATACAGTTTCTGTAAAAGTCATTAGTTTTTAGATCTAGCTTCTAGATCTCACATGTTCTCTAAGTAGGCAGTGTCCTGTGAGTATCCCCACGATCGTTTTAAGTTCATGTCTTTGTAGGCAGATCAGTGTCTTTGAGCGTTTCAAGCCCAGCTTTGGCCAGATTTGTCCTGCAAAACGACATGAGAGGCTGTTCGTCCACTTTTCATTTGCTGAGATTACTGCCTCCTTTTTAAGCAGTTTTGAGTGTCTTAATAGTTGTCGTCCAAAATCTATTATCATAAAAACTTTTTTCCACCATCCTCATTTTTAAACGTTATCAAACATCCTTCATTTTTACACCGCTTGCGCTAAGGAACATAAATTATATACCTAAATGATGGTTCCAAAAAACCAAGTCAATATAGCTATATAAATACTTTTTTTTTATATATTTTATTCAATGCTATCTTTTTTGGGGCTCAAGGCTCTCCCAGTTCTTTCGCGGTTCGATTATTAACGTCCTACTTTACGCCTTAACGGCCAAATCGAGGACGTACGGCTATAGGTCCGATTTTCGTAGAACCATCTGCGCATTGCATAGCTCCATGCCAGCCTATAGTACTGACATGGAATGTGGAGTGCAGAACTCATGGACGGGCCCAACAGGGGGTCATAGATGTGTTCATTAACACCACCGATCGTAATCAGATGGTGAAAAATCTCTTTTGCATCCTGCCCCTATCGGGATTCGAACCCGGTACCTCCCGCTCCAACTGCCACAGCTTTAACCACTGAGCCACCTGGGCGGTTATAAATACTTGTATTAAGATTTTATATGGAAATTCCATTCCCTTCTATTTTGAAATTTTCAAAAATATTTAATGTCAAATTCTAAACATTCGAGTTATGTATACATATACATACATATGTATTGCAAAAGTTATTATTTATAAATTATTTTATCACACTATAAACAAAGAATACCATATTTTAGCATTGACATTGTGTCTGACACATAAAAACAGCTATCCGCGATTATTTTCCTATATGTAACATACACACGTACATATGTACTTATTTTTAATTGAAATGAATCACAATACTTGTTTTATCTGTCCAACATACTGTGTATGTTAATAAAAAAACTTTTATAGTATTATGATTTAATTAATTTATTTGCATAGCAATTTTGTGTTAATAAAAGTCTCGGAACTTCGCATTTTCGACTGTATACGTGCTGCAACTGATATAACGACAACCAATTTACGTCATATGTCTGAACAATTGTATACATATATGATAATACATATTGTAAATTACTCATAGTATAGTAATAAAATTGATTACATTAAAACGATTGATTGATAAACCCAAATATTTGATAGGTACTTTGCGTGAGTAACAGAAACTTTATATAATATATAATATATATAAATTTGGTTATGGTCTGGCTTTTATTATATGTATTATAAAATGTGATGAAAAATTAACATTATAATTTTGACCTTAAGTTTATACATAACCTTGTATTCGTATCTAGATGCTAAAAAAAGTCGGTATGCATAGATATATAAGACTACTACTACTCGTTCTTCTATAATTATGATCAAATCAAAATCTAAGTCTCACATATATACACTCGTTTATATATATCTACTAGTATAATCTTGTATTTAGGTCAGATTTAATTATAAACAATATCATTAAATGGTGAAAAATGTAGGAAAAATAAATTTTCTTCTTAAAATGCTAATTATGATAACGTTTCATATATACTCGTGTACACTTACTATATATAAATACAATAAAGGCGTCAAGGGTAATATACAAATAAACTATTCAACGCATAGCATGATTTTTTGTTATGTAATGCTATTTCCATATACAGTATACATATAACAAAACTGACGAAAGATGCTAATATCAATCGCCTTACAAAAACTCATTTCATGTAAATAAAATTGATTTTCCTGTTTCAAATCATTAAAAGTCATGAACGTTCGTTCGGTTGTTGTTGTTGAAAAAATTCATTACTTATTGGCTAAACTTATTTTTCCCCAAACTGATGCAAAAAAATGTCTACGATATGTACGAGTATATATTAACGCTTGTTCCTCGATTTACACGGTGTTTGTGTACCGTGGGGAATGAAATCGAGTAGATTTGAAATAGAACATTCAATACACAATTTTGTGATACACCGATAGGTTAACATATGATGTGAGATTTTTCTTAATAATGCTAAGAAAAGAATAAACTGTCTTTAAATTACCTTTTAAGTAATTTTCCAGAACAGACCGGTCTCATCGGATTCTGTTTTAGTCACGATACTCTATCCAAATAATAAAAGCTTTCGACCGGAGTTTGATGACATTGCAAGTTCTAATTATACTTTCCTAATTGGAATGTTCCACCGGTGTTGTGCATATCGTACCGTGTAAATCGAGGGATGCATGTTCGTATGATATTTATTGCCTTTATAAAATCGATAATGCTTAAACTGTCATTATTCATGTTTTACTTGTTAATGTATTCACATTTTATTGCAAATTTCGGGATATGAGAGTATTTTGCGATTTTATTTATTGGAAAAATACACTTTGCCACATCCAATATTTTCGAAATTAATAAATGTTCGTCGAAAGTCGTTTCAACAATATATCATATTCTTAAATAACGAGACAATTAACATTATTTTTATGTATAGGTAAAGTTTGTTAAGGAATATTTCATTGCAGTCATTGCAGACAATCGTCTGAAATGGCTGCAATGATAAGCTGGTAGACTTTACTTATTCATTTTTAGCAGCGCCATAAAACTGAACCATTTATGTTATTCGACGGTAATTGATTGAACCTTTTTCAGGGCGTTTGACCTCCTTCGGGCAAGTTAACATGAAAAGATTACCAGAAGGATAACTTATTAGTCTATTGGTTAAAATTAAGTAAAAAAGTGTTCTGAATGGTGCTTGCATTAATGTGGTTCTAGAGAGCATATGAACCATTAAAGCACTAATCCATTCTTAAACGAATAGAATTATAAAAAAATGGTTTTTTATTTAAATTCAGAGAAGACTGAGTAAGTAAAGCAAATTAAACAATCCAAGAATAACTAATTGTTAGTAGGTAAATCGTCGGTAGTATTTTGTACGACTGTTAGCAGCTAACAGTAAAATATTTACTCACTTAAAAACACCTACAGCTCACGGAGTTTCCAAACCTTAAGTCCTTTCGCATTCATTTTGATGTTCTACTGTTTGTCATTTAGTTCTCTAAACTTATTATTGGTCCATTATGTACTCTTCACCTGTTCGGTTCTTCCCATCTTTGTTCCCATTCTTTAAGAATTCTGGAACAGACTAATGTACATTCATTCCTTCATCTAAGATCTGTACTCTTTTTGAAGATATCTCGACGTTCCTGTGCCAGTGAGAATCCCTATGGAAAACCAACCGTGAGTGCACCATAGCAGTTGAGTTAAAAACAATGTCGCCCGATCTATGAAGATCGTTGGAATGTCTCGGGCATATCTTCCCATCTTGCTTCGTTAATTGCGTTCTGTACATCTATGATCACTAAAAACGCGAAGAGTTTCTCATAAAAGTGATCATTTTCATTTGTTTCGTTCGCACTATTTAACTCATTAATTGAGTTTATGGTTAAAATTTCTTTACGGGACCTTTAACCATTTATGCAATTACTGTGATTTTATTGGGAATCCATCACGTTCACGTTGTTTTTCATACTAACAGGATTAACCAGTACTTTCTCTGTAACTGCGAGAATTATTCCAACTACTTTTATTTCTCTTTTTAGCGGACGTAACGGACATTGGACGTGTAAGTACTTTATTTTACATTATTCCTACACCCATCATGAGTACGAACATACTCATAACATCCGAATGACAATTTTGTATCTTTTGTTGCCTTCTGTTCATCCGCAATCATTGCAGCTTCTTCTTCGTACTCGTTATGGTTTTGTCCGAATTTTATAATATTTTAACTTAGTTCTGAAATCTCCACCAATACGCACGTTGGTTTCTGCTGCATAGTTTTCTACATTCATCGATGATTAAGATTAATATTGCTATCAACCTCAGCCTCTATTTGAAATTATCCAGTAGAGATTCTGTAAAATGATTTTTTTCGCTATTTATCAAATGTATTTCAATGGATAGCTTCCTCCGGCAGTTTTTACTACCTTTGGAAATAATGACAGCTTTCTGTAAAATTAGAAAGTCATATAATACATGCTGATCTGCTTTTAATGTTAATCAGTTAAGGCTAGTTCTCAGAACGATTTCGAGTGAAATTTCCATACGATTTTACCAAAGTGAACTCAGAAAAATTTCATTTCTGTTTTCACTACGCCAATACTCAGCTCTTTAGCGCAAAAATTATAGTTATCTCAATGCACCAGAGATAGCGCGCATTAACTCTACAAATTTAGTTCACGCGAAAATAATATTCGAACCATTTTTTCACGTGAAATTTGAACATTTGAATTCTCCAAAAAAATTCATTTCAATTTCACGTAAAAATAAATAAATTTTTGGAAACCGCGGTGGATTTTCATTTCACTTTGAACTGAGTACTAGCCTTAACTGGAAATAGGTTTCATCAAATAGTTTTGATAAACAAACATTTCATTTCAAATTGAATAATAACACCACTATAGCAATTGATTAGTAACTACTAATTACTGATTACGATTTTAAAAACCATTTACTGAAAGTACATAATATAATTATATCGATTTTATGGAATAGTTGCATTTTTATTATTATATTGTATAATACGAGTAGATATACAAACTAATCAATTTTCTATTAAATTAATCGTGTTTGATGTGATTATAAATTTTTTTATATCAGACGATAGTTTTAAAAATGTATGATTAATATTCTAAAACATCACATAACCATGGTTAGAGTGGATTAACATAAAAATTACTTCCTGCAGTTATACCTACGTGTAAAATATTAAATTTCTTATAAAACAAAAATCGTAATTAAAAAGAATAAGAAAATTCTGAGTGTTTATGCTTGTTTTGTTTCTTCAAGTTATTGTATATACATATGTACACATATGCACTTGTACATACCATAATGCTAAGAATGTTTCCTTCGTAACATGTATATATGTATATATATATATAAAAATATATATATATAAAAATAATTATAAATATTTCAAGTATCATTAACCTAACATTTTAAGATTATAATTTCTAATGTCAAGTTGTCGATACTTTTAATTTATACTGCAAAGAAATTGTTATCTAAACACACTTCATAAGATAAAAGGTCACGGGAAAAAGCATATTAGATAAATAAAGCAACACTACTATTGATTAAATAACCCTTGTCAGACTCCAATATCAGCAGTGTCAAGATATAATATAGTTCTTTGTTGGACGTCTAAGTATGTGGTTTTTCCACATTGGTTTTTCTGTTCCTACATATTAAGATTTATTATTTTGTTTAATATTTCTTATTTCAAATAATGATTATTTTGTCAAAAGCAACCATGAAGTAGTTAAGGTTAGTGTTATGCGTTGCACTTCCCGATGTAAATCGTGTCGCACTGCAGAAAAAAATGGAATCTAGCGTGTTTATGGTCAAATCGATCATATTTAAAAATTCATTATTGAGACTTAACCAAAAAGAATTAAATCCTGCAACCACAGATTAGCCATTAAATTCAGTTTATATGAAATTGTTGTTTTGCTTTAAATTTAGAAATCGTTTATTTTTTCTAAATTAAACACTTGTCGACTATCATCTATTTTGAGACTTAAATTAACAATAGTATAAAGATAGGTATCAAAACATTTGAAAATTCGTCTAATTTATAAATCGGCAGGACGTATACTTTTATTCGAAGTTTAGGTTCATCATATACTTTAAAAATTGTATTTAAAAATAATATTCGGGATGCATCAGGCAATTTGGTGCCATTAATTAGTGAATTATTCCTGATTTCCACACCTTTAAGGCCGATTTAGACTTTACAACATTTGTCCACAACATTTTTTGTTGCTTCAAAAAAGCTACCCCCAGTCTAAAAAATGCGTATAAGATAGAAAGGGAAAAATTATAAAATAAAAATGTCGTTGTGCTATATTTTTTTTTCATTTGAATATATTTTTTGAAAGTGAATTTTTTTGTTTTCAAGTAAAAATAAAAATTGAGATGGTTTTAAGGATTATGAATGAGTTATACCAGAACCGACTAAAATAAAGATGGCTCTGGTTATACATATTTCATGTAATTAAAACGTATATATATATATGTTACGAAATGTTAACAGTTGACACCACAATCTAAAATCGTGACGGTATATCATAAACTAATTTTTCTACAAAGCTATAATATGTATGGATGTGCAATTAGCATCTGTTGGATTTGAACGAAAGTCAGTGTTTCTTACACAAACTTAACAGGATTTTATTCAATATCATTTGCAATCTAATAAAAACTCGTGAAATGATAATTTTTATCATAAAGCATTTTTGCTATAAACTCTCGTTGACCACTTCCAAGTTTCTACCATTCCGTCTTTCGTTTTATTTTCCTTTTGTCATGTCTTGTGCTTCTTACGGCCGTAGCCAGATCATTGAAGGCCTTACATATTTGTTGTTATTCAAAGTTCTTTCTTCGATCCGTGTGTAGCTCTAATGGCCCTCTAATCCTCTAGTATTCAAAATTTAAAATAAATTAAATTTAATTATAAATAAAAACTATAATAAAAAAAGTGCTACCATTCGACAGTGGTTTATTATTTTTCTACTATAAACATATAACTTCTAGCGAAAAATAATTTGAATGTTTTCGTTTTGTACTATAAAAATATAAAATTATTTGTTGTGGATTTTTTATTGTTACCATAAAGTATACTCGACCCGAGTATATTTTATGGTATGTTTTACGTTTTTGCTCAAACAATAGCTCAAAAACTAAAATAAAAAAACCCAACAAAATATTGTTTATTTATATTTCTGTTCTTCTTTTTCAAATAAAAATCGCAATGTACTAATCGCTTCATTTTCCAAACATTTTTTGTTGCCAACATTGTTGGTAAGTCTAAATCGGCCTTTACAGTCAGTTTAAATATATATTTTGGATATTACTACAAAAATCTAGAATAAGCCAACTCCATTTCACTCATTGAAATGCTTATCTTTCCTTAAGCAATCTGATAATAATGCGCTGAACGTTTCCATCTGTTTGAAATCAAACAGTTACAGTTGTCAAGTGATAAAATGTTTTTAATATTTTAAGGTAGAACAATGGGCCTATTTAGACATGTATTTTTGCATCAACTTTTTTCCTCGTTTCTTTTCTCTTTACCTATAAACTAAAATTTGTGGTGGGGATTTTCCGATGCACTTTTCGACAGTAAATTTTCTATATTCTCGTGTTGTTTATATTAAAAACAAATGATTGTGTTTGTATGTGTGGCTATTTTTTCCATTAAAATTTTTATTTTGAACTGTAAACACCTATCTATACTTCAAAAATACTATTGAACGAGTCAAAGTATCAATACGAAATAAAACGAATTTACATATACATATATAATAAACATCGGGTGTAGAATACAATTCTAAACTTCAAGTTGATTCAAGTGTTGTTGAAATGTGTTGTTAAAAATACTTATCTAAATAGGCCCAATAGGTTCTGAAATAAAAAATGTCTACTTCGATTAAAGATATAAAAATAACCTTGAAAGATCATTAAAACATTCATTAGATCAATAAACGCCCTATTCCATGAGAAAAATTGACTGTCAGTAAATATTAAAATGGGACAATAATATAGATTTTATAGTAGTGTAAGTGAAACAGAAAGCTAACTCAGTTAAACTTGTCTGGAAAAATATTTGTGTTTGTGGTAGTATGACTGCCATAAAAAGTATAAAATTGAATACTTTTTATTGCAGTCACACTCAGCCTTCTACATAAAATTTGTGTAAGACAAGACATTATTTTCCCACACAACCAATTTTATAGTCAAGGATCAAAAAGTCCATATATTATTTTAGTAAAATTATAATTGAATTAAAATAAAAATCATATTTGTCTAGCATTGTGATATTTAATACAAAATTTTAATTCACAATTAAAAAAACTCCAAGAATGAATAATTAATTATTTTTTGGTTGTAGCGGTCATATTTATGCCATAATTTGCTATAAATAAATAAATACACAATAACGTTGTCTTTGTCTTTTAGTTGGAGTTTTATAATTATTTTCTCTTTTCGTCTTTTTTGACTGACAGTCAATTTTTCCCATGGAATAGAGCCTTAATAAATTACACCAACATATTTTAACTAGTAATTATTTTCGGGTTATTCGGTTGTAGTTGTGTATGAACTTATTCATGAGTCTCTTTAGTTTTAAAGATCAAAAAGGTAGTAAAATTATAAATATTTTAGACATTTTCAGTCTAAACTACATACTTATCTATGTGAGTATACTAAAGACGAAATTTTAGCGAGAAAAATCAAGTGTTTTAGGAACTTTGTTTTCTATGTTTGTAGCCCATTGCATTTAGTTATTCTTTTCCTTTTCCGAGTGTAATCGACTATATATGTGAACGAGGTCGAAATTTACCGACTACTGACGAAATTATAGAACTTATTTTACATTATTCTTTATTTTCGACTGTCGTCGAATCATATTAAACA